>OX393578.1:39313775-40022061 GCA_947652605.1 Elmis aenea | reverse complement strand
TATAGGGTTACCAGATGGTACGATATAATAAAGAGTACATTTGACACCTCTCCTTCCTACAAAAAAAAAAAAAAAACATATGTACCGTATACGTGTTTGCGAAATTGAACAAACTCTTACGAACATAACACTTTTAAAGAAACTAATATTTATTCATCCTCACGCCCTCTCTCGTGCCAAAATAATATAAAATTTAATACACATTTTGCCCGTGTCAGTACTTGGGTTAGACCGCCTGCAACTTTTTCAAAAAAGGAATATCTCATACAATTTATACAATTTAGCTGCATCGCTACAAATTTATTCATACAATTCTTTAGCATAACCGTCGAAACTCTCTCGCGTGCCACCTATTTGCCATCCCTGCTCTATACTCTATTCTGCCTGTTAAAATTTATTTGCGCAATCAAAAAGAGTATAAAAGAGGACAATAGAAAAAAAGTAAAGAGTACAAAAGTGGCATACATCAAAAAGAGTACATGTACTCTAAAAAGAGTACGTCTGGTAACCCTACCTATATATCATACTGGAAAGATTTTCGAATTAACTCACAAGTCTAAAATGTTATTGACATATAAAAGGGATAAAATTATCAAAGCACTTTGAAATGCTTTTTCTTTAATTTCATGCAAATGCTTGCAGTGATTTGTATTGAAGTTTGTATTTGATGCAATTTTTAACTTGGAAAAAAAACGTATTTACTGTTTTTCCCTAAAATATTTAGTGAAGGTGGACAATGTAAGCAACTAATATAGTTTTTTCTACTACCACTAATGTAAATGACTCTTACCGTCCAGCCTGCATGCAAAATAAGTGAGTCCTAACGCACGGTAAGCAAAATGCACACCTGTCTAGAAAGATCGAAGTAGCCTTACGTCAAACACTGCCTGCATGCATAGTAAGTAAGTTATAACGCACGGTAAGCAAAACGCAAACTTGTCTGGAAATGTCAAAGTAGGCTACGACAAAAGACACGTAATTACTGGGTGTATATTAGCCAAAAAACCGTTAAAATCTTAGGTATTATGTGTTCGTAGAAAAAGTAAGCAACATAACACGAGCTGTAAAGCAATTACGCACTCGTGGAAATACGTACTCGCCGCTACGCGGCTCTGTGCGACCTTTTCCACTCGTGCGTAAAATGCTTCTTACAACTTTTGTTATGTAATGTACTATTAAAGTTTCACAGCTATCCCTTGGATAACGTTTAATATTGTGAACTTGTACACTTACAGTTTGTTGTATACACGTTTATTTTGTAATTTATTCATTAGATTATTAGTTTCATATAAAGTGTTAATGAAATTTTGGAATTCTTTACACCTTGCAACAAAAGTTTAACAACTTCTTGATCTAGACATGCCACAAGTCTGTCTACAGTCAATTACAAATTACAACATGTCGCAGGAAGAAGACCACCGAATTCTGCGTTTTAAGATGAGTGCGTGGTTATTGTTACTTGTCTTAAAGTTGGTTTAAGGCTAAATAATAATTATTACATAATAATATGACATAACTCAAATGCGAGTAGATAATTTATTTGGGGGTAATACCACAAGAGGTTAAAATTTGGCGGCCAAATTTTGATTTGACACGAGTTGTCGCTTAATAACAATTAACGAGAATAAATTAAAAAGCAATAACGAGAAAACTTAAACTCTGATATTTTCCAAAATTTCATACAGTTGCCACGGTGAAGGTAAACAAAAATTTATCCGATTTCAAATAATAGTAAGGTTCCTATTTATCCGCTAGCATACGTGATAAATCGTATGCATTTGCATTGACATTAATGACAGTAGTGGAATTATCGATATTTTTTTACATACGTTTGTAAATGGCATTTGTTTAAAAATGATAAGAGTATCGCTTGCTTTTTTTTCTAAATTCTGAGAACAGAATTTTTTTATCGTTATTTAAAAATTGCTTAAAACTTCGAAGAAAGAATAATTTTTAATAATCTTATCTTCCAATGCAGCAAAACTTTGAATTTTTAAACAACATGTATATATTACATTGATACCAAGGTCGATATTAAAGAATTTAGTAAAATAGCACTACTTTACATTTTAAATTTGGAGAAGAAGATAAGTAATATTTAATTAAACTTATTTATATTATTACCAATTAAGCTCTTTTTTAATTTTTTAAGCTCAACTGATACGATATTGAGTTATCCATTGATTAGTTTTTATTAAAGACAAATCTAATTTTTGTCGTAATAGAAATTCTCTTATAAATATTTTTTTTTTAAATCTTGGTATGAAGTTAAACAATTTAATATAACTTTTATACAAAACGAGTGTGTCAAACCGTGAGGTATAGATCAAAAAGTAATTTTTAAAGAGTTAAGTTACGTAGAGCACATCAAACACATCTCTAACGTTCAGAAGCTCATTGGGTAATGGCAGAGCAAACAAGCCGAACCTGCAATTGATCCCGGTAACCGGAAGCAGCACTCCGGGCCCGGAAACACCTCAGCATTGTTCTCAAACAATGTTCTCCTTTCTTGTACATTTACTATTTCACTCACTTTTACAAGATAACAATATTCTGCAAATTTCAAGCTAAGATGTTTCAAAACGCATCCATGTTAAAATTTTTCTCTGGAAAACTAAATTTGCCAAAGCAATTAAAGTTCGCAATATCCGTTACGCTACCACATTTCGTTTCTCGAGTTTCATTTTCCACCCACTGATTTCAGAAACGGTGCGAGGTCAGAAATTAGCAGGGAGAGATCGTCATAAAATGGGCCCTTGACTAATCTACGCCACCTTGCGGATCAGAAAAGACACTACACAATATTGCTTTAATCTCGGTCCCTGTGCGCGGGACGCGTTATCGTCAAAGAGACCCGCTCCTTACTTGGAGTGGCCCAGTTTAATTACCGTCCTGGCTCTTTGAGTTCATACTCAGTGAGTACGTGGTCTACCACTCGGTATTAATCAGATTTCCATGCATTTTTAGCGCTGTATTTCTTCAAAAATTTCATATCAAGAAGATGAATATAAAAAACTTTGTCAAACAACTTCAACCAAAGTACAATTTTTAATGGCTAAATCATTTTCGCTTCATTATAGCAGTGTTGACAGTTAACTTCTTTTAAAGTCATCAATTTAATATATGTTGCTTATTGATTTAAATTACTTTGAAAAATGAAAAACGGATGACTATATAATTTCAAGTCATTTTTTCGAACGATGATTATACTTTGTGATATACTGACCAATAATTAACGCGGTTTGGTAATTTCGACCAATTGCCATCTGATTGTAGAGAAGTTATATTATATGCAGCCCTTTGCTATGGTAAAGCTTTAGCAACTAATTAGTTACAAGAAATTCATTTTTCATAAATAGGGTAACTTAAGTGATTTACAGCAATAAATATACAAATACATATAATCCCTCCATTTACGCAGTCTCCATTTAAAACAAAAATAAATTTTAAATAATTTACTTCGACAAGACCGTGGGCCGGATAGAGAATTTGAGATGCATCTGCGGGCCGGAACATTTTTAAGGGTTCGTATTGGAGTATGCAAAAAGCAACCCATCTTTGTTTGTGCTTTTTTAACTTTATTGAAATAGTCATTACTATAATACAGTTGTGAAAAACGGGTCAAACGCGAAGCAATTTTTAATAGATCGCTGCAACAATTTCAACATTTGCTTAGGTAAAATATTTTTTTAAAACAAAGATATGACGGCTGCATATTGTTTTGTTTTTAGTATTCTTTACGGACTCCGGAAAATGCTAATTAAATATTGGCAATTTTTACAGTTGAGTTAGCCATGAAACCATGTGAGATATAATCAAAACTTATTTATTTACCGATGCGCGCATTCTTTGCCAGTAGAATGTTGCAAAGTTTTTGAAAATACTTCCAATGGTTCTGGAGAAAAACACGAAAAACAAGATTCTTGTAAAAGTCGTTTTTTTCTCGGATTTCGTTAACGTAAACGACAAAAATCTCGGGTCACAAAAAATTTAATTACTAACTTGTTTTTCTTTGGTCTTGAAGTGTAGCCAAAGATTAGCCGTATCTGACAATTTGTAAATTGGTGCATTTCTTTTGTTTTTAGTATCCTTTACAGCCCAGCAGCCCGAAATTGATACTTAAAAATAGCCAATTTTGCAGTCAGTTGGTCGAAACTGTGTGGAAAAAAATTCTGATGCAAGTAAAACGGTGCAAAGTTTTTAAATATAGGTCTAACTGTCTCAGAGAAAAACGCGAAAAACGAGACCCTTGTACAAGTGGTTTTTCCTAGGAGTTAATTCGAGAATTTGATGGGTAGCCTGCGATTACCATTCTTTATAAAAAGTCGATTGCGTTAACAAACTAGTTGGCAACCCTTGCTATAAACATTTAAAAAATAAGTGTAATCGCATTTTATACAATTCATAAAAAATAAAACATTAAAAACATAAATAAAAAATACTTTTCAGCCTTAGGTGGCTGGCGGGCCGGATTCAGTGAGATTTGGAAAAGTTCTCGCTGGTCGCATCCGGCCCGTGGACCGTAGCTTGCACATGCCTGCACTAGATTTAATTTTCTTTGAATATTGAATTAGGGTCAAAACCATAAAATCCAGGTTCGAAAATATTTGTATCCAATTAGAGTGGAGATTAACGCCCGGTCATAAATGTTAATAATGATGTTATTCGAATTTTTTCTGTTGTGTAAACCGATTTTAAGAAACTCTTTCTAAAGTCGAGCAATCATCATTATGGTTACATCAAAAAGTGTGTTTTTTTTGCAGTAACCTTTTATATGGATGTATATATCTTTAAACTTTAGTTGAAACGTTTGTAGCCCATCAAGAGTGAAATATTTGAAAATATGGAACAAATCCCTATTTTAAACATGCTTTCCATGGAATATCCGTGGTTTTCATTTTTGTGGAATCAATTACTCCCGTAAATGAAAGGATTACTGTATTTACCTTTTTTAAGACGAATTTATTGTAAAAATAACAAATAAAACTGCGACTGATGAAGAGACGAGAGTTTTGAAATTGGTATTGCATTTTGACAAGAGGTCGTTTGAAACAATTGATTTTGAAATTGTTTTGTTTATATTTCAGTTCTTCGGTGTGGTGCAAAACCCTTTTTTTTTGTAGAGAAATGAGTCATAACCTCATAACTCATAAATCGCTTATTGACTGCGAAACATAATAAATAGTTAATACAGTGAGCTCGCGTTATAAGCAACTAACGGCGGCCAATTCCGATCTAAAAGTTGCTTATAACGTGAAAGTTGCTTATATGATAGAAATAGAAACGATTCGATTTTTAACATAAATAAATCTTGTTTTTAGTACTAAAACTAAAAATAAAAGTTTACACCATAACAACGCGATCGTGGTCGCGTTGCTATGGTGATCTGTACGTACCTATGTCAAACGAAATACGCGCGTGCCACGTACCTTTAGTCGTGATCTATGTACTTGTACATCTCTCAAATAAAAAAATATGATGTGATTTCATGGCAAGTATACAGAGCGGATGAAACGGCTTTATTTCACAAGTGTTTACCGGACAAAACTCTTGTTCATACACGTAAGAAAAATATTCCCGGGAGAAAAATATCTAAGCAACGAGTTAGGTACTATTATACCGTGTGCTAATTCCACCGACAATCATAAATTGAACTTATGGTCTTTGGTAAATTATATAAAGCCAAAAAGTTTTAGTAATTTAACCTACGAGTTTATTACATTATTATACAGCGTCATTCAAAAAGTCTGCAACAAATGGAATTTTTTTTTATTATTAATTTCTCAAAAAAATGTATTCCTGATAAAAGTTGGTGCATGGTCTAAAATTAATTTAAGGGGAAAAAGAGTTTGATAAAAAGTCATAGAACACTAGATTTTACCGATTTTTAAAATATTTGCAAGTATAAAGAGCCCTTAGTTTAAGAGTTACAAAAAAAATGTATAAGAAAAAAGTTATGTAGAATCCAAAAATAAGTCCCGATTTAAATTTTGACGGTCAAATTCAAATTTTTATTTTTTAAAAAATTTTAACATTCAAAAAGTCTGCAACAAATGGAAAAGTTTTTTATTATCGATTTTTCTTTTATTCCTAATGAAGTTGGTATATGGTCTAAATCTAATTTTAAGATGAAAAAAAATTAATAAAAAGTCATATAACACTAGATTTTAATGGTTTTTGATTTTTTGAATGTTAAAATTTCTTAAAAAATAAAAATTGAAATTTGACCGTCAAAATTTAAATCTAGCCTTATTTTGGGATTTTTAAAAACTGTCCATAATTTTTTTTGTATCTCTTAAAATATTTCAAAAATCAGTAATATTTAGTGTCATATGATTTTTTATTGAACTTTTTTCATCTTAAAATTAGTTTTAGACCATTCACCAACTTTTATCAAGAATACAATTTTCTGAGAAAAAAATAATAAAAAACTTTTCCATTCGTTGCAGACTTTTTGAATGACGCTGTATATTAATAATCTCCTAAAAATAAAATGATTGTTAAAAAATCTATTGTTAATCTAGATTTCACACGATATTTTACTGCCCTTTTAAATAACCTGATTGTTAAAATCACTGAAAGTGCTATATAGGGTTTCTCATATTTAACCATTTTGCTTGTCCCGGGATTCCGAGAAGAAATCGGCCTTTGTCCCGGGATTTCCCGGGATCCCGGGATGTAATAAATTATGTCAATATTTTTAAATAAATCTCCCACAAAATTAAGGGAGCGGTTTATTACTTAAAAACAACTCCAAGTCATATATGTAATACACTTTGCTCCATGATTATTATAAATAATTAAATAATATTGGTGAGAGAAACATACATTTGGGAAATATAATCTTTCTATTGCAATCTCATATTTATGAACACAATAATATCATTTTTACAATGAATTGTGGTAGTAATGTGATTTAAGAAAACAAAGGTGATCTGTGCTTCAGTCAATTAGTCTTTTTCTTAATTTATTAACAAAAAGTCCTGCTGCATAAAATGCTCTCTAAGTTTTTATTGATGTAGGTGAAATTGTCTTGAGAGCATCTAGCAGCAAAGAAACATCGTTATTATCTATAAAATTTCATTTATAACCTATTTTGCTTTGAATTATCAGGGTACACAAAAATAAAACTTTAAAAGTATTTTGAGATATTAACTTTGTAATGGAGACCGGGCTTCTTTGCGCCATACTAAAAGAGAAAAATTATTTTGAAATAAAAATAAAGTTTTTCCATAATTTACTGTTAGTAAAGATCTTTTAAGTATAAAATTCTGATAAGTTATGATAGTATTACAAAAATCTTAGCACAAAATAAACAAAAATAACACTTTTTTAAAATCCCGGGAATTCCCGGGACAAAAAGCATTTCCCGGGAAATATAAAATAGCTTAAAATGGACCGGGATCCCGGGAAAGAAACCCTAGTGCTATATCACTCAAAATTTTCGTAAAAATGTAAATATTTTGAACACTGTTGACTTTAGACCCATATAACCTTTTACATTTATTAAAGTAAATTTTAAGAGGAATCCAAAAATGTAAAAATATACAGATGTTCTCTTCAAAATTTCAAAGTTTGAGTCCGTTTCCGGTTGAACCGGAAGTCGTATTGCAACCTTAATATTTCCATCGAATCCGAAAAATACCATAACGCTCAGATACAAAATTTCATTGTTATATCTGCAATAGTATTTTAGATATTTGTATTTTTAACTGTCACACTGACAGTTGCTTATATCGTGTACTTTGATACGATAGTTGCTTATATCGAGTGTTGCTTATAACGCGAGTTGCTTATATCGTGGGTTGCTTATAACGCGAGCTCACTGTATTAAGGAAAAAATATCACACTGATTAATACTGTACTCGCAAAAATGTGTCTGAAAGTAGCTCAACACGTTTTGCCAAGAACAAGATCACCAGTTTGACCAACTTATAGATACAAAATTTTAACCCATTAGGGATTCCTGAAGAAGAAAGTAGATAGTACGGATTATAAGAAAGACTAAGGGTGCTGTCAGAGTGAACGCTCAAAGCGGAGCGGAGCCGAGCCGAGAGCAAAGCATAGCTTTTTCATGCGAGAAGAAAAATTCGGGGTGTCAAAGTGAATGCGATAAACGGCGCTGAGATTCAGTTTATTTTCCGTATTTTTTATTTAAGTATATCTAAATTGAGTCTTGTTATTCATTTGTGTTTATAAAATTGAAGTTTTTTTTTTTTTTTTTAATAACCCTTATCGGGTTTATGACATGCAATCTGGTCTTTGAGACCAATAAGCCGTTTAATTCTAGCCTAAATTAATAATGTTCAAACTTATTCTAAGATTTACCCAATGGTAGTCCTTAGTTTGCTAATATATAGGTACACTAATTGTTAACGTGCACACTACCGCACAGTCTCTGCTTTTCACTTTTGTTTAAACTAACTCAAAAGGTTTAACCCTTTTGAGTCTTCTTACTAGTCCTGTAGTGTCCAGGAGCTGGATCGCCTCGACGTTTACGTGGTGATGGAGCCTTTCCTCGTGGCCCTTGGCAAACTTCTTAATTGTGTCGGTTACAGTGTCCATATTGAGGTCCCGATGTATGTCACTGTTTCTGCAGTACCAGGGTGCATCAACGATGTTCCTTAATGCTTTGTTCTGGAATCTCTGGATGATTTGAATATTACTCTGTTTGGTGCATCCCCATAGCTGTACCCCATATGTCCATACAGGTTTTAAAATTTGCTTGTATAACAAAAGTTTATTATGTAGTGACAGAGGGGAATTCCTCCCGATTAGCCAATACATTTTTTTATATTTGATGATAAAATTGAAGTGAAAAGTAATGGATTCATCTGATGAAGAGTATTATGTTTCTCCCAGTGTATTAAATTTAACAATAAAAAAAAAAAGAATTTGGAAAGCATCCAATTAATGTAAAAAGGAATGAATTTGGTGAATTTCATCATTTATATGATGATTTAAGGAAATATCCTGCCAAATTTCAAGAATATACCCGAATAAGCACCGAAACTTTTGACTATATTCTCGAGGTGATAGCTGTGAAGTTAAATAAAAATTGGACCAATTTTATAAAAGCACCAATAACTCCCTGCGAACGATTAATTGTAACTCTCAGGTAAGAACAAGATTTTTTTAAATGTTTTATGTTATTTTATTTAATTGTATATTTTTACTTATTTAAACCATTTATAAATTTTCGTAAACGTTATCATGAGAAGTTGACGGTACATTTACAACTTCAATTGGAGCAAATGAGCCGGGTTGAAAATGATTAGTAGAAGTAAGGTCTATAGAATATACATTGTCCGATGAAGTGCTGATCGGTGATGATACAGCCGTATATCGCGAACTTTCGTTGGATAGTTCAGGTGGATTGTATGTGCGAGTAATGGACGCATTTTGTATATTTCCATACACATATTTGTACAGCACATTTTGAATTTCCATTCGACATAAGAATTTATTTCCTGGCTCCAAATTCCGAATATGCGGCAGCAAAGTTAAAAAAAAAAGCTTCATCTTCATCCAATACTGTTTTTTTTTCTGAAGTTTTTCTCTCCAGCAAAACCAATTTACGTTTTTCAATTTCCAACAGTTGAGCAGTGCTATTCGCAGTATTTTTTGTTTTGTTGATAGTTTAGAGTTTAACTCAAAACTATCACACATATCGTCTGTATCTTCAATCTGTGATTCATTAAAGATATCCTCGTTTTCTTTTTGGATTTCAATAGCAGCCTCTTCTTCATTACATTTCGCCTTTGTTGGCTTTAAATTACCACTTAAATTTCTGTACTTCATTTGGTCCTTTAAAAAAAGAAGTGACTGGAAGTACGGCCAACTGGAAGTAATTTGTGATTCTGTATCACCACCATCACCAGACTTTGGAATTGGAATTTTGCGTAGTTCATTCCGAAATTGATCACGTAAATACTTCCATTTTTTTTTCAAATCCTCCTCTAAAAATTAATAAAAAAATTAATTTTTTTTTTAATAAACCTGACAATTTTTTTATTTAGATATTTGGCAACCGGAGCATCATTTGTATCATTGGGTTTTTCGTTTAGACTAGGCAGACTAGGCCAAGCGCTATGGGATGAATTGTTTTCCGTGCATATGCCGCAGCCAACGGAACAACTTTTTAAAGAAGTTGCAGCGCAATACTGGAATTTATGGAACTTCCCAAATTGCATTGGTGCTATCGACGGAAAGCACATACGGATCAAGTGTCCAGCAAATTCTGGTTCAATGTTTTATAATTATAAACATTTTTTTTTCAATTGTATTGCAAGGTATTGCCGATGCCAACTGCAAATTTATTGCGATTGAAGTTGGAGGATATGGCAAACAAAGTGATGGTGGTACTTTCAGCTCTTCTCAAATATTTAAACTTTTGAAAAGTGAGGAACTACAGGTACCACGAAATACAAATCTACCAAACACTAATCAAAGTGTGCCATATGTTTTTCTTGGGGATGAAGCATATCCCCTTTTAGAGTGTTTGTTACGGCCGTACAGCAGAAAAGACTACACTGAGCAGCACGAGTATTTTAATGCCCGCCTTTCAAGAGCTAGAAAGTGCATAGAGTGTGCTTTTGGAATTATAAATGCTAAATTTAGAATTTTATGGAAACCAATTGAAACCGATCCTTCATTCGCTGAAATAATTGTAAAATGCATTTGTCTTCTGCATAATATTATTATTGATCGAGAGGGTTTAGATGAAAAATTAAAAGAAGCAATGGAGAAACAAAATACAACAAAATCGCAACAAGAATATAATAAAACAAGCTTAAAGAATGGTAGAATAGTCAGAGATCAATTTTGTAATTTTTTGTGCCTCAATAAACTTAAATAAATAGGAATAATACTTACTTGGTACTTTCATTTCTGTTGCAACGGATATCCATAACTTTTCCACTAAAACTCGATTATGATAACCTTTGTTTTTCTGGTCCCACAAAACAGGGCGAGAAAAAACTTCACTAATTAAAATTTTTATGTCCATTTAAATTAATACTACGCCCCAAAAAATAACAATCGAACAGCAAACAAATCACTTTAGCAATGCGGTTCAGCGCGAGAAAACACTTTGAAACTGTTTTCTCGCATTGAATCTGCTTTGCTCTCCGCTCCGCTCTGCGTGCACTCTGCCACACCCGCGCGAGTTTCTATGAAACTACATACACCGAGTTTTGTCGCATTGCTATCAGCTTTGCGCTCGGCTCGGCTCCGCTCCGCTTTGAGCGTTCACTCTGACAGCACCCTAAGAACTTTTACCACTAAAAATAAAAAAGTACTTTATTACAGTTAGTCAACAAAATAAATTTGAATGATTCCAGAAAATATTAAATTTATGACCTCGTAAATATCAAGCAGGTCTTTGTGATTTTGCTCAAAATATTTTATTCCAAGTGTGCATTTTATAACAAGTATATTTAAGACTGATTCACGGCAACAATAAGATGACACAAGTGGGAAGGTGAATATTAAAAAATAAAAAATTAATGCGAAAAAAAAAACGTTGACGTAGTCAAATTATGAACGAAATATCGAATCAAAGCTTTGTGTCTATTTTTGTAAAATGTTTATTGAATTTTTTTAATCCTAATCAAGTACAAAAATATTAAGCTCTTTTTGTAAGAACTCCCTCGTCAATGTATTATTATGCAAAACTAGGTCACCGAAATATCAGGTAATTGATTGAAATGGGTTCGATAATTAGAAGAATAAATTAAAATGTTTATTTTGAAGTAGTTACATAAGTAGCCTTTTACAGACACCTTAGTATGAACGTAGTATAAACTGTCTGTCTGTAACTCCCTAGTTGCGAATTACGCATTTAAGCGACCTCAGATGCAAACAATTTAATTTAATAAAATTTATATACAGGGTGTTTCACTTTTCCATGGGACACTATTGCTATCTCCGTAAATAATGAAAATACAAGGTTGGTTAAATGAGACAAAAGTTAGCTATTTAGGAGTGTATTTTAAACAAGATCTTGTTTTGTTTAAAAATTCCATGGTTTGCGTGTTATAACGAAAAACCCGAAATTGATCGAAAATTTGAAACTCAAATATCTTGTCTATCGTAGCAAATACACAAAAACGCAAAAGAAAAATGTTTTGCAGATTTTGTTTGCTATACGATGCCGATAGTCAGATTTTTATTTATAAATTACCGTGCAAGATATTTGACAAAACAACTTTTTTCCAAATGGCAGTCGTAGTAGGTAATGACTTAGATTTAAAGATTATTTTTTTCTCTTTACAATGATATAATATTTTAGTAGTGGAATTATTGATATTTTTTTATATACGTTTGTAAATGGCATTTGTTTAAAAATGATAAGAGTATCGCTTGCTTTTTTTTCTGAATTCTGAGAACAGAATTTTTTTATCGTTATTTAAAAATTGCTTAAAACTTGGAGAAGAAGATAAGTAATATTTAATTAAACTTATTATTACCAATTAAGCGCTTTTTTAATTTTTTAAGCTCAACTGATAAGATATTCAGTTATCCATTGATTAGTTTTTATTAAAGACAAATCTAATTTTTGTCGTAATAGAAATTTTTATTTAAGATTTTGCATTTTTTTAGGTTATTTCGCAAATTTTTAAAAATAGATATATAAAATATTATATCATTGTAAAGAGAAAAAAAAAATCTTTAAATCTCAGTCATCACCTGCTACGACTGCCATTTGGAAAAAAAGTTGTTTTGTCAAATATCTCGGACGGTAATTTATAAATAAAAATCTGACTATCGCCATCATAGCAAACAAAATTTGCAAAACATTTTTCGTTTTGCGTTTTTGTGAATTTGCAACAATAGCCGAGATATTTAAGTTTAAAAATTTAGATCGATTTAGTTTTTTCGTTAAATCACGCAAGCCATGGGATGTTTAAACAAAACAAGATCTTGTTAAAAATACACTCCTAAATAGCCAATTTTTGTCTCATTTAACCAACCTTGTATTTACATTATTTACGGAGATAGCAATAGTGTCCCATGGAAAAGTGAAACACCCTTTATATATTTTTTTAATGTTGAAAGATCAGCAATCAGAATATTTTAATTCTATGGGCTTATGTGCTGGTAAATAGTGGCGTGGTGAGGCAAACGTCCAGCGACGTATCCTCTTCGGCTACTTTATTGTAGGTCCATTGGCCAACGCCTTTTCAGACGTCTGTCGTTGTTTGGTAATAGTAATGTATCCAGTAGGGCGTTTGTATGGTCCTCGAGCTTTTGGTAATGTTATATGCTTTTTTCATGGACGACGTCCTGGACAAAGAAGATCTTAACGTCCGTATGAAGAGTTATATTGGTTACATACCACGGTGCATTCACCAGTGTTTGAAGGATTTTGGACTGAGATCTTTGAATTTTAGCTTCATTGGATTTGCTGGCACACCCCCATAGTTCTATGCCATAGGTCCAGAATTAAAATATAAGTGAAAAATAAAGAAATGCTTATTTTAAAAGTAAAAATTTAAATAAGATAGTGTTTTTCAAAGCTGTGATTGTTTTTATATCATCAGGGCCGTCACGATAGTATGTGTTACCTATGCAAACTTTTTGTTGCTGCTTTTTATCGGTATTGTCATCAACATTTTCTGACGAACAAAAGATTTTCATGTACTTAATTTTCATGTACTTTTTTGTAATTTAAAAAAAAAATTAAAAGAACAATCACACACCTTTTTCAATTTTATAATTGACTATTTCGCAGCCCTTGCGAAGTGCCACCCTCAGGCGGTGCCTGAGTTGCCTTAGTGCTAGCGACGCGACGCCTTTGTAAGTCGCAATCACTCAAGGATACTAAACTAATAGGATGGCTCATCTGACAAAATTCGTAAACATATCGATGACGAAAGAGTGATATTGATAACATCAGCTATGACGTCTTACAAATGTCATTTATAAAATGACAGACGTGGCATATGTCACACATGTATAAAACTTTTAATTTAATTTAATTTAATTTAATTTAATTTAATTCTTTCTAACAGGGGGCTAACCCCTACTTACAAGAAAGTAGTGTACCTACATAACATTATAATATAACATCACAAGTAAATATAAAGTACATAGTACATATAAAAAACGTGTAAATACACAAATACAAATTAATTCAATACAAAAAAAGGTTATCATTAGCATGCAAAGTGGATACTAACCTATTCTTAAGTTTTACCAGCGAACAGTTACAAAAAATATCAATAAAACCTGATAAAATATTCGCTATCAGACAAATTCTATGCAGCGGTGATAGTTGCAGCATATTTGTGCGGGGTTTCCTCAAGTAAAAAACATCAACTGAACGACTACTTAGACGAGGAACCAAAAATGAAATTTTGTTTAGAAAATCTAATGGAACGTATATTTTATGATTAATAATTTTAAAGATAAATATGTAGTCGTTCATGCACCTTCGTCTTTCGAGGGACAAGACCTCATATGCACTTAATAATGCCTTATACGACTCTAAAAAGGGATAAATACCAGTTTTTTTTAACTTTACATAACGTATGAATCTTTTTTGTACTGCCTTTAACTGACTTTTGTATATTTCATACTTCGGGTTCCATACAACCGATGCATACTCCATTTTAGTTCGAACTAAATAGTTATATAAAATATAAAAAGATTTTACTCTTTGGAAAGCAATAGTGTTTCGTAATATAACATAGCTGCAAACTTTTGGGTATCGTAAAACAGAAACTAGAAATAATTACGAGAAAAACAGAGATGACAGCTAATGACAATGTTGCCATATGTATTATTTTCATGCAAATCAGTGATGCACAAATTTTTATTCCAAATTGCAGCTTTTTCATTTGCAAGTATTAAATAATAACGCTCATTAAAGGACTAAATGTCAAAACTTTGAGGACCTCTTGCAGACACAGCAAGCATGGTACAACATTTTCGTATTAAGATTTTCGACTTGGAATTTTACGAAGAACATCGTCACGTGTAGCGCTTCCGCCAATTTTTACACATCCTGTATAATTCCTTTAAGACACAACACGAATATAATAAATACTTAAGTTAATAAGTAGTAATAATAATTAACATTTTTATGTTCATCTTTAAGATATTTTTGGGAAGAATGTATTTTTACAGGCCATTTTTATATAATAGTTATTTATGTATCAAGGCCAAAAAGTGCCTGTTTGCTGACTTCGACTACGTCTCAGCCAGCAAACCAGACGCGGCCGAAAAAGTACGTTTTGACCGAGGTGCATATTAAATTTTTTGTGCGATCGAATTAAGAACAATTTAAATTTTTAGTATTTTTCAAAAATATAGGTTAGAAACTACGTGACATTCTGTTATTGACAGATGACGGCGTATGCTGTTAGCTTTAATGCAAATTTATTTTTTCGTACGCTGTAGCGGCCGAAAAAGTTACTTTTTTGGCCGTCGCTAAGGGTAACGACCGGAAAAGTACTTTTTAGGCCGTTGCTAAGGGTAACGCCGGTAATGCAGTACTTTATGGCTGCTAACGCGTCCGTCAAACAGCAGTTTCTAGTACGATCGCACAAAAATAAAATTATTTATGTAATTATAAAATTCTACACAGTCCAGATTATAATAATATTTGGCAGAAATTTTATTTATGATAGAAAACACCCTCTCAGTAGCAGCGTTCAAACTCGGCAAACATAAAGCATACTCAACAATTATTATTATAGATAGCTTTTTAAAATGTATTAAATTTTCAGTTAATGTTGAAATTTTGCAACCAATTTTTCTTCAACGGTTATTGAACTTTACTACCATTCGTGTAATATTTTTTTAGTCACAAAGCTTTTGATGAATCAAATTTCATCCAAATGATCACAATGTTTTATTTTAAATTTTTTTTTTTAAATTAAATGATTTGGTCATTTTTAGATATTTCTTGAAAAGCCATATCCCATAGATTTAAAAAGGTAATCAATACAAGTTTAATAAAATGATGACACAAATTCTTTAAATGATTTTATATTTTGGCAGTTTTTTTTTCAATGGTGAACGTTCAGATAATTGAAGTTTGAATTCTTTTACAATAACGAAAGTTTCGCACATTGGAATATTCTGATAAGGGAGGGTCACGATTTGTTGTTGCTAAAATCTGAACAAGGCTGTGTTTATTGCATCAAGAACATCAAAACAAAATGTTTTGCAGAGTGCTTCTTGCCCTTGTCCATTTTCTTCGGAAAAACAGGGGAAAGTTGAATAATAAAGATAATTTTTGCGATCGCGTCGGCCATGAAACCGTCAGAGATAAAATCGAAATTCTTATATTTACCAATTCACGGATCCTTTGCAAGTAAAATGGTGCAAAGTTTGTGAAAAAATCTTAAACGGTTCCGGAGAAAAATGCGAATAATGATCTTTCTTGAGTATTTTTTCATGACCTCAGTCCGGAAATTTAATTGTCACATTGTGTATGCTATGATCGGGGTCGCGACTAGCTTAGATAAGGATGGTCCAAAATTTGCAATTTGCAGAGTAGATACCCAAATCAGCATGATGATCCAGAAAAATAGCAAAAATTCTGCAAGTTTGGTGGGATCGACAATGAAACCAGCAAATTAAATAAACAACATAATAATTGAATTAAATTAAACGGGCATTAGAAAACAAACTATATGCCCGAAAATAAATTACATTGGTTGGAATTTACAAATTAGTTATCTTGAAACGACTATCCTGCTCGTTTGTATATTGTTAATAGCGTCTTTTTCATATTTTTTTCTATCACCACATACCTCACGAGTAATTTGTTCCTTTAACCTTTAAGTAGTCGCACGGCGCCGCAGAGGCGCCAAGCGTTTTTTAAATCGTTGTTACATTTTTAATAATTTTTTTGTCACTAATATCTGTTTATGTATTCCTCAATTGTACTTTAAGGAATACGAATTATATAGTATTATTCATATTTCTCTATTTTACAGTCCGTAAAATGCAATTATGTGCTACTCGGTATGAACGCTATCATTTATGCCCTAGGGCTAAAAATCGACATTCGCAACAAATTTGTTCGCAATGCCATAAAAATATTTGTTCAGAGCATACAATAAAATTGTGCAGTGAATGCTTTGCATCCAATGTTTGATTCGTATTAAAAAAAAAAAAAAAAAAAAAACTGTTTTTACAGTTATGTTTTATATACAGATATATATTTTTTATATCTTATAATTTATTTAGTCATTGTTATTCTTTTTAAGATTTAGCTTATATTTCATGAATAAAGCAGTTTAACACATTTTTAAGATTTTAAGTCAAAAATATTGTTATAAAACCCCAATGGTGCCTCCGAGGCGCCATGCGAGTAGTTATGTATACACACTACACGCGACTAGTTAAAGGTTAATGTACAAAACTATCAAGTAATAACTATAGTAGGTATGTTCTTTTATCCGTTGGTCTGTCTACTTAAGGGCGCCAATACATTTCCATAAATTTTCAAGTACATGCTATAAACTGGGGCGGAGTTGATCACTAGCGTAAAGTTGATCAAAAAATTAAAACACATTTCAGAGTTACATAATTACTACTAAGATTATTTTGATACTTCCACTGTTGTTACCAAATAGCTTTGTTATCACTTGCGTAATTTTTTTTTCTCTTTTATCCCTGAGAAACACGTAAGTATAGTAAATACACCATATTACTAAAATTATTGTTTGATTATTTAAGTCAGGGCTGTCCAACTTCTGTGTGAGTGCAGGCCAATTTTTTTCTCCACAGTTCAAGCTGGCCACTATTGAGTATATTTCTAAAAGGCAAAACGAAATTTTATGTATATATTGTGTTAAAGTTGAATAATCTTTTGTAAAGTGTTTGGGAGCCACAAAAGCTCTTTCGCGGGCCGGATGTAGCCCGCGGGCCGCAAGTTGGATAGTCCCGATTCAAGGGATTCAATTATTATCATATATAAGCTTAATTAAAAATCACTTAAGTTTTTATAAAGATTTCTTGTTGTAAATGGAAAAATAAATTAAACTGCAACTAATAAAGTAACCAGAGCTTTGAAATTAGTGTTGCTGCTCTATTAAATCTTCGAAAAAGATAAGTAATTTTTAATCAAGTTTATTTGTATCAGTATTATTATTAATTGCAAATACTCGTATATTGAACATATTTTGTAAAAACTGATTTTCAAAATAAAGTATTTAGTATAGTATTATGGCAGTCAGGAAATTTAATTATCCAAACTATATTGAGCAAAGTTATCTAAACGAGATTGTTTTAAAATTACCCCAATTTTTTAAACGCTAAGAAACACTGCGTAGGTAACTTTTGACAAAACTTTTACATCGTTTAACGCCCCACGGGCAGAGTAAACTGAATTTCCAAATAGCGCGGCACATCTTTAAATAATACATTGTTCCTGGGATTGAGACAAATGGAGCAGAGAGAGATTAAATGCGCTGCAGCTCTCAGATAAGGATTCGGGATGGGCTCTGAACACAGCGCAAAGAGACGCAAGACGCGCCGGGGGTGAATGACAAATAAAGCAAGAAATCCCATGAATTACAAAGGAGCGTCTCCGGTTACTGCAATTTGGTCTAGGTTGCCTTGAATCCTCAAGTTTTTATACAAACTGAGCGGATCCAAAGTGTAAATTAAAATAAATGTTCGTCTGCCACGAAAACTCCCTCCATCACCAAAATATCTACCCACCGCGAATTTTATTTAAATTAGTGTTAGGTTAGTTCGTGTAACCCATTTGTAACTAAGATTACACATTGTGTGCACAAATGTCAACCACGACGGTCTACATTTTTTTAAATAAAGATTAAACCTGCACAAATTAGTTATTTTATTACGTCTTCCTGGTTATGCTTGATTTTAACTGCATTACTATTCATTAATTAGTAGACACTTTTTTGAGTTACATAAAACAGCTCACTAAAAAGTGACAGGAGCAGATACGTCTTAGTTCCTTCTAATATGGAAGAGAAATCCTTTTACCTTAAAAGATCTTATACCAGCGGTCAGTTGTGAAAAAGGATGTTGTTTTTAACTTAACTCATCAATGCTGTACCCTTTTTGAAATCATAATTGTACAGTAAAATTATTTAAGCTGTATTAATTAAATAAATTTTTGACAAAGTCTGTCTGTTAAAATAAAATTGTTTTTGTGCGATCGTACTAAAAAGTTGTTTGACAGACGCGTTAGCAACCATAAAGTACTGCATTTCTGGCCCTATCCTTAGCAACGGCCGAAAAAGACTTTTTCGGCCGCTACAGCGTACGAAAAAGATCATTTGCATAAAGCAGAACGGAAAGCGCATGTGCGTCTGAATATGTTCTCTGAGATTATGGCTTCCCCGCTAAGGGTAGTGACGTAGAGGTCTTTAGGTTGGTAACTGTCAGGTAGTTTATAACCTAATATTTTCGTGTTGATACTGTTACTGAACACTGTTCTATTGCTGTCAATTATACTATGTAATAATAAATAAATATATGATATGGTACACGTTATGTAATTAATTATTAATTAATGATAAATTCATGAATAAAACATTACAATCGCACAAGAAAAGCACTATTATGCTCACATTTGTTCACTACTTCCACTATTTTAAATAATTAATAAACTAGATTCTACCTAACTTTAAAAAATAAAATTTAAGTGACAAGTAGAGAACTAAATAATAGTTATTTATGTATCAAGGCCAAAACGTGTAACTTATTCGGCCGCGTCTGGTTTGCTGGCTGAGACGTAGTCAAAGCCAGCAAACAGGCAAGGACGAAAAAGTACGTTTTGGCCGAGGTGCATATTACATTTTTTGTGCGATCGAATCAAAAATAATTTAAATTTTTAGTATTTTTCAAAAATATAGGTTAGAAACTATGTGACATTCTGTCACTAACAGATGACGGCGTATGCTGTTAGCGGTGGAAACGTACTTGCATAATGCTGTACATAATTTCTTCAGCAATGTCAGGTGGTGTATCCGATATATCCATATCACTCTCTTCATCGCTAGTTTCTTGGTACATTTTTTAAAGAAATCAAATTACCTTAACGTAGAACATACGAAAATCAACACTAATTTTTTATTCAGTATTCAGTAACAGTATCAACACGAAAATATTAGGTTACAAATTACCTGACAGTTAACAACCTAAAGACCTCTACGTCACTACCCTTAGCGGGGAAGCCATAATCTCAGAGAACTTATATTCAGACACGCACATGCGCTTTCCGTTCTGCTTAATGCAAATGATCTTTTTCGTACGCTGCAGCGGCCGAAGAGCGGCCAAAAAAGTCTTTTTCGGCCGTTGCTAAAGATAGGGCCGGAAATGCAGTATTTATGGTTGCTAACGCGTCCGTCAAACAACTGTTTCTAGTACGATCGCACAAAAAATGGTTATTAATTGAATATAACGGCCTACATTTGTATTTTAATTCTCAATAAAATCAAGATGGTGCTTCATTCATAAAAAAATTATGGTAGTCTATTTGAAACAAAATTTAAGAGAGTACTTAAAAGTGATTATGTTAGAAACTAAGATTACAAGGAAGGTAGAAAAGTTGAGGACTGCCTTAAGTTGGCGCCCATGGGTTTATTCGTATACTTAGTAAACGTTATATTTTATTCCATAAGACTTTACTGTTGCTTTCGTTAAAACTAGATAAGAATAGATTAAGGAACCTGTAATAGGCTGTTCAAATCAGGGATAAGGAGTCGGGAGTCAAGGAGTCGACGCTTTTTGGAGGAGTCGAGAGTTGAAGAAACTACTTGGATTTAGTTTTCTTTTTGAGAAACAGAATTAAAAAAAATTAAAATAAAAACAAAATAACGATGTCTATCGATTTCGTTTTTGCGGAAATGGAACGATTAAAGTAACAAACTAGTTTTGTGTGTGAACGTCCAATTTTTATATGCAAAAAATACTTGAGTGGATGAGGTGTATAGACAGCGCAAGAATACAAAACGCATGATTCGTGTGATACACGGTAGGGTTAGTTTTGTTGACAACCAAATCTTAGTTTTTTGCCGAGTCCCCCATCCCTGGTTGAAATCGCAACTAAATTAAATTATGTTATCAAATGTTGTTTTCTAAAATTGTACAAATTATAAGTTAATTAATAGTTTTGCATAAAATTTGTGCGCGAATTGCGTTATCGTTATGACTAGATGAATTTCCAAGAATTTTAAATACTTAAATACCTACTAACTGCACACAGAAATCTGGTAAAATTTAAAATTGTGGCAAGAGTAAAGTTAAATTCATGAAAAAACACAGCAACAACATTAATAACCGCACATGTAGATTAACTTCATGCTTATACAAAAAATACATTAAAAGATTATATAATGAAAAGAAATATTTATAATTCGTTTCGAAGCAAAAACTTTTTAATTAGCGGCAGGTGTACCTATAAACTGTTTTGTTACTGTTACTACGAGTACATAACGCAACTCGGAAATATTGTTCTACCGAACGGCTTAATGCAATAAACAGTTTTAAAAAAACACGCTATGATACGATTAAAAAACCAAATTTTTTTAAAGACCTTCAAATAGAAACTGCACCGATTGCTATTGTTAATTAAACAATGCTTTAATTATGCAATAACTTTTGACTGAAATTCTTTGCCTAAATTTGTAATAGCGACACAAAAAATCCATATATTTGACGTGAATCCCAATTTATTAACGAATTAAATTTAGGGTTTCATTAAAATAAAGAGTACATCGGAAATTCGGGTCACAGCATAAGAAGACAACTTTTAAGCAGTGCAAAGTCAAATTAATTTTTTAAGATCTTAAATAAAACGCCTTGGGCGTTAACTTCACAGCAGACCAATAAGCTATTTAATTTTGATCTAGGTTGCTACGTAACAACTTAATGTATTTTAAGTGTCACCCATTGGATCAAAAAAATTTTAACTTGTAAACTTACTCTTGCGTCACCCCTTTTATTGATGGACTTGCCCTTTATTCCGCTTTAATGTTCACTAACTTTACCAACTTAAAAGGTTTCACTCTTTTGAGCCCACTCACTAGATCACTGTTGTCGAACAACTGGATCGCTTCGATGTTGTCGTGTTGTCGTGTTTGAGGAGCCTATCTTCGTGCTTCCTAACGATTTTTGCAATTTAATTGGCCAATGTCTCCATTTGAATATTTCTGTTCAGTATTTCGGATCAACCATGGTTCATTCACGATATTTTTAAGGATTTTGTTTTGGAAGCGTTGGATAATAGTATTGTTTGATGTTGTGCAACCTCATAGCTAAATGCGCTAAATTCACACCGGCTTTTAAATTAATTTGTCTGTATAGAATAAGCTTATTGTAACAGACAGGCAGATTTCCTTCCCAAAAGTCAGAACATTTCCTTGAATTTCAATCCTGATTCCTCCCTTCTCTTCTTAACAAGAGGTTTTCAGCTGAGTGTAAAGTTAAGCGTCATGCCATCCAATAAGGCGCCTGCAAGAACCTATAAAGTTAATATTAGGTGGGAGCAAAAGTATTTTCGTTTTTTTAGCACACCTAATATTGATATTTTTAACAAACTAAATTAAATCAAACATCAAAATATGGTTCATTATATTGGATGATCTTAATCCATTTTTTCACCAGGTTTTCAATTCCCCTCCGGTGCCATTCTTGGGACTTGGAGTCGAAGAACTCGCGACACCCTTCTTCTACTTCCTGAACATGTGGTAATCCGATGGTGCTAGGTCGGGACTATATTCAGGGTGTGGTAGCACTTCTATCCTATCAAGGTCCTCCAGCTTCCGGAAGGTCATTTGGGCCGTATGCAGTCTAGCGTTGTCTTGCTGTAAAAGCACTCGTCATCGGTTGACCAAAGCAGGGTATTTTTGTTTTAAGGCTGCGTACACTAGATCAAGCTGCTGGTAGTTGAGTTCCGCGGTGATCGCTCGACCATCAGGAACCAACAAAGTAAACTACCCCTTCGTAATTACACCAGACGCAAAACATAACCTTGGTTTCGAATCTTCGGCGCTTTACCGCAGGTTCTCCACGTTGGCCCCTACTTAACCACTGGTTCGATCTACTGGAATTACGAATGTAGATCCACTTTTCGTAGCAGGTCACAATTTGGTGAAGGAACCGATGGTCTTGGGGGTTGCTGAGTAGTTCTCTACATACATTGACCCGACGTTCTGCTTGTTCCGGTGATAAATCATAGGGTATTTCTCTACAGCGTTTTTTAGATTTACCTAGCTTATGTAGGTGGCGACCTATTGTCCATCGCGAAGGCCCAAGTTCGTGCGATACATTTTTAGTAATTGTGGCTGACGATCTCTCGACGGCTGAAAGTAGGGCCCCCTGGTCTATTATGGAGGGCCGCCCAGAACGAGATTGCTTTTGAAGGCTGTTATCGCCGTTTTTAAATTTTATGTACCAATTTTGTGCATTACGATTAGAGATTATATCCTAACCTTCCACATCACGTATAGTTCGTGCGGCATCAGCGGCGCTTCGCCCCAATTTCCAGTAGTGACGTAAAATTGCAAGAATTTCAACATTTGTTTCGGACATTTAAAGAACTCTAAACCACAAGCAATGAAACTAATTAACTTAAAATCGAAACTAAGAAATGCGCTTTTTAATTTGACATATAACTTGTCAAACTTTTATCAATTGTTTAGCGTCCAAGATAACTAGAAAAAAAAATGAAAATTCATTTGCTCCTACTTAATAGTTGATTGTAGGTTAAACGTCTTTTTAGTTTTTAATCACTTAAAATTATGGACACTCTTATTACCTAAATTGCCCTAGTTTTCAATGTAGATTCACCAATAGATATTATGCTACATCGTTCAGAAACACCCTGTATAAACCCAAATGGCTTCGATTCTCTCTCGTCTATGTAAAACCCTACGCAGATATATTAACAGTAATTGATGACCACATCAACAGCCTTTTTTAGTTCTGGTAGAATCAGTGGTGGACAAAACAAGTGTGTTAGGGGGGCCTTAACGAATAAAATACAAAAATCCACAATTTTATTAACTTTAGACTTGAATAATGTAAATAAAATTTAAAGTGTTTTAATAAACATTCGCATAATTTAATTTGACAAAATATGATTTATAAATAAGTACAGAAAATAATATAAAATGTTTTAAACATATAAAAATTAAAGTACATATTTTATAATTAAACATAAAAATCATATACCTAGATACTAATGCTATATACTAAAAAGCATGTTACTATTTATTATAAATTACATTCATAGCAATTTTTCTCTACTTTTCGTAGATGATAAGTTTTCAATAATCAGTAATTAATTAAAAAAAAGTGTTTTCTATAAACTTAACGACAGGGCAACATAACGGTGCAAATTGAGACACGTATGACGCTTGTGAAGCGCTTCTTACGCCTAGTGGGTAGTCCAGTGGCGGACTTTAAACATTAACAAACACAACTGCTTATTTTTAAAACAACAGAGGTTTTCTAAGAATGTCGAATTAAAAAAAAATTTAAAAAATAGTGGGACAGCACTATATTTATATAGATTTCTCAAAAACCAACAGTTTCCCGAAACTGATTCCTGAAATTTAAAAAAAAAACACGCATACTTTTCTGCGAGTATTTAAAGGTTGGTATTTCATTTTCGTTATTATCGAAGGTAAATATTATTTTGGTGTCGATCAATTCTACAGATACACAAAATCGTTGAGCTTGATTTTGAAAGGTGCGAGATTGTCGTATCGCGGAGGGTTGGATAAATCAGGACGTGTGATGGGTTCTGGGAATGCGAGGACAGTGTGGAATGTGGATTATATGTGTCTTTTTATATTCAACTCTGTTGCTGCCCGCTCTACCGATATGAGACAACACATCACCCGAAAAAGAATATGTTTACATAAAATACCTTACATTTGGTATTCGATACTATCGAAATATTTCTGTAGTCGTTTGTATCCTGATCCCGATATCCAATTCTCTTGTAAATAAAGCTCTATTTACGTTACGGAATGTAGCAAAGTAGTTGTCTGGCTTAGGCCAAGTAAAACTATAAGTGAACTATTTATTATTTATTTTCTGTAAGGCAAATAGAGAACATTGGTTTTCATATTACAAAATTGTATGGGTTTTATCTACTTTAAAACAAAATTATTGTTTTATAGGAATCATAAACAGTGTCAATTTCGGTGAATTATTCGGTTATTTTGAAATTACCGTTAAAGTTTTCAAAATAGGCCCTTTAAAAAAAACAAGCGCATTCATTAAAGCAGGGGTCGGCAACCTTTTTTGGATAGCGGGCCAAATTAAATAATAATATTTTCAGGCACATACCAACCGACTCTGACAAATGGCGATAGTAAGGTGCTTTTTTACCGGGATACCAACATAAACTTGGTTATTTTATTTTCGGTCTGAAGTATGCGGGCATCAATCATTTTCGATCACCAAATATTCACCAACACAAAATGAAACATAAAATAACGCTGGACTATAGCGTTAAAATAAAAATATATAACAAAATTGGAAACGAAATTTCATTAGGCATTTGATGTTTTAAATATTATTTATTTATTTATTTATTTATTTATCCGTTCCTCTTCTACCATACAGTGTAGAGGATAAACTTTAAAAATTTAAAATTTTGCAATTTAAAATAATTTTTTTGATAGCTTGATTCATTTAGAAACTTGTTTTTTTTTAGTTTTTCCTGAAAAACCTACAGTTTTTGAGTAAAAAATAAAATAAGTAAACATGCACCATTACATATTTCAATATGAAACGATTCACCTTGGTTTGTTTATTTTATTGCAAAATTTCAACCCACCAAAAAGTTCTGATTAAAAAATCAACAGGGGTCGCACTTTTCAGCCCCCTGTAAAGTTGGGAGATGATCGAAAATATTACTTTGGAAAAGCTTTCAATAAGTACAAAATATCTAGGTAACAAGTATCATTCTCCTACATTTATTCAAATTTGAGAAATAAAATGAAAACCTAATTTTACCGCTCCCCTTTAGGGGGATGTAACTCCGAAAGGAGACGTTCAAAAAAAATGTTTTATATAAAAGTCCTTTCTTAATTTTCGATAAGGAATTACCTCCTGAATTTTTTCGCAATATTTAAGAAACATCCTGTATATTTAGGTTTTACTTGGCGGGCCAGATCAAGGCACATGGCGGGCCGCATGCGGCCCGCGGGCTGCCGGGTTGCCGACGCCTTTAGAGCAACAAAAATATCTCTAGATATACGAGGTATATTCGGAAAGTAAGTATCGTTTGGCTTTTAAAAATCGAGAATGCTATTAAATTTTTTTTATTTTTTGTTAGAATCGCCATACTTCTCTACATTGTCTTCACCATTATTTATCATAACGGGGAACCAGCGTTTATAAATCACTTTCACTGAGCAGAACAGCTAGTAAAGAGAGTCATTTCTCCATTGTTCCTTTTGCGGCATCATCGCTTTCTTGCAATTAATTATCCGCAAATTTCAATAACTGTTCTCCACAAAATTATGACGGATCGCTTTAAACTTTTGGAAATTTCGCTTACGGTGGGTTCTAGATATGCGACCCGAGGGACCCATTGCTGTCCAAACTCAAAGCCTACAACTCAAACTTAGTAACTTAAAAGTGTTCCAACATCTAAAGAAGTTCTTTGTTGGCCAGCGTTTCTTCTATGACGATGACGTCAAAGGAGCAATGTTGGAGTGGCTATGTTTACAGGCGACCCTTTTCTATGAGGACGGTATATAGAAGCTGGTGCCTCGGTTTTATACATGTTTTAATATTGGTGGAAACTACTAAGTAAATGGTATACTAGAGATCATTACTACCTTGATTATCTCGATTGCATTTATAAACAACTTTAAAACACGTTAAGCGCCACCATGTTAAAAAAAGTAGGTTTTTCTGGCCACCAATTTTTATTTTAAATCAACGCTTTTAAATTGCCCTTAAGTAATATAAAAAAAAAATCACAACAAAATAATAGTAGTAACATTTTAACCCGATTTCAAACAAAAATCGATTTGTATCCATTTGGATACAGGCGGCCCATGGGGAAGAAAATAGTGTTTCACCACTGTATCTTATCGAATACAAGTATTATACTCGTAAAAACTTGCACGTTACTACCTACATACTAACTATTATAATCCGATGGTAGCAGGTAAACAAATAATTAAATAGTTACAGGATTAATTAACCCCTAATGGTAAAAGATTTCCAAAAAAAAGTGTTCATATTTACATTATGTCTTATGAAGAAGAGCTCAATTATATAGGAGTAGTTTTTATTTTTATATCATTTATGTGCTTTTATTTTTGACAATTATAAGTTGTAAATTTGATTTTCGTATGAATAAATTTGTATCATAAAACTTTTTTTTTTTATAATTGTGGGTAAAAGATCGCTGGCCACCAAGGTTTTCTGGTCCACCGGGCCATCCCTAAACCTTTTCTGGTATAGTTATATATAATACATGTGTTTAAGATCACAGGCAGCCGAATCTAATGTAGGCTGTTGTATCCAAATGGATACAGGTGGCCCATTTGGCAAAAAAGATTTGTATCCATATGGATACAAATGGCGCTTAACGTGTTAACATAATATATTAATTACTAAGTAACAAAAAAATCTGCATTAAAACAACAAAACTTAAATGAATGTTTAAAAGTGTTATTCAAATTTATATAGTTTCAATAAAGTTTAAGAAAAAATTAGAAATTGCTACTTATGTAAACATTTTAATACTTTTGATATTAATTTTTTGAGACTAATCTTAATATAAGCAAGGAATCAGACAGCTATTAAGACAAAGTATGTGCTTTAAACAGATATACCTATTTTTTTCTTCTTATTTTTAAACTGGTATGTAGTATTATCATAAATTTTAAAATCGAAAATTTTTGTACCAACTCTTACTTATTTGGAAAGGTCACCTTCAGGGCTTTCTGATAATAATTTATAGTATTTTTAAGATATTAAGATGAATAAAGAACACACACATTATCTATCTTATTTTCAATTTAACCACAGTAATACTAATTGAATAAAAAACTTAAGCAACGATTTAAGATAGGTACATAAAAAATACGAATATACAGGGTGTGTAAAAATTGGTGGAAGCGCTACACGTGGCGATGTTCTTCGTAAAATTCTAAGTCGAAAATCTTAATACGAAAATGCTGTACCATGCTTGCTGTGTCTGCAAGAGGTCCTCAAAGTTTTGACATTTAGTCCTTTAATAAGCGTTATTATTTAATACTTGCAAATGAAAAAGCTGCAATTTGGAATAAAAATAAATTTCGAATAGTATTTTTTCCTAGATATTGTGTTCTTCCTTTCAAAAATTGGTGTTGAAAATATGTAAATCACTGATTTGAATGAAAATAATACATATGGCAACATTGTCATTAGCTGTCATCTCTGTTTTTCTCGTAATTATTTCTAGTTTGTGTTTTACGATACCCAAAAGTTTGCAGCTATGTTTACGAACCAAAGGCTTTCAGTTCGAACAAAAATTGTAAATACCTAAGTAAAATTTGCTGATAAAAAAATGTCCAAACGCAAATCAATGTATGCAATGTTGCCAATTTTTTTTTCTTTAAATGATTCCTGAGGTCATAGAAACCATGGTACAACATTTTTGTATCAAGATTTTCGACTTAGAATTTTACGAAGAACATCGCCACGTGTAGCGCTTCCGCCAATTTATACACACCCTGTATATTTTTGAAGCTCCATGCAATTTTTTTGTCATTTAGTATTATATCATGTTTGTTTATTTAAACACATGATATGTACGAGGTGACAATAATCTCTGGGATACTAACATCACCAACTACCAAATTCAACAAAATTAAAAATGTTATTAATAATTTGAAGCTTTAATTACGCTTCTAGTCTAATAAGTCGTTTTGTAACAGAAACTTTTTATATAAAATAATAATACTAAAAAACCTGAAAGAGATACAGTTTACAAAAAAAGGTTGATGGGTCTGCTTACAATATATTAATAAAAAATTGGCTGTTTGAATAGCTTATAAAGAAAGAGAAAATCAATGGTAATAGCAAATACTGCACGAAAAAGTTTAATTATACACTAGAATTACATGGCGTGTCGTTATTGTGAAATTTATGTTATTAATGCAATATAAACAAATTAATTCCTTTATGCTATAGAACCCAAAATGAACAACTGCTTGTACAAACTTAAACTTCAGCAGACACCGTATTACACTAGAATAAGTCATTCGAAAAACAAATAAGAGAGTTCTAATTTGGCCGGAGGTTCAACAGAATATACTCCTATCATTTTCAGAGTAAAGTCGATAAAAATAGTAATGTTATGCCCATGTTGTTACACAACCAGCATTTGCTTTAATAGTCAGTTATTTATTATTTACAAATATTGGTTTTAAATATAAAAATATGATTTAACATGTAAATAAAAATTACATGTAAACAACTTTTTAAATTATAAAAAAGTTTTAATTATTTAGCAATGTCGGGAAAAACGAATAACATTTTAGATTATTTCGTAAACAGACAATGTAAAGATATTTGAGTAAATCAATAACATCACGTTCTTTTCTTTGAGGGTTAACCACTGTCCTTCATGTGTCGCCACAGTGACTTATTCTGACGTACACGTGCCTCTTTGCTTTTCACAATTCGGATCTTTCCCTTTAAACATCTCATTTGTTTTATTCGGTTTCGTCTGTTGCTTCGCCAAAAACAGTGTGAATAAGTTTCGTGATCGTGAAAAAATTTCATGGATTTCAATGTTCCGTGAATCCCCTTGATGTATTACCATAACGCAATCGCTATGTTTGAATATACAGGGTGTGATATGTTGGGCTTAACAACTTGTTTTATTGACTAAAATATTGGCAAAAGTTTGTGCTCTACAATGATTCTCTTCAAATTTACAAGATATTGATTAGTCATTTATTTTAAAACAATAAATATGTTTTAAAGTTAGTACATCAAACCAAATGTTTAAATTGATTTTATTTCCCGAAGCCAAAGATGGATGTTTGAAAATATGCTCTTCGTTTGAAGTGGCAGATAAGTTTTCATGTAGACACGCTTCCAGGTCGCCCTTTCATACTTGCAAGCATCAGGTAATAATTAGTTATTAAAAAATTACTGCCAAGCACAAACTACTATTGACAATAAAATGTTTACTAGTTGTGTCAATTGTTTAGCAAAACTACTCAAAGTCCACGCTACTATTGTCATTTAACTATTAAATGCTGACACGTCTTTATAAATTTTTCGTCGTTTAAACTCGCTGATACACATGACAGAGACGAAAAGCTGGAATTAGTTTATTTCTTAAATATTAATATCTTTGTGGCAATTGTTCATTAAAAAAGTTTGCTGCCAAAGGGTATAGGCACTATAACAAACCATAAACTACCGACATTCATTTAATTAAACATAGTTCAAATACTAAAGTGGCCTTTTTTTATAAATAGAAACTTTAGATGGCTTTGAGTTAATTAAAAAGCTTATTTTTTTGTTATTTCAATAATATAAAGGTTTCAGGGTCGGCGCAAGAGTATCTGATGCCCCTAGGCAAAGAAAATTTAGACACCCCTATACATTATCGTGTAATATGTTTTTTTGTATTTACCCAAACGTCGAGTAGCAAATGAACAAATTTAAACGAGGGTAATTCCCCAAAAACATATTTATATTTAATAAACACAATCTCATTACGAACTTTTAAATATTTTTTTTTAATTACCACTAATATGTACATTTGTACATTCATATGTGTACATGATTACTTTTAATATTTGTGTAGGAAGAAAGATTTTACGTATGAAATACAAAAATTGAGAAACATTATTTTTTAGGGCTGGTATTTGGCGATTTAAATTAATTTATCTATATTGATTTCAGATGCAATTTCATAGTTTACTCGTATAGATGTATTATTCCTAGACCAATGAGTCGCCTGATACATCGTAGAGAGAGTGTACGTTTTTATAAGTTTTAATTTTATAAAAACTTTTTCTAAACTTGCTACCGATACTGGCAATTTCGCAAAAATTTTCAGAACAATAAACACATTTGGGTCACTTTTTTCTAAATTATTTTTACATTTCATATTACTACAGGACATTTGATAAAAAAGCATTTTTTTGAATTCGCCTTGCTATTATTTGTAATTCTCTACATAAATATGTTCCGTCAATCTCTCGATTTACAATGTTTTAAGTAATTTTACAATGTCAAACATTTCTTAAGCAGTTCTGCTAAAGTGGTTTTTTGTAATTTATATACAGATATTTTAAGATTTTTTTTATTCGCCGCGAACGACGACGAGCGCCGGTCGCGAGCGAGGGCGAGCAACTAATTAAGCGCGCTCTCCACGGATGCGCCGAGCGAGGCATGTACTTCGGCATGATGGTGACACGCTTGGCATGGATGGCGCAAAGGTTCGTGTCTTCGAAAGACCGACCAAGTACGCTTCGCTGGCTTCTTGGAGAGCCATGTCGGCGAAACTCTGGAACCTGGGTCGGTTTTGAAATCATGGGCGATCTCACGGACCAACCGTTGGAAAGGCAACTTGCGGATCAACAATTCCGTATGTATGAAGGACTGATGAGTTTTAAACATTACGACAGTTTGTTGCTTGGTAACATCACGACACACGATCAAAATCATGAGTTTTTCATTTGAATTGTGCAGAAATGATACAAACAAGCAATTAATTTTAATAGTAATAAACAAAACTGAGGTAAATCATAAGCACGATATATTTTATTAGACTATTTTCTGAATAGCTAAAATTAAATTCGACAATACAATACAGTTTTTATATATCGGAAGTAACTGAGATGGGCTTACCCCCTTTTTTCCTTTAGGTTTTGACTTTAGAGTTGTAGACAAATAAAATTTTAGACATACTATAAGTGCAAAAACCTGGATATTCTTAACGTATGTACACTATTGTTTCACTTCCGGTTCCGCCGGAATTGACCGTCATTTGGTAATTTCAAACGTATACCCTGTATATTTTTACATTTTTCGAAAGAGAAAGCAATTTTGGATACATCTGTAACATTTTAGTTAATTTTTATAAACTCAAATAATTTTTGGACAAAAAATAAAGTTTTTATTAAGTGTGCTGTGGCATATTGTATGTCTAAAATATAAGTTGTCTAAAATCAAAACTTGAGAAAAAAAAGGGTGTGAACCTGATTTCAGTTAAATCCACTATGTATAACAATTGGAATAGAATCTTTTGTCATGGGAAATGTCAAATATTTATGTGAAATTTTTGTGGTTACCAAAACGATTTTTAAACAAAAGTCATTGGTTAGTAAACTTGCTTTCTTTAATGATTTATTTACAACACTTTAAATAAATCGCTTAAATGCGCATCTAAAGTTGATCTGAACTTGTAACAATTAAACTTTGCTACCCTTCTCACAAAATTAATGCTTTTGCAGTTTCCAAACCTTTGAAGTGGACTAAACTTTTATGTAAAGCTGTTCCTAGCTTTAAGCATGTCAAACTACAAATGTTTGACCAGAAGCAAACGACCTAATCATCAGATTTAAACATCAAGACGATTTTCAATGAAGTTGAATAGAATTTCAGAATACTTACGAACTATGAGATGGCTAGCCGTCGAATCGGTTTAACATGTGCTTAACAACTTTAAAACTGGCTCTAAGTAAAGAGATTAAGACATCTTTGTATAAAAGTAAAAGTTGCTGTAAAAAAAATTTATTCATTACCTACTCTTTATTTTTTCATTTTATTATCATGTTTAGTTTGTTGAAAATCTAAGAATCTTTTGGAACTTCTACCAGTTTTGTGCAATATGTAATGTTTTATGTATATGTCGTAGCTATAATGAGAAATTCGGGGTTTAATAAAATGCCCAGGCATTTTGTAAAAAGCCGTCAAAACGAGCAAATTATGACTATCTCTTAATAGGTTTGTTTTAATACCAAAAAACGCTTTAACCAACCTTTAACCTCACCCTCATTCATTTGGTCAATAATAAAGGGTCAAGTTAAAGGTTGGTAAAAGTTTTTTTAAAAAATAAATTAAAGAAATAAAGCTTACAGGTTTGTTTCCATTAAAAACATTTTGCCAGCTTTTTATAATACGCTTAGGTCCACGTAAATTTTTAAAATTTCAGGCTAATCCGTGTATTCATTTGTTTTTTATTACTACAGCGACTGCTGCAACATTTACTTGAAAATGACGTTTAGTTGTTTATTAATTGCAAACATCACTAGTTTACGAAATCACACTTTGATGATAAAAGTTTCACAAAAATAGCCATAGGGGAACGCGGGGCAAAACGGAACCACGGGGCAGAACGGAACACCGCTTATTTTTTGAATCATGGCTAACTTCATTCATAATCCGCTCAGCTGCTTGTTTCGCTACTTATATGGCCGTCCCAATTCCAAATTTTTCATTGTTGTGAAAAGTCAGAGTCAGCCGTCAAAATAGTACGTCAGGTGGCGCCCTCAGTGATGTATTTTAAATGTCATGTTAATACATTGTTAATACTAATAATGGTAGTTAAATGTCCAAGTTAAGAAAAATTCCCCAAACAATTTTATGAATAGTTATAACAAATATTTTTCATGGTTTAATTCGCAATTTTCACTGAATTTGGAACAAGTATAAATATTTTTTAGCAAAGCAACAAACCCGTCAAAAAGTTGTGAGATTGATAAAGCACATATTTACCTCAGGAAATTTCCCATAAGCGAAGTTGATTGCTGTTGGTTATTTTTACAGGTAAATAATTATTATTCAAGTCCAAAGTTTTACAGAAATGCGAGACTAACTATCAATTTGAAAAATATAGTTATTGATATACTTCACAGGGAGCACCAGTTGACGTACTTTTTTGACGTTTACCTGGGAACGACGTTTATGGCAGTTTATGGTCAATTGGGACGGCCATATAAGTAGCGTAGCGGATTATGAATGAAGTTGGCCATGGTTTGAATTGTACCGTGGCACTATCTAAGAAAATTTTTAGGAACCATTAGTAAAGCATAAAAAATAGACTGACGATATTTTTGTCGTTCTAGATAAGCTTATTCGCTTGGTTTTCGCGCGTGTCCCGAATTTGCTTGTGTAATCGTTCTGTATTGTAATTAGTTGTCATCATCATATGCAAGGTAAGCAAAAACTCTAATTTTATTACATTTTTTCTTGATATATCCTTAAACTACGAGTCTTGGACTACGCTCCTGTGTATTTACTGTTGTATATTTCATAGACCATTCTAGAGGAATTTGAACTGTACCTAACTTCAACGGATGGGGCAGAACGGACCGGGGCACGAAGGACCGAGGTTTCATTACGCCCCATGTCCGATTTTTCTTTCTTATTTCTTTTCTAAATATTTCTTGTACTGTAACCATATTAATATTATTTCATATCACATAGGTTAAGGATGGTTCGAAAATATGTACGCTTGACAAATCGTCAAAAATGGTCATTAGAAAGTATGAAACAGGCTGTGACTGCTGTTGTAAGTAAGGAAATGGGACTCCGGAAAGCTTGTGCACAGTTTAACGTCCCCAAGACAACTTTGCAAAGAGCTGTTCAGAGGAAATTAACGGACGATAGTTTCAAAATTGACAAATCCAAAGGAAAGTTTCAGTGCGTTTTTACGTCTGAACAGAAATTGGAACTAGTTCAGTATTTAAAAGATATGGAAGGAAGATTATTTGGCTTAACGATGATGGATTTTCGCGGTCTTGCGTTTCAGTTAGCTGAGAAGAACAAATTGATCCATTCTTTCAATAAAGAGAAGAAGATGGCTGGTAAAGATTGGGTTAACTAATTTCTTACTAGGCATCAGGATTTAACTATGCGGAAACCTGAGGCGACGTCTGGGGCCCGAGCAATGGGTTTCAACAGACCAAATGTTAAAAAGTTTTTTGATTTGCTTACCGAGATTGTCGACAAACACAACCTAACAGCTGATCAAATTTACAACTGCGACGAAACCGGCATTTCTGTAAATCCCAAAGGACATTCAAGAATCATAGCACCAAAAGGAAAGCGGCAAGTGGGTGTTTTAACTTCAGCTGAAAGAGGGGAAACTGTAACAGCTGAAATAGGTGTTTCGGCGGCTGGTGCTTACATGCCTCCTATGCTAATATTCCCTCGAAAACGAATTCAGACTGAATTCTCACTCGGTCTACCTCTTGCAGGTTGGGCGGAGTGCCATGAAACAAAATGGATAACATCAGGTATTTTTTCAAGGTGGTTCGAAAAGTTTGTCAAGTTTTCGAAAGCAACTAAGGATAATGTTGTTCTACTGATATTAGATGGACACTCCACGCACACAATAAATCTGCATGTCATCGATTCTGCGAGAGAAAATGGAGTCATAATGCTGTGCCTTCCCCCTCACTTCACATAGACTTCAACCCCTTGATGTTTCACTCATGAAGCCAATCAGTTCATATTACTAGGAAGAAACTCGAAAATGGCTTCGTTCGAAGGTAATCACACTTTGGCAAGTGGCATCACTCTTCGGTGAGGCTTTTGTAAATGCGGCATCCATGCGAACAGCAATCAAAGGATTTGAGGCTACTGGCATTTGGCCTGTCCACATGGGTGTTTTTACAGATGCAGATTGTTTGCCACCTGAACCCACCAACTTCGAATTTCAGCCAGAGTCTTACACATCTAGTTCAGCGCATGCAAATGCTCATGTTTCATCAACACCATCCACTAGCAAAGCTATTAGCCCTAGACTTACTATTAGTGAAGCATCGGTTTCAACCTCATTTCCGGACATTTAGATGCTGTTCCTAATGTTCAAACTATGAAGAGGCGAAAAACAAATAGGAAAAGGGGACGGGCACTGGTATTGACTTTCTCTTCTTATAAAACAGAACTGGAAACTGTAATTCAAACTTCAAAAATGAAGGCTCAAAGAAAAGAAGAGAGAGCTACAAACAAGTTGAAATTCACGAATAAGAGAGAATCAACCAAAAAGAGGAAAAAATCTGCACACGAAACGGTCAAAAGTGAATCCAGTGAAGAAGATGACAGCGATGCCAAATGTTTTTACTGCAAGGACTTGTATTCAAGATCTACTGAGGGATGGGTGACCTGTGCTTCCTGTTTCAAGTGGGCGCATAATTCTTGTGCAGAAGTCGATAGCGAAGACGACGAAATGCCACATTTTTGCAGAAGTTGCGCTGCCAACAACTGAATTTATATTTTTAAACAATTTCATGTTAATTTAGAATTAATTTATTGTTTTGATGATTAAATTTTTATTTGAAATAACTTTACCGTGGTCTGTGATCAGGTTTTTGTGCAAAAAAAATATTTTTTAATGCACTGGTTGACAAACAATATGAAGAAATGAACTGGTTTTGAGATTGCCGAACAATGGTTGCTTACTTTAATTTTTTATGTTTCATTTAATTAGTTTTAAGTTTGTTAAGCATATATCTTTGAAAGATCTACATTATTATTATTACGTTGTTCGAATAATAAGCTGCTATGACTACTTTGACTCTTTTTAAGAAATTAAACAATTTAGCAAAGAAGGTTCCGTTCTGCCCAAACCCCTGGGCAGAACGGACCGTTTGCCATTTTTTTTTTTTTTTTTGTAAATTTAAACTTTGTAGTTTGGGATAATTTTTTATTTTGTAATTAAATTTTAAAAACGAATAAAGAGAGAATTCAAATACAAATTATTAGATTTTTCCTACCTTAAATTAATAAATTACAACTGTTTATATATTAAAGTGTCCGTCCTGCCCCGCGTTCCGCTATTTAGGTTATTTTTTGCAACAAATATATAAAACGATAGATTTTTGAAGAGCTAAGCTCTTTCATATAGTCATCGTCAACTAGAGTTTCTATTTAAAAAAATATAAGTACACTTCATATCTCGATAGTCCCGCTAGATCATTAAAAGAAATTATTTTGTTTTTGAATTTAGCATAAAAATCTGTATAAAAGACCTTGATAAGATTTTGCTTTATTTAATAAATAAAGAAGTTATAATAAATTTTGAAAAATAACGAAATTTCATTTTTCGTCTGTAAAACCAAAATGAAAAGCGATATAAAAAATCTGATAACACAGGCCTTATTTTCTTGAAAAAACAGCCCAAGAGACCGATATGTATCAGATTTTTGAAACTATTAAGGTAAATACCCCGTAAAACGTTCGAATTTGGTCCATCCTGTACATCATTGACCTTTTTTTTTGCTTGCTATATTTTTTTTGTGGAGACTTTTTTTTTGTTGCGGCAAGAATACGCTCTTAAACTGAATCTGGTGGTCCATGTTAATTAACAAATGAGTTTGACACCACTAGACTACAGCAAAGAAAATATTTTGAATACAATAATTTCAGTTTTAAACCACGTCCAGTGTACCATGGATTTTGTTTATAATAAAGGCATCCCTTAGTGGTTACCTTTATTCTAGTTTACGGTGAGTCACAACTTTCGGACACTCTGTATATTGCTTAATCGTTTTAGGATTACATGCGTATTATCCCTCTAACATGAAACAATACTGTGTTATAGTACTAAGAGTATTAAGTCATTGTGCTAATTATTAATGGTATACACTAGGGTTTATACAAAAACCGACTTTTGAAAAACCGGTTTTCGAATACCAGTTTTTCCAAAAAAACCGGTTAAAACCGGTTTTCGAATAGTTTTAAAAAAACAATTAAAACGTCATAAAATAATTTATATTTCATAATTTTATAAAATATAAAACAAATTTCAAATAAAACCAAATGATAAGATAACAATTAAAAATAAAATTCTAAACTTTCAACAAACCATAAATAGCTTTTTTTTTAATTTGCTTTTTTCTTTAGAAAACATGATTTTAAAAACACAAAACATTTACGGAATCATGACTTAATCTGGTTCGTATTTGAGATTCAAAATTACCAGATACAGAAAACACTGGTTCGCTGACTATTGAGCTGGGTCTTACTGTTTTTAAAGCTTCAAACAGTGTTCCCAAATTCTTTATCCTTTTATTAGTTGATTCAAATACTGCAAATGCTGCCTTTAATGAAAAGAACAATGTCTTGAAAGAAGAAATGGAGAAATCAATTCTTAGATTTATCGAGGAGAGGAACCTTTAACAAAAACAGCAAATCCAAAAATCCTTAATAATATCTTCATCTTCATCGAAATTTGTTTCCAATTCTATAGCATAACTTGGGTAAAAACAAGATAATATTTTTCCGATTCAATTCTTGAAGCCAGCGGAAATATGTTTGATTTTTTTGTAACAACGTTTTTTGGATTTTGCAAATGAAGCAGAAGTGTATAGATTTTTATGTAGATATTTATTTTTTACGTGTTAAATCTAGGCTTAAAAACCGGTTTTTTAGTTAAAAAAAACCGGTTTTTCGAATACATAATTTTTTTCAAAAAAAACGGTTTTTCAAAACCGATTTTTAAAAACCGAAAAACCCTAGTATACACGAGAGCATATCTTTCTGCACGTTTTAGTGCAATGCGTATTGTTCATTTTAAAACTAATCGCACAATTTGATGTATTTGGAAACCAAAAGTAATAATTATAATGGATGGTGTAATACAAGAAATAAACCATTATCAGGATACAGATTGGAAAAAAAAATTGTTTGTTACGCTGATGACTGAATGTGTATGACCGTTGTGTAATAATAATTAATAAAATTTGTTACCTTAAACTTAAATATAATTGATTTAAATATACTAATTAATATTTTTATTTAATGTGGCTTAACGAAGGTGCCTTTCTTTTATTCACCAAGTGTCACTGCACACAAATGTCTTTAATAGTGTTGATACACCGTGAGATGTAATTTAATTGGCGAACGATTTTACTACCCAAAGACGCTACTGTATCTGTTTTTAAATGAGCCTGGAGTCACGTGGTGCAAAGTGTGAATGTGAGACATAGATTCACGGCGGTGACAATTCAGATGGCAATATCCGGTTAACGCTGCCATTTAATCAGCCCGCTCCGGGATATATTGATCCGGGGCCGCATTTCATTATGTGCCCACTACACACCACCGAGCCATACTCTAGACACCCTGCCTGCCACTTTCATTGTGCAACTATACGTGACTCTTTCGATATGTAAACCCTATAGGAGGTTAAACCACTACCAAAATATATTAACTCGGATTTTCTAGTCGATTTTCCGAAACTATAGACACTAATTTAGTATTAGTTATTAAATTACGTGTATCGAAACGTGATTACCATTGGCTTTATTATCACAGTTAACGGTCAAAATTGACTACAGCGTTTAGTTTTGTAGGTATATTTTAAAGCTCCATAATATTAAAATCTAATGAGAGTTTTTTTTAGATTTAGAAATAACGAAAGAAGTCTGATTAGTTTCTTCAAATTATTGAAATATGAAAAAGAAGTTGGTTACTGCAACTGACGACGTTTTCCACTCTACAGGGTGTCCCAGCCAAGACGAATTATTCGATAGCTCTGTAATTAGTAATAATATTAAAAAAAGTTAAATATAAAAGTTGTTTGTAATCATTTACTACATAACCTAAAATTATTTTTAACTATACACAGTGTTTTGTTTTTGCGCTCTGATACTAAACATTGTTTTTTTTTATATGGAACATCCTGTATATTTTGCAATTTTTGGATGTAAAATTAAATTCTCTTTCAAAAATAGTATAGGTTGTTTATGTTTAAAATGAACCGTTTTTGAGTTATTAACGTTTTCTTGAAAATTTTGACAGATGCAGACCTTTATAAAAATATTTATATTTATTAACGTAACAACACCAGAGCAATTTACTCTGGTAATTTATTAGACAATAGCGTCATAGTGATTGTTGACTAGTTACATTTTTAAAATATTATACAGGGTATTCGTTATACTCGGTCCATTTCGCTAAACTTAAAACGTCTATAAGTCATTTTTTTGTAATGGAACGCCCTATATATTTTTACATTTTCTTGTAGAAAATTTAATTATCTTTCAAAGTTGTTAGGCATGTTTTATGTCTAAATAAAATATTTTTGGAGTTATTTCGTTTCTTATGATTATTTGTGAGTATTTTACCTAAAATATCGGTTAGCCTTTGAAAATTCAAAACAATTTGTATGAACTGTCAACCACAAAAGTTAAACGGCACAATTTAAACTATTATGCCACTAAAAATCCATATTTTTTAAGAACTGTAGATACACAGCATAAATGGCAGCAAATAACACCAGAATGCTGTGTATCTACAGTACTTAAAAAATATGGATTTTTAGTGGCATAATATTTTAAATTGTGCCGATTAACTGTTCTGGTTGACAGTTCATGCAAATTGTTTTGAATTTTCAAAGGCTACTATCGATATTTTAGGTAAAATACTCGCAAATAATCATAAGAAACGAAATAACTCTAAAAATATTATATTTAGACATAAAACATGCTAAACAACTTTGAAAGATAATTAAATTTTCTACAAGAAAATGTAAAAATATATAGGGTGTTCCATTACAAAAAAATGACTTATAGGCGTTTAAAGTTTAGCGAAATGGACCGAGTATAACGAACACCCTGTATAATATTTTAAAAATGTAACTAGTCAACAATCACTATGACACTATTGTCTAATAAATTACCAGAGTAAATTGCTCAGGTGTTGTTACGTTAATAAATATAAATATTTTTATTAAGATCGGCATCTGTCAAAATTTTCAAAAAAACGGTAATAACTCAAAAACGGTTCATCTTAGACATAAACAACCTATACTATTTTTGAAAGAGAATTTAATTTAACATTCAAAAATTACAAAATATACAGGATGTTTCATATAAAAAAAACAATGTTTAGTTAGTATCAGAGCGCAAAAACAAAACACTGTGTATAGTTGAAAATAATTTTAGGTTATGTAGTAAATGATTACAAACAACTTTTATATTTAACTTTTTTTAATAATATTACTAATAACAGAGCTATCGAATAATTCGTCTTGGCTGGGACACCCTGTATATCAGATATAGAGTGGAAAACGTGACATCCTTAAGTATCCAGTGCAGCATTTATTTTTATCATCTGCCGTCTTTCATTCGACATAGGCGTCCGTACCACCAAATAGATTTTGTTTTTACAGTGTCCATTAGGGGTGGGCGATATCGAAAAATTGAAACGGCCTATCTACGACACATTTGTGAAACGCAAGTACCAGTTTAGCTACTAATGAACTGCATTTTAATCAATTCTGTCCCACGTTATTTTTAATATCTTTATCTTTATTTCATGTATATGTAAAAAAAAAATTTAAAAAAAGAACTAGTTTTATATTATTCATTGATTTTTGTTGCTAACCGCATTGATAGAAAAAAACAGCAAACCATCGATTTAGACTGACCTCGATTAACGGACTTCGGATGTAACTGACCAAATTTTCGGTCCGTTTATCATTTGTGAAAATGAACACCGCTCGTAAAAATGTTCGGCACATGATTAACACTTGATCACACAGCATTCCGCAAAAAGATCTACATCAATAAAAACAAGTACATTGACTGTTTGTGATTAACCTACTCCGTATTTGTAACAGGTAGTATATAATATACAAGGTGGTCCACATAGAAGAGCCACTATTGGGATCTCGTAAACGGCAAGAGCTAGTTTAAATTAAACAAATTGTTCCATTTTCGGAGACCTATTCAATGATGCATTATTGTTTTTAAAAATTTCCCTGGCACGCTAGATAGTAAACAAAAATCAAAATAAGCATTTTTGTAAATCGTTAATAACTCGGTTATACTTGATTGTACACAAATATTTTTGGGGAAAAAGTTGTAGACTATTTTACGTAGTATAAAATGAAAACATTCATTTGTCTCTATATTATTTAAATTCTTAGATAAATTACAAACTTGTATTTTTTTAAATGGAAACCATAGTTGGCTATGACTTTTAAAAAAAGCATTTTTCCCCTCTTTTTAATAATATAAGGTTCAATATATTTATTTTATTACACTACTAAACTTTCACGCACCTACAGAAGAAAAAGACGTCGAAGTCAAGGAAGAATTCTATAATGAACTAGATAAAATATACGAAGAAATTCCTAGGTACGATATGAAAATAATGATTGGCGATGCAAATGCAAAAATAGGAAGAGAGAATATATATAGCCCAACAATAGGGCAGTACAGCAAACATGAAACGACAAATGAAAATGGGATATTTCTAATAGATTTCGCAAAGGAAAAGAATTTGGTCATAGTAAGTACGTACTTCCAAAGAAAAGACATATATAAGGGTACGTGGCGGTCACCAGATGGAAAAACTATAAATCAGATCGATCATATCTTAATCGAAAAACCAGAGATAAAAGCAATCAGCAATGTAAGAACGTATAGGGGCCCGGACGCGGATACTGACCACTTTATAGTGGGAGCCAGAGTGACGCAAATATTGCCTGTAGTGAGAAATCAAACGAGGACAGGAGGAAGAGAGAGAGAAGTAATCAGACTAAGGAGTAAAGACGATCAATTAAAATACGAGAAAAGCATTAAAAAAGAATTGGAGAAAATGGCGGATAAGGAGGAAATTGAGGAACAATGGAATGAACTGAAAACGAGGATTAATCGGGCTGCCAAAAATTGTAATAGTAAAGCGAAACAGGAAAGAAAAAATTGGTTTGATGAGGACTGTAAGAAAGAACTAGAGGAAAGGAAAAAACTGAGATTAAAAATGTTAACGGGAAAAACGGAAGAGGAGAAAAATAAATATGAGGAGCAAAGGAGGAAAACGAAAACACTGCTAAGAGATAAAAAAAGGAAATATAATGAAAAAGTGATACAAGAAATAGAAACCAATTTCAGGAATAACCAGGTTAGAAATTTGTACCAAGGAATTAAAAAAGAAAGGAGAGGATTCCAAACAAAAACGGTATTCCTTAAGGACGAAAACGGAGATATTATTGCAGGAGAGGAAGAAATACTAAAAAAATGGAAGGAACATTTTGACCAACTACTAAATGATAACAGCAGGAAGGCGAGGGAAAATGAGCAGATTAATAGAAATATGAATGAGAGTCCTAGAGAAGTGCCAGCCCCAACTAAAAAACAAATCGAAGAAATAGTGGAACGGATAAAAAATAATAAGAGCCCAGGAACAGATAGAATAACTGTAGAATTGTTTAAGTATGGTAGCAAGGACTTGATCGAACAATTACAAAAACTGATGGAGGAAATCTGGAGGAAAGAAGAAATGCCAAAAGAATGGGGACAAGCAATAATATGCCCAGTGTATAAAAAAGGGGATGCAAGTGTTTGCCACAACTACAGAGGTATTTCCCTGTTAAACGTCGCATATAAAATTATAGCAACTTATATAAAAAATAAATTAGTAGAAGAAACAGAAAACGAAATAGGGGAGTACCAATGCGGCTTTAGGAAGGGAAGAAGCACCACGGATCACATTTTCACCCTAAGAGAGATTCAAGCAGAAAGCTATCAACACGAGAAACAGACATTTGTTTTGTTTGTCGACTTCAGACAAGCATACGATAACGTTCAAAGAGAAGCATTGTACAAAGCAGTAGAAGAAATGGGAGTAAGTGGTAAACTTACAAGAATGATAAAAGTAACGTTAAGAGGAACAGAAAATCTGGTTAGAGTAGGCAGCAAAACATCAGAAGTTTTCGAGAGTAAGGAGGGGGTTAGACAAGGGGACCCAATGTCGGCGAATCTGTTCAACATTGTGCTGGAAAAAGCAATAAGGGAAGCAAAGATCAACAGAAGTGGGCTGGTATATAGAAGAAGGCACCAATGTTTAGCATTTGCGGATGATCTTGTGCTAATTACTAGAAGTAAAGAGGAGTTGAGAACTATAACGAAAACACTGGAGGAAAAGGCGGGAAAGGTGGGATTATATATAAACGAGGAGAAGACAAAGTATATGGAATGGAAGGACAGTGAATTTAAAGGAGGAAACTACTTGAATGTAACAACAGAAAGTGGAAAAGAATACAAGTTTGAAGAGGTGGAAAAGTTCACGTACCTAGGGGCTGTATTCTCAAGAAACCCAAATATAGGCAATGAGATACAGGCAAGAATAATGGCTGGAAACCGATGTTTGGGAGCACTAAACAGAGTTCTGAGAAATAAAAATATTTCTAGAAAAGCAAAGATCAAAATATACCACACTACTATAAGACCAATAGTGACGTACGCGTGCGAAACATGGACGCTAAACAAAACAGAACAAACAAGACTAGAAGTGTGGGAAAGGAAGGTGCTAAGGAAAATATTTGGCGGAAAGAGAATTGGAGATGAGTGGGTAAGAAGAACAAACGATGAATTAAAAGAACTATACAAAGAAACAAGTATCATTGGGGTTATAAAAGCACAAAGGCTAAGGTGGCTGGGACATACAGAAAGAATGGGGAGTACAAGAATGCCGAAAATGGTAATGATAAACACGATAGGGGGAAGGAAGAGAAGGGGACGACCCAAAGCAAGATGGAGGACGGAAGTGGAGAGAGATTTAGAAACGTTAAAAATTACTGGATGGAGAAGGAAGGCCAGCGATAGAGAAGGATGGAAGAAAGTTATCAAACAAGCCATGGGCCAACTTGGCTCGCAGAGCTAAATTATATATATATTTATTTTGATAAGTATTCAGGCTCAAAACAAATAAATTCATCGAAAAGTCCCTACAAAGCTAGAGTCCCATGAAAAAAAAAACAATTTAGTTCTGTCATTTAACGCAAATTTAAACTAATATAAAAATAAAACATTTAAATCAAAAATAAAACAGAATTTATTGATTTTTAAAAAGCAGCTTTTCGTCTAGTGATTATGGTACAGTTTTTTTTTATTTACTAGATTTTTTTTTTTTTTTTAGAAATCCCTGTTTATTTACAATCTGTTGCTTTTGAACAATAAGTAAATGTTGTGTTAGCTTAAACTAAACTAAAACTAAACCTAAACTAAACTTGCTGAGAACAGTCCATTGACGGTTCTCTTCCTTGTACGATTATCTACCTAATTATTTAATTACAATGTAGAACGTATCAAAGCGTACAACTAATCAAACCTGGTAGGTAAGTCCGATGGTTCAAAACGTTCGAGTCTTCTGATTTCATCGTTGTTTTCTAAGAGTTGTGTGGCTAGGTTGTTTGGATGCACAATAAGTCTGTCTTGGTATTTCACATAGAACCTTTTAATTTTTTCACGCACTGTTTTAATTTTAAGATCACTTTGAATTATGTGATTAGGTACATACCATGGTGCATCTACAATGCTTCGTAGCACTTTGTTTTGGAATCGCTGGAGGATTTCTATGTTAGAATTACTGGCAGTACCCCAGAGTTGGATGCCGTATGACCATATAGGTTTTACTATGGTTTTGTAAAGCAGGAGCTTGTTTCCAATTTCCAGTTGTGATTTTCTGCCGGTTAGCCAATATAACTGGCTGAATTTGAATCCCAGCTGCTTTCTCTTAGTAAAAATGTGTTTTCGCCATGTGAGCCTCCTATCAAGATGTATACCAAGATACTTCAGCTTGTGGTGTTGGGGTACTGTTTAGTGTCACTGATGGACATGACCCTCTTCTCATGGTGAACGTCACATGTGCAGATTTTAGGTTGTTGACCTGTAGTCTCCATTTTCTCAGCCATTTTTCGACCATGAGAAGATTGTTTTGTAGTTTTGCGGATGCATCGGCAGGGTTGGTATCCGATGCTAGTATGGCTGTATCATCAGCAAATGTGGCTACAGTTGTTAAATTAGTTGTAGGTATGTCGGCTGTAAATAGAGTGTAGAGTACTGGCCCTAACACGCTGCCCTGAGGTACTCCAGATGCAATGGTGTGTAAATCTGTACCAGATTATTTGAATCACAATACTTATACTTACAATAAAAACAATACAAAAGTCGACTTTTAAGTATTACAAAATTACTTTTATAACCAATTTGACGCATTTGTTCAACGAATAACAAAAATAACATGAAATTTGTAATGTTTATGGAATATTTATTTAAAACATAATATTTAAAGATTACAGCAGATTAGGTACTATAAGATTATAACAGAGTATTATTAAAAAATCCAGATTGGGTTTACAAAAAAAATTGAGGTCATTTTGAAAATATACTCCAATTTATTTTATTATTGTTTAGTATATTATTGTTAAACTTAATATAATCTTTAAATATTATGTTTTATCTATAGATAAAGTTGGTTTCTCATGTTGCTTGATTAGGTTAAATAAACGAAAAGTTGCTGGTTTTCAAAACAGGTTTATTCTTTACAAAATTCTTTTTTTTAAAAAGATCCTATGTTTCGCCCTATGTTTCGCCGATTTTTCTTTATCGGCATCCTCAGGGCTAAAATTTATTTTATTGTTATTTTACAAGTTTTTCTTTATATATTTAGTTTACAAAATAGTTTATAACATAGTTTACTAAATTAAGTGTGTTTTTAAAAATGATGAAAAATGTTTACTAATGTTAAAATAATATGTAGAAATTGTTAAAAATTGAATTAATCTGTTGATTTTAAAAAGCGGTGAAAGGAAAAACTTGAATTATTTTTATATTGTATTCGAAGATTAGCATAGGTATTACGAATTTAAAACATATTAAAAATTGTTATTACAATACTTTTAGACGGTACAAAATTGATGGCACAAACACGTTAAAATGTTAAATTTCTTTGTAGCTCTTACCGTTTACGAGATCCCAATAGTGGCCCGTCTATGTGGACCACCCTGTATATCACCATGTAGGTATCAATTTAATAACATAGTGTTGTCAGTAATAAAAATATGGCCTATTCCTATTCCACCGAAATATTATAAAGTCAATAAAAATGGGATCATGTATATTTAATTGTAATGAAGTAGAAGATTGTACATTGCTTTTTGCATTCATTTTCTTGTTTTCGATGTATGTTAGTTATACCTGTAGAATTGCACTCTTAAGTGAAATAAATGTGCCTACATATGTATGTCATATTACCCTTAAATATCTTTTCATATAAATATTTACGAGTACTATATTGGTTTAAATGCTGTAATTACTGATTTACAGGGTTTTAATTCACCGATATATCGATATCCGACATAATTATTTTGATATCGATATCGAAATTATATGGATATATCGCTCAACCCTAGTGTTCATTATGATCTCATAGATTCTAATTTTGGTTTCCTACCTTACTTAAGAGCTCCACAGAACGGAATGTAATTGTCTCTGTAAATTTTTATGTCCACCTCATTTGCACCATCCTCGGTGGGCGTAACGCATGCGTAACGCTACTTCCTTGAATATTTCTTTTTTTTGTGTAATTGATCAGCTCTTACTATGAGATGCTTAGTTTGGAGATTATTTTGAATACTCTTGGTTTAATTTTTTGGGTATGGACAGTGAGTATGTAATCTTCATCGAAGAATATGTGGTCGTGTGAAAAGTGGAGGATAAAGACTTTATTATTTCCGATTAATATACCCATTGACTGACATCTTCGTCTCCAGCATTGCAAAATGTGTTTTTTTAAATAACTTAAAACCCGGAAAGGATAGAAAATTTGTGAAACAGTCCTGAGTTCTTCTTAAAAAACTGCACATTTTTGCTAATTGTCCCATGTTGAATATTAAGAGAGATACCCATACAATTTAATCCCACCACCCGTACGTAAGTAAACGTAAAATGTTCATGATATGCGGTTTTGTTCCGAAGTCTGTTTTTGTGTATAATATGTAACTCTAACAGTGACTATATGAAATTAACTGTTAACATTTAAAGACTCACATGAAGACAGAACACATATGACGGTGAAAGCTTTAATTAATTACCATTTTATGTTTACCTTAATTTCAACCCAAAATCAATTAGATCTGTTGTTTTGTTATTTCAAACGCACCTCATATTCTTGGTGGAGGCGCGAGTACAACTGCCAATGGGTTTTAAATGATCTTTAAGACCGTTCTCATACAGTAAAAACTATAATATCTTTGGTGAAAGTTGATTATTTACTGAGTTGCTTTTTTCAGTGAAAAGGCCATTTTTCTTAAATGGTCTCAGCACATATTTGCATTTTAAAGATTTCTTTTAAGTAAGTATGGCAAACAAAATGACTTTTTGTTTTTTTTGGACATTGTTATTTTTATAGGTTGCTTCCTATTAGCTTGCTTTGGCAAAATAAATTCTTAGGGAGGTATGAGCTGCAGCGATTTGTATAAAGTCTGTCATAAATCTACAAAATAACGACAAACTCTCTGAGGAATATAACAGAAAACATGCAATTTTATCGAAAGTGTAGGGTGAGAGTTGCTGTTTTAGTTGGTATAACAGTTTACTGACAAAAAACCTCAAGCAAAAACACTCTTTACTAAATGGATGTAATACAACATTTGAAATTACAATTTCTACGCTTTACAAAAGTGAAGTACATCACAACAATAATTAATTAAATAGAAATGCCACTAAAACTTCAACACTGTAGTGTTTAATTTTGTTTTATTTATAAAATAAGCTTTACTGCAACATACACTTAGTCGTTAGCTGTACTGTAAATTATTCATTCAATACACGAAATATTACCCCAAGCAAAAACTTTTACATCCCTATCCATTTAACAAATGGCAAATTTTCACCTAATGGAACGAATAGTTTGTTGTTTAATACTGTACAGTTCCGTTAGTCTTGCCTTCTCGTAAATAAATTAGTACTTATAACTTTGTTAATAATTAACTACAAACGGAAAATGCTTTATTTATCTTCTGGTTTGATAGAGCTGAATATTTTTAATCAATATTATTTAGACCAAGCCTTATTTTTGTTACAATTTATGTTGGCCTAGATTTATTGATACTTTTATGAGTAAAGAACAATGTAATAATTTTACTTTCTTATAATTTACTATTTCCTTTTTTTCCCAGAAAATTGCCTATCATAACTTTTCTAGAGGTATGCAATTGTTTTAATATTTCTGCCCAGAATTGCTAATTTGGCAAGATAGCTACATCATCAGCAAATCTCGTGATCATTGCGTTAGCTGTTTCTAGAATATTGGCTGTATAAATTATGTAGGGAATTGATCCTAGTACACTCTCTTGAGGAACTAATGATTATATAGAAATAATCAGACAGAAAATCGTTATATTTCACAAAGAAGTTGGATTTTTGGGAATTTAGTCCAGAATTTTATTGTTGAAAAGCGGCTCTATAAATCCAAACTTATGAATAGGCAAAAGATTTTTAACCTCAGAGAATTCCGGAATCCTTTTCTGTAATAAAAGTTTAAACAATTCGCTTAGCGACTGTAGACTGATTGGTATACATCAGTTAGTTGTCAGGAACCTTTCTCAAACAGAGAATTATTCCAACAAAAAACTATAAATATTAAATTTAAGGAGCTGCAACTACTATTCGCGGTATCATTTCAACTTTTAAAAAAGTCAAAATTTAAAGCAAGCAATTTTATAATTACTGCAGTATTAAAAAATACACCAGTTTAACATTTTTTTTTTCAATTCAATGATATTTTTTTGTGGGTACAATAAACAAAACAACGTTTTATAGTAGTTTTCATTTTAATTAAAAGAGCTGTTAAAGTAAATAAATAAATCTGTGTTGTAAAAATAGAGTTAATTAGTTCAAATAACAAAAAATAAAATTGTTAGTTTTAATAAGTATACAAAATTATAAATTAAATTTACTAGTCTACCTTTTAAACATGCATATTCGCAGCCAATTAAAAATTCGAAGTGTATTTTTGTTTGTTAATAGTAATCTATCTTTCAGAATTTCATCAGTCAGTCTGCCACCGTGCTTGCATTTAATGTAATTCATAAAACAGTAACCTTCACAAATATATGTTGAACCAAAAAGCGTCAAAATCCCAAAAACAAGTCGCCTGGCGTTCAAATAATTAGTTGGAAATGAGTTCCAGCTTTTAAATATCATATCCTGTGATGTCTCATCCATAATTGTTTGATTTTCTTCAACTTAAGTAACGATTTCCTGATTTTTGTAGTTTGCCAATAAATGTTCCAGAAAAAGCTTTGATGTGTATAGTTTTACATTACACTTTGCTGCATCTAATATAAATTTCGTCATCTGATCTTTTTTAAAATCCTAAAATCTGCTGTAAAGTAGTATTACAGAAACTATTTTACAGTCAGTTTTTTTTTTTAATTTAACCTCATCTTATAATTTCTGAGATTTTCAAAACATCCAAATTCATCTTTGCTTATATCTAACAAAAAAAACTTAATTGTAAATATAAAGCTGCATTTCTCTTTCGTTGCTATTCAGCTTGTCAAAATATTCGGCTAAAAACAAAAATTTTTAATCCATATTGGATGAGAAAAAAATTTCAAATGTCCTTCGTTGTAATTTTAAAAGTTGGTAAAATAATCACTTCGTCCAAGCCTTGGAAGAACCGTTTTAACCCTTTGGTTCCTTGTGGTTTCACCGAGAAACCACCTTTCAAATAATTTATTCTATGATACCCAGTGACCAAGCTTTAAAAGCACTATTGCTATTCTATGTCTTATAGCACCATCTCTTGGCAAAAAGCAAAAGTTTCTACTAAAATAGGTCCGTATACCAAAATTTCATTTAAATGTTTTGCATGGTGTAAGTTGCTTTATCAAGCAATGATAAATGGCAAGAAAATATTAAATTTTACGCAATTAGTGGATTGTAATGGCTGGTAAGTAAATTTATCAGTGAATTATGATCAGGTGATAATTTGTTTATGGATTTGCTTTTAAATTCGAAGTTATAAAAAATATTTTTAAAAATATTTGAAGTGTGTTTCTTGTGCGGCATTGGTTATCTGATGAAACCACCGCTTTTTTATTCTATTATTGTAAACAAAAAATTATGTTAATTTTAATTTATTTTAAGTTAAGAAGTGAATGATAACTTTTTTTTTATTGAAAAAAATTATTTTGGGTTGAAAGTAAATTTATTTATTATTAAATTATTAAACACCATAAAAAGGGAGTGTTTTTTTTTTGTCCCAGTGGTTATCTGATGAAACCACCGACTTTTTTTCTATTTAAAAAAAATAATATTACAAAGATTTTTTTATTGTTCATGTTATGGTATTTTAAGTTAATAAAGTAAATATTTTTTTTCTTTTTATCAATAAAACTTATTTTGGGACTCAAAGGGTTAAAGCTTTTTCCTTGATAGCTATCTTACAAATGTGAAAATAACTACCCAGTTCTTCTGAAAAACTCGTCTTAATGTTTCTAATTCAGCGCCATAGATGGGATAAAATTAATTGTTGGTACAACAACGTTATTGTAAGAATTGTATCTCCTAATTAAAGTAAAAAAAAAACAACTTTTTAGTTTGACTATTTTGTAAAATAACTTAAAACCTAAAATTTGTTGCACATATGCATATTAAAAACTCACTTTAAACTTAGAAGACATATTGTATTGCAGTTTCTTTTCTTATTTATGTTACAGTTTAAGAAATAAGATTAATAATTAATAAAAGTGGTCGGAAGTTTAGTGAGCTTCTGTGTGGTGGTACAAGTGATTGATGGACTGGCGTCAGCTTCACTGCAGTTCATGGCTGGTCCGCTTTGAACCGATAACCGAATGATGATGGATCGGGTCATCGCCACTCCACCTCAGTCAAGTTCTCACCTAAACCACATAATCACATTTTTACTTTTTGATATTTAATATCTCAACAATATCAATATTGTTGAAACGTTTTAGTTTCTTATGTTCGGCAAGCAATGGATCAAAATATGTGCTATTATTAATAAGGGAAGAGAAATTAGTACCGAAAAGAAATAAAAACTAAATAGAAGACAAAAAATACTAAAATACCAAGTGATTTAGACCGTTAAATGTATATTATAAAGGAGCTTATAGTAAAGTTATTTAAAATTGTTGTAAATAAAGATATGAGAGCGAAAAGAGGTCGTAGTTTAAAATTTGTTTTGATATTCATTATCCAGCATCAAATTTAGCAGTTTCCTTAAAGTTAAACATTTGCTTTTATTGTTACAATATACGCGATCTCTATAATAAAGGTTTAATTTGAATCAGTCTGTTAATTTTAAACTGCAATGGATGATAGTCTTAGTTTAACGTACGTCATACCTGCACCAGGAGTCTTACCTAAATAATCAAAACAAAAAAATAACAAAAACATTAGATTGATCGCAATACGACAGATTTAATTAATAAAATTGAATCCTACTCTACATTAAGTATTATATTGACAATAAGATCAAGTCAACCGACCAAAATTAATCTTTACTTCCACGAAACTGTACGTTTATTACAAGTTCAAAATCAATTTCCCAAGGGCGCAACATTGGATAACAAATAAATTGGAAATAACTACAAATTTATAATGCAATTCCCAATCAGATCTAATTCTCGATTCACAAAACACAATCTGTAAAATAAATGTGAAAGCTCCATCAAACCAAGATGTAGCGAAATTTACTTCAGATCTTGTGCTTTGAAATATAAAATCAAGCACAGAAAAATGATAAATTTTACCGACAGCAGTAGAGAAGTAATTCTAAACATTAAAAAGTGGTCGGCCGCGTTACAGAAACTGTCTTAAAAATGATTCCATCATCTAAAGATTGCAGAAAAGGCTTTTATTTTTCAAGAAATGTATAAATTGCATGTATTTGTAAATATTAGTTTCAACCTTGCTTGGGGTATATTGCAATCGCATTGGGCTAACTGATATGAATCTTTAAATTTTTATTTGTAACAAAAAAAACATTGCAACTATTTATTAAAAACACACATGAAATATAGGTATTTACTAATATAATCTGTTCTAAAAATGTCGTTCTATGTCATATTGAGATAAAGTTTCGCTATAAATAACTTCAGACAGGGCCGGCGCAACAGTGTCTGCCGCCCCTAGGCAAAAAAAATAGGCGTCCCTAAACATGATCGTGTTATGTTTTTGGGGATTTACCCAAACGTCGAGCAGCAAATGCATTTTTTTTATAGCGCCAAATACATTTGTATTTATAAAACATATCATTCTGAACGTTTTAATTTTTAAAATTAACACTAGTACATCTGTGCCCTAATATATGTATAGTATAGGAAGGAAATTTTTACATCTTATTTCCAAAAATTATGAAAAACTAATTTTTCGGGCTTTCACTTTGGTGAAGTTTTGAACTAACATCTATATCGATATTCAATGTTTGAACTACTGTAATAATTAATTAGCATACATTTTAGTATGACAAGATATAACAACTAGGGATGCACCGATTAATCGGCAGGTAATCGGTAATCGGCGGTATTGTTTTTTTGCCGACTAATTGGTAATGTATGGTATTTTGGCCGATTAATCGGTGGTTAATAAATTCAATTATGTCAATAAAACAATGTATGTAGGTATATACGAGAAAAAGTTTTATTTTTTAAATAGGTATCAGTTGTTATCCTAATCTTTAGAGTCTGACTACTAATGTAGCTTATACCGAGTGATTCAGTTTGACTGTCCCGCCTCCATAACTTTGTTATTATAAGAAAAAACCCCTATGAACCTTATAACTTTTAAATCGCAGCAAATTCTCTATCAAATGACGTTTTAATGTTTTCTTCTCCTTCTTCTTAATCGGTTCCTCTTGTATCTTTCGGTGTCGAGGTATGCTTTTCTATTTCTCTGTTTTCTTTACGATAAAATATGTCAGACTGACGATAGTCAACTTTTTTCTTATTATATTACATAATATACTTTTTTGATTGATGTTGATAGCGGTAGACAATTAACCCTTAATAACCTGAATTAATTATTTTTTGATTTAAAAAAAAATAGTTCAAGAAAGATATTCATGTAAGCATATAGTATAGGCTAATAAAGTTTTTTTTGCCAAAAATTAGTTTTCAGCCCTTCATTTCAGGTGTTGCCATATGGCAACGCTAAGCGCTTTGACTACTAAATATTTATTTTTGTTGGTCCATGGTAGGGCATGAAATAAAAGATAAATAATACTCTAATTGTTATCTATTTACAATAAAAATAGATGGAACATTAAAATAAGTTATTTTCTGCTATGGTAATCTATAAAACAGCCTACACACAAACCTATTTTACATTTTGAACACATCGTTCTCATTATTGAACTACATTTTTCTCCACTACATCGCCACTTTTTATTGTCTGGTATTTTATTGACCAAGTGGTTGATGCCATCATATCGAACGTCCTCCAAAACTCTACCGGATAAAGAACTTGCTGAAGAATGTGGCCTCCCAGCACCTTTTGACAATTTCCCGTATTTGCTCAAATAAGCCTGTACAATTTCACGACGAAATTGTAGTTGCGGCATATTGGTGGTCCTACGTTTTAACATCCACGCATTGTTGATGCAAATATCTATCAACCAAGATAAAATTGGCCAATACCACTTTTTATTTCTAATGTGTATGCGATATTTTGCAACATTCTCGTCCATCCTGTCGGTTCCACCCATATATTTATTATATTCCCCCAAGATGTGTGGTCTCGGCACTTGAATATTTTTTTTATCTTTTCGGGAGTACCTTTTTACAGTAGAAATTGGATCGACACCGTGGCAATTTGATGTAATAGAGACCACAGAATTATCTACCCACTTAACAACCACAACGGCATCTTCTTTGCATATTGCAGCTTTGTATGATCCTCTACTGGTCTTACTCATATCTTTATTAGAAGGCAGTAAATTATTTTTGGGAATTCTATTTTCTCGTATTGTTCCTGTAGCATAGTATCCCCGCTCTCTGCTTGCAAATCTAATACCCATGTCACTGAAGTTTAAAAAAATTCAAATTATGATACTGGTAGCAGTGGAAGTGCCTAGCGTTGCCATATGGCAACGCCAATGTTTTCAAGCTAAATGCAAAATAACTGATTTGATAATTACTCATATTACTTCATTCACGTATAGTTTCAACTATTTATAGTATGATATATTAGAAATAATTACAGTTATGCATGCGAAATAAGAAAAAAAAAAACTTACTGTGCGTACTGATCCATATTGGTCTCCATAATTGCGAACACAAAATTTAACACAATATTAATCGTTAATAAACTAAAAGCAGAAATGTACAAACGTCATAATTATGTTAACTGAAACCCGTTTAAGTAAATCAAAACTATTGCCAACCGAAAAATTTCCAAAACGTCAACTTTAAACGGCATTAGACCAACTACGAATTGTGTTGCCATATGGCAACGCTAGGTTATTAAGGGTTAAATTCTAAATACAATAGAGCATTAAAAAAAATAAACAAGATTGCTCTTATAACTAACTGAGAGTTTATAACTTATTTAATTATTTTTTGACAAAAAAACATTATTTTGTGAGTATTAAATTCTATTGAATTGCTTCTGTGAAATTGTAATCAAGGAGTTTCGATTAATTGCTTACAAAACTATAACTTCTTTGTTGAAAAATAATAAAACATAGTGTGACAAGTTATAAACTAGGAGTATTAATTAGTACAGCAACGGTCTTTTGTCTAGTCAAACACGATTTTGTAAAAAATTATGAGCAATTTGTAAAGTATTTCTTCTCAAAAATATTTTGATGTATGCTAATTTTATAATGCATTAGAATTTACTTTTTTGTCAGAATCGATAAAACAATAAATTGATTATACTATGTAATTTTAAAAAGGTTAAGTATCGCCAGTCTGATCTTATTCATCATAGAGAAAAACATTTTAACGTTATTTGATAAAAAAATTTCTGCTATTTAAAGAATACCTTTTTATAGGGGTTTTCTCTTAAAATAAGAAAGTTATAGGGGAGCGACAGTTAAACTGAGTCATATTGAAACAAAAAAGAAAAAATTATGAATAAAATAAAGAAACACATGGTTTTTAACCTACAAAAAATAAAAAAAGCCCTGAAATATTTGAACATAAATTAACTCTTAATCCTCAATAGGTCGCACCACGGCCTAGTAGACAGAGTGGCTCCGATAATTACATTTAAACAAATTTCAGCCCTTTAACTAGGTTTACAATATTTCATATTTTATCATATGGCAAATACCTGAATAATAGTTATTTGATTATCCTGGTTTTCTCACCATTTCGCATCGTTTTATTTCATTTTGTGAGAGGGAAAAAAAATTTAATAAACGCAATTTTATATGTTTTAAACATAAATTAGTTTTGAAGTAAGGCAAGTAATACTTATTTATGTATTAAGGCCAAAAAGTGTAACTTTTTCGGCCGCGTCTGGTTTGCTGGCTGACACGTAGGTAGTCGAAGCCAGCAAACAGGCAAGGCCGAAAAAGTACGTTTTGGCCGAGGTGCATATTACATTTTTTGTGCGATCGAATTAAAAACAATTTAAATTTTTAGTATTTTTCAAAAATATAGGTTAGAAACTACGTGACATTCTGTCACTGACAGATGACGGCGTATGCTGTTAGCTTTAATGCAAATTTACTTTTTCGTACGCTGCTAAGGGTAACAGCCAGAAAAGTACTTTTTAGGCCGTTGCTAAGGGGAACGCTGGTAATGCAGTACTTTATGGCTGCTAACGCGTCCTTCAAACAGATGTTTCTAGTACGATCGCACAAAAAACAAATTAGATGTTTTAAATCTTTGTTTTGCAAAGGTTGTTCCTAAAATCAGAATTGTAAAAACCGTCTTACCGTTACTGACAAAAAATCAAAAGTAGGTATACCAAAACAGATATAAGTTCTGGTATAATATTTAATCGTGTTTGTAAATAAAAGCACTTCGCAATAACGGTGGATAGGGATCGAACCCCACCGTTAAGCGAATATCGCTGTTAAGTGAGTTACGGCTTTTTTTCACTCACGAATATACATAACGTTAATGCGACATTATGTAATAAATAGTAGACCTATAAAGCAGTGAAATGAAGACAAAATAAAACATTACTTACCCTTAAAATATATATTTCTCAGATGTTGAACAAGTGTTGCCGAAAAAAAAGCGAGATCGTAAAATGTAAAAGCAGCGACGGTATAGCGAAGCACCGTTACACGAGTAGCCGTTTTTACGAAGTACTGCTGTAGGTGCTTTGTGGACGCTGCAGCATCGAATTGCATGGCAAACAGGGTGGTCCACATAGAAGGGCCACTATTGGGATATCTTAAACAGTAAGAGGTAGAAAGAAGTTTAAAGGGTAGTTCACTCGGTGACACTAGCGTCGTGACACTAGCGTCGTGACACTAGGTGCCGTATCATCAAGTATCGTTGTCTGAACAGCCTGATGTCGCAATGCCACGATGTCATGACGCTAGTGCTGCGATGTCGCGACACCGATATTGACAGTGCGGCATTTGACGTAAGCCTACCATACTTTTATATTTTGACATAACAGACAAATAATATACAATTGTCATCGATTTCCAATTTATCATATCCTTAATAGATGTTCCAACGATTTTAGAGCATTATTAACAATATCCTTGTTTATGGGACAAATCTATTCCCAAATATAACTAGTTGCTTTGCAACACTCATTGCTGCAGTTACAAGAACGGCCACTTTTATTTTGATGTCGACGCTTAAATATATCATTTTACGTGTAAACACCCAGTGCCGCGACACCGAATGTCAAGCGATGCCGTAACATTTGATGTCACGACGCTAGTGTCACCGTGTGAACCAGTGGCGTAGGCCTAAAACTTCCATGGGGGGAGGACCTATTTTTATAGGTCACCACTCTCTTTTTAAGTTGTTTTGCAGCAGGATCTTTGATGGTTTATCATGGGGGGGGGTTAATAAACGGTAAAAAAGCCGAAGACCTTTTTTAAGCACAAAATTTACAGTTCTCCAGCTCTATAACGACTAATTGCGAACCTATGCGGGGGTTCTGACCCCCCTGACTCCCTTATGCCTACGTCACTGGTGTGAACTACACTTAAATTAGACAAATTGTTTTCCTTTCTCAGAAAAATGAACAATTTGTCTAATTTAAACTTCTTTGTAGCTCGTACCGTTTACGAGATCCCAATAGTGGCCCTTCTATGTGGACCACCCTGTGTATCGGGGCCTGCAACAACTTTTTTGAGGTGTCCTATGTAAATATGATTGGGAAAATCTTTACGTTAAATTTAAAAAATTGTTTCAGTTTGTACGTAAACACTATAAAATTGTAATAAATGAAGATAAATAATTATTTCCATGTCTAATATTTCGGGTTGATCTTATTAACAGAAAATTAATTTTTTTACAACACTACTTAACACAACCGAGCAATTAAAATATTTTAGATTTTGTAAGACTTTAGAAGTTACAGAACTCAGGTCTTAACAATTGTATCTATAGAGCTTCTCATTTCAGCTTCTGTATTTTCTAGAATTAATTCTCATTGATGACAATGTAGATCTGAAGTAAGTATTATTTAGTTACAATTTTGTAGAGCAACTTACTGCACGGGCCATAGTCACCGAAAGTGTTAAATTAATCTAAGTGCAATGCAATGTTGAGATCAGTTTCATTTTAAATATTTTATGTATACATTTAAGCAGGTCCAATGGTTTGATTTGGAATAGCGATGTTTTTTCTATTAAATTTTTTGTTGAAAATGAAATTCTTTATATACATTAAAGAACATCCAAAGATTTTTTACAAAAGTTATTTACACATTCTTCTAAATGTGTGGAAGATTCATCAAATGCTTTATGAATTTCTAAAATTTCAGGAACCAATTTAAATCGTTCGTCTATTTGAGAAATGAAAGTGTCGATCAGGGGATAAAACCATAAAATCCTATAATTTGCCACAGGGTCATCTGAAGTCTCTAATTTTTTTTTTAAACAAATACAATGAGTGAGAAACTCCACACTTCTTGAACAATTTTTCACCTTCTAATGCTTTCTCAAATTCAATAATTTTTGTATCTTGAAGTACGTTTTGCATTTATTTTATAAGTGAAAAATTCGATTCTATTGACTTGCTTTTATTTTCTAAAACAGTATAATATTATTCTTAAAACATTATACTAAACTAGAAGTGAAATTATAAAGAGAAGTTTTTTAATATACAACAAGTAAACAGTCTGATGATATGTTGATTGTCATTTTGGGACACCCACTTGACCCGCTTTCAGTTTTTGCACAAACTGTTTATCTCTGAAAAATGTACTTGATTATATGAGATTATATAATTTTGTACTAAGCTAACCGACTTTGTTAGTTTTGTAATGGTTTAAATTTAATAACAAGACTCGAAACTGCTATGCTGCGTGCAAGTATATTTTTTTTACCTTTGAAAGCACTTTAATTACGTTTTTAAAATTAAATGAAGATATCAGCTGCAAACAATACCTTAACTGTATTTTAATAGCTGAACGGAATTGCAATTAGCAATAACTTTGTATAATACTCAAGATTTACGAAACACTGTAGCTGTTTGACGCGGCAAATAACGATACCCTTCTGATCTTATTTAATAAATAATATATAATTCGAAATCTCAAAGGTAACTAATTACATTTTCATTTATTTTACAAAGAAACTATGTTTGCAGAACCGAAGCCAGAGGGAACTTGAAAAAATCGACAGGTAATTTTCTTATTTTATCATTTAGGATGTAGGGCTCTTTTATGCTTTTGCTTTCATATTTGTTTGTTCTTTTGTTTCTTTATATCTATAATTGGTTCAAACAAACGTCTGAGAATACGTGATATCATTACATTTCCTTTCTGCCTTACAAAAATTTAAATCAAATATTAAAGTTCAGCCATCGGTTTGTTCTTCCGGTTTAGCGCTTCTTATGAAAAGTTCCTGAAACAATTTTTTTTCATTTAAAAATTTTTAAGTTTAAATAAATTTGTTGTGGTATACAGGCTGTGTTTGTTAGTAACGAACCTAATTTTCAAACAATAAATATAAAAATTTTAAATCCATTATTTTGATGGAAGTTATGTGTTTTTTTCTCTTTTATATGCAGTGACCCAGCAAAAATTTTCCAACTCTGAATTTCTTAAAATTTCGATAGATTAAGGTTAAGTAATCATTGCAAAATATTTAGAGGGCCACAAATTCTATTCAATTACCGACATTAGTTTTACATAACGTATTCAATTGCTTATGAGAGATTCAAGAATAAAACTTTTTTGCGTTTTTAAAGAGAATTAATAATTAAACTATCATTTGCAGCAAAAGTTTTGTTACAAAGCAAATATTCGTAAAATAAAAATGGCGTGTAACAAAAATAAAAAACAACCAAAGTCTTCTTTAATCTTTAAATAATAAAAATATTGAACAGATGATTAACAAAACCTTAATTTAAATAAAAATATTGATTTAATTTTTTTTATTATTATTATTATGTGTTTAAATTTTTTGCTTTGTTTTAAATAGATTTTCATAAATTTAAATATATCTTCACAAAACTTAAAATTTCTGATAAATATCATTTAAGTTTTTTAAGCAAAAACAAACGAAAATATCAAACATTAGATTAATAAAAGTAGCTAAGACAGTAATATAAACAATAAAAGTTAAAAAAAAGTAGTTGGAGGATTTCGATTAACTGTTATAAAATGGGTACAAGTAAATAAAAAAAAACTCAAACAAAACCAAATAGATATTGTAATGTAATTTGTAAGTTTTTGTGGTTAAATTAATTGCTTTCTTAAATATTCAGCGTAATTTATTAAATTAAACTATTCGAATGCTATAACCGTTTGCAGGTACAAATTTGTGTGATTCTGGCTTTTCAAAGTTGCTGGTACAAAAACTAAATATTGCAATAAATGGGCGCTGTACCAGATATGCAAGTTCAGTTATTCAACATTACACCAAATTGTAAGTAGACTCTTTTCATTATTTTTTTAAATTAATTATTTGGTTTTCCTGAAAATATTTTTTTTAAATGCCATGCCAGAATTTTAGTTTTTGTCAGATTTTTGTTACATTTTTTACGTTAAGAACGTTTGTGTTGGTTGCATATTTATAATTTAGTATGATTTCATGGCTTTTCGTTTTTGTGATCATTAATATTTATTTTTCGGTTATACCGGGTGTAAATGAAGTGTGGTACACCCCCTTTTTTTTCTTTAGTTTTTTTAGACATATGATATGTGCAAAAAACCGGACTCTTTGAGCCGTTGCACACATTTGTTTCACTTCCGGATTCGCCGGAAATGACCCCAACTTTGTTATTTTAAATAGAACACCCTGTATATTTTAACATTTTTGGAAAGAGGAAGCGATTTTGGATACAAATGCACTGTTTTGGTTAATTTTTATAACCTCAATTTTTTTTTAAACAAAATTTAGTTTTTTATTAAGGGAGCCGTGACCTGCACAAATTGATTTTTATTATGTCAACAATTGTCCAAAAAACGTTTTTGTAAATTTTAAATGACATTTAGGTTACTTTAATTGGCTTTGAAGGTTGCGGAATCGGTTTTTTGACAAAAAGTCAATTTTTTTAAATGGAACCATGCTGATACTGGCGGTTATTTAAATGGAGCATCTTCTAACGAATCCATCGATACCAATAACTTGTATTTTTATTAAGATTTTGCTACAAAAACTTCAAATTATTGTGAAAATTTATTAAGAGATCCTGTTAATCGCAGTACACTGTGCATAACTACAACAAAACAAATGATCGTTGTTTTATGTGTTACTACTATAGCCATTTAATTAAAAAGTCTACAAATTTTGGTAATCATTTTTACATAATTAGATTACTGCGATTAAGAGGATCTCTTAATAAATTTTCACAATAATTTGGAATTTTTGAAGCAGACTTTTAATAAAAATACAAGTTATTGGTATCGATGGCTTCGTTAGAAGATTCTCCATTTAAATAACCGCTAGTACCAGTATGGTTCCATTTAAAAAAATTGGATTTTTATCAAAAAACCGATTCCGCAACCTTCAAAGCCGATTAAAGTAACCTAAATGTCATTTAAAATTTACAAAAACGTTTTATGAACAATTGTTGACATAATAAAAATCAATTTGTGCAGGTCACAGCACCCTTAAAAAAAAACTAAATTTTGTTTAAACAAAATTTTGAGGTTATAAAAATTAACCAAAATAGTGCATTTGTATACAAAATCGCTTCCTCTTTCCAAAAATGTAAAAATATACAGGGTGTTCCATTTAAAATAACAAAGTTGGGGTAATTTCCGGCGAAACCGGAAGTGAAACAAATGTGTGCAACGGCTCAAAAAGCCCGGTTTTTTGCACATATCATATGTCTAAAATTTCATTTATCTAAAATCAAAACTAAAGAAAAAAAAGGGGGTGTACCACACTTCATTTACACCCGGTATATGTTTTGCTACATAGGATATACATTAACAAAATAATAGCAATCGAAGAGTATGTATTAATAAAACAATTTTTGTTTCAGGAAATATCTTATTTAAATTGGCTGGGATAATGTCACTAAAAGCTAGATATTGTTGGGAATCCGCAATTTTTGAAAGATCGTTAAGGTTCCGCGAGTTTGGGAACCGCTGTACTAAATATATTGGGTCTAGGGTCTTTGCCCACTATTCTTCGCCTCCACAATTCTTCGCCCACATTTCTTCGCCTACACAATTTTTCGCCACATTCACATATTTTATTTGTAAATGGGATTGTTTTTATTTATACGTAATTTTTACAGATTATTTTACATTAGCCCAAAGTTGTTTCTTGTATATTAATACTTCTTCTTTTAATATTATGTTTAACAATTGCTACATAAATAGCCTATGCTGCGATTTTTAATCTTGTTTATATTATTATAGCATGAATAAAAATTAAATTAACCTAACCTAACCTGACCCAACCTAACCTTATGTAAAATGATCTGTAAAAATTACGTTAAAATGAATACAATCACATTTACAAACAAAATTTGTGAACTGCTTGTATGCGACGAAAAATTGTGGCGGTAAAGAATAGTGGCGGCGAAGAATTGTGGAGGCGAAGAATTGTGGGCGAAGAATTGTGGGCAAAGAATGTTCCGGACACGAAATATATTAGTTTTGTGTAATTTTAGTGAATGCGTTAAAAGTTGTCAAAAATTTTAATAATACATAGCTGCGGAACAAAACCCCATTGTATTCCTCCTGGAGTTTGTTTCATGTTGCTTTATTATTAAGTAAGAGTTAAACATAATTAAATTACGAAATTATTTCTAAAATATCCCATCGCAAATCTAAACGAAACAGTGCTTAAGTGAAAAGCGAGGTTTGGGTGAGAATATAAGTGGTAAAGCTCTTTGAAGCAGACGGCTAACAATCTCAATAGCTTGGAAAATTAAATGGGCCAGATTTTATTTACAGATTTGCCGCTGATTTGTCAGCGTCCGGGCACACCGGAGCGAGAATGACTTATTGGTTGCCCTTCCATATTACACCCTTTTATTGTACACTGGGAAATAAAACCAACGCTCCTAACCGCCTCATTGAAATAACTTGTGTTAATATTTATTTTGATGTCGCGGAAATAATGAACAAGTAAAAGTAAGATTAAATTATGTGTAACACATTAATGATGCACTTAAAATTAATAGGATATAAACAGAGGGATATAATTGAATTGAATAGCTTGTACTTTATTATAATTCTTGGAATAAAATTTAAAGTTTTTTTAGCTGTAAATATAAGCTGCTTACGTTGGTAACGATAAATTAAAAGAGGTTACGAAGAGAATGAGAGAATATTTTGTAAATTGAACCAAGTGAGCAAAAAAGACTTAGGTACATGTTTTGAGGTTGTCGGAACATGTTTTGACTATGCTCATGATGACCTCCATGCTGTGTACGTGTGTGTGCGCATGCACGCCTCAGACACTATATTTCTACATTTTTAAAATAAGTTCTCGATAGCGCCTTAAAAAATATATTACAAATCGTGTTCGTTTAGCGGTTTAGCTAATATCTTTATCAACAACTAATATGCAAGGTATTACAGTTTTAACTTTATTCCAAAATCGTTGAAACGCAATTAAATAAAAATATTTTGTTTATGTAAAAAGGACTTTTTTTTTTCTTTCAGAATTCAAAAAATTATCGTTGTAAATTTGCATATATTTTTAAGAATACTAAGATTGTATGTACATAGATAGCGTTGGTTTCTCCTGTTGCTTGATTAGGTTAAATTAAACAAAGGTTTGTTGGTTTTCAAAACAGGTTTATTCCTTTTTTTTTTTTTCAAAGAAGATCCTTAACAATTTGTTGAATATGTGTAGGGAAAATTTTATTTTTTCTGAATTTGATTAAAAATACCTTGTGTTCTTTTGTTTTCGCTAATCTTCTTTGTTCTTTAATTATTTTCTTGAGTTGTTCGGTGATGTTGTTTCCATATTTTTGTGTGATTTTCTTGAAAAATGACATAATTGAAGTTGATTTAATTACTTTAACCAAATACGATTGATTGATAACGTTGGTTTCTCCTGTTGCTTGATTAGGTTAAATTAACCAAAGGTTTGCTGGTTTTCAAAACACACAAGTTTGGTGGGGGTACGCGATTATAATGAAATTTATTTATAATAAAAATTTTATTTATTTTGTTTGCATTTTGTTATGAATAAATTTTTGTTTTGTTTATTATTTTAATTTTTTTAACGAGGGTTACTCAGTCTTACGAAAATTATAGAAGGGGTACATAGATGCCAAACGTTTGGGAAACACTGTGCTAGTACATGCTTTCATTCAAGTACTGTTTTGATCTTACACTGACTGTTCATGTATTAATTTTGTAACAGATGGAACAGCCGACTAAACCGTCCGGTAAACTATCAGAGACTGTGATGGAACGCGATATCGATACTGCGCATAATAATAATAATAATAATAATCTTTATTTGTTCTGAATATCCCAAAAAAGGTGTAGAACTTGTCACAATAATAATTTACGTACATTACAAATAATATACATAGTTAATAAAAAAGAAAAAACACAGAAAAATGATATTTAAATATAACATTTTACAAAGTCAGCATCATTTAAATATTCGCTTACTCCATAGTAAGCTTTAGAAATCAGAACTTTTCTTAATTTCTTCTTCAATTCGCGGGTGGGAAGATTTATTATACTCTCAGGTGATGTGTTAAATTTATTATATATAGCAATAATTGTGGAGGCTACATTTTTTTGAAGATAGGTATATTTGAAACAATCGGGTTTTAGTTTTTTTTTTATGTCGCGTATTGGCTGCATAATTTCTTATATTCTCTTCGAACAGATCTACATTATTTTTTACGAACATGATGGCTTCGAGGATAAATAGACCGTAAAAGGTTAATATTTCGTTGTCACGAAAAGTTTCTTTGCAGTGATCTCGGTAGTTCAGGCCAAATATATTTCTTATACATCGCTTTTGTATAATGAAGAGGCGTTCTGAGTCACTAGCGTTACCCCAAAAAATTACAGCATAGCGTAACCTAGATTCGACATATGCATGATATGCAGTTTTGGCCGCGTTTGCATTGACCAATTTTTTTAGGTTTTTTAGTGCAAAAGGGTACCGTGACAGGCTTTGTGACAGGCGTTCGATATGGTATGACCAGTCCAGTCTAGAGTCAATACATAAACCAAGAAAAGATATTTTATTAACAACATTTATACTTGTGGAATTATTTTGAAATTTTAAGTCTGAGGTTATTTTACTTTGTGAAAATTTTATAACTTGCGTTTTATTGACGTTTAAGGTTAGATTATTTAACGTAAACCAATGTTGGAGTTGGCCTAAACAGTCAAAGAGTTTTTGTTCAGAGTTTTTGGAATCTGAGTCACTAATAATGGCAGATGTGTCATCGGCAAATTGTATAAGGGAAGTTTTGACAAAATTTGGAAGATCATTTGTGTACAGTATGTATAAGAGGGGACCCAAGATTGATCCTTGCGGGACTCCTTTTTTGATTTTCTTTTTGTTGGATTTTAGAAATCTACCTGACGTGTCTTTTCCGGCAACGTATTGGTTTCTTTCCGAAAGATAAGATGTTATAAGATTATGGGCGGTCCCTCGTATACCATAGTGTTCTAATTTCGTTAGCAGTATCTCGTGGTCAACACTATCAAAAGCTTTTGAGAGATCAACACACATGACCATGGTGTGTTTGTCTTTGTTGAGGGATTGAAGTACATTTCGGATTGCCATGTAAATAGCACGGGTAGTTGTCTTGCCTTTTCTGAAACCATTTTGAGCGTTGTTTATTATGCCATAGTGGTCTAAGTAATTTTCAATTCTGTTGTAGATTATTTTTTCAAATATCTTACTGATGTTTGTGAGTATGGCTATGGGCCTATAGTTTCCTATGTCACTTACATCCCCTTTTTTGTAGATAGGTTTGATTTTTGCACATTTTAGTTTGTTTGGAAATATGCCATTTTTTAAAGAAAGGTTTATGATGTGATTCAAAGGTCCAGATATTAGGTCGGCAGTATGTTTTAAGAGGTTTGTTGGTATTTCATCCTCTCCTGTTGATTTTGTGTTTTTAAGTGACATTATAGTCTTATAAATTTCCTCGTAAGAAGTGGGACGTAGATAGATGGACATATTATTTTGTTTGAAGTGGCTGGTTTCCGAAATTGACCCATCTGTATTGTCAGGGCACATATTTATAAATAGTTCATTTACGTTGTTTAGTATGTCTAATGGGTTGTCGCCTGTATTTTTGACATTGTTGATAAAATTTTCTTCTTTTTGCCTTTTTCCCATATAGTTGCCTATAACTTCCCATGTCGCTTTACTTTTGTTTTTTGCCGTTTTAATGTATTTTTCGTCCGAGAGTCGTTTTGCAAGACGGATGGTACATTTTAATATTTTAGAGTATGTTTTAAAATATTCCTCGGATATTCGACCTTCCCTGTAATCTACATATAGTTGTCGTTTGTTAGAGCAGGATATTTTGATGCCGGTAGTGATCCAGTTTCTGTGGTTTGGCCTTTGTTTTATGGTTTTCGGTTTGAAAATAATATCAAAGAATTCTTTATATATTTTTAAGAAAATTTCATAAGCCGAGTTTACGTCCGATGATAGGTATACTTCATCCCAATTACGGTTTGCAAGGTTTGCTCTAAATTCTTCTAGTTTATTGTGTGAGAAGATCCTTGCGGTTAGATTTTTGGGGGTGTCGTCCTTGTGATGTACTTTTTCAATTTTTACTTCAACTGACTGGCCGTAGTGGTCAGACAGTGCTGTTTTGATAACTTTCCCACAGCTTTTAGGGTCTGTGTCGCAGAAGTTTTTAATGAAAATGCAGTCAATGAGAGATTTTGATTGTTTGGTAACCCGGGTTGCTTCAAATATTGTTTGTTCATAATTTTGACTGTGGAGTATGTCGAGAAACAGTTTACTATTTTTATTTTTATTTATATTTAGCAAGCAAATATTGAAATCACCTGTGAGTATAATTTTATATTCTGAGAAAGTAACGAAGCTTTCTTCTAAAAATTTCTCAAGACAATTGAAGAAAATATCAAGAGAGCCTAAATTAGTTCGATAAATACAGGCAATAATAATTTTGAAAGAAATGTTTATGATACAAGAACACTCGAATTGACCTTCAATATTGTAGAGTGAAAATTTTTTTAATTCTCTAAAGTTATTTAAATTACTGAGAACGAATATACATGTTCCTCCGTGTTGCATGGTCGATCTTGCATAGTAGGATACTAATGTATATCCTGGGATGTTGAGGCACTGTAGTTCATCAGATGTGCACCAGTGTTCACTTAAGGCTAGTATATGTGGTTTTAAGTTCATTGTGTTAAGTGTCAACTCGAGTTCTAAAGTTTTGTTTCGTAAACATTGAATATTGTGATGAAAAACATGGAGAGTGTCATTGTTTTTTGTTTGTTTTGTATGGGTGACCGATTCTTGCTCCTTAGTGGGGCACGTCGTTGAATTTAAAAATTTCGACTAGGCGGATTGTAGTAGCTTCGTTGAGTTTCTCTACATTTTTGCAAAAATGCTAATCTAATCCTGATAGTACATTGAATCGTACATAGCCTTGTTGAAACAAACATTTTGTATCATTCAATTTTAGTTACAAAATTTCATTACTTACTTTTGTTTCCGTGTGATATTAAGAAATATTATTTGTGGAACATAAAATTAAAAATATAAATTAATAACATTTTTATATTCATAGTTAACCTTTACCATCGATTTTCAACCAAACTTCGGTAAAATATTAATAAAAATAGGAAGTCGTGGTTTGCTATTAAACCCAAACGTTGTAGCTACGCCAGTGTACAAAGAATATCTGGTTTACAGTTTCTTGAAAATATGAAATACAAACATTTTAAAATATTAAAATACATAATACTTCAAAAATGATGTACTAAGTTAAATAATAAACAACTATTAAGAGTAGTGATATTATTGTTCATAAATGTTTTTCTCTGTGACTGTTTCTTATTGATTTAATAATAACCTAAAAAATTTGATAATGTAGTATTAATGTTTTTTATTTTTTATGTCGGTCAATAAAATCAAGCTCTATCCTCAAATAACTCTAAAAGATGTCCATGAGTATCATTTTAAGTATTTTGTTTCATAAATGTGCACAAATGCAACAAATGCCTATCAGTAAGCGTAAAATAAAGGTTTTTTTTTTCATATTTTTAGTGCATTTATTTTTTATTAAATTTTTTTAACTATATTCAATATTGGACTTTAAAAAGCAGAACAGGATACTTAAATATGAATGTTATTCAGTGGGTGCAATTTTTTGACTATAATTACATAAATAGCAATACACAAAACCATTTTCTATTGTTAATTAAATATAGCATCTTGTATGACCAAAATTGTATTTGATTGTTTAACATTTAAAATTAATGGCTTGTAAGGTAAACGGATAAAGTTTATCGGTAAATTTTTGTTTTTGATTATTTTAAATAAAAACCTTTTACACTGTGGATTATTCCAATTTTTTTTCATAGCTTTTGATATTTTAACTAAGTAATACTTCTTAAAAACGTTTGATTTTTCGCAAAACCAATTTATAGTATTTGAGAAAACGCTTTTGAAAAGTTTTGTTTCTCAATTCAGCACAATGTTTTTCAAGTACATACTACGTACTAATTTACTGATGTTAGACGTTAATGAAAAAAATTATAATTAATTAATATTAAAACGTAATTATTATGTCGTCAGTAATTAGCAACACCAGTTATAGCATTCAAATTTTTGAAAATTAAAGCACCTTCAATTTATTGAAGAGAACCAATTAATTAAATTTTGTAATCTTAGTGGCCGAGCGTCAAGTCGTTTATCCTGCCTGTCCAAATTTTGAATGAAGTGTACGACATGCTTCATCGACTATTGAGTGATTTTGTTGTAGCTAAACGCTCGCCCTACCAAACACTCTTACCTGAAGTTTCCGCATCTGGGTGAAAGGAGCCTTCCTTATAAGACCCTAGCAATTATATAACAAGGCAAGACGGCTAGAGTATTACGGCCGCTTATAATGCCACAAGAGCGCACAGTCGCTTTGACATCACAAGCGAATCCAACCAATATTATCATATGAGGGCCTAATTGGAGGGATCACAAAATTGTCAGTAATAACTTTTGCTGCGCACGAGAATTCCGAGGTATTTATCTTTATTTTCATTTAATTTCTTCTGTTATTATGTTCGTCTTCTTTGTTTGGTTGTTTGTTCAGTATATTGAGCAACTAATAACATAACATCGCTCGAGAATAAGTAGTTTTGATGAAAAACTCGAAATATATAGGAGGTCGGTCGCTTGTTTATTACCCACTAATATAGAGTTCTTTATTTCATTTTTTAAATTAGCTACACGCGGTTATTCGACGAAAAAACTCCACCTTCTTCGCAGATATAAATAAAATTGGACGGAACATGTGTTTTATGAATCGTTGAAAGAAGCCCAGAAGTGGACATATCGTTGTTGTAACTCACCCAGGGCCTCGTTCAAACGATCCTAGTTATTTCCATTTTTCTTACCGTTGTCATGGTAACGTATTTGTCACGTAACTACATATATATGCGAATTATACACTATACCGGGTGATTCAGTTTGACTGTCGCACCCCTATAACTGTTTAATTATTGAAAATAACCCCAACAAACCTTATATTTTTTGGAAACTGCGACAAATTCTCTATTTAGTGATGTGCATTTGTTATCTCTACGATGACGTATGTCAAATCCACGATAGGCAACTGTTTTTTTTTTAACTACATAGTATACATGTTTTTGTTGAGACGGACAGAGAATGAATTCTGAATCCAATCATGTATTAAAAAAGTATGCAAAATTTTCAAGAAAAATCTGTTCAAACTTTATTTATCAAATTATAGCAATCAGTCTATTTAACCTAACAAAAAACGATCACCTCTGTAAAAGACAGTTTAAAGTTTATAACCTATGTTTTCAATATTATTAGTTGTTAATTATTAAATGAAAATGGAATTTTAGACTAAACAAGAAAAGTCAGTATCTAATGATTTTAATTAACGGAGAGTGTGGAACAAATAAACTTTGAACTGATTTTTCTCGAAAATTTTCTTATGTATGCATATTTTTTTAATACATGGTCGGATTCAGAATTAAATTCTTTATCCGAATCAACAAAAACATGTGTACTATGTAATTTAAAAAAAAACAGTTTTCTATCGCGGATTTGACATACGTCATCGTAGAGATAACAAATGCACATCACTAAATAGAGAATTTGTCGCCGTTTCCAAAAATATAAGGTTTGTTGGGGTAATTTTGACTTTTTTAAAAGTTATAGGGGTGCGACAGTCAAACTGAATCACCCTGTATACATAAATATTATCGCTGCATGGTAAATGCCACTAAATAATGCATTAACATAGTACTTACTCATAAATTTATTTGAAGATGTAGTAACAAGATTAATTAGATATTAACAAAGATTAGCTTTTCGTTGTTTTTTTTAAGGATTAGCCATGTAGACACTTAACCGTCTTTTACTATGTAATATTTATTTTCTTATTTTTTACTTTGAAAGACAGAAGAATGTTAGTTATGCAAAGTGCATAAAGAAAAAAAAAATTAAGTTACGCTTTAACCAAACAAGAAATATGAGGTTTGAAGAGATATTTAAAGTAATAATTAATTAGTACTCGTTCTAGCGGTGATTTAACGAACTAAATTGAAGTTTTATAATGCAAATTACAGTTTTAGTCGGTAAGTGTTCACTGCCCATACAGCGTAATTGATTAAAAAAACGATACATTTCATTTTTACTTAAGCCAAGGGTGGTCCAGATTCGATGGGATTGCATGGGTATCTTGCTTAATATTTTAGATAGAGAAAGAGAAACGCTTAAATTACCAAAAATGTGCAGTTTTTTGAGACAAACTCAGAACTGTGTTCAAAAATATTTTTGTATTTCCGGTTTTTGAGTTATTAGAAAAAGTGTACCTATTTTTGTCATATTAATAATATGTCATATCTCCGTTATTGTTGTATACATATATCGAAAAGATTTATGGAGATTATTTATAGATATTTTTATGAAGAATTCGATTAAACTAAAAAAAAATTACCCTCGCTGTTAAAAAGTTATGACATAAATTTATTTTTTTAAATGGAAGCTATAGTTGGCTATGACTTATTTAAATTCCTTATTATTTTCTCAGCAACCTTAATAAATCTATTTTTGAAAGATTAAAACAAAATCTCATTAGTTGTGGGACATTTCTTCTTCATTATGGGTAACGATTAAAATATGATTCACTTGCAGCTTCAGAATTATTATTACTTTGAATGAAACATTCTAACATATCATACTCTTCGTAATATTCGTAAGCCATTTTGTGTTTTTTTAGGTACAATAATATAAACAATCAACAATTAAAGTGATTATTTCTGTCAAACTATCATTAAAACAACAGGATGACAGTTTGTTTTACCAGTTATATTCTAATGACATATGCCTACTACTAAAAACAAAATAAAATATGAAAAATTACCTAATTTTTGCTATAATGTAAGGAAAATTAATAAATCGACCCCACATGATATATATTGTAGGAATGGGGAAAAATCCTTTTTCTCGTGATGCCACAGCCAACTATGGGTTCCATTTAAAAAAAAATACAACTTTATGTGACAACTCAAGTTTAGATTTTTTTTTTGAAAAATTGTTTACGCCACTGCATTCTTATCAAAAAAATGTCTGTAGAACGTCAAAATAATATTTCTTCATTTTCATAAACAAGCGAGACATACCGAAAAGCCGAAAAATCGAGTTATCGGCGATAGTTCGAAAACAAAAGATGATAACCAATTTTAATTTTCAGTTATAATAAATTTAATATTAAGGGAACATTATTTTGCCGGTAAAATTATTGACAAAAGTTTGTTACTTTGGTAACATCCTAAGACAAAAGACATGACAAAATCCTGAGCCGAAGGCGAGGGATTTTGTCATTCATTTTGTCGAGGGATGTTACCTATAAGTAACAAACTTGTTAAAATTTTTCCTGCAAAATAATGTTCCGAAATATATTTGATTAGACTATTTCCCAAATAAGATACCAAAAATAATTAGGTACAATTTTCGTTTATTATTTGTTAACATTTTCGATAGCGCACTAACCTCTGCAGCGCATTTAAATCGTAACTCCTTTCCTTGCAAAATTTTTCAAATTGTTTCCATATTGACGTTTTGGATGCAACAGTATTTTTGGGAGTTATATTTGCAACAGTTTTTTGTATTTCTTCTATGGAAGTTATTCCAAAACGGCTCATCTTAAATATATTTTACAACTGTCAAACATCTGTAAACAAACAACCAGGTTGCTAAGGATATAATTGACATGACAACGGGATGTTTTCGCTATTTTGGAGGTGAAAAAATCCCTAGGAATTTTGCCGCTTAAAAATGAACGTGATTGTTCAAAACATTAAGGCGTGACTATAATTTAACTAAAGTGATTGGTTTATATGACCATGAGGGGAATAGTCACCATTAAATTTTTCTCGAAAAAAGAGATCGAGGATGCGAGGTCCGTTTTTCGATACCTCTTATAGTTACCGATATTCCCTACGAAAACAACGAAATTTGCCCACCATGTACATACTAAATCAAGACAAAACTCTGGCCTTAAAATGTATCCGATTTTATTGAGACAGAAGACTGGCCCTCTGAAATTCATGATTTGAATTAGTTGAATTATAAATTGTATTTGGTGTTTAAGGACATGGTTTGCAGCACCCTCTTCAATATATCGAACACGTAGAGCGCGATTTGGTTAAGACAGCGACATCAGTAAATGTATCAACATCGACGACTGACCAAAGACTTTAAAAGAGTGCGTGAGAACAAAATACATTTTAAGTGAAATTATTTTTAATGTATTTTATAGAATAAAAGTAAAATGTGTAAATCATTTGCAAAATTTGTTTGTTACTTCCTCAAAATATTCGTATTATATTATATATAGGTAATAGCATAGCTACGTACAATATTTTTTGTTACATCGGCGTTTTGATATTATTACAACACAATTTTTTTTGACGAAGATAAGGCAAATTGAAAGACGGTGCTCGATTTTTAAGATAAAGATGTACAGGTTTGAAAACATTTGTAAAGTTGTGCAATCTGCAGCTGATGATGACGCAATAGATGTACGATGGGTCGATGACGATGTCACTTGTCAGCTACGTGTATTCTCAAGCAATAACATCCCTCAATATGTGTTAATTACCCAAGAATACACGTGACCAACCAAGTTACTACAGTATTTTCCATCCTGTTCTCCTTGCAGCCGTTCCTTATTAGAGACCAAGCGTTTCCCCATTTTCGAACGTTGCACAACTAGTTCAGTCCCTCTGTTACATAAACCAGTAAGTATTGAACCGTTCCATACTAGCAATAGAATAATTCACTTTGAGCTTCAGTGAAATGTCTGTATCATAACAGTGTATATAGTAAGATTAATTAGCGAGCGTGCTTACGGTTGCAGCCTTTGACTGTAGTTTGGTGGGCTCCGGGCGGTTCACCTGCTACAGCCACGTGCCTACACATCTCCTGCAATCTTTACAATAGTCGGTAATCGGTAGCAACATACGCTGATTAATTTGTCCTATTGTTATTCATTTACTAACGGAAATGACATCTCATTAGGATTTAATTAGTAATTTGTAACGTAAATTTAATGTTAAATCACAAATAGAACAACAACCACAACGCAATTGGGTTTACATCAATAAACCATAGAATACCATTTAAAAGCTGTAAGGAAAATTATGGATTTTATGTGGTTATAATAAACTATTGAGCGATAGAGCGGTAAATTTGATTTGAATTAAAATGTTAGCAAAACATAAAATTAATGGGGCTTTCAAATGTAAATATAAACCTTAAAAATATTCAAGTACATCAACAAAGAGAAAAATATTGACGAAATCCTAATAGCTTAATAAATTAATTTCATTACTGGGTTTAATTCGAATACTTCTAAAACGGTTACTATATGAAATCAAAAGTTCATTACAAAACAAATTATATTTTTCGTAGCACAATACAATCCGCTTTTAAATTAATAACTAAAACTTTGGCTTATCGCAAGTAGGTACATTACTTAGCATACATTAAGAAATAAAAATAAATTACTCATTGTTTAGCAATAACAGAGTTGTACATTTATTTTATTTAAACGGACCGCTTGGTTCATCTTTTATGTTTATATAACAGTAAAGTACAGAACGGCCTAAACTTGGAAAAGCACCGATCTAAACGCGCAGAATTGTGTTAATTAAATCTGAATTTCTGTAAACCGTGATCAAATCAAGATTTAACTCCATCTACAAAAATTAAGAAAAGGATTTATGAATAACTGCGCGTTGTGAAGTATGAAGCTTTTCATGCTTTATATCTAATGCTGGTCAAGAAATAAAATTTTATGAAAGCTGTTTAAATACTAAGTTTTTTAAATTATTATTTTTCACACCGATATCTAAATGGTTTTCAAAATTACAAGTTATTCAAGCTCAAATAAACTTAAAAAAAATGCAAGATAACGATCATACCTTTGAATTGCATAACTTTATTCAAGTTTCCATCGTATAATCTTGCGCATTTTCTGGTATTTATTAAAATAGAATATTAATTACCTTAAACACTTTCATTTCTTGTTTAAGCACTTTATAAAGATTCGTTAAGTTGTACCTACTGATAACTCATTCTCTAAGTTGTTGGTAGGACTTAGTCATTTTTTTTCACGATCGCATTACTTTCTTAAATTGGTTTAGATACTGTAAAATTTACCGTTATACGTTTTGTAATTATGTTTATAAGTACAAACACTAAATCAAAAAATGCTTTAGCAACCAAAGAAAAAAGCGAAAAGTGTTAATTTTTCAAATCTGATGACCATCAAATGAGTTTTTCGGATCATAAAATTTTTCCATTCAAAATGTTGTACTAATTTTAATTGTTTTGTAGCAAGTAGGATTAAAATAACTTAAAAAATATGGCCCTTATAAATACTTTAAGTTTTTTAAGACATTCTGCAGCAGTTAAAAGAAATATTGCGTAACATACAGTTTTTTTTATATTATTTGTTGGACAGTTTAAAACTCATCAACTGTTTTTAAAAGCTTAGTAATGAGTTGTTGTAATTATTAAATTTTATTATAAACAATTTAAGGTTTTCATTTTAACGCTTATCATAGCTTTATTGTGTTTATATGAATATTATAAGTTAGTTCAGAAGATGGTTCTTTGACCATCATAAGGTATTTTAATCTAGAGCTGTCCTTTACCTCTCTCCTGTACAATATAAACCGTGTCTGATACTCAGTTGCTTTAGTAAAGAGGACACCGTGGGGTAAGCTATGAAGAAAAAGTTTGAAGCCCTATCCCAGAAACGACTGAAGATCCAATTACACAGCTTTTATTAGGATGATAAAACGGAGGTCAACACAGTCAGAAATTCATATTTTATTTAAGTTGATGTTTATTTTCTATCACCTGCTTACACTGCAATAAATTACCTGCTTAAAAGTATTGGTAATCGTTCAAAATTCAATGTGAACTAAATACAAAGAACTTTGTTCTCCTGACAAAACAACAAAATTAAAAGTTTTTTCCAGCAGTGCCTTTTGTACTTATTCGCGTGCTAATGCATAAACTGGTTTTGCACATGCGTCAACTACAGTCTAATAAGTGTATTTGTCGCTGCCGGAGCGCTTTAACAACATGTCCAACTGTAAATGAACTTTATGTTTATTGGGTCATAGAAATTTAAGCATCGCAAGTGTAAACATCTTAAGAAACCAGTACTAACGTAGGACTGATGCTTAGCTACTAGAGCCCACGTTAGTTGTGAACAGCGCATGCGTGTAGAAATCACAGCGCTAGTTCTTGCCCTCGTTCATGTACGCACTGTTTTTACCGTCCACAGGCTAGTTCATGAATTGACCCGATATTTGCTGGAACAGCCTACTAACCAACCGTCCGGTGTACTGTATACTATCAACGAGGCTGCCAGAACGCTATATCGATACTGCGCATTCCTGGAATGGACTGATCGTTTATCAGATCGTACATAGCCTTGTTGGAACACACTTTTATTGTAAGAATACCAGAATAATTATGATTTTGCAGTACTTTTGGCTCACTAAGTAAGTATAGTTTACTGTTTATGTATAGATTTATTTAAAGCTAACCACCATTTTTCAAGCAAAAACTTAAAGCTCTTCTTGTTTAGATTAGGAGCATTTTTAAATATTGGTTTATTTTCAAAAAAATGTAACTCTCCTAAAACGGTGGTGTGCAAAAAAGTTACAATAATTACGGCCAAAATTTGTCCCTGCTGTAATGGTCTTCACGTTGGTAATTTCTATTTATTTATATTTTGTTGCAGAATAAAGGTGATTTAACAGCATGTATACAATTTCAGTTGTATCGTACTTTATACACTGTAACATAAGTCAAATGTAAAATTTGCTCGATATATTGGTACTGTACAATAAAAAATATGTTTTCAGATGAACCGATTAATAGTTAAAAAATGATGTAAATGTAAGAAAGTTTAATTAGTTAATGAGATAAAATACGATGCATTAATAGGTCCATGATTTCATTTATTAAGAATTTCTGGTTGTTTGTACTTAATGTCATACATGTATTTTTTAGATAACGGAAGCAAAAAAAATAATTAAAATGGCATTGCTTTATACCTGTAACTAGAATATGTTTGATTAAAACAAGTACTTAAATCTGGCCTGGCACAAGAAAATAACCAACATTTAATTATCAATGAAATACAAACTATCTCTTGTTGTTCTGTCGTAATTGGATTGGATAACTGGTCCCATTTTGCCATTAGCATACGAGAATTTACCTTAATCGTAGTAAATTAGGGGTGACATGCGTAGTGAACATTTAGGGAATGTTACAATAACAAATTAAAAGAGCTAGGAGTAAAATCAGTGTCAGGTTTAAACCTTTTGCGTTTACAGCCAAATTTAGGTAATGAGTCGATTATTTTGTATCACAAAGGCTCGCTATTTTTGACAATACCATTATACGCGGGGCGTTTGGAAAGTGCGCGGCCGGCACAGAAATAGCTCTTGAATCGGTGTCTCTTTTTGTCATGTAGATTTTTAGACTATTTTATAACATAACCTAAAATTCCTGTTTAATCTGTTTAACACTTTTCGAGTTAAAGCGAGCGTGAACAGCGATTTGCGTAAAAATCTAAACATTTAGAACAGAACCCACCTGTTACTGAATGCCGGTTTAAAAACGTTTAAGGCGTGAAGAAACTCATAAACAGATGGTTAACACTGCACCTTCGTACTCCATGGTTAAAATGTGGATAGCACTTGTCAAATAGGGCAAACGATCTGCGCAGGGCGAAGCCATCAATGGCAGTGACTGCTGGAAACATTGATAAATTCTATGATTTTACTTTTCACATATCATCGAATGAAAACGCATAAGATAGCTGAAGTCGTATGCAGTATGAACGGGTACATCATATTGTTAACTGAAGAATTGGGGTTAAGTAAGGTTTGCGCAAAATTAATGCCGCAGTTGCTCACTTCGAAACAAAAGCTAGCTTGACATAGGGTTGCCAACTATTGCTGAGACGATTGCGGGATATGTTGCCCTTTTGCCCACATCAGAAATTGATATTATAAGTTTGTTCAAACAAGCGATTTAAAACCTATTCATGGATAAGTACGTGAACTGGTTTATTCGTATGCCTGAACTATATGTACTAATAAATGTATTGGCCATTATTAGCCGTTGTTGGGACCTTTTTACGACTGGCCTAACTGTAAATGACATTTGTGTCTATTGGGTTCATAGAGATGTGCGCATCGCAAAGGTAAACACTTTAGAAATCCAGTACTAAATGAAATTGGGAGGGCGATGCATAGGTACCAGAGCATATGTTAGTTATGAACAGCGCATGCGTGTAAAAATCCAAGCGCTAGTACGTGCCTTCACGTACTGTTTTGACCGTACACTGACTAGTTCTTGTATTAATTTTGTTGAAACAGCCGACTAACCGTCCGGTGAACTATCAGAGACTGTGGTGGAACGCGATATTGATACTGCGCAGAATCTTGATAGTACATAAGATCGTACATGGCCTTGTTGGAACTAACCTTACGTGTATGTATGTATCATTTCATTATATTTTATTGTTCACTTAAAAACTACTCACCATCACAACATGTCTATTTGTAGAAAATAATTTATTTACAAAAATGTTTATTAAAAAAATGATTAGTTTACATACACCGATGTTTCATTCATTAAATAATATATTTTTTTTTTTTTTTTTTAATAACCCTTATCGGGTTTATGACATGCAATCTGGTCTTTAAGACCAATAAGCCGTTTAATTCTAGCCTAAATTAATAATGTTCAAACTTATTCTAAGATTTACCCAATGGTAGTCCTTAGTTTGCTAATATATAGGTACACTAATTGTTAACGTGCACACTACCGCACAGTCTCTGCTTTTCACTTTTGTTTAAACTAACTCAAAAGGTTTAACCCTTTTGAGTCTTCTTACTAGTCCTGTAGTGTCCAGGAGCTGGATCGCCTCGACGTTTACGTGGTGATGGAGCCTTTCCTCGTGGCCCTTGGCAAACTTCTTAATTGTGTCGGTTACAGTGTCCATGTTGAGGTCCCGATGTATGTCACTGTTTCTGCAGTACCAGGGTGCATCAACGATGTTCCTTAATGCTTTGTTCTGGAATCTCTGGATGATTTGAATATTACTCTGTTTGGTGCATCCCCATAGCTGTACCCCATATGTCCATACAGGTTTTAAAATTTGCTTGTATAACAAAAGTTTATTATGTAGTGACAGAGGGGAATTCCTCCCGATTAGCCAATACATTTTTTTATATTTGATGCATCATTAAATAATATATGAAAAAAAATTGAAACTTCTTTGTTAGGGAGTTTTTCATTCATTTTTCTTCAACGTCATTGCTGCATTTGCCAATTTTTTCGGAAGTAAGTCTATACGTTTACAAAGTTGGCAAATTTGCACACCACTGATTAATATTTATTTAGACTTGCAATTCTTCCCTTATCAAGCTTCATACTTTCCGCAAGAGTAAAGTGCCCTATTTTAAGAGATACAAATAAAGTTATGGGACAAAAAAAATAATTTAGAAATTAAAAATAAGGCTAGATTTAAATTTTACAGTCGAATTCTAACTTTTATTTTTTAAGAAATTTCAACATTTAAAAAGTCTGCAACAAATGGGAAAAAAAATTATTATCGAATTCTCAGAAAATTTTATTCTTGATAAAAGTTGTTCCATACTTGAAAACTAATTTTAAGATAAAAAAAAGCTTAATAAAAAGTCATATTTCTAGATCAACACTAGACTTTAGTGGCTTTTTGATTTTTTGAACGTTTAAATTTCTTAAAAAATAGAAGTTGGAATTTGACCGTCAAAATTTAAATCTAGCCTTAGTTTTAGATTCTTAATAACTTTTCCGATAAAAATGTTTTGTATCTCTTAAAATAAGGGCACTTTACTCTTGCGAATACTTCAAAAATCGCTAAAATCTAGTGTCCTATAACTTTTTATTAAACTTTTTTTCATCTCTAAAATTAGTTTTAGGTCATGCACCAACTTTTAAAAAGAATATAATTTTTTGAGAAATCGATAATATTTGACTTTTTGAATAGCGCTGTATACATACATTACTTAAACGCAATTCTTGATTTAAATAAAATCTTTGTATAGCAATGAATTTTCAATTAAATTGTTATTAACTTTTTCTTTCGATAATGAGGTAATAAATTTTTATTGTTTTATTATTTATTTCACACGTTAAGTACCGTCAGTTCCTAATAACGTGATATTTCATTTATATGATGTAGTTTACAATGCATTTTTAAACCAAATTTGAGTAATTGACTTCGCTTTGAATCGAAATTGTCTTCCTCGTTATATTTGTAAGAACATAGAATCTCTCTAATTTAAAATCAAATGGCGTATAAAATGACAATAACTAGTGAAATATCTAATTATATTTCGGAGACGATACTTTTTGCTTTGTAACAGCTTTCTCTCAAATGTCGTTTCGATACTCGGTTACAGCTGGCGTTTTTGATTTGTGTTTCACAACAAATATATAATAAAATCCCATTTTTCGTGTCTCATCACGAAACAGCCTAACTAAACAAAATTGATGAGAGAAATTCAATACCGTGCAATCGCATAACTTATTATCATTGGAATAAATGAAAGAATAGGCGGAAACCCAAGCCCTTTAATAACAAGGCAAACAACAAGAAGGGCGAGCATACGCTAGACGCTAGATGGCGCTACGGGATGTAGCGGTGTCACGTGGCAGGCGTGTCATTGGAACTATATCGTTACCGCCGGAACTCCTGGGAATTTAACAAATTACTCCATACACGCAACACCTCGCTACGATCAGATCTCCTCCACTTGTTCTGCAGCTTAGACTTACCGGTAATTTATCGAACCGAATTTTCCTTCGTGTCTAATCGGAATGAAACATATTACCCACAATTGGACACTTCGGAAGAAGAAAAAACAAAACGCGCAATTTAATTAAAAGCTAAGAAGCTGTTCGTGAGGAATGTTAAAAGTTTTACAATATTTTGCAAACGCAAAGCGATATGTCAATTTTCATTCCGTTGCTATTCATTTTTGTGTATTTTAATTTGTCTGGCTTTGATTTACGAGAACACATTGCAAGAAAATGTACGAAAGAATGAAATACAGCATATTTGGCAATTTTTATCAAGATCGCTGCAATCCGTTTAATATAATATGGCAACGGCAACAATATTTATCATTATTTATTCATAAATACATACACTTTTTTGATGTTAATTCATTTCGTATTGATATTTTAGTTTACATATTGGTTAATAATATTTTATGATTATATCTTCTCTGTTCGTAAAATGTGGTAAAACATTGGCAAGGTTTCCATTATAACTAGATCAGGAGGGTAGCCGTGTAAAATTAATTTTCAAAGTATATATATCGATTGAGACCGGGACTTAAAAATTTATGAAAAAGGGTATTGATCTGAAATTTTGGTTATAACCATAATGACTCTGATCTGTTTATTTAAAATATTTTTAATACGGCGACACTTCCGAAAATACCGGAAGTTGACGTCTACTTTCTATACCAAATACAATGGTCTATTTTTTATTGCATTTTTGGATTAAAAACATTATTTTATAGGGACTTTTATTACCATTCCCTATACCTAAGTGCAGTAATTTTTTAGATTTTTGGACTTTTTTGAAAATTTTTTGATTTTCATCGTGATGCTTAATATTATCTAACACCGCCATTTAAAAAAAAATACGCCTTAATTTAGACCATGCCTAGACGAAACCTTTGAGTACATCCTGGAATTTTTGTAATCGATGCATTACTTACAGGGTGTCCAAAATTTAATTTTCTTTTAATACAACTTCAGACTACTAAAACTCGTTTTTTTCAAACACAATGCCCAAACTTTTTTTTCATTTTCTAATGTAAAATTACATTCTGCATCAATCTGTATTAGCGTTTTCTATAGATACCTATCTGCAACAATTTTCGAGTTATTAAAAATTTTTGATAAAGTTAAGAGAAATTGTAACATTTTAAAGTAGTAAGCCTTGGAAATGACAACAAAAGCCAATAATAATAACTGTAAACCACTTTTATTGCGTTTCTGAAGTATTCATGAAAATGGAAAATCAGGAGTATTCAAACACGAATATTTTGAACTTATTTCACATTCATGGACAATATCACAAGATTATTAAAAGTGCCAACGAATAGCTGTGCATTTTTAATATAACTTGTACAGCATAGTATCTTAAACTCGAGTCTTGCGCTGCCAATCGAATTGACCGCTGAGGATGGTCATTAAAATATCCCAAGATGTTAACTTCGTTAGTTTCATTATTTGTCACACGCTTAGGTAGAATACTAGCAGATTTCACACTTCTAAATTGCAAAAAAATTGATTCTATTCATTGAAATTTCTGTCTGGTAATTACAGTCAAATGAGGATGCCTCTCACTGAACACACGGCAAGTTCTTTCAATAATCCAGTGACATTCTTTATGAATATAAAATAAGTTCAAAATATCCGTGTTTGAATACTCTTGATTTTCCATTTTGATGGATACTTCAGACAAACGCCATAGAAGTGGTTTACGGTTATTAATGTCGGCATTTGTTGTCATTTCCAAGGCCTTCTATTTAAAAATATTTCAATTTCTCTTAACTTTATGATAAATTCCTAATAACTCTAAAATTATTGCAGATAGGTATAGGAAACGCTGATACAGATTGATGCAGAATGTAATTTTGCATTAGAAAATGAAAAAAAAGTTTGGGCATTGTATTTGAAAAAAACGAGTTTTAGTGGTCTGAGGTTGTATTAAGAGAAAATTAAATTTTGGACACCCTGTAAGTAATGCATCGATTGCAAAAATTCCAGGATGTACTCTAAGGTTTCTTCTAGCCATGGTCTAAATTTAAGCGTTTTTTTTTTTCAAAATAGATAATATTAAGCATCAGGATGAAAATCAAAAAAATTTCAAAAAAGTCCAAAAATCTAAAAAATTACTGAACAGGTATAGGGAATGCTAATAAATATCCCTCTAAAATAACGTTTTGAACCCAAATACGCAATAAAAAATGGACTATTGTATTTGAAATAAGAAAGTAGACGTCAACTTCCGGTATTTCCGGCAGTGTTGTCATATTGAAAATATTTTCAATAAACAGATCAGATGTCATTACGGTCATAACCAAAATTTCAGATCAATATCCTTTTTCATATATTTTTGTCCCGGTCTCCAATCAATCACCCTGTATTACAGTAACACGCTGGTAATACTAAATTTCGTATGCCAAACAAAAAAGCATTTATAAGAAGAAATAATCCAAAAAAGTATGGTTGGCTGTTGCCCCACTATACATTAACTTAGTTTAGGCCTACCATAATTTCGTTAAGTCAAACCGGGACACGACAACCTTTTTTTTAATCATAAGAGTTATGCAAAAAGTGGAGGGAAACAAAATGTGCCACAGGCAATTTTTTTTAATTTTAAAAGTTCAAATGTTTTTTTAATTTTTTAATGGAAAGTTAGAGTACTTAACCATAATCCAAAATTACAGATTTATGGGAGAATCTTTTCAGATTTTTTTTGTCAGATTGTCCCCACCTTCTACAAATTTATTCGTAATTAAGGTAAAAAATTTCACTAATAATGTCTATTTAGCTACAATTATAAACATAATATTAATATTAATTTAAAAAATCAACACTATTTCAGTCGAGAATTTTAAAAAACATAGGCTTTTGCTCTAAATTTGTTTCATTGTTGCTTGTTCAAATAGCTATAATTACCTTTAAACAAATCTGAATATCTTCAATGGCATGCGTACATCATACACATTAATATTTTCCAGAAAATGCGTATGTTCGCCCCAAAAGCGTGCTATTGGCAACCCTATAACACCCACGCAAAGTCGTTACACAACAAAATTACTGAAACACGTTTTCTTAGCTCCTCGCCATGTTTTTGTTACCCGCGCGGACAGATTTCACAAAAAAAATCGGTGCGAAATATTTTTTTTTCAGAAACCGGGACAAACGCGAAACCGACCGGGACACCGGGACATAACCTCTAAACCGGAACACCGGGACAGAACCTCTAAACAGGGACGACGTTTATAAACAAGTGGATATAATACTCATCAAACTTTTGTACAATATTTGACGAATATGCTGCCTGGCAACTGGGGATGCACCGTTAAGCAAATTGGCCGATTACCGATTAATCAACCGATTATTGAAACTTACATACGATTCTTTGGGATACATTATTAATGCACTTATTATTATGTGTTTAATGTGACTTAACTTTGTCTTTTTACTTAGTTTCTTCGTGAGAAGCTCTTATCTACTTACATTATAATTATTAAGGAGCACTAGAATTTAATTATACATCCATTAAAAGTGTTTTTGGTTATTTAACCTTTGTTTTATTATTTCAGGGTATTTTTCCTAAATCACTTTTTAATTTTTCATTTTTCGTATTAATTAATAGCATCATAATGTCGGGTCAAAAATTAGGATAAAAATGAAAAGCTTACTACAGTTCAGTAAACTGGCAAAATTAAATTTAAAAAACCGGTTAACCTTTATTTTTTGTCCAAAATTGTGATTTTTAACCGAAACCGAAACCGTTATTTTTGAAGGCAAAAAAAACGGTAACCTTCAACCAAAATAATAAAAAACCGGTTTTTTAAACATCTCTTTTTAATAAAAATTATTTTGAAAAAATACAAAATCTGTATTAAATGCGATTAGTTTACCAAAAGTAATTACTGAATGCTTGATTGTACATATATTATAAAATTGTAAATAGATAATATCTTTTTATACTTTGCATTCCAAATCTGAATAATGTTAAAAACCGGTTAAATTAACCGGGTTTTTCAAAACCGGTTTTTTACGGAAAAAACCGGTTTTTCAACAAAAACCGTTATAAAAATAAAGTTCTTGATTTCGGTTAACCGTTAACCAAAATTTTTTTCGGTTTCTAGCCCTGATTAGAACCAAATAATCGGCCCCAAAAAAACGATAACCGATTAGAGAAAAGAGAGCCGAAACGGCCGATTGCCGATTATCTACAGATTAATCGGTGCATGCCTACTGGCAAAAATGTTTTTTATGACACCTTCATTCATTTATTTTTGAATTAATAATATTAAACATACACTAACGCATTGGTCCGCGGACCCCTGGCGGTCCCTGAATCCTTCTGAAGGGGTCTTCGAGCCCTTTCATAATGTTCAAATATCATCCAAATTTATTTGTCAGGCCGGAAGAAAACAAAAATATTGTCTACAAAACAATTAATTGGAGTCCTCTGTGCTTATTTAATTTTGTAACGGGCCGTCAGAGTAAAAAGTTTGAGAACCACTGCTAACGTATCATTTAGTAAAACTTGTAATACTTTAATTTATGAAAGTTTTAACATTAATAAAACAAATTACCTAAAAATATTTAAATATTCACTTGTGGTGTACAGCCACAGTGGCCATAAACACGATGATGAGCCACAATCAAAAATAAACGGACGCGTCACATTATCTTTCTCAAGTTTTAAATCGAATTGCGTCAAAATCCACTGTTCTAGAATTGAGCTTAAAATTGTTAAAATTAAAAATTCGCTAGATAAACGTGACAATCTTGGAAAGTTTCTGCATTAATAATTAAATTCAGAAATAAATAATACCATATTATAAGAGTTTTTGGTAATATACAACATTTTCTTTAACTTATATTAGAACAAGTCAATACGCAAACATTTTTGTATAAAAAGATGTTTACTGGATTATTATATTCATTCATCTGGGTATAAATTAATTCGTAGGTGTTCTTTTTATGTGGAGTAATTGAAGTCACAGAATGTATAAATCTGTATCAGATTAGCTTCACATTAGCTGGCAATTAGTACTTGTGTTACCGTTTCAAATACACAGATTCAGCTCGCTTATTTGCCTCATAAAGCTTACGCGTTTTCAATTTTGTTTTTCATAAAGAAGAACCAGATGAAAGCGTTTTTTGGTCTAAATAAATTATCAAATTTATTGTGCCTATATACTGCGGCTTTTTTAAAAACTCGCGTTTGCAGCTTTTTAAAACTTCGACTGATGTGCTCGCGATAAGTTTTTCTTTTAAGGTGAGTGTTGGCAAATGAAAAACGACGAAGTAAATTTAAGACGGCGTAACTTTTTCACTGCGAAATACTAAACCGTTGACGAGGAGGGGGAGGATGTTGATGCCGGCAGCGTCAGCAGAAGTGGAAAGGGAATGTACCGGAGTAATCCGGGCCAGTCAGGCCGAATTAGCAGTCATCAAAGGGATCACGGATCAGGCAGCTACGGCTTTTCCGCTAGCAGACCTCCAAGCCGAGCGAGCTGAATTTTGCGATTTTAAAACGCGTTATTTTGCTCTGGTGTTAAATGAATTTTAATTCACCAGACGTGCTCGCTTTTTATGCCCCCAAACGTATTTTTTATTAAGTCCCATTTACAAATAGAAGAAACTAAGCTTATTCGAATGAAAAAATGTTTTACTTTTGCTGCGACGTTCATAACGACACAAAAGCAATTAAATTAGGGGAAAATATGAAATTTACATAAGTAATATTACGTTAAATCAGCGCAAATTTTCTACATTAAAATTAAAGCTAAGACTACACAAAGCATTTTGGCTAATTGGGAACACGAAAGGGTAATGAATGGAAACAGTAATAATTGAAAAAATTAATTATACGTATTTTACTGATGCACCATAACTTATTGTTGTATTACTTATAAACGTTTCATGAATTAATAAAACAAATCAATCTTTGGTTAAATTAGGAAAGTAGTGTATTTTTATGTGCCTACCAAGAATCCCGGCAAGGGGAGTACAGGGTGTGCGCTGCACACGGCTCCTTGGGTCCCGCGCTGGCAATGTTTGTTTTACAATAAACTAAAAATAAATTTGAAACAAACATTCTTAATAAGTAAATGGATGTTTTTTGCCACCCAAATTTATTTTCAAGCCCCGCAAACCCTTTAACCAGCTCTGAATCCACAATATGTAGGAACTGGGCACAATATGGCCACTTTCAGCAGTAAAACATGTAATAGGATATCTTCTTAATTACTTTAATTCTTTAAACTAACAAGGCCACATGACCGCGCTAACTGTTGATTTCTGTTAAATAACATGAACTTCCTTGTAATAAAATAGCATACATAGATAACGTTTAAAAAAATAAATTATGCACTCCCTTTTAATAATTATGCATTAGAGCGTTTAAAACAAATATTATTAAAAAAATTAGAAAAGCTGTTTAAAAAAATTTATTGAGTGTGGAGTTTGTAAAAAATAAAAAAGTTGACTATTGCCTACAAAAAATTGAAAAATATTTTTATAACAAAATGGCATCTGTAGCTTCTATATTGATATCTGTAGCTTCTATAGACAAACCTCAATTTTAAGGGAGTAAATTGGGTCACCCTGTATATAGTTTACTTAAATTTTATTTTAACTGTTTTTATTAGAAATGAATTGATAATTTTCAAAAATTAAAAATGTAGGGCTGTATTAGGGATGAGACTAGCTTTACTGGGGCTCCCGGCCAAGCAGGAAATCCAAATGTTATAAGACAAATATTAAAGCAACTGTGGCGGATTACCCAATAGGCGCACTAGGCGGGGGCCCCAAATTGTCCTGGGTTGGATAAATTAATCAAACGAAAAGGAACATTTGTTAAAACAATTTTAGGCATTTAAAAATTAATAAATTAAGTTTTGATACTTATGACAAAAATTTAACATAGTTACCAACATATTTTTGGTTCTTTTTTCTACTATGAAGTTAGTAAACATACATGAAAATCGGATCTTCGGAAAGGGGAGAAAAAAGAAGAGAAAATTGCAATTCGACGAGACATCCATCGTCTATCTAATGATATACATTTCAGTGCTAAACAAAATTTCGTTATAAACACTTACAATGTAATTTGCGATAAACTTATATCTGAACTGAATAATAGAAGCGCAAATAAATATTTATCAATAAGCGACGATCAATTTGATGAATGTGTAACAAAATTAACTTTAAAATATGAAAAAGATATCGACATAACATATTTTAAAAATGAACTTCATCACTTCATTGTTAATTGGAGGACTGAAATCTACATTTCCTAATGTGGAGACCATCTTAAAAAATTTTTACGTTACCGATTTGCAACGCAAATGGTGAAAGATAATTTTCGGTATTAAAACGTGTGAAAAACTATTTGCGTAGGTAATTCTCTAAAGTCATACGCACTTAAACGCATTATCAGTTATGTTTATTGAAAATGATGTTCAATTTTTAGAATATGAAGACATTATTGGTAAATTCACAAAATTAAAGGCTATTTAACACGTTTGTATATCCATAGTCTACTTAATATGATATAGTTGTAGTAGTCTGTTCAGTTGAATTGAATTTATTTTTAAAATTGAAAATAACATTTTTCAGATCGTAAAGTGCAATTTTAGTTACCGTCAAGTAAGGGGGGTAGGCGCCTAGGGCCCCCAATTTAGTTAATCCGCCACTGTAAAGCAAAAACAATGCTTTGTGGGTTTTATGAATCTTATTAATAAAAAACCCTACATTTATGAGAGATGCGGGCTCCATCTCACCTGTCAAAGGTTTTTGGTAAGCGTCGTTTTTGCAAAAATGGATGAAGCAAAGCACAAAAAGATCTTTTTACTTGCGATTGAATAGAGTCATGCATAAAAATTTCTTCAACGATGGCTATTATTAACGGCTGTACCCTGTTTGATGTCGTATTGCAAGATCGTTTACAAAAAAAACGGTACAACTGGCGACATTTTTCTGTAGACACAGGTCATTTGCAAACGTTTGTGCGGCAATAAATAAATTTTAATTCGTTTAACTTGCTACGATCCCCGCCAAGTGTACACGTAATATCCCGTCTCTTCGTTTTACCGCTCACGTAAAGCGCGTATATCTTGCGAAGTAAATTATTTGTCAACGCTAGATGTATATGGTCGCAATTAGTGGAACAAATGAAGTAAATTAATATAGCTAGTGAAGAGAACAAACAGGGACGGGTTGATTATTTTATATTCAGCGCAGTAAGTTGTGGTTTCGTTTTGTTAAACGGAGACTCACTAGCAGGTCCACTGTGAGATGTGTCTCGGGCCATAAAGTACTCTATTGATTGGACATTTGATAATTGGGCGGCGAATGGTTTGCATAATCATACAGACGCGCTGTGCTTCATTTACACTCCTATTGTTTCTTGGTGGTATTCATCAATGTCCGTCGAAATATATTCAATACAAAGCACATTTGTATGCTGAGCAACCAAAATGAAATTATAAAGTCTTTAAAAACAAATAACACACAATACACTACTAAAAATGTGACCAGCGTGTATCTCGATGAACACAAAGTTTTCAAATATAAACCAAAAAGAAATAATCTTGAGATTTGTTTTTTATTGCTGTTTTATTTAATCCATAATTCATGCAAAGCGCTCACAGTTTAAGTTAAATCTTGCTTCGTGCTATTACTATTATAATGACTGCTAACGTAAACAAAATTAAACTTGTGCAGATAGCTTACTTACCGAAAAATGATGCGCTTTGAAAATGAAGAAAATGATGACGTTCTATTTAAAAGGCAATTTATTGCCATTTCTCGTTGCACCTAAAAAAAAAAGAAAGAAATATAAAATATTGCAGGAATGCAAAACAAATCTCTTAACCAAAAACTGTCTACTATTTTTCAATCCAAATGGCCGAAGGACATTGATAATTTCGCGAAAATGTTGTTTTGTTGCCAAGAGAACATGTTGCTTGGTAATAACATGACGCCCTAGGTAAATTACTTAATCTAGAAGCAACACGTTCGAGAGGCTTACAGACAAAATAATAAGAATTTATCGTTGCACGAAAGTCAATCGGCAGATAATTTTTTTGCAAGTGTAGGTACTATTCTTGTTACTTGGAAACCATATCACACAGAAGATATTTACCATAGAGTTCTAAGTGTAATTTCGTTTAAATTTATCACTAGACTTTATAGGCCCACCTGACTCACAAAGGGGTGCATGGAACAAAAAAGGTTAGAACCCTGTTATAAACGAAGTGACGAGTAGACATGAAGTGGGTGTGACGCGTGATATACATGCCACGTTAATGGCTCGAGCTAATATGTTATTATTTCTACTACCACGTAGCCCGTCCTAGGACGGGTATATTGTATATCTTAAATTTAAACTATTACTTTTTATAATACCGTGAGCTGCAAGTTAGACACTGTTATGTTACCCGTGAGTAAAAATTTACGGTTCATTAGACATAACTCAGTCGGTCAAATGAACCCGTAGTAGTTTACTGCTTTACTATATTCATGCGTTACAGAGTCACAGACAGAGTCAGCCTGGACTTTTATATATGTTTATTTTTCAAAAAATCTGTCGACATTTTTTTAATACAGGCTGTCACACAAAAACGCCGCAAGCTGTAACTCCGTTATTTGTGTTCCGATTTTGATGAACAAAAAATTAAATAAAATGGCTCCTCAAATACTATAAACTGAATTGGATTTCAATTTTTTTTAAGTTCAACTTAAATGTCAAACGATAGTCAATTTTTTTTCTCTAAATGGCACCATCTATTTTTTTTACTAAATCTGGTAGACATTTTTTTTTTGAATTCAATGATGTAATCATAAGTAAATTTTAGTGCTAAACTAATAAGAAATAAAAAATAAAAGTTTAACCAAAATAGGTTAGGTTTCACAAAATTTTCGTGGAAAACAAAAAAATCTTTATCAACAAATGTCATTTAAATGACTGACGTTTAAATGACATTTGCTGATTAAGATTTTTTTGTTTTCCACGGCACGCTTGAAAATTTTGTGAAACCTAACCTATTTTAGTTCAACTTTTATTCAGCAGAATTTAACGCAAAGATAAAGAAATAAATAAAATATTATTTTTAATAACAGAAATATTAATAGTGGAAAATTATTTATGGGCAACTGTGAAACTACACTAGTGTTTTGCTAATATTCAAAATAATTTAATACACAAGAAATTGTAATACTTATAGTAGGTAACTGCTTTTGAAAATCTAAATAACTATTTTACAAGTATCTTAAATGAACAACATAATTTATTAAATGCATTTTTAAGTTAAATATTTGCGTTGCATTAATTAAAATACAAAAAAAATCTCAAGCGCAGAGATATGAGTTATAAAGTCAGCAGTAATACTAAGCAAGCTCTGTTTGTCAACTTAAAATTACTTTGTGAAACTTGTGCTCGTTTCTTATAAATAGTAATTAAGCTTTTAAAAATTAGAAGTCACGTTATAGGAAAACTAAAAATGTTTAATACTCTGCATATCCATTATTACTGTTAAGTAAATTATAAAAGTTGTTAAAACAACTTTTACAAACAGATGAATTCATTATATTTTTATAAACTGATGCAGTATTTATCATGGTTAATACGAATACGAACGTTACTTAATAATTTATCAATTAAAAGTGCTTTTTGTTCACTCTGATAAAACGAATAACGAAATTTAAAAGTTACTTTTAACTTTTACTGTTCTTCTGGGCATGAATTATGTATGAACTTTACTGTTTGTGTTTTATATAGGCAGCTAATATATTTTGAAGCAAAGTTTGCAACATAGTGGGCAAATAGGTAGTAAACAACAACTAGTGGAACTTTGTAATATGAAACTAAAGCTAAAATTAGAAAACGTTTTCTGTTTATCCATGCATGATAAACCATGAATAGCGTTGTTTTTTTATCATCTTAGAGATTAATTAATAATAAATAGTAACACGTTCTAATGCGTATTTAATAGGGATTATAAATTTAAATAATGGAAAACTGCGGTGCTTCCAGCGAGCAATGTTAAAGAACAGTATTTGTAGAGGTTTACATGATATTTTTAAGTAGGTACTTTCTTTAAAATCCAAATACTGTTGAGAAAAGATTACAAAATTTAGCTTTTTATTCGCGGTAAGTTGATTATTTTCTCTTACTACGCCAAAAACCAATTTATTATACAGGTTGTTTGGCAAAAATGAGGAAAAAAATTTGGAGGTGATTCCTTCTCGAAAATTGAGGGGTGTCTTATTTATAAAATTTGTACCTTAGACGTCTCCTTTCGGAGTTACTCCCTTAAAGGAGAGCGGTAAAATTAGGTTTTTATTTTATTTGGATAAATGCAGGAGAATGATATTTGGTAGATGTTTTATACTTATTAAAAGTTTCCCATAGTAATATTTTCAATCATCTCCCACCTTCACAGGGGGCTGAAAAGTGCGACCCCTGTGGGTTTTTTATCAGAACATTTTGTTTGGTTAAAATTTTGCAACTTATAAACTTTTTTAAAGCTTGATTTATTTATTACCTATTATTAAACTTTTTTTATTTTTTAGTTTTTCTACCAAAAGTTACCGTTTTTGAGTAAAAAATAAAATAAGTAAACATGAACCATCAAATATTCCAATAGAAAACGATTTATTTTGGTGGTTGCCTTGGTGTGTTCATATTGGGTGTATTGACGGGTGTTATTTATTTTGACTTTTACGGCGGTGACAACGCTAGAACGCCCGTCGATTCTACCCAATATGAACAGAAACAAACTATGGCAACCACAAAAATGAATCGTTTTGTATTGGAATATTTATTAGTTCGTGTTCACTCATATTATTTTACTCAAAAACTGTAGGTTTTACGAGAAAAGTTAAAGAAAAAAAAAGGTTATAAATAAATCATATTTTCAAAAAAAAATTTGTAATTGCAAAATTTCAACCCACCAAAAAGCTCTGATTTAAAAACCAACAGGAGTCGCACTTTTCAGTCCCCTGTGAAGGTGGGAGATGACTAAAAATATTACTTTGGGAAACCGTTTAATAAGTATAAAACATATACCAAATATAATTTTCCTACATTTATCCTAATTTGAAAAATAAAATAAAACCTAATTTTACTGTTCCCCTTTAGGGGTGTAACTCTGAAGGGAGACGCCTAAGGAAAAAATTTTATATGAAAGACCCCCTTAATTTTCGATAAGGAATCACCTCCCGAATTTTTCTGTAATACTTAAGAAACACCCTGTATATTGCCCTTTGTTTCAGTTTAGTAATATGCTTGGGTGTGTTAGCTTGTACATTTCAAAATTAGTTGATTTATATTTAAGTTGTTATATTGTTGATGTAATGACCTTGGATTTCAGTTTTTTTTTAAAGAGTATTTTGCGTATTCGAATAGGCATTTAACAGCTATAATAACCAATAACCAGACAATTTTCTACTGAAACCAGGGTTATGGGTAAATACATTAAGAAGATACGATATGAGCGTCAATATAAAAAAGACAAAGACTATGGTTATAAGAAATAATTATACTAGACCAAAAACGGATAGAGCAGGTATCGAATTTTAAATATTTAGGAACGACAGTTGCAGAGAATGGTAAATTGGAAAACGAGCTGAATAACAGAACAGCCACAGCGATGAAATTTTATCACGCCACTAACAAATGCTTGATAAGTAAGAAAGAGATCTCAAAAGAAACTAAGACGCGAGTATTTAATGTAGTGTATGAACTAACTCTTACTTATGACTCAGAAACTTGGGCACTAGCAAGAAAGCAAAACCAAAGGATACAAACGCAGAAGATGAGATTTTTAAGAAGAATAAAAGGATTTTAACGAATTGGTAACTATGTTGTATGGTAGCGAGACATGGCCCCTAACAACTAAACACGAGAAGAGACTAACAGCAGCTGAAATGAAATTTTAAAAAAGGTAGCAGGAATAACTAGAAGAGACAAGTGCAAAAGTGAAGAAGAACCTAAGGCAAAAAACTGCAACCCAAAGTGTAGAAGAAAAACAACTGAAATAGTTTGGGCACGTACAAAGGATTCCGCTTAATGCACCGACAAAGAATGTAACGGAATCGAGGAGGCACGGGAAAAGGCGGACAGGAAGGCCAACAACTAACATGGAAAACAGAATAGAACAATTAGCCCGCGAACGAGGGAGAACAGTTGGGTAAATGAGGGCGATGACGGCAGACAGGAAGAAATGGAAGATATGGGTGGAGAACCATCCAAAGCCGACGCCGTAAGGCAAAAGGCGCTTAGGAAAAGAAGAAGAAAAAGGCAAGATTAGCAACAATAGAAACAGAAAAAGCCTAGGAGTGAGGGGCATAAAGAAAAATAAATGGAAAAAACCAATCAAGATGGCTGGGACATCCACTACGCATGTATAAAATCAGGTGGGCAAAAACGGGATTAAAAATGAAGTTTGGGAGAAAAAGAAGTAGAAGAAGACCAAGAACAAAATAAAAAACGTAGTGACACATAGACTAGAAGAAAAAAGAGTCAGCTGGAGAGATGTGCCACAATTAGCCAATGATAGATAGAGATGAAGAAACATAATCAAGAAATAGGCAAACATACCTCAATCCGATTAAGAAGAAAAAGAATACTTTCTTTATACCTACGCATGGGAAAAGTGGAGAAGTATAAGCACAAAATGTTTTATAATTTATGATAACTATATTCAAGTTTTTATTTTTTTCCATCGCAGATTTTGCAAATCTGTTGATAAATGTAACATTCATTTTGGGACGGGTCACATTTAATTCTAAAAGTGTGTGATATGTTTTAGTGTAATAATAGTAGTCGGTGCATGGTGGTCTCACAGCTTACTCAAAATTTTTGTGACTTAATAAGAGATCGTATGTATTCTAATATTTTGAATTTCTTTAATCTAAAACTACTTAAATGTAAAATTATAGTCTTAAAATCTAGGAAGATGGATAGAAATTTGCAAAGAGGGTCATGGTTGTTAATGATTAGGGTGAATCACTATACACTATTGGTATACTTAGGTGTTTTGTAAATTTGGTACGAAGTAGATTCTATAGCTTTCAGTTAATTGAGCAAGTTTAAATTTCTTTTGTCATTTCGACGAAAATGTGGAGCCGTTTAAAATACAAAAGATGATGCTGGTTCCATTTACAATTTTATTCATTTTATGTTTACGCGGCGACAACGATAAAACGCCCGTCAACTCTACCCAATATGAACATAAACAAACCATAGCAACCACCAAAATGAATCGTTTTATATTGGAATATTTAATGGTGCATGTACACTTATATTATTTTTTACTCAAAAACTGTACGTTTTACGAGAAAAGTTAAGGAATTTGAAAAAATCTAAATAAACAAAGCTTTAAAAAAAAATTTAATTGCAAAATTTTAACCCACCAAAAACTTCTGATTAAAAAACCAACAGGGGTTGCACTTTTCAGACCCCTGTGAAAGTGGGAGATGATTGACAATATTACTACGGGAAACCTTTTAATAAGTATAAAACATTTATCAAATATCATTCTCCTACATTTATTCAAATTTGAGAAATAAAATAAAAACTTAATTTTACGCTCTCCTTTAGGGGGGTGTAACTCAAAAAGGAGACGTCTAAGGAAAACATTTTTTATGAAAGACCCCCCTTAACTTTCGATAAGGAATCACCATCTGATTTTTTTCGCAATATTTATGAAACACCCTGTATTCGGTTAACCTATTGTATTGTAACATTATTTTTAATATATTTTATGCATAATTTAAAAAAAAAATATTTAGATGTTGTTTGTTTCATTTACACAGGTACCTAATTCATTAAAAATCTTGAACCCTTTGTAGTATAAGACGTTCTGTGAATTAATTTCATTAATTTCGGTAGTCTAAAATCGTTTCTGGTCCTAGTCTGGTAATCGTTAATATTACAGTTTTGTATTTAATAAATTTTAAGAGACCTGGTTACAAAAAAATGTTAATTTAGCTGTAATTTCTACTTTAACAAAATGAAGCTGTATATTGTGACATATTTTTCGAGAGAAAAGTTCTCGACTGTTGTAAAGCGCGCATAACTTTTGCCTATTCTAATTCAAGTCCGGTATCGAGGCTAGCTTTCCTCGTATTCCTAGACTACAATATCCGTCCATTTGAGATGAGTTTTATACCTCGAAATAAACATGGAATATAATAATTGGAAGCGGGTCTCGCACGGAATGCTGGATATGCGGCCGTTGCTACGCGACACTGCTCTCATTATCGTTGAAGACGCTCTGGATTCGCTCCGGGTCCCTGCGTCCAACACTCATTGCCCTAAACTTCTGCCCTACCAATGGTAGTGGTATAGGTAACAGCACCAAAGGTTAAAAACAAGTAAACGACGACCGCCAACAGACTAATAAATTCTGGGAATATGTAATGAAAAATATACGTCGAACGAAAATTCGTTATATTATAGTAGAAGGCGAGTTATTTGTGTGTGATACATGACAGTTTGAAAACGCTGTTGTAATATAGAGATATATGTACTAATATATATTTCATTCATGTTACTTTTATTATGGGGAGGTGTATTAAAGTCAGGATTTTGTAGAAATGAAGCTATGCGAATTTCGAAAAACGTCCTATGAGATTAGTAGTAGTACCAGAATCGTGACATGTGATTTTTCTAAAAATATAAAGGAAGGAGCTTATTTTCAATGCAAATAAACCTGTAATGAGAGCATTTTTAATATAGCTCTAATAAACTTTGGAAAAAAATCCATAAATATTGTCACCTAATTACATAATATGCCTAAACTTTTGGTTATCAGCACCTAAATAAGTGAAATTACGAAGTAACTAGACCTCCTAATTAAGTTCGTTTAGTTTATGCTATCTTTCAATATCATTCAATATTTTATAAAAGTTACCTGTAATACAATTAAAATACATTCGTATTTGGATGTCACATCAAATTTTTAAACTTTTTTTTATTTTCAAATTGCTTTTCACCTTACATGTTGTTACAAAAAATAGTGGCATTAAATTTAACCATAAAAATAAAAAACTTCAACCTAAAAAAGAAGATTAATATTACTTTAGTGTGATATTTCAAATGCGTTTAATTTTTTTTATGAAATTTATTTCGTATGATTATTTTTGCTGGGTAATTTTATCACGTGTAATGTATTCTTGGATGATAAAACTATGTAACCGTTTTCAGTATCTATAAAATATCTTTTTCGAAACGTTGTCAAATAAAAAATAATCATGTTCGCAACTAAAGCATAAGAGATAAGAGACTAGAACTAGATAAAAATATCATTTTAGACTTAAGGAACAAGTTGGTCAACTAGAATTCATTAGCATCAAACAACAAACGGATTACAATAGCCAGAGGTTCATCCTTGTGGGAAAAGGGAATTTTGGGACAAGTTTTAAACAATGAGAAGAATCAGGTCACTAACCTATACCAGTGTTCCCAAAGTATGACACGGTACGCAAAAGGATTTTAAGGGATACGCAGTTGCTTACTGGTTATTTTAATTATTTGTAAAGACTTGTTACTTTATTTTTGTACATACACACAATATTTCTATTATGTAATAGTATATTACATAAGAAAAGTTGTAAGAAGCATATTACGCACGAGTGGAAAACTTGCACACGGAGCCGCGTAGCGCACAAGTGCGCAATTGCTTTACAACTCGTGTTATGTAGCATACTTTTTTTACGATCACATAATACATACGATTTTACCGGTTTTTTGGCTAACAGTAAACACACTTGTACGTACGCTGTTAAATGTTAAGTTTGACGTACTACTTTGAAATTTCTAGACAAGTGTGCTTTCTGCTTACCAGGCGTAAGGAGGAGACTCATTATTATAGATGCAGGATGGGTTTGGCGTGAGCCTACTTTGATCATTTCTTAAAAAACTGTGCGTTTTGCTTACCGTGCGTAAGGACCCACCCACTATGAATGCATGCAGTACAGTAATAGTAATTTACAATAGTGGTGGTATAAAAAAGTTCTTTTTGATTATTAAAATCGTTATAACTTACTTTTGCATTTATTTTTTTACGAATAATATTATATTTCTACCAATAACGACTTTGTTATAATAAACCTTTTAAATCTCCCTAACTGTATTTGTGAAATGTGGGTTGTTACGTCAGTGAACTCAATATCTCTCAGAAGGCGTACACGGATATTGATAGTTTGGAAAACACTGACTATAAAGACAAAAACAAACTGAATTAGTTTAAAATTTAGTATTAAATTATTGGTGTAGCGAAAAATGGGCCGTAAGCAATACTTTCTTATTGTAAACTCGACAAACTCTTTAACTTTTGTTGAATTTAGACTTTGTTTTTTTGTTATTACAAATACAGCCAGGATAGTGTAAGAAATTCAGGTACACTTTCGTTTTAAAAACGGACTACGTGCAACATTTTATCAGTTATAATAACTTAATTAATTTTGCAATAATTTTGTTTTGTTGCCACGAGAACGTGTTTTTTGGTAACAGCCCGGCTGTAAAACTAACCTTAAAACAACACGTTCGAGGAACAAAAGTATAATAAATCGTCAATGCACGAAAGTGATTCGACGTATAATATTTGGAAATTAATATAGTATTTATTGTGTCAAACTGACAATCTTCTTACTTTCCGATCATGAGACAAAAGTGATGATTAACTTTGGGTTATCATATGTGTAATTTTAATCTGGTTTGTGTAAACTCATCACGTGACTTCAAATGTGTAAATTTTATTGGATTTGTGTTAAAGCAAAACATTATCGTTGTAATAGATGGAAAACCCAAGAACGAATCTTCATGTGAACTAGCATTTCAAGTTTCAAGTAATTTATTAAAATGTGAATTTAATTTATATTTTGTATCAATTAAATGAAAGTAAAATTGAGTCACAATAAAACAAATTATGAGTGCATTAATCATATAATCTAGTACGTATATAATAAACAGCCGATTAATTGGCAATCGGCCAATTTGCCTCTAGCGATGCACCGATAGGCAAACAATAGTAATTTGTGCGGATTGAAAATTTGTTTAAATGATTTTTAATTAGATGTTTTTCTATTGAAAGAAATATTAAATTATAAATTGTTTTAGACATGTGTCATGTGTGATTGTTACTATAGACATATCCATGTTCTTGAATACACAGATCTAGGAAGCTTGTAGGTTATTCACTAAATAACACCAGAAGTTTAATTCTAAGATAAAGCAGAATTTCCAGACCACCAATTTATTCTTTTATTTTGCAGATTAAATCGACCATAAACTTAAGCAAACATTTTGTGTGGCATTATAATTATCTCTAATCCCTCCGCGTTATATTTGCACCCTATCGTGAACATTGGTGAAATTAATATTTCATTACGCACCGAAAACGTTGGCTTTCTTTCAAGGGTATAAAAATCTCCCGTGGGTTGCTTAAATTAACCATTACCATCGATAAATATTCGAGTTTTACTACCGTAAAATAAGCTTTGTCGTTAAAATTATTTTTTTGTGTTTTAATTTGCTGTTTATGTCAGTTACAAACATTAAGTGTAAGAATGAACCAGAAATTACGACTATAAAGTAGTTTGAAGAAAGTAACGGGAAGGTGGTCATTGGGTTTATAAAGAAAACTCTTTACATCTGCTAAATATTTCGAGTCTATATTTGACCCTTCATCGGTAGCTAAAAATTACACTTGAGTTAAATAATGTCCCTAGAATCCTAAATACAGGCACTTTTTTAATAAAAAAGATACTCACCGATGAGCGAGGATAATTGGAAGCAGTATTATAATAAACATTAAAGTTTTCGAAGATAAAATTTTACATTGAAGTTACTTGGTACTTGATTGAAATTCGTATAAATTTATTTTGATGAGCACATGGAATTTTTCTTAAAATTGAAATTTTGACAGTATAAATAAAAATTTTAAAGTTGAAATTATAGAATTATAGAAATTAAGTGTAAGGTTTTTATTTAATGCTTAAATTTAATGCAAACTCCTTGTGAAGGTAATAATTAGAATATAACTACAACTACCTACATATTACACAATAATAAAAAATTACCGCACTACTTCTCAAATCTTATTTATGATGAGAAAGCCCTATTATGCTGTGTGTCAGTATTTTGTATTTGTCAAGTTAATTGAATTAAAATTGCTTGAAATCAAGCTATAATAGCTTCATTAAACGACTAAAATAAAGATTACTAAGTTTAGGAAAACTAGTGTGAAGTTGCATTTGTTAAAAATTAAACTTCTCCTGCATAAAAATTTGTCCCTAAATTAGGGTAGCCATAAAATTAAAATTAAATCAATTGATTTAGGTAATAAAATACAATCGAAACTAACTACGGGTGTCGCGTTGTGTTATCTGAATAGTTTTGGCCTCTTCTGATGTATGCAATACATCAACCGACATTCTAAGATCAAAATTTCCCGAGTGTCATATACAATCGGTTCGAATACTACAGCAATGTAGGTACTACTATTCGCTTTATTGCAAAAGAATTAACTTTAAAACTTGTTTGAATTTCGCTGAGTTTGAACAATACTGACGCACTGATAAATTTCAAGTAGGGCAAAGCAAATTACTTGACCTGTGACCCAAAGAAAATTAAAACAAGACTAAAATCTGTAGGCAATGAAAATAAATATGCTTAAATTTATAACAAAAACGCTAAAAGTGTTTGAGTTGACTATAGACATAAAGGCGTTGCTAAAATTATGGTACAGCTAAGTTGAAAACCATTTCTTGACATATTTGATAATCTTGGTTGGTATTACTTTAGTATCACTGTGCATTTGTTTAATTTAAATAGTAGTAATATTTAGAGTTTAAAATAAGTTGCTTAGAAAGATTGCTGTTTGCTAAAGGTAATTCTGGAATTACGTTAATTGTTTTTATTGCGAATTTAATGTAACTCTTTTTTGCAATCAACTGCACTAGATAATGGATATCTTTCTCAATTATGTTTGTATTTTTAGGCGTAGCTTGTTTGAGATGTAGGTATTTAATTACAACAAAATCAAAATACATTGAAGATGAATATAAAATAATTAAATGTAAAGAAAATGTAATAAATTAAAAACTAGGAGCGAAATACTAAGTGATATAGGCCCAGAACATTTGAGACATTTTTTTTTAAATGTAATGCCCTATCGGCACACTTCTTATTTATCCTTTTTTTTCAATAGGTAAGTTATGGTTTTATCGACTCTGTTTTTTATTGTTTTAATATTTCACTGTTAATTGGCAGAGATATTGCCAGGCCCTGTCTGAGATTTTTTTGAACTGTGTAATTTTCAAAACGTGTTCTCGCACCCCCAGTAAAACTGCAGATCTGCAACAAGCATAATAGTACAGTAGTCACTTGCAGTTCTGCGCATCTAGTAGAGAACCCGATGTGCAAAACTAAGTCTCACACACCCAGGAGAAGCTTGCCGCACCCCAGATAGTACATACATGCAGCCCTGGGCCCTGGTTAAGTAGATATGGATTTTACGGAATTTTAAAAATAACTTTTACACAGTGAAATTGTAGAAAGCTTATAATTATTAAATTATTTATATTTATACATGATAATAATTTTTCGATAAAAATTTCAAAAGCCAGGCAGTGGGCCGTCTTGTGCAGTTAATTCCGTCGGCACCTCTACTAAGCCCATTGGCGGACTAAGAGAGGTTGGCACCCGGGGCGGACACCCTCTCAAGGCAGGTACCCCTTGAATTTTTTTTTGGCGAATAAATAAAAAGCATTTTTGTCGCGGGATAGCGCGACCAACTAAAAAAAGCTCATTCCACGTAGGGAAAATGCGGAACAGTCCTGCAAAATCCGGGACGTGTGGCAATCCTGTGACACTCCTTGCTAGTACACGGGGCGGACCGGCACCCCCCCTAGTCCGCCACTGATTAAGCCTACTGGTAAACAACAGGCGGGCTAGTTCGCTAGTATGGACACAGCATTGCGGAATATCTTGCGTAAAAAAGTTATCAGTTCACTTATGTGAAGGAAGAAGGAATCGTCCTAACTAACCAACATGCAATCTAAGCAAACAGTCAGATCTGCTCGATTCTATTAGAGATTGACATTAATCTAAATAAGCTTTATATAAAACGATATGCATATTACTAGTGTCGTCCCTGAAATAATGTGACCAATACATTACAGAAATAAAACACTTCCAAAATTATGTCACTTATCATTTCCCTTAAATCACTGAGTATGTTTGATATTAACTCATCGTTTCATAATTAACTCCAAAGCCCCATGCTATAAAGCTTACAATATACAGAAATTTTGGTATGATGCGTATATGTTATGACAGGTAAAAATATTAATCTAGTTGTGTTTTTAAAGGTTTTTCATACAAAAGTTTTATTGTTGAATAATGTATATAAAGCTTAACAACGTTGATAGATTTTGATCGCTGCGTTTAATAAGAAAGACATTTAATGGAAACATATTACGAAAATCACAAAAAGTTTGCCATTTGTCTTTCATCCAAGCCAGCTTTTTGCGACAGTGTTTACTACCACAGAGCAAATAGTAAATATCAAGAGAAATGCTGCGATCTCTCTATTTTTCAACGTTTTCGAGAACAATTCGCAACGGTCTAACTCGAAGCGGCGATCTCTTATAAGTTTCAGAACATATTTTCGTCAAAATGATATCATAAATTTCAACAGATTGTGCCCTGCAAAGACTACTTAATTCTGAGCAAAATGGAAAATATATGAAAATACAGATAGAAAATGGAATGAAAGGTGAAGTTGCACAATTGCAATAGAAAGAACATCTTAAATATTCTCAGGTTATGAATAATAAACAAGTTGTACTCTACACGAGTATATTAATATTTCAATCTAACGGATGAAGCGGAATAACTTTGTAGATTTCTGCTTGAATATCGGCGAATATTAATGAGTTTTCCCCTTTATCTTACAAATTAAGGAGCCCATTGCTTACTATCAAAAGTTTAAGAATTAATAAAAAAACATCGGTCAAATTAACGTTGGTTTTCATTAAAAAAATTCATAATTTATACATATTATTAAAATATTGTATGTTTATTTTATTAGGAAGCCAATAAATTAAATAAGCTTTCATATAGTTTGAGCAGTTAATATGGTTATTTACATTTTCTGGGATCTTACGTTATACAGGGTGTCCCTGATTACATTTTCAGCATGGGGATCTCGCTTATTACAAGAGATACAGGTTTGTTGAAAGAAATTAGTTTAATCATTCTCTAGTATGAGAGGAGCCACAATCAATTTTTCAAAGTACAAAATTCCTCGTACTTCAGATGTTATAGCAAAAAAATATGAAAATGTCGAATTTCTTTTTTCTCTCCTAACTTTTTTGTCTTAATCGTTAGAACAATTTTATTTGTACTTTCTTAAGGTACTTTTTAATGAAGAATGTAACTGTTATTTTAGATTTTTTTAACACCTACCATTTTCGAGATATTACCTCAATTTCATTTTTTCTATGGGTCGCGAAGTTGGCTATGGAATAGCTAAATGTGCTTTTTTTTCGCGTTTAAATAAGATATTACTTGCTTCACCTATTTTTATAAATAAGTCACAAAATGAAAAACAAATCGTATTTTACCCATCACTTACCAAACTACCTATGAAAATAAAAGCAAAAAACAACTAATTACGTGTCAAATGACAGTTACTATTTGTCTGCGGAATCATTTATTAGAATTTCATATTATTGTTGTGTAATTCGATAATCTTTGTAGTGTGTTATAATGATGGCTACATTTAAAAATAGCGAAAAATTTTACATGTTGAGATGCTACATTCTTTACCATAAAAACTGTGTAGAAGCTGAGCGAATATACTTAGAGCTATATCCCGAGAAAAGGCAACGAAGGGTGCGCAATTACAGAAATTTAGACATAAATTTAAAAGAATAGGTTTTTTTCGAGAAATCAACCAAAAATCCAAAACAAATTAATAATTAATTAGAATGATCTATTTTACACAGTTTCTATTGCAAAGAATGTAGCAATCTAACATATAAAATTTTTAATTTGTTGTAAATGTGCCCATAATCATATGATAACAAATTTGCTAAAAAGACTATCGAATTACACAACAATAGTAGAAAATTTTAATAAATGATACCGCACAAATAGTAACTATCATTTGACATTATAACAGTTACATTCTCCGTTACAAAGTACTTTAAGAGAGTACAAATAAAATTGTTCTAACGATTAAGACGAAACAAGTTATGAGAAAAAAAATAAATTTTCATATTTTTTTGCTAGACCATCTGAAGCACGAGGAATTTTGTACTTTTAAAAATTGATTGTGGCTTCTCTCATACTAAGGAGTAATTCATATAATTTAAACAAACCTGTATCTCTTATAATTAGCTAGATCCCCATGCTAGAAATATAATTTGGGACACCCTGCATATTGCTTTGCCTCTTGGGGTAGTTATTGCTTAAAAAAGCATTGGGTTGTAGTAAGAACCTAAATCATCTTCAAGCTCTGGAAATAATATACTCTGACGTGTAAATGAGTTACGAAAACATATCTATTAAATAATTTCTGGATTATCTACATATTATATGCGGAATAGATATTTTATTTTTGTTATAGCGTTTATTACTTTTTTTTGTAACTTCATTAATAATTGAAATATACCCCCGATAATAACATCCAAATCACAACCATTTTAATGTGATAATCATTATATTCACCACAATGTTTGTTTACTTGTAGCACAAAGGGCCAATAGACTCATAAGAAATAAAACTCCCAAAAACTGGCTGTCAATTTCAACAATAAAAAAGTAATGCCAAATTTTTTCGATACAGACTTTTACTAAGCACAAAACACATACGTTTTTGAAAATTTAACCATCCTTCTACTTCTAAAGATGATAAATCATTTAATTAAACGATATAATTTAAACTTTTTGGACTATATTTAAGCTGCGTAGGTATGTGTTTAAACTTTAAACGCTTGATTTGGATTCACAAAAACTGTGTATCTAGTCTAGTAGTAGCAATAGTAAGTTGCAAATTTGACTGTTCATTAAGCATTTGCGATGTCGTAGGTAAAACTGTTACGCTAAAAACAAACGGATTTGTTATTAAAATATCATTTTGAATACCATTTTCACAAGAAAATCTGCGAGTATATCATTGTAATATGTTTCTATTTTTAAAGTGACGAAGTGAGGAAGGAAGGTTGTGTAAGTTATTTGATTCAAGTGTCGCGAGTGTGCTCTAAATTTGACGCGCACGTGACATACACTAGCTTTGCATGTGCATTTAACATGTTTGAATGATCTGTAGTTTTTTAAACTTTTTATTTCAGTAAGGGAGTTATTAGGCTGGGATGTCTTAGTTCCTGCGCTAAAATTAAAGAATTGCGAATGAACTTCTCCTAATTTCATAAAAATGGTTAAAATTACTCGCGTGTTGTGGAGCTATTTATCTGGCCTCATTCGGTCCCACAAGATCTGACCATTCCTCTTATTTTAAGTATATTAGTGTCGGATTAAGTCTTTAGCTGGCCCTAGACAAAGTTTAGCGTTCGGGCCCCATTTATAAAGGGTGTTTAGGAACTTTTCGAGTTTATTATTATTTACAATTTTTCCGCGATCGAATCGGCCTTCTAAGCTACGGGCCATAGACACTTCTTTTTTGTCTATTGGTTAATCCGAACCTGACTAATCTGCTACCATGTTAATAATGACAGTGTTATAATGCGAAAAACATAATTTTATTTCTCTTACGGACCAGCGCGCTGTTTTGCATGCGCCCAGTAAATACATCTGTTTTGTTTTTTGGTTTATCTAACATAAACGGTATTTTGCCACGCTAAGTAGATTCAATAGAAAATCAAACCAAGTTGATGCAATTTTAATACCAAAGTCAGTTATTCTTGATGTTGACCTAATTTATATTTTTCTATTTCTTATTCCTTATTCCTAAAGGAATATCTTTGCATTCACACTTTAACCCTCCGCTGCCCGCGTGGCGTCTATCAGACTCTAGTTTCATAAAAGACTTCCCAACTCCGTTTTTAGCCAGTGTATGTACACGTACTTATGTATCTTCTAAAGGTTTTTTCATTGGTGAATCTATTTATAGCTTTTATAGTGATGGGTAGGTTAAGTAACCAGTTGTTTTTTTCCTAACGTGAGTCTTTTGGACGCCGCGCGAGTACTATTGATTTTCAAAGTGTTGCAGCAAACTTTGTACAAAGTATAATTAATCATATAAACTTTTTAACAAATTAATAATAAATCGTGTAAAATGGATGGGATTTTTTTTTACCCTATGGATGAAAGGGACTAAAAGAACTAATAAATGCTTTATTATCAGATTCACCTGACTGAAGCGAAGCGGTTGATGAAATATACATGCATAAAATGCGAAAATTATATTTGTTTAGAACCTTTACTTTCTTTTAAGATATTTTCAAAACAGTCAATAACGAAGGTTAACGTCAAATAAATATATTAATATAAAAAATTGTCTCTTTTTTTGCAATATTAATGGTTTTATCTTTGAGTAACGAGCCTCTTAAATTCCGCGCGATTACTTGTGTTCTAAAATGCCACACGGATAGGGGAGGGTTAAAGGTATAATATATAAAATACTGTAGAATAACTATCTCTACTAAAGTATAACTAATCAGCAGCAAAAAATTGGTTCAAAAGTCAGATAACTCTCTGAAACAGCAAAATAAATAGGATTCAGACCCAAATTTTTACTCCAGCAAGGAAGCTCAATCTATTGGAAGTCGCGGGCTGTAAAATAGACAAGTCTTCTGTGGCGGTTTTAAGCTTAAATTTACCGGCAACACCAACACCTAGATCAGGAAATGACGAATAAAACCCAATGAAAACAAATCTATCCATGTCGATTTCACTAATAACAGTACGACACATTCTAATACTGCTTAATAACCAAGTTAATTCCGAACAAAAAAAAACGGGAAAGTATTTGTTAATGGACCTTGATGTTAGACTTAGACGGAAAAAAAATATAAAAAAGAAACAGAAACAACTAAACATAAAATATACAAAACGATACTGGCTAATAGGAAGAAAATCCCAATTGTCCATACAAAATAAAGTGCCTTTGTGCAATCAAATATTAAAGCCAATTTGGAAATATGGGGTTGTACAAAAAAGACCAATGGGGAAACAATCCAAGAATTCCAAAATAAAGTCCTTATAACATCGTGGATGTCTTATGGTTTGTAAGGAACGGCAATCTTCACTAGGATTAAAAGTACCCACCATTAGAGAAGAAATAAAGAAGATTGCAGGCAGACATGAAGAGAGCTGCATAGTCATGTCAACCTCGAAGAACTGCAACTCTTGGATAATGAAATATACGAAGAAGACTCAGGAGGGTAAAATCTTTCGAACTAGTTTAGTGATAAGTGATGAGTGAAAAAGTATTGTGCAGATGCGCGTAGGTACTTACGTAAAAACTGTGATTTTATTTTATAGGAATGTAAGTACGTGACTCTGGAAATAACGGGTGAATACCATGTTCCAGGCCGATGTTGTTTTTGAATAACCCGGAAATGAATCAAATTTTTTTTAATTTGGATATTTTTAGTCAACAGTAGGCTTATGACAATTATGTATGGAATATGACATCGCTCAAGTGACCACCTCTGGCAGCGTTACAAATGCCTGTTCTTTTAATCATATTTTTCATGACATTCTCGCACGTTTCGCGTGTTATTTCCGCAATTTCATGTCGAATATTGTCCTGAAGCATTGGAATTGTTGTTGGTTTATTAGCGTAGACTTTTCCTGTCAGGTACCCCCACAGAAAATAGTCGGGTGACGTTAAATCGGGTGATCGCGGGGGCCATTTGACATTTAGTAATTGGCAGTCTTAAAGAGTAGTCAATTACAATTTATTATGGAGCATCTGACGCCTCAACAACGTGTTGAAGTCATTAAAACATTTTATCTAAATAATCGTTCAATTGTGAATACGCGAAGAAAACTGCGTGATTTTTTTGGACTTCATCATGTGCCATGCAAGTCAACGATTCAACGTATAGTAGACTGGTCCCCGCGATCACCCGAATTAACGTCACCCGACTATTTTCTGTGGGGGTACCTGAAAGGAAAAGTCTACGCTAATAAACCAACAACAATTCCAATGCTTCAGGACAATATTCGACATGAAATTGCGGAAATAACACGCGAAACGTGCGAGAATGTCATGAAAAATATGATTAAAAGAACAGGCATTTGTAACGCTTCCAGAGGTGGTCACTTGAGCGATGTCATATTCCATACATAATCGTCATAAGCCTACTGTTGAATAAAAAAATCCAAATTAAAAAAAATTTGATTCATTTCCGGGTTATTCAAAAACAACATCGGCCTGGAACATAATATTCACCCTGTACTTCGCAATTGAGTAATTAAGACGATAGGTCAGTCGACCCCAACTAGTTTTAGTAAAAATTTGAATTAAAAAAACCAACACGGAAAAATTTCAAATAAAAACCCATAAAACCAATTGCAATATTTTTCTATGCACTTAACTATATTGTAATTCTTTTAATTTTTCGACTAGAAAATATTTCCCTCGAGAGTTGTTTCTCTGAGTTCGACTTCACACAATAACTTTGTTTTGTAAACTTAGGAGTCGTTTAAAATTTCCATTTACAAGCAAATTTATTAAATGCAATATCAATGAAAGGAAAACGGTAGAAGTAAAAAGTACGTGAAAAACGTAGCATGTTCATGCTCATTAACAAGCTTAGCTTGCCCGTTTAAGTGATAACCGGCGCAGGAGATACTATACTCTATTTTGCGCTGTTACGTACAGATAGTAAAAAATATTTTGAAAAATTCATCTTCGCTTACTACGATGAAGGGCTCATCGGGCTACAAGTGACCCGTGGGATATGGTTTGTCACCCTTGGCATATACGGTGCGCACACTACAGCAGTATAACCAGTACCGTAACGAGGGTATGAAGCGCCTGTGGCAAGTGTCCATTTTGCGCCACCCCCCCCAAAAATTATCAAAATTTCTAAAAACGTAAATGTTAAATTTTATTAAATGCAATATGTTAAAAAGTTATTATTAACCCCATCTAAAACCAATTATTCATTGGTATAAATAAATAATCTATTAAATACATTTTGATTCAAATTCAATGACAAATAAATTAAAGAAATACAAGATATATATCTATATCTATATATATAAAAGAGCTTGTTTGTGTGTTTGTTTGTTTGTTCGCTATACAATCCTAGGTCCGTTGACCGATCGGGACCAAATTTTGCACAGTTACTATTTAGGACCTTGCAGATCTAACGCCAAACTTTAAGTACAAGCACATATTACCAATTTAAAAAAAAAAAAAATTACTTGGACGGGATTCGATCTTACGTCGGCAAATACCTGGTCATAGCACGATACGGCGCGGTGTATTTCACAAGTAAAGATTGTTTTGTATACAATTAGTAATAAATGTACATGAAGTATTATTTTTATTAGTACATTTTTAATTGAAACAAGACGAAAGAAAATAAATTTGAGTTATTATTCAATTTTTAAGCAATAAATAGTTATTTTTTAAGGAATTATAAGAAAATGAAAAGATGATTGATCAGAGTATGTCATTTGTGTATGATTTGGAATTATTGGGCTTATTTAAGTTAAAACAGTAATTAAAATTGTAATCGCCCGTGCAACGCCGGGTAAACCATCTTGTATTTTATAAAATAATATAACAAAAACAAAAATAGGTTCAGCATATTTTATAGGTTAATTTTTCTAGAATTACATTTGCAAACACATCGTCATAATTTAATGTTTTTGCATTATCTTTTTCAATTGATATTTTATTTTTGTTAATCGCTCTTGGCCAATAGAAGAACGAAGTTACGATTTTACAATTTTCAATTTGCTAAACGAACGTTCGCAGGAAGCTGTTATTACAGGCATTGTTATAAGTATCTTTGTAATGAGAGTTCGTAATTTTTTTGGCAAGATTTAAAAAGCCAAAATTTTCAAAAACTACCATGGCTTGATATTTGAAACTCGCAATTTCAGATACAAGTTCTACTTATTTTAATGCCAGGTCAGCTGCGCATTATTTGAGATCATATAGCAGCATAATTTTTAAAGCTGGTCCATTTAAAAAACTGCTGTCATTTAAGATCTTTTGTAAAACAGTAAAACTATCAATGAGTTGTATGAGTATTAGATCTAAAATTTTACACATTTATTTTTTAGTAATGCACTTGCATTCATAGCAAACGAATCATCAGTAGCTTTCTCACCAGGCATATTTTTTATTTTGCGCCGTGTCTTTTCTGGAATGTAAGTTTCAATATTTATTGTTTCGGCAAAACTTTTCGCCGATTGGTGAGGCAAATCGAAAAAATCATTTTGGTACTGTTGAATTTCATTTTTTAGAGCTTTTATCATTTTCGCAGCATTTTTTTTTTAGTAAAAGTAAATTTACAATATTTATCTTTCCTTTTATTGCATCCCAAAATATTAGTAATGCAACAAACTTAAATGTTGTTAATAATTTTAGCAATATTCGAGAATTTGTTACCGAGTTTACTGTATCTTGTCTTTGCCATCAAACTTGAAACGAATTGGGACTCACCAGTGTTACCAAATGTAGCGAAATTCCGCTGTGTTGTAGATATTGTATGTTCTAAGCGACGTATTGTCGAAATAAAATATACAATAGCGGACTTTTATATCTATTTACTTAATTTTTTTTTACCTTTATTATATTTCGCGCCCCAAATCTAGTTGCGCCCGTGGCGGGCGCCTCTTTCGCCACGCCCTTATTACGGCTCTGAGTATAACACATACATTCTTATGCGATATTTTAAAGTTAAATATTGAAGTTAAGAAATCAATATTTGCCCAAGATGTAGCAGTTTGCTAAGTAATTAATGTTTCCTTCTGTATTCTGTTTGTCGATCTGTTTGATAAGTACGTATAATGAATGACGTGTACAAACTTCAACAATACTAGGAATGTTTTGTTCTAATTCCTCTAATGAGCGGATTACATAAGGATACAAACGTTATAGTTGTAACAAGTTGTTTAACTAATCTATTTGGCATAAGTGACGCAATAAATAGGCTGTATCGCAGTTGTTACAAGTCAATATCCTGGAGCAATAACGTGTATTTAGAATACAAACGTTTCGCGATAGCCCAAACTTTAATACAGCTCCAGTTTACCGACGAAATTGTTATCCGAATAATGGCAACATAACACGATTCGCGATCTCGGGTATTTTGCTACGTCGTCAACAGAGATATGGGTTGGCAAAGGATAGCGAACAACCCTAAATGGACTACCGAATCCGTAACATCAGCATAAACAGCTGGGATCTCCCGCCCGGAGTGAAAATGCATATTAGATTTCTCAAACTCGGGTAAATAACTAAACGAGTTGCTTCAGTATTGTTATCGTGCTTTTAATATTTACCTTACAGCACTTGCCAACTTACAAGTGTAGGTTAGAAATAATAAATAAACAACCCTGAGCAACTTGAAAAGCATACCATTATAGATATTTGCTAACTTGAACGAAAATTTTGAATTACATACATAAGAAAATGTAATAAATAATTCGTTGTATTTTCACAATATCAAGAGACACGGCGGTAAAATTTTTAATTTAATAAAGCTCACAACTTATATTTAAAATCAACTTAAAATAAAATAATAACGTTTTTAACTATATCAAAATGTATTTTTTTTCTTCTAAACATTTTTAAAAGTTGAGCAACAACAGCTAACAAATTATTAGTTAGTTGTTAACACAACAACAAAAAAATGGAATAATTTTATTTATTGTAGCAGTTTGGTTAAAGCGGGTTTATTTAGAAATAAATCACATATATGGCACACGAATGCACAAGTGATATTATCGAAAGTTCTATGCATTTAGCATAGTGATATCACAATTCATTACATTAGTAGTGCACATACCACTACTAACATTAATTTATCAGTATTCAATCAGCTTTTTAAAATTATTTAAGTGATTACCAAATACCTAAATTACATGACTAAAGAGATTAACTTAATGTATCAAACATATTTTAACTTGTTCTTAAAATATTAGTTTACAGAGAAACCGTAGATATCGGCAGCAAGTCCCTTACAGTTTTTTTTTTTTAAATATAAAACTATAATAAAAAAATAAGGTGCACACGAGCATGGTAATTTTCTAATCTGTATTACAAGTTACTAATCTACGTTGAATAATTGTTAAACACAAAATGCAAACTATTGGGAACTTAAGATGAATTTTTTAAATAAATTTGTGTTTAGTTTTCAAGAGTACCATAACCATGTTTCGATGATTTAAACTTGAGCCGTAAGGAAAAAAGAGGTCAGGAAACAATGCCCCAAGTAAAAAAGTATTTCTGTAATTACTGCAATTGCAAGAAAAACTTTTTGAATATGCAGCGCAGAATATGCTAAAGAAGAAAACGCATGTATGATATGATGTTTTTTTATATTTAAAAAATAACGAGCCGGTTATAAAATAAAAACATGTCCAAATATTGATTTAAAATGTCTGTTGAACGCATCATAAAACAGCAAAGTTGCAAACGCTATTCAGAGATGGATGACGTCGATTTGTAGACTGTTATAAAAAATATACACATTTAACCTGTTGTAGAGGCGAGATGCTCGAAATCTATCATTTGACTGCTTCAGGGCATGCCAAACTCCATACTTAAAGATAACAGAGGAACAAAAATTGATAGTTTCATGAGACTTTCCAGCTTTCGTTGGATTAAAAACCATCTTTAAGATAAATTTTGAAATTCTTAATGGACCTATGAATGTGAACTCTTGGTATGTGCAAGTTAGTCAAATAAAGAAAACATTAAACGGTTTAAATCAAAAACACTCAGAAGTATTCTTCTTAATGTTACATGATTTCTGTCAAACAAAACGATACGTAATTTTTTAGTTTCTTTGTGATGTATAAGGTGCTTAAACAGACTTTTTCGTTTTAAAATTTAAAAAAGTTAATAATTTAAAGAAATATTTCTTTGCGAATAAAAAAATGTGACTCTTTTTGTAACGTATTGTCATATTTTGCTACTAGTATAGTTTATTATGACACCAGCAAACTTCCATTAACCAGTTAATGTCGCTTTGGCTTAAAGATTGCACGCTTTGAATTGTGAAGTACTTGTCGAGGAAAGGTATAGTGAAGTGGCGTCAAGAGGGCGCTGTGTTGATTGACATACGAGGCAGGTATGCAAGGTAAATATTTAGCATTCTAACCCGCGATAAAATGACTTACTTAATGGTATTTTGTTCAAGATACGATGTTTTGCTAGGCTTAAATAAACAAAAATTTGTATTGATGTATGTTTTGCTTTCAGTTCCATTTTATACGTGTAACACAAATCCAAATAGGTACAATTTATGCATGTTTTTCTTTGAGTAAAAGTAATACATACGTTTTTATTTGTGTTGCATTATTGGTAAGAATAATCAAATGATTCGAATAATTATATCGTGAACATTGGCATGCTTTTAGTAATCGAATAAATAAACGATTTATTCAAAAAAGGGACCCAAATCGCAAACAATAATGGCACATTATAGGTTACCCGTTAATTAATTTTTTTTTAAATTTCGTTTCGATTCACGGTTGATGATTTCCTAAAGATTCGGTAACCGGTTTAGAGGAAACGGTTAAGTCCGGTTCCGGATTTTAATAAATCGCTTATAGAAAGCAACAGTTCGTAAAACAGCATCGGTTCGTTGCGGTTTTGGTCCCAGTTCCGGTTCGGGATAATAATTCACTTGAAATATACATTTGAATAAGTTGTTGTTCGAATATATCTATCTAGACGCATACACACAGCGTAGTCCAAAAGTATGGAAACGCTGCTGTAACGGCGTAAAAGTTTTATGAAAAAATGTTTTACATAAAAAGTTTATGCCAAATTAGTAGCTACATTTTGACGCACCTACTTTAATTGTTTTTTCAGCCAACTGTGTGCAACTGACAGGCGATCGTCATATTTTCTAAAATGTCAACCGATATTGTTTTACTTCAAATGATAGACAATTTTTCTCTTTTCAACTAGTTTTCTTAGTTACATAAGAAAATGCGTGAGAAAAAAGAATTTCAAAATTGTTTATTATTTTTCACAAAATCATTGTATTTGTCAACAAAACAGGATCGCTGTTGTAAGTTGTAATTAACAGTTTATAATTTGTCTAATAGTCTTTTATTATGTTTCAAGGAAGAATCATTATTTTGTGAGCATTAAATTGAAACGCCTTCAATACGCTTACACAAAAGTAATTTGACAGAAGGTCAATTTTTAATTAATTGCTAACAAAATAATGATTTTCCTTGAAACATAATAAAACACAATAAGACATGTAAAAACTGTTTTGTTTAGGCAAATATTATGATTTTGTAAAACATGTTGCAATAAAAAAAATATGACGATCGCCTGTCAGTTGCACTTGGTTTGCCAAAAAAACAATTGAAGTTAGTCAAAATGCACTTTTTATGTAAAACATGTTTTCATTAAACTTGTATTTACACCGTTACAGCAGCGTTTCCATACTTTGGACTACCCTGTATACAGGGTGTCACACAAAAAACGCCGCAAGCTGTAACTTCGTTATTTGAGGTCCGATTTTGGTGAACAAAAAACTAAATAAAATGGCTCCTCAAATACTATGAACTGATTGGATTTCAATTTTTTTCAAGTTGAACTTAAATGTCAAACGATAGTCAATTTTTTTTTCCAAATGGCTCCATCTATTTTTCTTACTAAATCTGGTAGACTTTTTTTTTCTAAATTCAATGATGTAATCATCAGTTAATTTTAGTGCTAAACTAATAAGAAATAAAAAATAAAAGTTCAACACAAATAGGTTAGGTTTCACAAAATTTTCAAGCGTGCCGTGGAAAACAAAAAAATCTTAATCAACAAATGTCATTTAAATACCACACTGACGTTTAAATGACATTTGTTGATAAAAAATTTTTTGTTTTCCACGGTACGCTTGAAAATTTTGTGAAACCTAACCTATTTTAGTTAAACTTTTATTTTTTATTTCTTATTAGTTTAGCACTAAAATTAACTGATGATTACATCATTGAATTTAGAAAAAAAATGTCTACCAGATTTAGTAAACAAAAATATATGGTGCCATTTGGGAAAAAAAATTGACTATCGTTTGACATTTAAGTTGACCTTGAAAAAAATTGAAATCAAATTCAGTTTATAGTATTTGAGGAGCCATTATATTTAGTTTTTTGTTTACCAAAATCGGAGTTACAGCTTGCGGCGTTTTTTGTGTGTATACAGTTCTTATTAACAGGCAAGTAAATCGATGATTGGCAGGTTCCTCAGCAATGTTTTCGTGTTATTTAAGGTGGGTTTATATTGTTTATGCACATATCCTCCATGCATCGACCGTATTAGACGAAAGACCAACGAATCAAAATACTAACATATTCCTGAGATACATTTTAACGAAGTTGCATGTCAATTTCTTGCAACTTTTTTGATGAAAACTGCCATTAAACCAATTTGAGATTGTTTTAGTATTCTATCCAAAAAAAATAGGAGTAATTTGTTTTTTGTGTTTACAAAGTGAAAAAAAGGGCAAGTGAAAAATAATATTGAACGCTTTTCAAGTTATTAATTTGTAGATGACTAAAACTGTATTTCCAGATTTCTACCAACTTTTTCGTATATATTTTTTCCAATTGAAGTGTCCACCTAATTAAAAAACAATTTACTAAATATTTGCAATATGTTTTGGATTATGACCTACACCTACGGTCCTACGCGGTGCGTAAGTTGGAACTAAATTAACGAAAACAATTATTCGTTTACAACCAGGGACCCGAACCGCAAAGAATACCGGTTCGATAAATTTACCGTTCCGAACCACAGGTTTTTATTTTATAATGATTCGGTATCCGGTATCCGGCAACGGTTTAGTTCCGGTTCCGGTTCAAAGCAAAATATGACAATGTATATTTATAAATTAAACTTTCTGAAATTTTTCCATTTTTGGTAAAATGTAATTAAAATTAAGAAAATAAAAATTTGCAATGTCAATAAGAAAAGGGCCCAACCGTTGTGTGAACCGGTTTGAACCGGTTCAAACTAGTCGGTTCGGTTTGATTCTGCGGTTTTGTGATTTTTTAAAATTTAATAGAAGGTTCAGTTCCGGTTCACGGTTCATGAAAAAAGCACCGGTTCGTTCCGGTTTTTGTTCCAGTTCCGGTTCGGGTCCCTGTTTACAACTATACATATTAGATCAGTGTTTCTTAAATTATTTGAGCCGTGACCCAAATTGGGGCAATAGTTTTGGTTTTGCGACCCAAGCAAACATTAATAAAATAACATACAGATTTTAAAATTAATTATTATACGTTTGTAAAGTATCGCATGTTACAAAGAAAATATAAGTACTGTTATTGTTGACAATATTTTGCGACCCTCTCCATATGTCAAGCGACTCAATTTTGGGTCGCGAATATTAGACATTCATTCCAAATACAAAATAATTCGGATTATTTTTGTATCTCTCGATTTTTAAAATCGATAGGTTCAATTAATTTATTCGAATATTTTCATCACCACTTTACACAAATAAAATGTGCACCGTATTCAATAGAGAGACTAATAGTTAAAACATATCGTACATTAAATGAATTGCTATCCAAATACGGTTATATTTTGTGCCGGGTTAAACTGGCTCAAATATAAATTTAAATATTCATGATGAGAGTGCATATTACGAAATTATAATTTACACGGCGGCGGCAGCAATCAAGCTGGCTGTGATAATAAAGTGGCGGACCGTTGCCAGGCGGGGCGCATCACCCCAGCCCTAAACTCTAATTTGCTGTTCTAATATAATGCCGTTAGCCACGTTTGACATATTTTATAGCACATTCCTTACTTTGTGGCATTATTTTATAACTTTCTCGCATTTGACACTAAAAAGTGATTTTTAGATAAATTTACGAAAGTATATGGAACCGCAATCGACAAAAGATGACGAAAACGTAACTATATAGCTAAAAGTAAGGTTCCCTATAAAATGTTAATAGCGTTATTGTAAATTCGAGATTAAGTTAAGATTTTAAAAACGCGTATAAGATGTCTTAAAATAAACTTCAAACAGTAGAGACTGAATAGTTTCTTATTACATAAAAAAAAAATAACGACAATTATACGAGAAAACCTTTTTTGGTAAATTTTAAATAACTAGGTCGAAAATATCGATTCTCAGTGATTTTATCAAAAAATATATCTTGATAATCCTTGCGAAATCAATATCTTGCCAATAGCTAATTGTAGGTTGAAAATGTGTTTAACAGAAGATTAAAACTAGCGTTTTAGATCTTAATGTCATGAATTTAATGGTCGAATTAAACATGGCCAAAATAAGAACAGTAAATCAACAATATGTGAACCTTGGGTAAAACAGAAAGGTAGTTATGAGCATAATCTATATATCTGAATAATCGAACGATAGCTGTTCTTTATTCGGCAGACATTTAATCGAATGCAACATATTTTGTAATATAATTAATATGTAGTATCTTTTTTAGAGAAAATTTCTTTGGTAACTCTGATGATATTTATAAAATATTAGGAAGCCTCTTGAGATATCTAAAGATATTGGTAGCAGGTGCGGCTTTTCTGTAAGGGCGGGCGGCCCCTTAAGGTTTCAATGAAATATTCTTATATTTTGTTAACAAAAAAACATTCGTTTGTACGGCAGCTACACTCGATAGTTTACATTTTGTAACAATAGTTGTGTCTTATAAAAACAGTTCGCGGGCTGCATTTCTCGCAGCCTTACAGCACTATCATACTATGTGTAAGTGTATGTTACGCCGAATCAGTGAACTTGCTGAGTTAGTGAAATAGGCAATTATTCGCTGAACTCGAGAAATAGGCAGAAAGTTTGCCGCGATCGGGAATAAGCAATACTATGCCCAACGTGAAATCGGCGCTTGCCTAAATCGCGAAATAAGCAATACCACTAAAAAAAAACCAATTTTACCAACCTTTAACCTGACCCTTATTCACTTGGTCATTAAAAGGGGATCAAGTAAAGGGTTCGTCAAATTGTTTTAAAAAATTGTATTGCTTATTTCACGATTTGGACAAACCTTGTGCCTATTACACGAATTAGGAAAAAAGTTGCCTATTTTACGAACTGGACGTAACATATTACATACAAAGTGGCAAGTAGATATGGAATGAGGATTACGCGTGATATACATGCTATTGGGGCTGCAATCATTGCAGCCTAAGCCTGGTTAACGGCCACGAGCTTACGAGCTGATATTTTATTGTTTCTAGTGTTTTTTTCTGCTGTTTTCCAAAAACTTTATTGAATTTTTTTGAATGTAAATAAACAAAAAAGAATTTAAAAAACAAAAATTTTGTTTCACATTTACAAGAAATTATTTTTTTACATTTACTTGAAATTAAAAATTTAGGAGGTTCTAAACCGAATTTGCCTATTTTTGATTTAATTTATAACTAATTTTAATAAAAGAGTCAACGATAAGATAGTAAACCAAAAAGAGCAAAGGAATTTTAATATAAATAATTGATAATAGAAAAATTAAATTAAAAGTTTCATAAGTACAGCATATTTTTGCTTTAATTTTTATTAGTAACGTAGCTTTTTTACCCCCGTCCACAGTGAAAAATTTGGTTACATTTGTCGCTACACCTTCCTTCATTGTAAGTTTTTACGAGCCGCCACTGGTCGGTTGTGACGATTCCTAAATTTCAGTGACCCATAACTAGTAAAATAAAATAATTAAGAGCTTAATATACAAGATCCTGCAATAGTGCGTCGGGATTTCCTAGCACTCGCCCGCAGGAGATATAAAAAAAATGCCAAATTGACACATTTTGGCATTTGTTTTGCATCAGCGCGGCCTACAGGTGCATAAAAATGTAAATAAATGGTTACTTTTGTAAAAAGTATTTAACATCTCAACAACTATGAGGTTTAAACATCCCCTATAAAAATTAAAGAGGAGAAAAATAGCTACCGAATAGCGAAATAAAATAAGGATAGTTACATTTGGAAAAAATGAGTTATGTCACTTTGAAGTTTGGGAAGTTTGGCATTTTTTTTGTGAACACCCTGTATCACCGTGTCCGGAACATTCTTCGCCCACAATTCTTCGCCTCCACAATTCTGGAGGCGAAGAATTGTGGGCGAAGAATGTTCCTAGACCCCTGTATCACTAAATTCAAATTTCTTATTATCAAAATGTTGCTCTTTAACCGGACTAACGTGATTGCTATAATCTATTTCTTAACTTCAAAAAACAAGACCGCTACGATGTTTTAAAGTTTCTTTAAAAAAATTATAAGTTGGCAACACTGACATAAAACCAAAAAGTGAACGGACATTAATGTAGAGGTTAAAAAATGACATTGAAAGACCTAAAAAGATAAAGGGTATTCCATTTAAAAAAAAAATTGTTTTTGTTATAGCACAAAAATTAGACACCCTGTACTGCTGAAAATAATTTTATGTATTTAAGTTTTTTTTATCTCCTACGGGCGGGGCGCTAGGAAAGCCCGATGCACTAATGCAGGATCCTGTGTAACTCAAAGTCGCAGATTTTTGTTACTAAAGAAAGAACATTTGTTCAACCTGAGTAAATACTTTTTGAGATACAGATGCGTCTAGTTAAAAAATCACTGATTTTCATACGTACGATTTTTCACAGTTGTTGTGTTGCTTTTAAAATTTATTAAATATTTCATAAATGAATCTGCTCATGTATATTCGCCAGCATTATTTATTTCCCATTTCTGTAACATCATCCAGGTCGATGGGTTTCAAACTTTTTAATTGTTAATATTGAATACAACGTAACTTTATGTTGCAGTCTATTTTAAATAAAATAAAGCGCAGCGCTGAAAGCATTTTTAATAATGGTATAAAACCGCAAAAAAAAATAAAGCTAATTTTTTCCTTTAGCCTGCTTCGTTATTGGAAATTAACTTAAAATATAATGTTCTTCCATTATGAAACTTTAATATAATCTCATTACATGCCCGCAACTTTATAATAACAAGCAACTCTATGTAGGACTAATAGATATAGCGCACGAAGAGTTTAACTTTACCGCACATCTACAGCTGTAATATACAACGTTAAGCCATGCGGTGCTGTATATTCATATTGCACTTATAAAGCTGTAAGGTAAGATGGGGTAATTGAAATAAATTATATTTTGTAGTAAGCTGTTTAGGTTGTACAAAATATGTTTAAAATCGCGGTAGCTTAAAATTATATGAAATTATTACCACCGGAAAATTAAAATAAAAAATATATGAAATTAACAATTTTTAACTTTACCTGTAACCTTATTTTAAAAAGTTAATGTTAAGTATCTTTGCGTACAAAATATCTACTGGTAAAGTGGACAACTAATTTAAAATATAGTTTAGGGTGGTCCTTATTTTTCATTTTTCAAACTCCATTTTTTTTTCCTATAGAAAAACCCATTTATGAAAAATTTCAGGTCATTTGAGCAATTCTTAAAGATTGCTAAAATGGTTTGAAATTTAGCATTGTTAAGCATATACATTCAGCCCGCAGTTCAATAAAGGACACACAAAATTGGACTGTTACAACATGATTAGTGTTTTACCTAAATTATTTTAATATGTTCACCATATTGTAACATTTTACCATTAAAAAATTAGTTGCTTTACAATATTGTAATCCCATGGTGAGGCACTTAAAGTTGTTCAAAAAGACAATTTTGAATGCCTCACAGTTGGGTTGCAATTGGAATCATCTAATTTTTCAGTGGTAAAATGTTATATGTTGTCAATACATTAAAATAATTAAAGGAAAACAGTAAACATTTATTACAGTCTACTTTTTGGGTCCTTTATTGAACCGCTGGCTCATTTTTGCCCGGTGTTCCGATTTTGGAACATAGGCATTTTTTTTACCCCTACTATTTACCGCCATTCTGCAACCACTTTAAATGGTTATACGTTACAGATAATAGACCAAACAAACATGTTTAAACACATTTATTTTAATTGTGGCAATATTAAGTGAACAGTTTTAATTTAATTCTGTAAATAATGTCGTTAAAAAAGTAAGTATATTTTTGTTTATAATAATATATTATCTACAACAAAATACACTTTTATTATAAGGCCTAGTATTTATAGATAGATTATCATTATTTTTAACAATACAATATCATCAGTTTCTTAACAATTGATATTTAAAAAAATGTTCCAATATTGGAACACCAGGACAATAAGTACTAAAGCAGAATTGTTAGAAATGGTGGAAGAAGAGAAGTTCTGGGAAGATATGGAAAATGTAGACATCTTTATAACACCTCCAGAAGATGGTGTTGACAGTGAAGTAGACAGTGCTGACGAAAATGAAGGTAAAAACATAAATCATCTCAGCGGACGCCAGTTGCAAGCTCAAGCTGTAGCTACAGTTCACTCAAGAAGAGATGATACTGTTCATTTGGGCAAAGAAATGGACGATGAGAACAACCTTCCACTTTCGGAGCTTCAAAAGCAGATGCATCGAAAAAGGGTTATAGAAAGAATTTGGTCAAAAACAGATTATTTGACTCGTAGCTTTGTACCGCTCGTATCTTCTAAACAAGTCCTAAATCTATCATGTGATCCAGTGGCCTGTTTTGAATTGTTTTTTGATCAAGAAATTTGTGAATTTCTAAAAAAATATGTTTATTACTTACATACGCACGTTGGTGGTTCAGTAGTTATAAATTTACTATCAAAACTACCTAAAAATATTCCATTCAAAATCTATGCCGATAGATATTTTTATTCTTTGAAACGTGTACATCGTTTACAAGAATTGGGATTCGGCTATACAGGTACAATAATGGCTAATCGATTAGAAAAATGTCCTATAACGAATGTGAAAACTATGGGAAAAAAAAGAACGAGGAACCTACGACTTTTGCATGGATATAAAAATTATGTTACCGTTACTGCTTGGAATGATAACCGAGTTGTTCTTACTGTGAGTTCTTGCAATACAGTACACCCAATTGGCCAAGCTCATCGCTAGATATCCTCCGAAAAAAAGAAATTGCCTGTTACACAACCACATGCCATTTCTATGTACAACAAATACATGGGTGGAGTGGACGGTGAGAAGAACAAAATGGATCATTTGAATTTCAGAAGGAACATAGTTCAAATCTATTTAAAAAAATTACGGAACTACCATTGTGGAAGGAGGAAGGCCAAAATCCTCTTAATAAATTGGCAGTCCAGTTCCAGAGTCAATAAGATATGATCGGATCCGATCACTGGATAATTTCAGCTGCAAAGCAAAATAGATGTGCGCTTTGCAAGAAAAATGCCACTAAATGTTGTGAGAAATGCGGTGTCATGTGTCAATTTACATGATGGAAGTTTTAAAAGTTCCATGTTCGCTGAAATGTTTATAATAATAAATGTTCATAAATAATTTATAGTTTTTGCATGTATAATACATTATTATTTGCAAACGTTTTATTTCCAATTATACCTTACTGTATGCCCAGTGTTCCAAAATTGGAACACATCAAAATACTGTAATATTTAATATTTTTTTGAAAAATATAAATGAATTCTATTATTTTGTCTTATTTTTATGAAGAATATCATACATTAACAAAGAAAAAAGAAAAAAAAAATTCGGGCAATAATGGGTTAAGGCATATACGTAACAATGTTAATTCCAAACCATTTTAGCGACCTATAAACATTGCTCAGCATTCCACTTAATTTTTATGTGTGGTTATCTCAGTAAGTAAAACAAAACTAGAGGGTGAGCCATGAAATTATAAACAAAAAAATTTATAGGTTTTAAGAACCTTCCTGTGATAATATAGGCAGGGGTTTAAAGCGAAGCAAGGAGCTGTCGCACGAATCTGTGGAGTCCGGGGCAAATAATTTTGATTGCTTCACTGCTCCAGTTTATTATGTACAGTTTAAAAAATAACGACTATTTTTTCTTTTTTTCGGCCTTTGAAGATCAATAAATAGTTATTTATGTATGAAGGCCAAAAAGTGTAACTTTTTCGGCCGCGTCTGGTTTGCAAACAGGTAAGGCCGAATAAGTACGTTTTGGCCGAGGTGCATATCACATTTTTTGTGCGATCGAATTAAAAACAATTTAAATTTTTAGTAATTTTCAAAATTATAGGTTAGAAACTACGTGACATTCTGTCACTGACAGATGACGGCGTATGTACTGCATTACCGGCCCTCTCCTTAGCAACGGCCGTAAAAGTTATTTTTCGGCCGTTGCTAAGGGTAACGGCCTGAAAAGTAACTTTTACGGCCGTTGCTAAGGATAGGGCCGGTAATGCAGTACTTTATGGTTGCTAACGCGTCCGTCAAACAGCTGTTTCTAGTACGATTGCACAAAAATGATTTTACAAACATTTATTTAACGTCACTAGTTTGTTAGGGTCAAATATTCTAATTTTTGACCAACTTCCACAAACCCGATAAAATTAAAACTTTGTTTTTAAAAATAAATTTTTTAATTAAAAAAACTTGTTTTCAAAATGTTAACAATATTTGAAGAGGAGCTGAAGTGGAGCTGGAGTGGAGCTGGAGCAGGCATTTTGATGCCAGAGCGGAGCTGGAGCAGAGCAATTTAAAAATTGGACTGCTCCAAACCCCTGAATATAGGTGTACTATTCTCCTACAAACGCTTAATTTAGGAATATTCCTATTACAAAAAGTGTTTTTAATATATTTTTAAGCCACATTTAAGCTTTTAATTACCGCAACTGAAGATCGGAAGCTTTATGCATTAGACCACATTATAATTCGAGTCAATTAAAGGATATTTAACAGCTTCATTGAATTTACATGAATTTTAATATTGCTTAAAATCTGTTACGTATCTTTAGATTGATGAAAAACTTTAGCTAAAACAAGGCCAATAATTTACCTGCCTATCGACTTCACAACGTTTTGAAACTAGCAATTTTTCAAAACAATACGCTAAAATAATACGAATTTTTGTTATTAAACAACTTTTCAATAAAGTTATTAGTTCTTATTATCAGTGACTGTAACTCAGTAACACACCAATAGTTAGCAAGAAGGAAAATCAACTACAGTGGGAGTACGAAGCATAGGAATAAAAAGATGTACAGGAAATATCCGACGTAGAGTTCTAGAATGATACATTAAATGAAGATCAGAACACTTTGATTTTTTTTTTACCTGTAATGGTTAACTGGTTGAAAAAAGAAGGAAAATGCACCTAAGATTATAGTAACTAAAGTAGGTATAGCAGGAGCATAAAACACTCAGACAGGGAGGTGCTCGTTGTAGTAGTGATATTGAAGACTAGCGATAATAAAAAGGTGAAAACTAAAGGGGCATATCGCTGTAGTAGAAAATGTATAGATACGTATTAAACTAAAAATTTAAAAAAAATTAATTATTTAAATACAATAAATACAGTGTGGCGAAAATTAGTGACATTGGTGAGATATCTCGATAAATCCAATAGTAATTCTGTTTTAAGCCTTTGGAACTTTTTTTCGAGTTGAGTGCAGCCGTGTTATCAGGTTTGTAATGTTTTCGTTGATGAAAAAAATAGAATCTTTAGTGAGTTATTTATATCCAAAACTGAAGAAAAATTTATAACATTGCGATGGTTGTTTATAAGTTGAAATTTAGAAAATCTGTACTGCTGAGATATGAGGCAAGCTTATATTTTTTAATACAGAACGTATCTTAGACCATGTATGAATTTAAAAGAAAATTATCTCAGCGATAATATATAAGTTGTAGCCAAATTGTTATTTTAGGCAAATAGCTTTTGCCAGGCTTTATAACTATAATTTCTATCTGACTATTGACCAATGCTATGTACACAAATACCAAAAAAACGTTATAGATAGTATAGCGAGTCAAGTTAAAGGTTGGTTAAAGCATTTTTTTTTTTAAATAAATAAAGACAATAAGTCAAAAGAATTGCTTTCTTTTAAAAATACCTTTAACTGATCCTTAACTGGACCCTCTATTATTTGAAAAAAAGCTTTAACCAACCAAAAAAATACTAAACTGAACGCTATTAGCCCAACAATGGTTCCGTCAAATGCTATTTGGGTCGGAAAATAGAGTTTATACGATATAAATGAGTAATAGAAATCCATTTGCTCAGGCATATACACAGTGTTTGCTAAAGCAAAAGCTATTTGCCTGAAATAACTATTTGCCTGCGATATATACATACATTATGCACATTTACGTTTAATTACATCTTCCTTGTAAATATTTTAATTTTTCTGTGTGTAAAAACCACAGTTAACTGCATATAGAGTGCTTTGATTTGCGATTCTTTACTGATTAATGCTTCAGTTATTTCATTTTGAGTTCAACCAATGAATACTATGAATATGTACGACGTTACTGTATTGTGGTTATCCATAGCAAGCATTTATTAGCAACTTGCATGAATAATTATTAAAGGAACACACAAAAAGCTGTTTAATTTTTGCGACGATATGTTTTTAAAAACACGACTTTTACAAATAAAGCAATAACTATATTAAGCATTACTATATTAAAAAGCGTTTTTTAGACGTTTTCATTAAAGCATGTTACGTCTGAGAGAAAATTAGTTTATATTTTCTGATTGTTGTATTAAATAATTTTGTACAATTAATTTCCTTACTAATTTACTATACTATACTACTGCTTGACATTTTATTCTTATCATTTTATTATTAAAAAAGTACAGTCGAATAAACATAGGTCATATTGTAAATATCAGTTCCAGCTCCTAATACGTAGCATATGATTCGACTTGTGTGTTAAGTGCTTAAAGTAAGCAGCTTTACAACTAATAATACGTCTCTCTTACGTAACAGCAGTCACTGTTGTAGTAATATACCGAAAGCGATAAAGTTTAATTTAAAAGTTCCTTAATATGTTCAATAGATAAATTTACTCACTCAATTTGCACACTCAATGAAGATCACGCAAAGCTTACATTAATCAATGTCTGTTGCATAGAAAGCATTAACGATTCTTAAAGACATTTTTGAATTTTAATTTTTCGTGTCGTTGGTTAAAATACCAAAAACAGGTATCAATCTTCGCAGTTGCGATTCCTTTAAAACCTAAAACGTGTTGGGCAAATTCTAACTTAGTACAAATTGTACTTTTAAAATTATCGTTACAAACCAAGAGATAAGCAAATAATATATTATTTGTGCCCAACAAATCATATTTCTACAATTTTTTTAACTAAACATTAAATAATTACGAACAAGTATTAAGAAAATGTTAATAGTGTTAAAAATAATCAATAATCAATTGAAGTAATCAACAATCACAGGAAAAAGAAACATGCAGTAATATAATATCATGATTACATTACCTGAAAAACTGAATCCAGATGAACCTTTTTGAGTACGGCGATTAATCTGTAAAGGAACAAGCAATTACTACTTGGAACTTATTTATAACAATAGTTTTTAAATTAATTTATTACACTTTGTTTGATAGTGTTAATTCAAAATAGAACACTCAGTGTAAATGAAGCGACAATTTTACAGTAAAAATAAATTATTGATACGATCATCAAATACATACCAACATTTACATTATCAATAAAACAGCTTTATTAGCAACAAAAATAATTTTTTTATTTAACAATGAAAAATTGGCCGTTTTCATACAAGCCTTCAAAACTTCATGAGTCAATACATGTTGCGAAACGAATAATTTTTGTTCGTTTAACAGCACAAAGTTTATACATTTATATTGTTGAATGTTTCACGACATTTCTTCAAATGAATGATATGAATATTTTAAAAAATTAAATAAATTTAAGATAAACAGATGTTTTATGAAAATAAGTAAAAAAACCTAAACTTATTTTACATCTTTTTTAAAGTAAATTAAATAAGTTTGTTTGTTTTATAAAAAACGAGAAATTAAATCATGGCATTTGTTTTTAATGTTTCTTTAAATGCTTTTTGGGCAATAGTCAAATTGTTTAAATGTTTTGTATGCCATTTTAGATCTTCACTCAATACATAATAAACTGTATGTCAAATCACACTACTTAGGTGGTAAAACTGTTAAAAATTACTCCTATAAATTTTATAAAGTGCGTTGTCTATCTTATATTCATGTTTATCAATAATTAACAAATCAATTTCCTTTTTACCAATAGTAATGCAAACATTTACCATTGTTCAACGTTAAAGTTAAATTAACCCTTGTGTGAACACCACCTCTGTACTTCATAAATAGTACCCCGCTGGCCTGGCTGGACCAGTAATGTTATATGGGCTAAATGGTGTGATTCAAGTAGATAATTGCTGGTAAAAAACCTTTTCTTTCGTTTTTTGTTGTATTTTATTGTTTTATTTTAATATTACGTTACTTTTTGTTGTTTTATTTTAATAGTACATTGAGTTTCCTTATTGATGCACGTAAAATATTTATGTCGTTGGTGAGAAAGTCCAGGATGGCGTGAAGTTAGCCCGGAGTTCAGTTTTTTATTTATAATGGGGGAACGGTTAATCGAAATTTGATCATTCTTGAAGCACAAAGAGGCACAAATGAAGCACTAAGGGTTAGCAAAATGATTGAATTTGGTGAAAAAGTCCGGGAAGTTGCCCCAGAGTTCTGTTTTTAATTTATAACGGGAAAACTGTTAATCGAAGTTAAAAAATTCTTGAAGCACAAAGAGGCACTAACGAAACAAAATATAGAAACATTTGTATTAACTTAATGGATCTAGGAACGCTTTAAGAAACACATATCTACTTCTGTTAACCTCTTTAAAAAATATTACAGGTTTCAAAGTTTTTGAAACAATTCGCAGTACATACTTTTGCAATTTGTTTTGGAAAAAGTTCGAAACTTTTTCAATTGGCTTGATAGTTTATAAAAATGCTGTACACACTATAGGCAATAAGGACATATCCACCTTAAGTTCGTTCAAAAACCTAATTTTTTTTTTTAAAGATTTGTACAAATCGAGAGGTTACTGTTATTTTTTTATCAAGGCGGTTAGCAACAAAAATCAATGAGTAAGATAAAATACGGATGTTTTTTTTTTTCTTCAGTTTTTTCTATTTACATATGCATGAAATGAGAATAAAGATAATAAAAATAATATGGCACAATGTTCATTAAAATGCAGTTCGTTAGCAGCTAAATTGGTACTTGTGTTTTACTTATATTTCGTAGAATTTTCACAATTATTGTTTTACAGTAAATAAGAATTAAACAAATTTATTCGCATACATATCACAAATTGCCTTCAGTATCAATAAAAGACGAAACATAAAAAAGAGTTTTAGAAAACGTCATAAGCAATGTAATATTAATAATTAACTTATTTATTTAAGATGAGTTAGCCTTAGAATGCATAGAAAGTTCCATGGCACGCTAAACAAAAAACAACGTTGAATTATTTTTTAAATGGGAAATAACTACGTTATATTTGATGGTACAAAAATATTTTTGGGGAAAAAGATGTAGACTTTTTTCATCACAATTAAATAGTGATTCAGGAACACTAAAAAAATCGAAAAAAGGATAGTGAGGAAACTTAAAGAATCATATACTGGTTCGGCCAGACCAGTTATGCACAGCTTAGGACTACCAACCTTGCTTGTCTAACCCTTCACGCAGCAAATTTTTGTAATTACGTTTTTTGTTTCCAAATACATTAAAACATGTTCGTGGAGGATATAATGAAATATGAGGTCCTTACGAGTTTTTTCCCATGAGAAAAATACATTCAAACTTGAAATTGGTCCAGCCAGACCATGGCGATCACATAACTGTTAAAACTGTTTACCTCGATAAAACAATATTGTTTGTTGTGAAGCTTAATTGCAATTTAAATAGTGCAACTATTGAAAAATATAGTTTTCGGAGCCACCAAAACCATTAAAATCTAATCAATTGTGACATAGCCATTAATAAAACACATAATATCCATCTACGGCCAGGATATTTTAAATGGGCCAGCGTATTATTATATTTTTTCAACCATACCTATAGAGATTTCTATAAAATAAATCAGAATAAATGAGTTTTTTCGCTTTCTTTTACTTCGACATTAAAATTGTGTCAGATTTACTTGTCATTTTTTATGCGTCGCTCATAGATATCCGTCTAAGGCAAAAGGAGAAGACGAAAAGTGCTTTTAGTTGTAGGGGCACTAATCTGCTACGCCGCAGGGTCCTACAATACGTGTGTCGTTCTTCTGACATTATTTATAACTGAAAAATTACTCCTCAAATAACCCCAAACACGTAAGAGAAGCGACTGTTAACCTCTTCAACATCCGATTCTCTTGCGCGCCTGATCTAAGAACTTCCCCAATTCACGATTTTTATCTTAAAATTGATAAGCGACGCGATACTTAATATTTTATGTGGCGTGTTTGCGTTAGTTTGCGTCATTCGAGTAAATTTAATATGCGGAGTGGTACAATATTTGACAATATCGAGTGCAATGGTAACGGTGTACAAACACTGGGCTCGGCCGTCAATCGAAATGATGGATATCACAGGTGGCCGTTTCACTATGCGAGCGATACCGATTCAGATAAACCTATGTAAACCCGCTAAAGAGTTGTTGGATGGTCGAGAAGTGCGCTCAAACTATAGTAAAGGGGTGCGACGACCCGAACAAGCTGTTTGCAATCAGAACGATCCAATCTTCGCGCCTAACCCTTGAGTTAATTGCTCGATGCAATTACAAGACACAATTAACTCTCAGTTTGCAATTATCTCAACTTACCTCAAAGCGTCTTTGTCGTAGAACGTTTTAAATAAACTAATGCAATGAATTTGATAAGTTAACAGTGTTTAATATTTCGCCAAACGGTAAACAATTATCAGATTATTATAATTGCAATTTACTAATTTTTTACGTATTATTTTGTACTGATCTTGGCAAAAATATGTAAAACGAAACACTGTAGGTATATCAATTATGGCCAACAGGTCGATCGCGAAGCAATTTTTAGTGGTTCACTGCAACGATTTCGAAATTTGTTAAATGAGAACAACAAAGAGATGATGATTTGCTTTTGTTTTTAGTATGCTTAACGGCCGCTCGAAAATTGCTTAAAAATGGTAATTTTTGCGATCGTGATAGTGATAAAACCGTTTAAGATAAAATCGAAACTTACTAATTTACCCATGCGCGCATTCTTTGCGAGTAAACAGTGCAAGGTTTTTGAAAAAAGGTCTAGTGATTTCGGAAAAAACCGCGAACAAGATCTCTGTAAAATAGTACTCTATATTTTACAACCAGTGATGGTCCAGTTTTTTCCATGAGGTGAGATTTGTTCACGAGCCGCTCCTGAACAAATCTCACGAAAAAAAAAAGATTTCATTTCGAGTCGTAAATGCTATATTTTTTACGTAATTAAAATTATATTATAGAACGAAAATTAATGTATACGAAATAAATGACAATCATTATGTATAAAGTTTTAATTAATCATTTCATTTTCATAGCGACACCACCACACTGACATTGACATAATAGTTATTTATGAATCAAGGCCAAAAAGTACGTTTTGGCCGAGGTGCATATTACATTTTTTGTGCGATCGAATTAAAAACAATTAAAATTTTTAGTAATTTTCAAAATTTTAGGTTAGAAACTACCTGACATTCTGTCACTGACAGATGACGGCGTATGTACTGCATTACAGGCCCTCTCCTTAGCAACGGCCGTAAAAGTTACTTTTTCGGCCGTTGCTAAGGGTAACGGCCTGAAAAGTAACTTTTACGGCCGTTGCTAAGGATGGGGCCGGTAATGCAGTACTTTATGGTTGCTAACGCGTCCGTCAAACAGCTGTTTCTAGTACGATCGCACAAAAATAAAATTATAACCTGCAAACAAAATATATTTAACATAAATTTTTGTACCATTCTTAGGCTTTTATATAAAGTGCTACATTAAAATGAAATTATTTGATAAGAATATTAGCAATTTTAGTTTATTATGGGTTAAAGCTAAAGAAAAAAAAAATTTTACAATTTGATTTTGAAATTGACATTGACATTATTTTCGCCACTAGAGATGAAAGTAAAACTTTCATGGAGGGTTGGCAGTGAGAAAATGACAACTTTCATATACATGAGTAGAAAAACGGGATTTCTTCGAAGTTGGCTCGAAAACGAAATACACGTCAGGTAAAAAAAACAATAACTTTGTTATTTTTTACTCGAAATTTTTTTTTTTGGCTTTAAAATGTAGCCACAAGATGGCCAAATCTGGTGATGTGTAAATGATGCGCTTTCTTGAGTTTTTAGTATACCTTACGGACACTCGAGAATTTTGCTTAAAAATGGTAATTTTTGTGTGCCGTTGGCGAAAGAACCATGCGGGAAAAATTTGAAACCTCTTCAGTTTCTGTTGCGAGCATCCTTTGCGTGTAACACGGTGCAGAGTTTTTAAAATCTTGGAGAAAAATACGAAAAACGAAACCTCTCTTAAAATAGTTATTCCTCGGAGTTCGTTTGATTAAAAAAAAGTCGATCGCGACAATAAAGTAGTTAGTCCACCCCTACTACCTAATAATATCTGTGATATTTGAAAAAAATAATAAAGCAAACTTAATTTGCTTATTCGATCATAAATTTAAAAAGTTTTTTATTGGAATAATGTACCTAATAATCATAATTTTTTATGTATTAAAACACAAGCAAGCACCTAAATATTGATGTAATTAGTGGCGAATTATCGGAAATTAAGTTTCTAATAATAATTAAAGAGAAAACACGTAGGTAAACCTTGAAAAATGGAACAAACCAAGAAAGCTTCAAGGCAATCAATGTATGACTCACTGAAACTACCAAGAGGCACAACTAAGTTGGTTATAGTATGTACATTAAATGGGACAGAAGAAAATCTCCAGAAATACTTATGAAGCAGGAGCAGGACAGAAAAAACCAACAGATTGTATTGGTAAAAAAGAGTAAAAGAAAATCCGTTCATTGCAAAAAAAATCCACCTTATAACAACGAAGAAAAACGTCACAGTTAACAGTAGAGGCAATTTTAATAAGGCGAACGGTTTTTAATATCAGTATTACGTAATTGCAGTTGTTGCGCAACCCGCAGTTTCGTGCGAAAGTGATTCTCAATCTGTGGGGTGCCAAGAAAATCGGGTATCGAAAGCAAAATTATTTATTAAAACAGCAAAAACACAATAACCTAAATTCCATACTGAAAATGACAGCAGTCACACATGCGATAGGTTCTAAGTGAGCCCAATAAGTAGTGTTCTGGATTTTAATGTGTTTTTAAGTTTACATTAAAACAAAAATGTACTCATAAAAGTACACATTTTTAAAATAATACACCCAGTCCAAAGACGGTTAAGAAATAAAAACGAATAGAGTGTTTTGGCAATAAAAATTGATATGGAAAGGGGGGCGTAATAAAATTTTATAGAGAAAAGGGGAGCGCAAAATTAAAAGGTTGAGAAGCACTGCCGTACGATACTAATTATTATTATTGTTTGATCACAACATAATTTTATTAATTTATTTGTATAATTTTTATTAGTCATAAATTGGAACAAGTTGTTAAGTTAAGGATTCATTTTGAGTTCAGTACACTGGATAAGTTTATCAAAAACAATGTCTAGCATTTTCTGGAGGTTTAAATAATAGTGGCATAATCGAATTTATTGTTAAAGGCAATGTGTGTTTGTTTAGATTTAAAAAAACAGCAATTGGGAACCAATTTGGCGGTCTTTGGACTTGGACTTTATTACATTTTTTAGATATAGAACAATACACTTTGTGTATCCCACATCCTTTAACAGTGCAAGTGCTTAATGCCCTGCAAACGTATGTTATGACGATTTGGTACTAACAATATCGCAATCTTAGTCATCTGAAGCGCACTTGAATATTTGAAAGATATACTGTGGCGGTATGGCAGAAGTTGATCTGTCACTTTTTCATGTTTTTGAGAAATCAAAGAAATAACTTTCAGTCGTTATTATAAAATCACTAAATGTGAGTATATAATCACAAGTAAGTTTAATAAATGGTTATATTCATACTTTGACATCTACCTGTTTTCAATCAAAATAATCTTTAATCTGGGGGTGGGGGGACGAGGATGACACCTACATAATACCGTCGCGCGGGTGACTTAAGCCATTTTTCCACGTTTTTTCCTGTAATTATAAAACTTGAACGGTTCTGTGTTTGAAAATTGGAGGAAATGATACAAACTACATGCCCTATAGTTTGACAAAAGCTCAGAACTCATAAAAACTTGGATTTTTTAAAGTTCAAGGTGTGGCTCATGACACCCCATGGATTAAGCCACATGATAATAAAGTGCATATTTGATGCTCTACTTTAAATTTAGCCCCCTACTGAGGCAAAATGAGCCACCCACAGTGTTTAAAAAAAAACTGCCAATTTTTACCCATAGAATATCAAAAAATATATAAATCGCTGGGTTTTATTAAAAATTTGCATTTACGGAATAAGCAAACTTAGCATTATGTACAATCATATTAACAGGTGTTGCATGACGTAACGGCCAAACTTAAGAAGCATGTTCCTTAAGTCAATTTAAGCAAAAAAGGTGATATAAAGAACACATAGTCCAAAACCCGATGGTTATCGAATTATAGAACTTTAAAGTTTATAAAAAAAGGCAAAGTTTAACATAAAAAAGTATGAAATACCGCTTTTATCTTCTAAAATATTGATTTAACAATAAAATGTTTTATATAAAATATGCATGGCTATCTTTTCTGCACCTTATGGTGTACTCGATTTTGTTTTGTTTTTTACGGTTTATTTGCTATGGCAACCAAGCTACTTATTTTAAATAGAACATCCTGCATATTATTACATTTTTGGATTGCTCTTTAAATATACTTTATAAAATGTGAAAGGTCATATAGGCCTAAAATTGACTGTTTTTGAGTAATTAATTTTTTTCTCAAAAATTTTGAGACATGCAGTTCTTTCAAAAATTTTCAATATTTAAGAAATGTGTGGTGACAACAGAAATTTGTTTGGAAGTTATGCTTTCTATAACTGTGTACACGATTTGTATTATTCAAAATTTTGAAATATAATACAGGGTATGTTTGTTGCAAAATCGCTCAAAGTTTTCGGGAAAAAAATTAATTACTCGAAAACGGTTAATTTTGGGCCTATATGGCCTATTCACATTTTATAAATTACATTTAAAGACGAATCCAAAAATGTAATAGTATACAGGGTGTTCTATTTAAAATAACTAGGTTGGTTGCCATAGCAAATAAACCGTAAAAAACAAAACAAAATCGAGTACACCATAAGGCGCAGAAAATATTTTAGAAGATAAAAGCGGTATATCATACTTTTTTATGCTAAATTTTTTTTTTTAATAAACTTTAAAGGTCTGTAACCATCGAGTTTTGGACTATGGTTTATATAACATTTTTTGCTTAAATTGACTCAAGGAACATGCTCCTTAAGTTTGGCCATTACGAAAAGCACCCTGTATGTAGACATAACCAATACCAAATAAGTGATATACCAAATCATGTTTTGCCCACCTCCCTTTTTACAGATTAAGACATATCAATATTTGCCACTGCCCATAGCCCTCTCGTCTGTAAAATTTTGACTTATCGAATTGTGCCAACTTATGAAAACCCCTTTTAAGAAGACATTTCAACTGAAAACTAAAAAATGAAAATTTTGGACATATCAACTTCTGCCATAACACTCATATAAAGTGATGAATTACAGAAATTAATTACTTACAGCCATTTTCATATAAGCGTATCACAATTTGACAATAATTTGTTATTTAAAATTTTATCTCCATGTTATTTGAACAAGTTGATTAAATTGTACAGTAACGTAGTGGGAAGAATAATATTCAAAACTCTCCTACCCTTATTCTTTGAAGTGCGTGGTCAGTCAACTCCGTAAGCGCATTAATAAATTAAAAGCATCGTTTCGAAACACCCTTGTTTTTTAATCGGTATATTTCATTTGCATACACATGGAGTGCTCGCCAGCCATTCTAATCAACCTAATTGTATTAGAATTGGCACGAACTGCGTTTAAAACGTGCCTCACATCAGTCTGTACTGAAAGAATGAAACCAACCTCGAATGTAAATAGGCTTAAGCTGTCGATATAATCAGTGGTTCTTTGATAATGAAATCCAGCGAATCACCGCCCGATAGCGATACCCAGATGAAAACAGTTTCATCTAATTATGTGTCATTTATTATAAGAATTAAAATATAAATAGATTACTAACAATTATTATAACTTTTTTTTTGTAGTGTATAAACATGTTTATATGTTGTTGTATACATATTTAATATTGTATTATAAATAAAGTTGGTGAATTAATATTAAAACAAATCAGTAAGTATCTCTTAGTGAACAAAATTGCCGTTGGAGTAGCCACTATTAAATTTCACTTTCCGTCGTCATCTACATTTTATGTTTGATTATGTCTAGAATGATAATGGAGGTCACTTTACTCATTTATTGTTGTAAAAAATATTTCCCAATCTACATTGCTTAGGTCATTAAAATCCATGTTTTTAACGTTTAAGTAATTTTCAATCTCAGAAAATAAGTGCACGTTAATAATTTGTGTACTTTTATATATTGGCTAACCAAGGACTACTGTTGGGCAAACCTTAGACTAAGTATAAAGAATATTAATTTAAGATAGAACTTAACTTCTCATTTGTATCAAAGACCAAATTGCATTGTCATAAAATCTTTTAGGGTTTACCATAAAAATATTAATTCAACAGCTGAATTATATTTTTTTGTAGTATAATGCACATTAATGATATAGATTGTAACTGTGCAATTGATATGAATTTATAACAACACATTTAGTGTTTTTGTGACTTGCACCATTATATATTTGATTTCCACAGCTACGATAAAAGTTATTAGGTAGGAGCAAAAGTATTTTTGTTTTTTAATATGATATTTAATTTTAATATTTGTAAGAAACTAAATTAAATGAAAAATTAAAATATAGTCCATTATATTAAATGGTCTTAATCCATTTTTTCGCCAGGCTTTCAATTCCCCACCGGTGCCATTATTGGGACTTGGAGTCGAAGAACTCGCGAGACCCTTCTTTTACTTCCTGAACATTAGCAAAGTCCCGCCCAGTCAGGAAATGAGCCATTGACCGGAACATGTGGTAATCCGATGGTGCTAGGTCGGGACAGTATGCAGGGCGTGGAGCACTTCTATTCCATCAAGGTCCTCCAGTTTCCGGAGGGTCATTTGGGCCGTATGTGGTCTAGCGTTGGTTTCCTGTAAAAGCACTCGTCATCGGTTGACCAAAGCAGGGTATTTTTGTTTTAAGGCTGCGTACACTCAATCAAGCTGCTCGCAATAGTTCCGCGGTGATCGCTCGACCATCAGGAACCAACTCAAAGTAAACCACACCTTTGTAATTACACCAGACGCAAAACATAACCTTGGTTTCAATCTTCGGTGCTTTACCACAGGTTCTCCACGTTGGCCCCTACTTAACCACTGGTTTGATCTACTGGAATTACGAAGGTAGATTCACTTTTCGTCGCAGGTCACAATCTGGCGAAAGAACCGATGGTCTTGGAGGTTGCTGAGTAGTTGTCTTCATGCACTGACCCGACGTTCTGCTTGTTCCGTTGACAAATCATAGGGCATTTCTCTACAGCGTTTTTTGGAATTACCTAGCTATGGTCCATCGCGAATGCCCAAGTTCGTGCGATAAATTTTTATTAGTTGTGGCTGGTGATCTCTCAACGGCTTGCAGTAGGGCCTCCAGGCTTACCATAGAGGGCCGCCCAGAACGAGATTGCTTTTGAAGACTGGTATTGCCGTTTTTGAATTTTATATACAAATTTTGTGCAGTAGGTACGATTAGAGACTATATCCTAACATTTCACATCACGTATACCTAATATGATAGACCATTTTGCAAATGACAACAAGATAATACTAACTTGAGATTAATAAACACGTTTGAAGTTGAAAAACCCACGATAAAATATATTGTAATTTATATTAGCCAAAAGCTCTTTACCTTATTATCATTTAATGTTTCTTTGTTCCTTAAAGGACGATTCTTTTCCTATGAATCCAAGTATTTCGTAAATAATTGGTAGAGAGGAACTATTTTAGGGCAAAGTTTTATTTAGTTTGTTGACACCCTTTTTTTATGTAGGTGTTTTGTAATGGTTGTTTTTCATAAACTAGGAATTGCAAACGAAAAATATGTAGTTCGTTTCTGATTAGAACAAAAACGAAAAATTTCGTTTCCCACTCAAAAAAAAATAATTTTCGTTTTCGTGAACCAGAATGGTTAATATCGGTTGTAACTACATTAAGATTAATACGAAAGAACATCGTTTATTTAGATTGTAAATACCTCATATGTAATAATACGCAAATAAACCCAGTTCGATATTGTGGCTATTTTGTACTTTTGGTAATTTATAGATAGATAGAATATAGAAGTAAAATGTTTATGATGAGCTTTAAAGTCCATTTACATTTTTGTTTTTGTTTCTTAGCAATCGTTGGGCCCCCAGTAAATTATAAACTGCGATATGTTGGTTCACGTTGACGGTTCACGTGTGTGTTCCGCTCGCGCGGCAGACTGCCATAGGGGGGTTGATCCCCTGTTCAGTCGTTAGAGGTACAAGGATAATGGGTGAGGATGTGGATAGTCAAGGATGGGCAAGGATAGGTGGAAGTACTACCACAGCATTTGCCTTAACCATAGAGGAAACCACCTGAAACCTCTACAATGACAGTCGGCCCTGGGAATCGAACCCACCTCCCGATTACAAGTTAGGTTGTTATCACAACCAGCCACCGAGCTCGGTGATATGTTGGGGTTTGATCCCTATAGACGGCATATTTTAGACTGACCAATCGCCATATTACATTTATCAAATTGTTGAGCATATTAAACATATTATAATCAAATAAAATTCGCGCCGTCAGGAGTAAAAACACAACTCAATTTGTTTAATAAAAATTTACACATGCCCATAACTAGTAATATACCCTAAGAAAAAAAAAGTTCACTTGTTTGAAGTGAGATTTTTTACCGCCTCAGAAGAGTCTCCTAAGTACAGACGGTAAATCAAATAGTGATAAAACCGATTAATACCGGTAAAACAAAGTATTATTTCGATTTCAATCTCGACGAAAAATAAAAATTTCGTTTTTGTTTCTGTTTTGGTTCTCATAAAAATTTCGGTTAATTACGTTTATCATTTTTGTTCTGTTCTTAGTCCCAGGTATAAACCAAAGACACATAGCTGAATCGATCAAAAACAACCAGTCTTCATAAATAATCTGCTTAAAAAAATACGTACGTTTGCGTTTAAGAATGTAGAAAAATTGATTGGGTACAAAAAATTATGTTGCTTAATATTTTAAGTATAGATGTATAAGTTTACATTTTTAAATTATTGCTTAAAACAAAAATTGTATAGATTGATTGTTGTCTCAGAATAAGTTGCTTATTCGCTGCAATGTATACGGGCCTGTATTCTAAGTCTTTACCACCCCGTCTTCTTCAAACTTAAAACATTTCACGTTGTTTCTTGCGTCTCACGATCGAACGCAGGTGCATGATGAACTGCACTTCCCAAAGCAGCCAAACCAATTAGTTAAGTAGTCAACCAATTCGCGTGGTGGAATAACAAGTACCTCTTACAAAATCTACTCAACGTGTTCTTATGTTATATACGCAAACGATAGTTGCAAAATGTACTACTGTCTCGCAACACCGTCGCTGAAAGTTTATAAATAAATTTGCAACGTACAACGTGATAAGCGACCGTACTTTTTACTTTTTTTAAGTGTTTGATTTTCGCCACGTATAACAATTTGTGTTGCCCAACGTAGACTGCAGTGATCTCTTGCCACAGATCTTCATTTGTTGTTAGCTTTTGTCTCACTTAGTATAAATCACTGCTGGCTCTGCAGGACAATAAAAACTGGAAAGCGCATTATTGGAAGAGAGCAAAATGTTTGTTTAAAGGTTTTCAGTTGTACGAGAAATATGCCACTGTAACTTATTTGGTGTTTTACAACTGCAAAGGATTAATGTAAATAAATTAATGTAAGTTTGCTCTGGCTATTACTAAAACATTACATTTGCAAATAATTAATGTATAGCTTAAAATAAATTTGTTCATTGTACGAACTACATTTTTTAAATCTAACAACTTTTGTTCCAGTATTCACAATATCTACCTGCAAATTTGTCTTAAGTTTAAGGACTTAACATGACTGTGTGCACTGATGTACCCTTTTAAATTATACTGAATGATTTATATACAATTATTATTGCTTTATTTTAGAAAAATGGTGCAAGTTAGAGTACTAACAGATAAATTATTGACAAAAATTTATATTTATTTAAAATTTAATTACAAGTAGTTTTCTAGTAGAAATAAATACACTCGTAATTATGAGAGTGAAGAACATTATCTTGTCGTTGATTTTGTGATATAAATAAGTAATACTACAAAAGCTCACCCACAAAATAGCTAAGTTATTTCTGAGTTACAGTACTTTTAAAAGACAATATAGAAATGTGATCCATGACAACTAAATCTGTACCTACATCAAAAATGTATAAACAGGTAACAGCTACATCTTTTACGGATGTAAACAATTTTTTACGACCATTTCGTACCATTAATATTAATATTACTGTACAAACTGCATGCATAGTAAAAGGGTCCTTACGCATTGTAAGCGAAAATAACAGTTTTCTAGAAATTATCAAAGTAGACTTATGTCAAAATTGACAAATAGTGTGTTTATTAAGCCAAAACACCGATAAAATCGTATATATTATGTGGTCGTAGAAAAAGTATTGTACAAAACTCGAGTTGTAAAGCAATTACGCAACTCTTGTTATGTAATACATGGTAGTGTATTTTTCGAAGCTCACCATTCATTGCTACCTTGAAAACGATAACAGATACAAGGTCAGTTAAGTTAGAGAAAAGTTGCACATTTTTATGGCGGTTAAGAATCTAAATAGAAATCCTAAATATTTTGATTCGTTTTTGAGTTATTAAAAAAAAAAACTGAAACATGGGATTTAAGAAATATATTATTATCTTCCCTACCATTGATGTTATTTAATTTAAACTTGGTAGCTTCATGTTTTTGACCATTCTGGGTTTGATGACGTTAACAGAAATTTTCTAAGCCTTCTAGATTTCAAGTTGCGATATTTTTTTTAGTTTAAAATTTATTCGTTATCATTAGACCAATAAAATGTTCTGTCACTTTTATTTATATCATAGTTTCAATTGTTTTTAAAAACATTCACGATTTTATAAATTATTTATACAATTTTTTTAATTTTAACAAGTTTTTTGAGAGAAATAGGTTATGCTGGTTACCAATCTGAAAAGCAATTTTTTTTTGTCTCTCTGATGGTGTAAAAATCCAATTTGGCGACCATAAGAAATAAAAAAGTTGACTATCGCAACTTGAAATCTAGAAGGCTTAGAAAATTTGTGTGAACATCATCAAACCCGAGATGGTCAAAAATATAAAGGTAACAAGTTTAAATTAAATACCGTCAATGGTAGGGAAGATAATAATATTTTTCTTAAATCACATGTTCCAGTTATTTTTTGTAATAAATCAAAAACGAATCAAAATATTCAGGATTTCTTAATCGCCATAAAAATGTGCAACTTTTATCTAATTTTACCGACCTTGTATCTCTTACCGTTTTCAAGATAGCAATAGTGAGCATCGAAAAATGCACCACCCTGATGAATAGTAGTCTACTTGTTATTTGTGTTATATGGGACATACCAAAAGAACTTATTCAACAGTACACATTCGATATAACAAATAAAAAGCTAACAAACAAATCAGCATTTACGAAACATTCGTACAACACAAAAGATTTAATAAGTTTGGATTAATTAAGGTTTTAAATTTTAAAAAAAGTTACATAATTAGTTGTAACGTTTAAACACAAAATTTCTTGAGTAATTTACCACAAATCAGACACAAATTGAAATTAATTTGTTAAAAAAAGTTTTTTATTAGACCAAAATAGTATAGTTCTAAAATAGCTTCATTGCCAATAAAGTTACGACACCTACATAGCAAATAAATGAGAGAGAATGTAAAAGTAGCACCTTTTTTTTAAAAGAAATTCTTTTTTGAATTAAGATTAATTATTTTTTTTTACTAACTCTTAAAGATAAGCGTTGTACAGAATAGTGTTATGTATGTTACGGTCAATTATTCAGGGCAGTTTTCATAATGCTTGGTCATTATAAATAATGACCGATAAAATCAGGCAATTTAATAATTTTGTATTTGTCTACGACAGTCTAGGATAATTTATTACATTGCCCGGTCATAATAAATACTGCTATTATTTCTCTGGTCACTTTAATTAATTGACAGCAATTTGGCAACGTGCGTATGGTGTGATTCTCGCTGGCCAATCAGCAACCATTTTCGGTGGCTTGTCGCTTGTACCATCTTGCACTTTAACGAGTTCAAGACTGTTTTCAGTTCTTTGCTGCTTTAAAAAAACTTTACCGACCTCTAACCTGAACCTCTATGTCCATAAAATAGTGTTGCGCAAACGCTGCTCCTCCATTTTATTTCGAACTAGTTTCTTTTTAGCGTTCCTCGTTATTCTGCTTTAAAAAAAAAAACTTTACCGACCTCTAACCTGACTCTCTATGTCCATAAAATAGTGTTGCGCAATCGCTGCTCCTCATTTTATTTCGAACTAGTTATTTAAAAATTTGTTTTAATATAATATCCTCTTATTTTTGTATGTAGAGAATTATGAATAAAAATTTTCTCAAATTGCCCACTCGATTTCCAGCATTATTCATAATGCCCGGGCAATGTAATATTTTCTATATAATTTATCATTTTGTCACATCCCATTACGCACTTTTTAAATTGCCCGGGCATTATAATTAATGCCCAATTATTTACATTGACCGTAACATGTACATGAAAATCATAACATCCTCACACTAGTTAGTTGGTGATTTTTATTTATCAGGAAAGTCATTGTGGATAGCGTTATTCATTTATATAAAATATGAACCCTGCTAGCATGCACTTTGAAACATTGATGTTATCCAACGATGTCATGCGAGTATTAATAATAAATTACATAAATAAAAAATTCGACAATTTATAAATTAATTTTCGAGTAGTTTTAGTTTTCATATACGAACATATCCGTAATGAATAAAAAAAAAGTTGAGCTTATTCGTGTAGTAATTCAATTTCATTTGCATACATGAAACCGTAATTTTTTGTTAAAGTGATGCATATCAGACACAAAATTACTATTAATTAGCTACTAACGAAAAGCATGGCCGACTCAAAGGAATTGAATTGTCATGAATTAATCTTTTAAATGGATTATTGAGTATTTTAATTAGATATTTGCATAATTGTACCATTTGCATCCTGGAGGGATTACTTTGTTGTTTTGATCATTAAATCAAATTTCATTTTTAAACACTGTTTGATTAGTTCCAAAGGAAAGAGAGATACAAAAAATTGCAATATATTATTAAATCGTTTGTTACATGTTCTCGTTTACCCTTCTCTAAAAAACTTTTATAAAAATTGGCGTCCAAGAAAAGTTTATGTCAAAAGCTACAAAACTTAAAATATTTTAAGACGCTGTTAAATAAAAAAATACTACATATATTTTTGTGGACAATGAAAAAAAACCTTACTTGATGTGATGGAGACCAAATTTCCAAAAGTTGTTATTAGAAAATAAAACGCTTCTAATCCTTATTTTTTTATATAAAAAAAAATCTAAAGAAATCTTATTTATTAGGCGACTTCTCAAATATTTCACAGAATAAAAATGCAATAATTTAATAATATAACTGCTTAAAAATAAGGTAACTATTAGTTATATTAGTACTATTTTGTTCAGCATCCGTTTAAATTCCTAAATTTGTATTCGCACAAGCTTAAAATTATTAAAAAACTTGTAAACTTTATTCTTTTCATTTCATATTCAGAAACAGCTAGTTTAAAAATGTCTTTAATATCGTAATATCAATTTAGATTATTTGAAAGGATATCGAGAGAGCTAGAAGCGGCAAAGAATTTTAATAAATCCTAATATATTCATCTTTCTAGTCAAATGGAACTACCAAACATCATAAAAATCAGGCACATAATCAAATATATCTCCATCATACATTCATACATCAATAAAAAAGAAAACTGCACGCCTCCATTATGAGTTTTTCAATTAAGTATTACGTATCAGATATTGCTTAAAATTACGATCACATAAAAATTCATAACACATTTAAAATTGGAACTTCTTTAAATTCATTCAACTATTTTAAAACCATATTGTACAATAATATTCAGTTCTATCCATCATTAGAACTTAAAATGCAGGTTAAAGTAATTTCGAAAGAGCTTTGTTATAAAAGGCTAAAAAGAATAAAATATCTTGGATCAATTGTGAAGGGTTTAAACACAATCTTGGGTAAACATTTCCTACCGAAGTTAATTTTGAGTTTCCTCTCTCCTAGCAATAAATTTACTGCAACATGAGTTTCTAACGGATATCCGACCGGTTTACCGGTAGTCTACCGGTTCGGGTAGGATTGCAGGACGATGTAAGGACATACTTATCCAGAAAGAAGACGCATAACCTACAGGACCACCTGCTACCTGTCCCCTACAGCTATTTCACGAAAAAGGATAACTGTGCCATTCCCAAACTCGCTTCTGTTGTATCGTAAATGTCGGGCGGTAGTTGTCCTTGTTTGAAAACATATTGTTTGACGTCTAAAGGGATCGTTTTTATACAGTTCTGGGATTTCTTAATGCCCGAGACGCTCTTTTAAAGCTATTTATGAATCATAAACACGCGATAAGGAATTGTCTGTTAGATCGCATTTGCATCTGTGCTCTGTACAAGCACTTCTTTAAAATAAGTTTCTTTAATGCAAGGCGGCAACCGTTTACTACAGTTTAGGAGAAATTGCAGTTCTTTAGTTAAAACGTACAATAAAACAAGGACAAACTGAACTGTTATTAAATCCGCTAAGCGAAAGAAATTCCATCAAGACAGTTGTTTATCTATTTCAAGGTAGATAGATCCGTTAATAACCCAGTTCTAAAATTATAGAAGCACAAACAACAAGTCCTAATAAATCATTTATTTTAAGCAAACAATGTATTGAAATTTTTTAAATAACAATTTCAAATATATCAGGGCTTCCCAACCTTTTTTAAGTAACTCTTGCAAAAAAAAAAAAATTATCAGTGACAGTCTTTTTTATTGTTATTTCGACAAGAAATTCTTTAAAAAAGTTTATTGAATTTAATTTAACTTATTTATAATAAATAAAGAATCACCTGAGTTCTTTGAACACACGTATACAGGGTTCTCGTTTTTCGCGGTAAGAGTCACGACTTTGGTTAAATTAGGGCAAAATTGTATATTCAGGTGCTTAATAATTTGACGCAAACAGAACTTATCTAGCTCTTTTAGTTTTTGAGATATAGGGACAAAAGTAAAAAAGTGGATTTTTGTTTTTTGCCCGTAACTTTTTCATTTCATGTCAAATTTCATTTTTGTAACAACATTTTCTTGTCCACTTTTTGCAAGGAATCAAATTCCCCAATTATATTTTCCGTGCGACGCTTCGTTTTTTTAAAACCATCATCAGGTCAATTTTTTCTTATAGACGCTATATCTGATTTTAACGCCAATTTGTAGAGCATTTTATTCTGAATTCGGCAATGTAAAACAGTTGGCACTTTTTTGAATCAATTGTTGTTAAAAATGGCAAAAACAAATATTTTATTTAAAACAAATCCTAATCGGCATGATAAATAATTGTCTTTGTCCCTTTTTACTTGGAAGAAGGCGAGTAAACCGTATGAAATTACTATTAAAGGGATTTAATTAAAAAAATCGGTATTAATAAATATGTTAGGAATGCATTGACATTGTTCACTTATTAGCAAAAATGTTTAGAATATTTTCTTCGGTTAAGTAATAAATGTCTCTAAAATGTGTATAATCCTTATTTGACATACAATTATTTGTAACAAAATGTTCGTAATCAAATGATACAAGTGTTCATAGTTTACAAAAAACGTCTAGAAATCTGTCTACGCTTTTTGCTTATTAGAAGTCATTAACGCAGATAAAATGCATAACTCGTTATTTTTTGTAACAAATACATAATTGTATGCCAAATAAGGATTAAATACACATTTTAGAGAAATTTATTACTTTACCGAAGAAAATATTCTAAAAATATTTGTTAATAAGTGAACAATGTTAATGCATTCCTAACATATTTATTAACACCTATTTTTTTAATTAGTAGTTTTATGCGGTTTACTTACCTGTTTCCAAGAAAAAAGGGACAAAGACAATTATTTACCATGCCGATTAGGATTTGTTTTAAATAAAATATTTGTTTTTGCCATTTTTAACAACAATTGTTTCAAAAAAGTGCCAAGTGTTATACATTGTCGAATCAAAATAAAATGCTCTACAAATTGGCGTTAAAATCAGATATAGCGTCCATAAGAAAAAATTGACCTGATGATGGTTTTAAAAAAACGAAACGTCGCATGGAAAATATAATTGGGGAATTTGATTCCTTGCAAAAAGTGGCCATGGAAATGTTTTTACAAAAATGAAATTTGACATCAAATGAAAAAGTTACGGGTAAAAAACAAAAATCCACTTTTTTACTTTTTCCCCTATATCTCAAAAACTAAAAGAGCTAGATAAGTTCTGTTTGCGACAAATTATTAAGCACCTGAATATACAACTTTGCCCCAATTTAACCGAAGTCGTAACTCTTGAGAAGAAACTAGTGCAGCTTAGACTTTTGTGGCGTCATCTATAGATTCCTTATTTATTTATTTATTTACCTACCCATATACAACTGTCGTAGCTACAATCATTATTATTGGTAAATACGTTGATCTAAATCTTTATTTTGATTCAGTTGAATCATATTTTATTTTTAAGCTAACGCCACAATATAATTTTTGTTTTTATTTAAAAATGCAGGTGTAAAGATTTCTGACTCGTACTCTAGTTTTCTTAATGTATTGCTGTAACTGCATCTAACTATATTAAATATTTTTTATTCCATGAGTTTTTCGGTTTATGATGAGTTTAATTTACTGTATCGAATGTTTTTCTTAGACCAAGTTGTTACTTTGAGTTATTATTTCGTTGCTACGTATTTAAAAGCAACTTTGTCTTTAATAATTTTTGTAAGTTAATGTTTAATTTAAGGTTTTCTTCCTGTGTAATATTCTTTAGGTACTGTAGTTATTTTATCTGTTATTGTCTTGATGTAAAGATAACAGCTCTTTTAAATGTATCGATTTCTGTTATTTATGTTTTTAATATTATTGTTGTTAGTGGTTTCATTAGTGTTGACTTTGTTAAGGATTGTATTTGTGTTGTTGTACAACCATTGTTTATTATAAGAGAACGTACAGTTAAAATTTAGATGATTATAGTATCAACACATAATCTATTGGTTTTAATGTAAGAGTATTCATTAAACTGTTTTTTTGTGATGGTGTGTGATTTGTTTGTGTGTGTGTGTGTTCGAGTTCTATAAATTCGCGACTTTTATGTCACCGTGTGAACTATCAAAACTCGCGACTTTTAATGTCACTGAATGTCACGCAAAGTCGCGACATCGATTTGACAGTTCGGCATTTGACGCAAACCTACCATACTTTTATATTTTGACATAACAGACAAATAGGTTAGGTTAACCTAACCTAATATACATTTGTTTGTCATCACGGTCTACAACACAGGTTGGGAAACTCCCATATAAAACCGACTGAGGCCGGTAACTAGTTCCGTAAATTATCCCACAGAGGCGATAAGTCTAAGAACCATTCGCCATAAATGATCACTAGATGGCGATACGTCTAAGAACCGGTTCGTGCACAAGATTTTGACATAATCAGCGAGATTTATAAGCTTTCCCTTAAAAAATTCGAATTTAATCAATCAGATGATGTATATAAAAATGTTTTAATTGAATTTTTAAGTCAGGTTTGTTTAAAATAGGTTCTTAAACTTAATCGCCATCTAACGGATTTTTATGGCGAATGGTTCTTAGACTTATCGCCGTCTAGCGGAAATTTATGTCGAAAAGTTCCAGATTTTTTGACAGGCTTCCTAACCTGTGTAGTAGACCGTGTTTGTCATCGATTTCGAATTTATCATGTCCCCAATAGATGTTTCAACGATTTTAGAGCATTATCAACAAATAGCAACTTTAAAATAATTAGTTGCTATACAACACTCGATGCTGCAATTACAAGAGCGGACATTTTTATTTTAAAGTTGCGACTTTCAATTTGGGTAGTTCACACGGTGACATTTAAAGTCGCGACATCAAAAGTCGCGACTTTTGATGTCGCGACTTTAAATGTCACCGTGTGAACTACCCATTACTGAAACACTGTACCAGCGTAATTACTGTATTTATGTATAACTTTACAAAAATAATATTATGGAACATAATATTAACCCAAAAATATTTCTTAAATTATAAGTGGGATTAGTACTTTAGTGTTCAAAACTAAAGATTGCGATTCTTTAAAAAGATTTTGAGACACCCTGATATCAAACTGAAAGGAATATAAACATAAGATAATTTTTGTGTGTAACTTCATATTCACCTATAATAGATTTCGTTTTAGTTAATTAATACTATATCTAGAGTGTAGCATAATGTGCCATCAGTTGGTAAACCAAAATAATTAATGAGCCTAGAAACTTCAATGATACTACATTTTGGGTGTATAAACATGCCTAACTGTTTTCTTGCAGAGAAAACATCAACAAGTTAGGGAATTGGTACCAGTACTGCGCCATATGTGTGTATGTAACTTTACACACGTATCAACCTTTGCCAACGTTATGTGTATGTGACAAATTCACGCGGGAGTGGTTCAGTGTTTTGGTTCTCGTACTGTGCGTAAAATGTTATATGTAATTAGCTACAAAATCTATAGTGAATGTTTACACAATCTCTGTTATATTTCAGCCGTGAATTGCAAACGTTAACGGCATACAAAATGTTAAAAGGGCAAGACTCCCGCAGAAATCAAAGCCAAGTTAGGAAACGGAATGACTAGTTACTACAAACAGAACTTTATTAAATATACACGACAGTAATACTTTTTGTCAAGCATAGATTGCATGCAATACAAAATCAGCTTTTAAACTTAAGGTTTGTTATGCCAGTTACTTTTATAGCAATAAATAAAAAATTTGCGTAGCAATCGAACAAGTTAAAGGAGGCATTATAAATTTCAGGGGTTTAGAGCGGAGCGCGGGGCTGGAGCGTGGAGCAGTGGAGCAATGGGTTTTTGCCCGGAGCGGGAGAGGAGCCCGGAGCAAATAATTTTGGTTGCTCCACTGCTCCACTTTACTATTATAAACTACAATTTTTTTAATGAATTATTCTCATGGGTATAGTATTTAATAAAATTATAAATAAACTAAATTTGATTTTTTTGAAGTAAAATTATTATAATGTAACTTTTCTGAATATTAATTTTCAGTTATAATATATTAAGGGAACATTATTTTGCCGGTAAAATTATTGACAAAAGTTTGTTACTTTGGTAACATCCTGAGACAAAAGACATGACAAAATCCTGAGCCGAAGGCGAGGGATTTTGTCATTCATTTTGTCGAGGGATGTTACCTATAAGTAACAAACTTGAGTTAAAATTTTTCCTGCAAAATAATGTTCCGAAATATATTTGATTAGACTATTTCCCAAATAAGATACCAAAAATAATTAGGTACAATTTTCGTTTATTATTTGTTAACATTTTCGATAGCGTACTAACCTCTGTAGCGCATTTAAATCGTAACTCCTTTCCTTGCAAAATTTTTCAAATTGTTTCCATATTGACATTTTGTATGCAACAGTATTTTTGGGAGTTATATTTGCAACAGTTTTTTGTATTTCTTCTATGGAAGTTATTCCGAAACGGCTCATGTTAAATAATATATTTTACAACTGTCAAACATCTGTAAACAAACAACCAGGTTGCTAAGGATATAATTGACATGACAACGGGATGTTTTCGCTATTTTGGAGGTGAAAAAAGCCCTAGGGCTTTTATCGCTTAAAAATGAACGTGATTGGTCAAAACATTAAGGCGTGACTATAATTTGACAAAGTGATTGGTTTATATCAGTTTATATGACCATGAGGGGAATAGTCATTATTTTGTATTTGAATTTTGAAAAATTTTAAAGAACTTTTTTTTCTTTTTTTACCTTTTGAAGATCAATAATTTGTTCATTTATTTAACTTCACTTGTTTCTTAAGCCCGTGTGACACGGTATAGTTTTCTATATAGAAAACGATATCAAAAACTATATAGAAAATTTTATATCGTGTCATACAGGTTTTTTGTACGAAATTCTATATAGTTTCTTGTATAGAAAATACTATACGACTTGTTCTATTTCCATATAAGTTTTGATATAGAAAGTGCGTGCTACAGATGCGCATTCAGTTCGTGAATAATAGCGGCTGATTTTGAACATCTGCAGCTAAAGGAAATAAAAGCAATAGAAATTCCTGTTAACAGTTAATTCTTGGTAATCCGAAGAAGAATGAGTTATTGTTTAAAATGGCAATTACAAGGGATAAATACCTTGTTTTAGAGGGAGTGCATATAGGTAGAAGTACAGATTTCAAAGAAAGAATTGGTAGGGGTGGTAGTGGCATATGGCTCGAATGAGAATGCGGCAGAAGAGCATAAAAGTAGTGGTATACTACGGTTCCTGCGACAGTTCGATGGCATGTTCATCCGGAGCTTACTATGATCGATGTTTGAAGGTCGCGAAGAAGTCTTTCAAGGTCGTCGACAATGACCGGGGGGTGTTGCCGAAGAAGTCTTTCAAGGTCGTCGACAATGACCAGAAAGTGGTTGCTGAAGGAGTCTTTGAAATGTTTGAGGGTGTGATTTTTGGGGTTTCCGAAGAAGTCTTTCAGTGTCGTCGACAAAAATCACACCCTCAAACATTTCAAAGACTCCTTCAGCAACCACCTCCTGGTCATTGTCGACGACCTTGAAAGACTTCTTTGGCAACCCCAAAAATCACACCCTCAAACATTTCAAAGACTCCTTCAGCAACCACCTCCTGGTCATTGTCGACGACCCTGAAAGACTTCTTCGGCAACCCCAAAAATCACGCCCTCAAACATTTCAAAGACTCCTTCAGCAACCACCCCCTGGTCATTGTCGACGACCTTGAAAGACTTTTTCGGCAACCCCTATCGGCAACCCCAAAAACCACGCCCTCAAACATTTCAAAGACTCCTTCAGCAACCACCCCCTGGTCATTGTCGACGACCTTGAAAGACTTCTTCAGCAACCCCTAAAACCACACCCTCAAACATTTCAAAGACTCCTTCAGCAACCACCCCCTGGTCATTGTCAACGACCTTGAAAGACTTCTTCGGCAACCCCAAAAACCACACCCTCAAACATTTCAAAGACTCCTTCAGCAAGCACCCTCTGGTCATTGTCGACGACCTTGAAAGACTTCTTCGGCAACACCCCCCGGTACCATTGTCGACGACCTTGAAAGACTTTTTCGCGACCTTCAAACATCGATATAGTTAGCTCCGGATGGACATGCCATCGAACTGTCGCAGGAACCGTAGTATACTACCACTGTTATCCCTCTTCTGCCGCATTCTCATTCGAGCCATATGCCACTACCACCCCTACCAATTCTTTCTTTGAAATCTGTACTTCTACCATCAATACTCAAAACCCGAAACTCGCATTCTGTTTGGGCCTCATCTGTGTTTCTACTGTTTAGGCGCATGTGCATGGTTAGTAAATTTTTTATAAAATATGTCCTCCGTGTCATACACAGTTTTAAACGTTTGGAATTTTATATTGAAATCTATACAAGACAATCAATACAAGATATTCTATATCGTTTTCTATATAGAAAATCTTATACCGTGTCATACACAGTTTTAAACGTTTGGAATTCTATATTGAAATCTATACAAGAAAAACTATATAAGATATTCTATATCGTTTTCTATATAGAAAACTATACCGTGTCACACGGGCTTTAGGGTCAAATATTGTAATTTTTGGTCCATTTCTACATATCACATAAAATTTTAGCTTTGTTTTAAAAAACAAATTTTTAAATAAAAAAACTTATTTTATTAATATTTGGAGCGTGGAGCGGAGCTGGAGCAGGCATCTTAATGCCGGAGCGGAGCGGGAGCGGAGCAACTAAAAAATTGGACTGCTCCAAACCCCTGATAAATTTCCATTATATTTTACTGTTTTGACAAGCCCTTATAGTTTTTTATGTGCACAGCAGTGTGTCAATAGTGGACATTGTTTTTGTTGCTAAAATATTTGCTTTGTGCGCAATACAGCTTTGTTAGCCCTTAAAATTTTTATTACTCTTGTTTAAAGCGTTTAGCCTTGGCTATTAAATTTTTGTTTAAAGTATTTTTAAGCACGTTGGGCTTTAATTGGATATACAGAGTGAGTCGCGACGGACGCCACAGAGTTTTATTGCGAAACGGCATATATTCTCCAACTTTTGTCGCAGTTAGATTATGTAAATCAATAAGGGCTACATTTTAAAAATATTTTTCAAACATACAGGGTGCTCCAAAAAGAGTGGCATATCCAAGTTATATTTTTTCTTATGGAACACCCTGTATATTTTTGGATTTCTCTTTAAATTAACTTCAAAAGATGTATAACGTTGTATGAGTCTAAAGTGGACCGTTTTCGTGAAAATTGCATTTTCATGAAAATACAGTACCTACCTACTTTCAAAAATTTTCAGTTTGAGAAGTCTAAAGAAATTTGCTTGGAGATTAGATTGACAATAGAATATTTAACACTCTGCACCACCTACAAATTTAAAATATTATACAGGGCGTATTTTACACTGGGTCAAACTTGTGAAACTTTAAATATCGATGGCTCATTTTTTTTTAATACAACACCCTATATTTTTTTACACCGTCTTATAGAAAGTTTGATTCTCTTTCGAAAACATTAAGGCTGTTTTTCACCAAAAATTGATATTTTTCAAGATATCGCGATTTTAATGTTAATTTTTAGGGCAACGTAATATTTTTGAGTAGGCTATGAGAGTAGACAGCGGTAATTTAAAACGATTGAAAGAAAAAAAAACAAGAAAGTTATCATTTTTTTGACTAATACGCGTTTTTGACATAATCTAGCTAGATGTAGTGCAAGGACTCTTAAAAAATACAAAACGACCGTTAACAAAGACGGAGGTCATGGTTGGAGCAAAAACTATTCAACAGTTTCAATTATATTGGACAAGAACGAGAGAAGTTATTTAATGCAGCAACACAGCAACAACTAAAAATACAGACTCGAGGGATTTTTTAGGTAAATAGTTTTTTTTTACTAATTGATAAGATCAGCAATGATAAAATTAGACAGTGACTAGAAGTGAAACATAAAAACAAAAAAGGAGGCAAACCAACGAAGAGGGCGAATATAGTAAAAAAAGATTAAAGGGAAAAGACGTAAGTAAGTAATACCAAGAACATAATAAAACAATGAACTGAGGCAGAGACTACGAGAAAGATGAGTCAGTTGGAAAGAGGTGACTCAGTTTTTCATTGATAAAAAAAATTTGAGAAATACAGTAAACATACCTCAACACCGGAAGGTACAACATGATTGCATTAAAAAGAAGTAGTTAAAAATTAAATTGAAGGATCAACTGTACGAAATTTAAAAAAAAAACAACTTAAGTCTGTCTTTCACTTCGCCTAGATATATATTTTTTGTCTTGCATATGATAAAAGACTATCCATGCGTTTGGAAATTTCATTTTCTTATTTTCAAGCAAAATGATAAAATGTCTTGAAATAGTCTTTATAAGTTTTTTTTTTATGATCGCATTTATAGATTGTGGTAAAAAAGTTGTAATTAATTCATCCTTATTATGTAAATTTTGGTAATATTTTTGATACGTTAGGAAAAACTTTCCGCAAAATGTATTAAATTCATAATTGTTTTTACTCATTAATTTTGAAATATTCATAACGCTGTTGCATTTGAAAGGATCAAATCCAACAAATGCATTGCAAAACACGCAATGTGGACAAGAATAAAATACGTTCACAAACGCTGCATGTATGCTAACACAGATGTTAAAGCGGACGATTTACTCCATGAATATCAAAACTATTCACCACTAGCACCATGGCGCTTGTGAATATCTGTCCATTGTCCTGCATTTCCACGAAATATCCAACAATATCTGTTACGTAATCATGGGTAACGCTTTTCCCCTTGATTCATAAATGCGCCCTCTGTGATACCACTAGATAGTATGTGTATTCGGTTACACACAACCGTGTACTACTCATCTCGGTTCGCTTGAAGCATAATCCGGATTGAATGCAATGTACGAAACACGGGACAGTAAGAGATGAATATCAATTTGACGCTGCGTTATTGGTGCCAGAGCGACGCCACCTGGTGTTCACCCGGAACAGCTCGCATTCCTAACTCAATTACCTGCCTTCCCGCCGAGAAACGTCATTACCCGACCTTACCATTTGCCCCTAACTCTGCAGGACTGCACCACCGGCTCTCGCCATATTCGACTCGCTAAATTACAGTTACAGATTGCATTTCCACTACAGCTTTGGCACTTTAGACTAATTCAGCTTTAAAGCATAGTCAAGTTTAGTAAATTATTTTAGCGCAATACAATAGAAACATCACCACACGTTTCATATCTCGATTTGCAGTTCATACCTTAACATTTACTCTTGCTCTCTCTCCCTAATTACATAACAAGAGTTGTAAGGAGCATAATACACACGAGTAGAAAAGTTGCGCACGGAGCCGCGTATCGGCAAGCGCGTATTTCATGAGTTCGTAATTGCTTTACAACTCGTGTTATGTGGCATACTTTTTCTACGATCACATAATACATACGATTTTGCAGCTTTTTGACTAATAGTAAACACACTTGTAAGTACCTTGTTAAGTGTCAAATCTGACGTAAGTCTAGTTTGACATTTCTAGAGAAGTGTGTTTACCGTGCGTAGGGACTCACTATGCATGGAGGATGGGTCTGACGTGAGCCATCTTTCATCATTTCTAAAAAAACTGTGCTTTTTGCTTACCGTTCGTTAAGACCCACTTACTATGCATGCAGGTTGTACAGTAATAGTCATTTACAATAGTGACCGTAAAAAAAATATGCATTCGAACCGGAAATAACCTATTATCACTACCAAAGGACTAGTGCAGGATCAGCATTCCTTTTATATTGAACTATAAGGTTATTATAAAAAGTCTGCACATCAAATATATCAAAAGAAATTCCAAGTTAGCCCCGAAAAATTGTGTACAAACTGGTAAAAAAAAAAAAAAAAAACAATAAAAGACGAAACAGCAGTAGACAAGGTAAAGGAATTAAAATACTTGGGCGTTATTGTAAACAAAATCGGTCTTGGTATAAAAGTAATCAAACATCGAATTCAAGAGTGTTAGAAAATATTTGGATATCTGACCTCGCTATCGAGTGCTCGTGAAGTCAGTTCTTATGGTTGTGATATATAGGTTGTCAATAAAAATTAAAAAGAAAAAAAAACAATAGAAATGGATTCTTTACGAGTTAGTATCAAGCTTATAGAGAATAAATAATGCGGAAATTCTAAACCATATGAAACCAATAGATACAGCAATAGACCGTATGATGGTTTGGACACTTACCACGGTTGTTGGATAATCGATGGTCAAAAAGGATATTCCAGTGGACCAAGAGATGGAATAAAGAAGAACGAAGAGAAATGGAACGTAGACAATTGGACAAAGAAATGTTAAGATAGAAATCCTTGAAGAAGGGAATTGAACTAGCAGCACTTAACTGTAGATTGACAATTTACGTATCATATATTAAAGTTTTACTTGCTACCAAATATGTATATTATCAAGTCCAAACACATATTATCATTTTAGTCATAGAGAGAAATTTTCACATACATATCTATTATAATCCTGCTAAAATTATCATAAGTAAGCAAATATTAAATGGCTTCATAATTACGAAAACATTGGAAAACCCAAATAAATATAAGATTAAAAATGAAAATATTTCAAAGTAATGGACCTCCTTAATTTAATAAAAACACGGTTACTATGTGTACAACACATTTTTATCATTCTTGTTTTACAAGCATATTAGCAGTTTAAAAAAATAAAAACATTACTGGACAACCCCACTCACAATTTTAACACAATGTAAAACTACATGTACCGCTCAAAATCCATGGTAATCCATGGTTTCTAAGAGTTTTAAACTTGAAGCGCTGCAACGCGTTCAGTTTTATAACGTGTAATTCGTGAAAAACAAACATACTATAGTGGTTTTCTAACTCCAGTATTACCGTGTTTTTACTGCAGTAGAACGTAAATCATTTCATGTAAAACGGTTTCAATGCTTAAACGCATTTAATTACCGCATAGTGACCCTATTACATAAAATATAAAGTAAATGTAAGGCTACATGAGTTTATTTATATACCACGATAAGTGCCCCAAATGGAGTTGCTTATTTTATGAACATTTGATTACTAGCTGCTAATCTAACAGTACATTTTATCGTTGTAATAGTGGTTTAGGAAATCTAAAGCCATTCACTTGGTCTCAGTAAAGAAGACTCCAACGATTATATTGCTCTAGTTTAGAGATCTGTTATTGAAGCATGCAACAACGAACTAACGAAACGCAAGAAAATGAAACACAAATAAACAAAATACTAATAAAGCACCTACAAACATTGAATTAATTGCAAATTTTAAAGCTCTGTTGCCTTTATAATTATTATTTTAATTATATTTAGAATTCATCCATACCTGTACCATATTTTTTATTCTTTGTAATAAAATCTGAGACTCGAATAAAAATTCTGACTCTATAAACTCTATACAGGGTGTCCCAGACAACTTTTTCAGCATGGGTATCTCGCATATTATAAAAGATACAGATTTGCTTAAATCAGATAAATTATTCTTATGTATACGAGGAACTCCAATCAATTTTTAAAAGTAAGAAATTCCTCGTACTTCAGATGTTATAGCAAAAAATATGAAAATGTTAATTTTTTTTCTCTCTCGTAACTTTTTTGTTTTGTTCATTAGATCAATTTTATAAGTACTTTCTTGAATTAATTTTTCATTTAAAATGTAACTTTTATTTTAGATCTTTTTTATCATTTACAATTTTTGAGATATTACCCCTAATTTCATTTTTCTAATGGACCGCGAAATTCTCTATGGAACACTTAAATGTGCTTTTTTCTTTTTTTAATGAAATGTTACTTGTTATATCTTTTTTATAAATAAGTCACAAAATCAAGAAAAATAGTATTTTACAGATTATTTATAGTGCTATCTATGAAAAAAGAAGCAAAAACAACTTAATTAAATGTCAAATGACATTTACTATTTGTCTGCCATATCGTTTATTAGAATTTTAAAGTATTGTTGTGTAATTCGATAGTCTTTGTAGCAAATTTGTTATTATATAATTATGGGCACATTTACAACTAATGAAAAGTTTGACATGTTGAGATGCTACATTCTTTGCCACAGAACTGTGAATTTTGGTTGGTTTCTCGAAAAAACCATAACATTGTTGTGTTTATTTCTAAATTTCTGTAATTACGCACACTTCGTTGCCTGCTTTCGGAATACAGCTCTAAGTACCTATTTTCGCTCAGCTTCTACACAGTTTTTATGACAACGAATGTACCTACCTAAGTAGCATCTTAACTTGTAAAATTTTTCGTAATTTTTATATGTATAACAACTACTACAAAGACTATCGAATTACATAATATTCCTATAAAATTCTAATAAATGATACCGAAGACAATTGATACTGTCATTTGACACTTAATTAAATGGTTTTTGTTTTTATTTTCATAGATACATAGCTTGGTAAGTGATTGGTAAAATACGATTTTTCTTGATTTTGTGACTTATTCATAAACATAGATGTAGCAAGTAATAACTTGTCAAAAAGAGAAAAAAAAAACACACGCAACTATTCCATAGCCAACTTCGCAGATCATAAAATAATTAAGGAGTGATATCTCAAAAATGGTAGGTAATTAAAAAATCTAAAATAACAGTTAGGTACATTCTCCATGAAGAAGTATGAGAGAAAGAAGAAATTCAACATTTTCATATTTTTTGCGATAAAATCGGCAGTAAGAAGAATTTTGTACTTTTAAAAACTCATTGTAGCTCCTCTCGCACTTGTGAATAATTCATCTAATTTAAGCAAACCTGTATCTTTAATAAAAAACGAGATTCCCATACTGGAAATGTTATCTGGGATATGGTACTCATAATTATAAGTTCATTTGATTTAAATCAACTGTTGTTTGTTTTTTAATTTAATTTAAAAAGTTTTATTTTGTTGCAAAGTCTATTGTAGACAGGTCATTTTGCATTCCAATTATTAGGAATGTTTATGAATTAAAACTACCTACTTGTTTAAAATGCAGTTCGTTTCAGTATAATTAAGGACAATACTAGTTGTTAGGGTTCATTAATTTCAGTTCGAACGATACTCATCTGTAAAAAGCGCATCATGCTGAACGAGAAACCAAAGTTTTAGTTTTGGAACATTCCGACTGTTCGCCCTTGTTCGTTTGTGCACACGGTGCATGTGGCTTCATAAACTACTAGGTAATATTAATGAAAAAATCATCGCCTCGCGCAAAACCAACCATCTGAAAATCAAACGTGATTTAATAAACTAGAACGACAAGCAACATTTAACCCATCGCTTAGTTCTAAATCTTGAACATTTTTTTGAATATTGTTGAGCTTATTCTTATTCTCAAAACACAAAAATATGTGTGCTTAAAAATAATGCACTGAATCGAATATTTCGAAAACTATGAGGTTGCTTTTCTCAACACAAAAAACGCCGCAAGCTGTAACTCCGTTGTTTGTGGTCCGATTTTGGTGAACAAAAAAGTAAATAAAATGGCTCATCAAATACTATAAACTTAATTGGATTTCAATTTTTTCTAAGTTAAATGTCAAACGATAGTCAATTTTTTTTCCAAATGGCACCATCTATTTTGTTTTACTAAATCTGGTTGAATTTTTTTTTTCTGAATTCAATGATGTAATCATAACTTAATTTTAGTGCTAAACTAATAAGAAATAAAAAATAAAAGTTTAACTAAAATAGGTTAGGTTTCACAAAATTTTCAAGCGTGCCGTGGAAAACAAAAAAATCTTAATCAACATAGCCATTTAAACGTCAGTGTGATAAGTGCAAAAAAACGGATTTTTTAAGTACATGCACACAATTGTCTCACTTTTGGTTTCGCCGGAAATGACCCCAACTTAGTAATTTTCAATGAAACACCCTGTATATTTTTACGTTTTTGGAAAGAGGAAGCGATTTTTGATACAACTGCACTATTTTGGTTAATTTTTATAACATCAAATAATTTTTGAACCAAAATTTAATTTTTTATTAAGTTTTAATTTAATGACTGTGTAATTTACTACCAGCGCATGACACAAACATGTAAACAAGCATTTGTTTGTTTCCACAGCGATCTTCCGCAGCACTTTTGTTTTTGTTTTGAATACGTTGTTTTGTTGCAGTTATGCACAGTGCGATTAACAGGATGTCTTGAAAAAAGTTGTTGAAGCAGATTATTAATAAAAAATACAAGTTATTGGTATTGATGGGTTCATTTAAATAATCGCTTGTACCACCATAGGTCCATTTAAAAAAATTAAATTTTTGTAAAAAAAAAAAAAAAAACAACGATTCAGCTACGTTCAAAGTCGATTAAAGTAACCTTAATGTCAATTAAAATGTGCAAAAACGTTTTTTGGACAATTGTTGACATAATAAAATTCAATTAATGACGGTCACGGCACACTAATAAAAATTAAATTTTGTTTTAGAAACTATTTGAGGTTATAAAAATTAACCAAAATAGTGCAGTTGTATCCAAAATCGCTTCCTCTCCAAAAATGTTAAAATATACAGAGTGTTCCATATAAAATAACAAAGTTGAGGTCGTTTTCGACAAAACTGGAAGTGAAACAATTGTGTGCATGTGCTCAAAAAACCATGTTTCTTGCACATATTATACATATATCTAAAATTTCATTTATGGAAAATCAAAACTAAAGAAAAGAGAAGGAGTGTACCAGAAGTCAGTTACACCCGGTACACAATTATTTTAATTAATTTCTAGGGGGAAAAAAAACGTTGATTAAGAAAATTTAAATCAGGATTGAATATGAGCCATAATTGGAACTTTACAAGTAGGATAGTATGGAATATTGATGTTTTATCAACATTCGTTTGGAACATGCATTCAAAAAGCCATGACGAGCACGTCTAGACCTACTCAATAGCACTTTAGTGGAAGAGGATATCTGCGTTTATATTCCACAATAAGAAAGAGCAATAAACATTGTAAATGATCCGTAAAAAGTGCTTAAAATAACATATTTCATTGGTTTTCTTAGCTAAAAAGCATCTAAATAAAATAATCAGCTACAAAGCTTTTTCAACCCGTGTTTGTGAATCTCATACATGTTCTTTTGCGTGTTATTAACTTCAAAACCTTAGTAAGGAACCATCGAGGATATGGAATGTTTGTATGCAATATATTACTGGTAATAAAAGATGGATCACATAAGTAAGTATAAGCTAAGGGAGAAGGAACATTAAAGGAATCAAAACTTTCAGAAACAATGATGTATAAGCGATTGTTAAAGTTGGTTGTATATCCCGAACAGCGAAGTTTTAACACACAACTCTGCAATTTGAGCATACGCTACCGCATGAAACTGTTATGGATAAAAGAGAGTCCGCAGATGTTTTATGATTCACCACCAACTTTTGCCTATAAAATATGTTAAACTAAAAATATTACGCCGAAAAGTATACTCTACACACAAACAAACTTTGCCACGCTTTTTTGCAAATTTGAATAATAAATAGTGTTATTAATATTATCAATTATGCTCGTATGTGTTTGCTAGGCTGCTTAAAATCTCAACACAGTACACATACCTCATGAAATTATGTATAAAAATTGTAGTTTTGTAGTTAAATGTAGGTAAATATCGCAAGTAACGTTCGTCAGTAGGAAATGAAAAACTGACATGCAGTGTTATGAAATATAAAGGATTGTTTTTCGTTTTAACTTCGCCTGCCGCAGTAAGAGTGGTTATGGCAAAAATTTACACATTTTCAATAAAATCGGCACAAACGCAACGAAGAATGTATTGCACGCCTAAAGAGTCATAAAATGATTTCAAATCTGAAGGAGAAAGAATAACTTATTACACGTAAAACCTCTATTACTCGACACATCTATAACTCCATTTACCTCAGTTGCTGGATTTTAGAAAAAGTCCGTTGAAATCTGTGCACACGAACTATAAAAGTTCTAAATAACGTCATTACCGTAGTAAATAATTGCAAAACCTCCCTAATTAAATTTCCTCTATAACTCGATTTTAATAAGCTCCCCTTGAAAGTCGATTAAGGGAGGTTTTACCTGTAATATGCAGATGCTCTAACCAAACCGGATTCGGAACGAAAATTAGAAGCACGGATGCAATCGGGAAGGGCGCGAGGATGAATTTATAAACCCCAAAAAAACAAGAGAAATTGAACATGCAGGGCCGGTTTCACCATTAGGCGAGTCTAGGCAATTGCCTAGGGGTACCAGATGATGGGGGCGCCAGATAAACATATAAAAAAATATAAAATTCATATGATAATATATGTACCTATACAAATGTATTAACATTGTTTAATTTAAAAAAATTAAAATGTTCATAACGGTGTAATCAAAATATTAATAGGCCCGTGAATAATAAATATTGAGAAAAACTTTGGGAGTTAATTTCTATCATATCGAATATTAAGGTCTTCTCTATAGAATAGAATGTCGAAGTTATACCCCTATAAAGGGAACGTTTACATTTTATTTCTCAAATTTAGGGAAATGTAGAAAACTTTTGGTAAATTTTTTAACCACTAAAAGATTTCCCATAGTAATATTTTTAATCATCTACCTTTATAAGGAGCTGAAAAGTGCAAACCCTGTTGGTTTTTCCATCAGAACTTTTTAGAAGGTTAAAATTTTTCATTTAAAAAAAAATATTTTGAAACCTTAATTTATTTAGAAACTCTTAGCCCCTTATAGAGGTGGGAGATCACTAAAAATATTACTGTGGAAATTTTTTTAATAAGTAAAAAACATCTACCGGAAGTAATTTTTCTACGTTTCTCCAAATTTGAGAAATAAAATGAAAACCCACTTTCATAGTGTCCCTTTATGGGGGTGTAACTCCGAAAGAAGACGTTTTAGAAAACAAAATTATATGACAGCATCTCTTCATTGAATAGCCTCCCGTAGCTTTAAAGAGTCGACTGCATCTGAGAACAATCGAGACTAATTATGTACCAGCTGTCCTTAACACCCTCCAAAGTTGAATTTCTAGTTGCGCCACTGACTAAAGCGAACCATTGCTTTTTCTTCAATTTTAAACCGGAAGTGAACATTCAACATTAAAAATAATTATCGTAACGCAGCAGTCAATGTCAAAATCAAATTGTAAAATTTACGATTTTTTTTAGTTTAACCTCATAATAAACTAAAATTGGGTGAATATTATTATCAAATAATTTAAATTTAATGTAGAACTTTATATAAAAGCCTAAGAATGGTACAAAAATTAACATTAAATATATTTCGTTTGCAGGTTATAATTTTATTTATGTCAATGTCAGTGTGGTGGTGTCGCTATGGAAATGAAATGATTAATTAATTAATACTTTCTAGTTTCTACATAATAATTGAAGACCTTAGTGCAAGAAGGGGATATGTGCAAAAATGTAAAAAAAAAAAACTTGTACAGAAATGGGTTTTAAAATAAGCGCTTTTCATATGGTGCAAATGTGGGATAAGTAGGGCTTATAGAAATTATTTTTCTAAACCCTACTTATCCCACATTTGCACCATATGAAAAGCGCAAATTTTAAAATCCATTTCTGTACAAGTCTTATTTTTTTACTTTTTTGCACATATCCCTTTCTTGCACCAAGGTCTTCAATTGTCATTTGGTTCGTTTACATTAACTTTCGTTCTATAATATACCTAATTTTAAATTCGTAGAAAAAATAGCATTTACGACTTGAGATTTAACCAGTTTTTTCGTTCGGGAGATTTGTTCACGCACCTCACGAAAAAAACTGGACTTTCATCTCTTGTTGTAAAATATACTATTAATTTATAATTATGTGAGTATTATACATTTTATGATAAACTAATAATTACAGTTTATTGATTTTTTTTACAGTAGGCTGTGTGTATTATTTCAATACAATACTTTTCACGACACTACGTTTGATTCATTTTGATATTTACAACTATGTGTAAACAGAACAAATTTAAAACAAAACCGGATATTTTGTTGTGTGGAGATTACCTTCGTAAAACCAAAGATATCAAATTAGGATTAAATATTGTACCTTAGGCTTATTTTATAAAATAAATAACTTTTTCAAAAATGTAACAAAATCTAATTAAGTTCAATTTATTAGTTATATTGTTTGGCGCTTTTTGTATATCTTTGCAACAATTTTTAAAATTTAATGCTTTGAGCGAGTTCGCAAATTTCAATATACTGGAGTTAATAATTCGGTAAGAATGTCCTATTAACGTTAGCGTAAGCAGGTATTTATTTTGGCATTTTAATTTCACATTCCTAAAGTAGTTACGAGCAATAAGCGTATGCGACATGTATTTTTTCACCTTTCGACTGTAAAAAATGTGTCGCATAAAATTGCCTTTTTATTAATCATCGGTAAAAATTGGCGTTCCGAATTTTACAAAAATACACCACGTGAAATTTTCACTACAAATGCCATATGAAAAAAACGATTTAGCAATAAAAAGAGTTCTGACTTAATAGTGAATATTTGAAAGATGTATATGAACGTTGAGCTATAAACGTGAATGTATGTAAGAATGTTAGAGTTTTGTGGAAATTCTTAAAGGGTCAAGTAGGAAAGTAAATTTGATATTATTTGAGCTTGCATTTTTTTTGTTTTAACACATGCATTAACGAAAGCATGCAGCGTGTCCGTAATCAATTCGAAACTTGGACAATGTTGTTTAAAGCAGTATGATTTTTATATTGCATAAGTGTCTTGCACATCTACAGATTTTTAAAATTTTTCGGTTTGACTAATGAATTTAACTCTAAAATTAAACACAAATATTTTTTTGTGCGATCTTACTAGAAACAGCTGTTTGACGGACGCGTTAGCAACCATAAAGTACTGCATTACCGGCCCTATCAGTGACAGAATGTCACGTAGTTTCTAACCTATAATTTTGAAAATTACTAAAAATTTAAATTGTTTTTAATTCGATCGCACAAAAAATGTAATATGCACCTCGGCCAAAACGTACTTTTTGGCCTTGATACATAAATAACTATTACTTCCTGAACACTTAAAATGTGTTGTATGATAAAAAAACGATAGTAATTATTTTGTAAGCTCGAACATGGTTACAACATGCAAAACAAGTAATAACGGGCGCGTCACAAATAGCTTGTTGCTCACCCCCCCCCCCTAAAAAGGTCCTAATACAAACTAAAAAATTGTTGTTGCGATACAAAATTGTCGCTAGACATAAATTATTGGTGCGACCCCTATACTATTGCTACAACTTTACAATCTTGCATCTATAAACTGGCGATATTCATATGTATAAAGATTGCTTTGATTCTGAAATAAATGACAATAGTTGCATTAAAAAAAACACAAACCATAGCTTGTTTTAACATAAACATAAAGCTTATATTTTCTCTATTTTTTTAAATGTAGTTAATTACATTTATATATTTTCTGTTTATAGTTCAATAAAAATAATTCAATAAAAAACAACTATAAAATTAAAGTGCCATGAAATAATAAACCACTTAGTAACGTAATTTGAAAAACGTTACACAAATAGAATTGGAAAAATCCAATAACAATATACAATATGGTGCATCACTTATTAATAACTAATAAATCACTATTTTATCCTTGCTTTAAATTATTGGCAACCAGATTGTTACAGAATTAATCAAATATTTTCGAACAAGTTTTCCTAGAAATATAAAATAATAAAAATCTGGAACATGTGAGTTCTATTTTAGTGGTTTTTGTTTATCAAAAATTTGTCATGGTTGCAAAGTTTACTTATTTATTACAAATAGATTCAGTCATCATTTTTGCTGTTCTTTAATCATATTTGAATTTGTTGAAAAGTAATACATTATAAATTAATAACTAATCTTAGCATTTTAGGATGGGTACCCATAAAAAAATTTAATTTTTATCCCTAGTACAGTAAAGTTGTTTTTTATTTTATAGCCTCTATTTTTTGCAAAGTATTTTTAAAAGTTGTTCCTGCTCAGGAAACAAACATCAGAATAAATGTACCAAACCAAATATTATTGAAAAGCGGAATAAATATGTTTGTTGTAAACCGAAGCTAACTAAAATTTTTTCTTTAAGATATTTTACCTCACCAGGGAAGGTCACGATACGTTGTCGCTAGAATTTGATTAAGGCTGTGTTTATTGCATCAAGAACATCAAAACTAAATGTTTTGCAAAATTATACGTGCCACTGGCCATTTTCTTCGGGCAAATATGGAGAAACTGAAAGTTGAATAATAAAAGTAATTTTTGCGATGGCGTTGGCCATCAAATCGTCAGACTAAATCTAAATTTTTCTATTTACCAATGCGCGCATCCTTTGCAAGTAAAATGGTGCAAAGTTTTTGAAAAAATCTTAAACCGTTTCGGAAAAAACCGCGAAAAACGAGGCCCTTGTAGAAAGGGTTTTCCCTATGTTAAACGCCTATGCAAGTCGCGTAGATATAGTTATACGTTATACAGATATACCACAACTTCTCAAATCACAGCGCTTATGCAGGGGTTTCGTTTTGAATGTTTTTCTCCGGAACCGTTCCAGATTTTTTCAAAACCTTTGCACCATTTTACTTGCAAAGGATGTGCGAATTGGTAAACAGAAAAATTTTGATTTTATCTCTGACGGTTTCATGGCCAACGCGATTGCAAAAATGACCTTTTTATACTAATTTTTCAGTTATTCCCTTATTTTTCCGAAGGAAATGGCCAGTGGCACGTATAACTTTGGAAAATATTTAATTTTGATGTCCTTGATGCAATAAACACAGCCTTAATCGAATTCTAGCGACAACGTATCGTGACCCTCCCTTGTCAGAATAAAAACCATTTTTAAACAACTTAATGTCACCTTTAAAACAGCATAAATATATCTTCAAGTTTGTTCTTCACAAATGTATTTCATCTAACTACGCAACCGAGCGACTTTTAAGTGTTGATTAGGGATTCTGTCCCGGGAATTTCCCAAGACGTAAGTCCCGGGAATTCCCGGGACTTTCTTAGTCCCGGGACATTTAATTCGAGACTCGAGACGAGACTAAATGTTACATAACACTGAAATGAATTTTTTATCCCTCTAATTTTGAAACAAATTTTACTGCCACGAGTTTAGCAAAAATATTTTGTTTCGTAATTTTTTATGTTTATAGTTTATACTAACAATTAGTATTTACTTAACTTTATTTAAATTTTTTGCCTGCCATATTTAATTATTTATGTTTATATCTTGTCTGCTTTAAAGCTAATGAATAATTGTTAAGTTTTTAGTAAAAATATATTTTACGCTTGTTATGTTTTAAAGTTTAATGAAAATTGTTTATTGAAATAGGCATTTACTTGGAAATATGTACTTTATTTACTGTAGAATGTAGACTTAATTAAAAATAATAATACTACTCCTACTACTAGATATACTTTATTTATAAAATAAATGCTTCAAAAACAAAATCCGTGAATTTGGTTTAATTTAGAAAAAATATTCTGTCAACTATCACGGCCGATTCACGATCACGATACGTGCAAAGAAGCAATTTTAAGAATGTAGCGGGTGCTTTCAGAAACAATGTCACTGTCAAAAAAACTTATTTTTTACAGTGAAAATAGCCGATGAATTTTGAGTACCTACATAAATATATTATCTATCATTTTTCTTGCACCTTATAAAATCTTCCGTCATTTTTGACGGGTTAAACCATTATTTTTTAGTATTTAAATAAAATTCGCAAAAGTCTCGAAGTCCCGGGAATTCCCGGGACTTTGATGAAAAAAGTCTCGAGTACCGGGACTTTAAAAATTGTCGAGACTCAGAATCCCTAGTGTTGATTGATTTTGATTTTCGGCCATAGGTACCTAGAGTTTAATGGAATTGTAAAATAAAAACAAACGCATTATGAACTTGCTTGGTAAAATATGTAATTTTGTTCAATTTAACCGATCTTGTATCTATCACGCTTTAGGTGTTACCAATGGTGAGTCTCGAATTCGGACCCACCGTATAATCTTCCAGGGCATGCAAATAAAGTAACTTCCAATACAATTTATACTGAGCCATAAACAGACAGACACAAAGTCGAGTTACCTAGTTTAAAAGAAGTGTAATAACAACGGACGAAAATATTTGTGGGGATAACGACATCTGAAAGAAGTTCCTTCAACAGTGCAGCTCAAATGAACAATGAAGTTACTCGTTCAGTCGTTAAGGAGCACTAAGGGTTGGACTGGAAGTTTATAAGGGGAAAGCAGAAAAATGCCGTACTTTTAAGTACCGCTATGCGTGTCCATCACGAAGCTACAGAGCTATCGCGAACCGCAACCTCCTTATCGGCATCTGTCAACACTCAATCAATACGGCAGCCAACACCATACCCTATTTTCGCCACTTCTAACTTATATCACATTCACCCCTCTTGTGGGAGAAAAACAGCTTCGAATGTACCCTCTACACTCAGTGGTCATTATTACACGGAAGTTTGGAAAAATGTAAACAGGATGAATCCCAGGAAAAACTTTAAAATAAAGGTAGTAGGTACTAGGTACACAACAAAATTAATCCGACCGAAAAAAATCAAAACTCGATCTTAATTCGCTAGATAGAAGTCCGCATTTTATAACAATATCTAATAGATATTAAAATATTGACGTAATTATTGATGTTTATTAATAATAAAAAAAATTAAACAACTGGTTGTAGAAACATATTTAGGGACTTAAAAATTGTTGCTTCTATGAGTAATTGTTTAAAGAGATCTTCCTAAGTGGTGATACATACTTTATTACCTATGGTAAATTATTTAAAATATTGACCATATTTTTAATTGTTAAACGTCAGAGCGCAAATTGCTTACAAAGAAAAAAGTTGTTACACAATTAAACTTTGTCATTAAAAGTTTTATTTTGATAAAGGCACGTGTTTTTATTATCAGAATTTGCTGAATTGAAAGTGGGATTTTGAGTGTTGTCTGTTTGTTACGTCACCGTTATCATTCTATACAAGTTTACAATTTATTTAAAACGCATGAGTAGACACTAAATTACGAAATAACTGTTTGAACAATTATTTGCAAAGCAGTACTTTTTAGAGGTACAAATGGTTTCAATTATAACCTTGCGACTGTTTATCTTATGTGCCACAAATAAAAGTAAAGGTTAAGTTAATCTTTGATTCACTACAAGATATGTTCCAAGTGACAGTCTTTTATTTAGACAAAGATTTGAGCTTTGCAGTTTATGGAATTGCGCTTTTTTCAAAAATGCCTATACAACTTAAATTGTGTGAAAGGTATTCTATATGGGGTGTTTCACTTTTCCACGGGACACTATTGCTATCTCCGTAAATAATGAAAATACAAGGTTAGTTAAATGGGATAAAAGTTAGCTATTTAGGAGTGTATTTTAAACAAGATCTTGTTTTGTTTAAAAATTCCATGGCTTGCGTGATATAACGAAAAAACCGAAACCGATCAAAATTTTTAAACTCAAATATCTCGGCTATTGTTGTTAATACACAAAAATGCCTAATGAAAATGTCATTTAAAATTTACAAAAACGTTTTTTGGACAATTGTTGACATAATAAAAATCAATTTGTGCAGGTCACGGCACTCTTAACCCAAAACTAAATTTTGTTTTAAAGAAATTTTGAGGTTATAAAAATTAACCAAAATAGTGAATTTGTAGCCAAAATCACTTCCTCTTTCCAAAAATGTAAAAATATATAGGGTGTTCCATTTAAAAAAACAAAGTTGGGGTCATTTCCGGCGAAACCGGAAGTGAAACAAATGTGTGCAACGGCTCAAAAAGCCCGGTTTTTTGCACATATCATATGTCTAAATTTTCATTTATCTAAAATCAAAACTAAAGAAAAAAAAGGGGGTGTACCACACTTCATTTACACCCGGTATAGTTATGCATCATTTGGTTTGTAGAAATAAAAAAAAGCAAGCAAAAGAGGCGTTGGTGGCAGCAAACGCAGTTATATACCTCTGTTGTTAAGTGAAACTCCACACTTAAGTTCCTCCCAAGCATCTTTTTTTTTTTTAAATTTTAATATAATATCTGGAATGTTTTGCATCCCACCAAACTTCCTTGCTTTGATACTTTTTTATAAGATTAACAGTCATTTCCTCTGTCCACTCTATTGCAAGCAAGGGTTGGTGCACAAATGAAAATAAACGTAAGTATGTTACGCCGACCTGTCCATACATAAAACGCATGGTGCAACATCAGCGCGTGGAATACCGACAACCGATGGGACGCCACGATGTTACTATGTTGCGGTGTTACGATATTGCGAAGTGCGGTCCAGACTTGTTACGCGACGGTGTTACGATACGATGTTTTGTTGCATGTCTGTACCCACCTCAAGATACAATAAAATGATCACTTAAAGATGATAGTTTAGATTAGAGCATTTGTTAAAATGCAACAGAGAAATGTCATCTAAATGTCGCCAAAATGGTAAAAAAAATTGAGCATAGTATTTAAAAAAAAAGATATTAGTGGCCTGAAATTGCATTAAAAGAAAATTAAGTTTTTGACACCCTTTAAGTAATTGCAACAATTCCAGTATGAACTCCAAGGTTTCTTCTATGCATAATCTCAATTTGAGCGTTTTTGCTTCAAAAATGGCGGCGGTAGATAATATTAGGCATCACGATGTAAATCAAAATATTTTCGAAAAGGTACTGCACTTAGATATAGGGAATGTATCAAAAGTTCCCTTAAAAGAACGTTTAAACCCAAAAATACAATAAGAAGTAGACATTGGTATTTCTTAGTATCGCCAAAAAAGAGTCCATGAGTTTAGGTAAGATCTTAAGAATCATTGGATGCAAAAAAAAATCGTATTTTGTTTTATAGCACAAATCAAACATCCGCATATCTCTAAAAGTATTGCTTTGTGGGTATATGTATATGTATACTAAATTGTCATTTTTGTTTTGTTTGAGTGCGTACTATGAACATGCCCTTTAAGTTCACGACTATTGTTTAAAAACCCTATAAATATTTTAAACTACATTTACAACAATGTGACCCCAAAATACTCATTTACGTACTTTTATAATATATTTTTAAATTTTTTGGGAGTTTAACTGTTAATTATAATTGGTAAAATGTAAACAACTTATAAACGAAAGCAGTTGAACATAAAAAAGTATCAAATAAGATAAATTATGTCTACTAAACATTTAATAATAAATTAACTTACGTTTATGGAAATATATTCTATAAACATCTTCTCTTGCTAGATGTTTTACGAGACGGTAGTTTTCACTTGCCGCTTGTGAAAAGAGTCTTGCAGAACTGAAAGTTAATAAATTATTAGTTAAATTCGTTTACACAGTTAAAATTTATAAGAATCGTGCCAAAAACCAAATAATTTTGTGATTAATTGCAAAAATTTTAACAAATGCAGGATTTTATTCTTAAATGTACATTATTATTATGAAATAATGATACTGTAGATCGATTATACGAAGAGTATTAATTTTACTTATATCGCGTAGTGTTTGATTGTCGGAGTTACGGAATGAACTTATTTATGTACAGGGTGGGCAAATTTCGATGTTTTAATAGGGAATCTCGGTAACTATAAGAGGTATCAAAAAACGGACCGCCCATCCTTGATCTCTTTTTTCGAGAAAAAGTTAATGGTGAAAACTAAAATTGGTTATCGTCTTTTGTTTTCGAGTTATCCCCGATAACTCGATTTTTCGACTTTTCGTTTTATTCCTATATCTCGCTTGTTTATGAAAATAAACAAAAATAATTTTAACATTCTACAGGCACTTTTTTGATAAGAATGCAGTGGCGTAAACAATTTTTCGAAAAAATTTCCGAAATTCGAGTTGTGACATAAAGTTGTATTTTTTTAAATGGAACCCATAGTTGGCTATGACTTATTTAAATTAATTTTGTTTATTTTCATAAACAAGCGAGATACAGTCATAAAACGAAAAGTCGAAAAATCGAGTTATCGGCGATAACTCGAAAACAAAAGACGATAACCAATTTTAGTTTTCACCATTAACTTTTTCTCGAAAAAAAAATCGAGGATGCGCGGTCCGTTTTTTGATACCTCTTATAGTTACCGAGATTCCCTATTAAAACATCGAAATTTGCCCACCCTGTACATTAAATGCAAAAAAGGATTATAAAAAAAAATTTCAATTAATTGTTAGCGTCCAAAAACGAATTTGTTTTAGAGGCAGATTTAAAATCTCTGTAATCACATCAAATATAATTCTTATGATGAATGGCATTTAAATAAACCTGTGAAGGGTCGTGAAAATTACATTTTAAAAATATAGTCGCAAAATCTACAGCAAAAAAGAACAGAAATATTTATGTCCAGAATATTAACTCAAAAGCAGCGAGCCATGTTTAAATGTAAATTCTTCAATTATAAGAACGTGAAGACGATCCTTTATACAATACTAAGCGCGAGAAAATACAGCACACTTTGATATTCGCGAAGTAGATTTTAATGTATGAAAAATTAAGCATCATTTGGCACAAGTAAACTAACTTGACGAGCAATGATATTAACATTGACGAACAGGGCACAATTAATCTTATTATACAACAATGTGAGACGGGAAAAGAGGATGATGTTTCGAGGAAGAAAGCGAAGGACCGTGTAGAAGGCTTCGTACCGGTAGAAAGCGGCAGCGAGGCCCCTATTAAAGAAGCGTGCCGCGACATACCAAATGGGGATTTGAGCGAAACACCCCCGCAACCGTGAATCAAATCAAATCAGAAATGAAACTTTCGAAGATTTATTGCGAGCAAAAATATAAATTAATGAATTTTTCACAGTTCACTTGAAAGCTGTACGATAAATGAAAAATTGGTTAATATTTCGAATACTTTTTACTCCCGGCAAATCCTACGTTTCATAAGCTGCAACAACTTCTAAACAAGCAGTATAGTGCTTGAAAGAAATTCGAGCATAAGTGAGTGGAATTTCACAAATACCTGTTTAAATTAAAAAACCGCTGAAAAGTCACGTCCAAACGTTATAAAGAAAATATTATTAAACTACGGGAATAACTGATTTGTTTTCGAACAAAATCAAAAGCCAAGATGAAAGCAATGCATTTGCCGTTATAGTGCGATTATTTCGATTTCTGGAAGCGGGAATTGTCGGTAAATAATGAATATCGGTAGATTGCGGAAATCCCCAGCTCTAGCGGAAGTTGCTCCGTCACAACCACTTCTGGGCTGTCGGCACTCTTCCGTCTTTCTTTTCTTTATCCGAAGAGGATAAAAGAGCCTTCTAATTTCAAACTTAACGTTCGTTGTTCCGGATATTCATAATCCATTAAGGAAAATAATTGAGTTTCAACGAAAACGGACGAAACGCAAAGTCGAAGTCCACTAGAGTTTTTAATCCGATGAAATTAATATTCGAGTTTTAAACACCGTATTTTATTATTTAGTACTTCGGGGAGTGTTAATACGGGGATTGCGCTAATGGAATAAAATGTTTATGATGTTTCTAATTAGTTTTATTTCGCTCGTTACACCGGAAAAATAACCATTAGTTAATTCCGTTTTCATTTTGTATTTGATATACTTATCCTTCTAAACATTAATTTAATTTTACAACAAAATAAACTAACGCAAAAGCAAACAAACTTATTTAAAATTACACGAGACGCAGTCGGTCCAATTTTGCAGCCAAGTTTGAAACAAGTTAAGGACCAAACTAGAATCTATTAATGTTGTTTTTTATTCCTAAATTCAACTTCTTAACGAAATTACAATTTGCCTCTGAAAAATTACCCTTTAATGTCTATTTTTAGTTTAAAAATCACTGATTATGTTTGTACATACATCAAACATTTAAACTTCGAAAAATTGTTGAAAAAAACATACTTCCTAAAGTATTATATTGTAAATATGACAATTTACATACAAATGAAAAAAAAACATTACTTATTAAGAAAGTTCTATAATATTATTAATACCAATTTGATTAATAACAAATCAAAAAAGTATCTAACATATGGACCTTTAATAAAGAAAGCAGTGTAAGTCCATTATCGGAAAAAAAAATTAAAAAGACAAGTAATTCACTTATAACTTTTTAATTGTAGACCATTTTTAGTTTATACTTGATAATATCCACGTAATTTAAAGAATTGAAAATTCGTTAGTACATGATAATACATAATAATTTATTATGAAAGTGGTTTAGATGTAAACCGCATTGTTAATATTTTTATAAGCTACATAAATTGGTCAAAAATTGTATGAATTGTACCGTATTCTTTAAAATGTAATACAGTGAAACCTCTATTACTCGATGCATCTGTAACTCGGTTAACCTCAGATGCTCGATTTTAAAAAGAGTTCGTTAAAATCGGTGCACACGAACTGTAAAAATTCTAATAACATCATTACCGTTTTAACCTTTATGAGCATGGCTTAATCATCCACTCTATTTGCATATTTAACAAAACCTCCCTAAGTCGACTTTCTTCCATTACTCGTCATTAAACGTCAGTGTGATATTTAAATGATATTTGTTGATTAAGATTTTTTTGTTTTCCACGGCACGCTTGAAAATTATGTGAAACCCAACCTATTTTAGTTAAACTTTTATTTTTTATTAGTTTAGCACTAAAATTAACTTATGATTACATCATTGAATTCAGAAAAAAAATGTCTACCAGAACTAGTAAAAAAAAATAGATGGTGCGATTTGGAAAAAAAAATACTATCGTTTGACATTTAAGTTGAACTTGAACAAAATTGAAATCCAATTCAGTTTATAGTATTTGAAGAGCCATTTTATTTAGTTTTTTGTTCATCAAAATCGGACCACAAACAACGGAGTTACAGCTTGCGGCGTTTTTTGTGTGACACCCTGCATATAGAGAAATTATATTTGGCAGATGTTTTATACTTATTAAAAGGTTTCCCATAGTAGTATTTTCAATCATCTCCCACCTTCACAGGGGGCTGAAAAGTGCGACCCCTGTTTTTTTTTTAATCAGAACTTTTTGATGGGTTACAATTTTGCAATTAAAAATATTTATTTAAACTTGATTTATTTAGAAACTTTATTTATTTCGAATTTTTTCTTGTAAAATTTTGAGTAAAAAATTAAATAAATAAACATGAACCATCAAATATTCCAATATAAAACGATTCATTTTGGCGGTTACTATGGCTCAGAATTATTTAATTTGACTGAAAAAAAAGTTTAAATTTTAAATTTGATTTAACTACAAAAATTTTAGTTTTAAAATTCCTTTTGCAACTGATGTATAAGAAATTCAATTCGTATATTATGTTGTTCTTAATTTTTTATTCCTTCTGGGGTTATTAGATACTTTTTCCGTTGGAAATTTACATGTTTATTATTTCTTTCGGCACGTGTGAACCAACACGTATTAAAATTCCTGAAATACCTAATATAGCTTCATGGAATGAAATACCAAATTCGATGAACCCAAGTAACGTGCAGTTGTGTCTACGTAAATGTTTGTTTTTGCAAGGACAAATACATAATATACTTAAACGACAATTATTATTCTTTTATTATTAGCACTTTGTAGTATAATTATTATTACATTTTAAAACATTAAAATCTACTTAAAAATTTGGAAACTTGTACTGCTAATAAATTCATTTCAGTAAGACTGTAAAAACTAGGTTTAAATACATTTGGGATACGCAAAAATTTAAAATTGGTATTTCTTATTCAAGTTTTGTTTGACGAGAACGTTTTATTCCGTATTCGTTAATATTTCGCTTGATACCGTGAGTGCAAAACGTGTACCTATGCACAATTGTTTCCATGATTTAGTTTCATGTTAATCAATGTCATTTATTAAGTAATTACTTATTAAAAAACACGAAATTTTTTACGTTAAACAATTTTTAATAGTTACTGTAAGAGGCACATTCAATCATAGGTACTTTCTTTTGACACAAACGAGTTCATAGCATTTGCGTAGTTTATAAAATTCAAACTGCATTGGACAATATTTTTTCACTTTGTAATTTTCAATATGTCGACAATTTTCATATTCTGGTAGCGATTTAATTAAAATTTGTTTGGGCAGTACGAAGGCCTGAGTGAGTTTAATAAATCGTGCAAGTGGCATTATTGTGTTAAAACTATAACAGCTAAAACTCCGTTGAATGAAACTCACAAATACACACTCACAGATTGTAATCTGTAAACACCGCTCTATGTGTTTCAATTTAAACATATCATTTTATAATTTTTCAAGAATAACTGTGTTGTAAATTTACTGTAATAACCTGAAATTTAAGCAAAATAAGGACTGGCCCGCTATCAATTGACGCAGCAAAAAAAAAAACTGTAAGCTCCAATGACTTCTATAATTAAACAAAGATTTTGATAAATTAATGGCTAAAAAAGCTAAGTATTACACGCTACTAAACATTAAAAAGTAAGGGCATATTAAACCATCTCAAAATAGGGTAGTACATTTGCAATCTGTTTCAATTTGTGCGAATAAAACAAACTGCTCTAAATAAAATTTTTCTGCGTCCATCCAGATAATCAGTTGTTTCCGATCATTTAGGCTAAAAAATACATTTTTACCGGCCCAAACCAGAAAGTACCTGGTTGTCATGGTGATGAGTTTTCTTTACCGGCCTAGGCCGGAGAGTGATGGTTGCAATGGTGATGAGTTGTTTTGTTGATTTGCGCTGTCAAACAGGCGTTGTTATACCACCATGCGGATTTTCACCTGCACTTTGTTAAGTTATTGTTTAATTATGGATGGGGACTAAAGTGATTTTGGTGTCATTGGAGAACGCAGAATAAATGTTGTCTTTACTGGACTCGTATGCTTCCAGAACTCGCCTACTACTTGTCCCGGAACTGCCAATTAGTCCAGTAAAGTGCCACTTTTCGGTCATGTTACGTAAATAACTATTTTTAGGCACTAACCACTGGAAACCGAAACTCAGACAGTAACTGCAGCGCTTTTGTTGTAATTAAATTAAATCATTCAAATTTGGTTCTAATAAACGATGAATTTATTAGGCGGACAAACCTTAAGAGTCTGACATGATATACCTACCTACTCATGGTTTTCCAAACAAATCATAACTTCAATTTAAGCATGCACCTTAAGTTTTAAAATAATTCAAATCAATTCAAAAGCACATACCTACTAATAAATATGTATTTACTCTTTTTTTAAATGTATGTAGCTATAAAAATGTTAAAATACTGACTAAAATATTAGTTTTTTAACTCTAGAAGCCCAATCATATTTTTGAGGCTATAAAGCCCAATCATACGTCAAAACGACGTACAATTATAAAAGAGCTCTATCTAAATTAACTTTAGATGGAAATACTAGTTTTTTGTACGGTTTGTGTAAAATACTTTCTATGTAAATAAAAAAACAGAAATTTAGAAAAAATATTGTTAATTTAAACTCTGATATGTTCACTTTAATTAAACATATAAAAAATGGCACGAAAACATACGTCTAACGACGTGTAACATTGCGATAACAACAAAATGGGGTAAAAACTGATAACGACACAAGAGTCTTAAATTTGGTACCTATTGCATTTCGACGAGAAGCCTTCGAAAAAAAGTAATATTTAATAAAGCCTGTTTATAATAATGACCTGTAATAGACATCCGACTGTTCGGACCACGTTTTTAATTTTTTTTAAATTGTCTTATTAATGTTAAAAATGTTATCTTTTTAATTTTTTAAAAACTTTAAGTAAATATAAATAAATTCAAGCCAGGAAGAAGGTGAAATAATTTGGCACCGAAACGTCGAAAATTTAAGTTTTATCATATTTCAATTAAATGCCTCACAACCCCAAAAAATCTTCAATTAATAATTAAGGAAGAAGTAAAAAAACCTCAATAAGATAATAATATAATAATGAAATACTAAGCTACAAAGGTTTGAGTGTGTTAAAACTGGTCTGTTATGTCCAAAAAGATTCTTTATAAAAACTATAAGTATAAGAGATTTTAAATTTAAACTCCTAATATTATATGAAGCTTTAATTAAATCATAAATAATAATTTTACAGCTAAATATAATAGTTAGAAGTAATATTCTGAAGGAATCAATGTTCCGTAAAATTGTTTCTTTGATTTTTCTATTTTAAGTTATATAATAATAGTATTGGACAAGAAACCCCCTGAAAGTTTTTTAAAGACTATTTAATTTCCTACTAGAAATGTTTAAATATACAGGGCGTTTCATTTAAAAAAATGAACTTATTCGTGTTTAAAACTCAGCTAAATGAATCAACAAAAACAAGCATCTCGTGTATTATTTTAAAAGTTTAATTATTCAGAAGGCGTAATAAGAGTATTGTTAAAGGAACTCCCAAATTACTTTACGCTGGTGTTGTTAAATCGCTAAATAAAAATATTTTGTCAATCGATTCAAAAAAACGTAAATAACTCGAAAACTAATGATTTTAGGTACAAAAAAACCTTAACATTTTTGAAAGAAAAATTAATTTGAAATCCTAAAAGTAAAAACTATACAGGGTGTACAAGTAACATATCAGTACGCGGCAACTCAGTAAACATTTTTAGGTTATGTAGCACATGATCTCCAACAAATTTTGTTTTGATTTTGTTTTCTGTATTGAATAATAAACCGTATATAAAGGAAATACGCACTAGGTGGACACCCTGTATACAATAATTAATGATTATGTTTTAATAAATCCAACTAATTTAATTTAAAAAAAGTTTCATGCAAAATAGACTTACGAAAAGCATAAACAATAGCAAGTGGATTCATTTGACCAAAAAGTGCAACTTGTGCAAAAAACAATTATTAATAAAAGTTTCATTAACGTAAAAAAGCGCTCATGCATAATTTTTGGTTCAATTGCAGTCACAATTGCGCGATCAATTGTTTTAACTGTACCGAATCATGTGGATATCGTTATTAAACAAATTTAAACAGCAACAAATATTCAATTTTAAATGACACGATCAAATTTAACGGCCTATTAGTTAAAATAGTTATAAATTATGCATGCGAACTGTAATACATGGTTAAATTCGCTATGTTAAGTTCGTATATAACAACCATTATCATTACCCCCGCTGAACATCAATTAACTACTGGCAATGCCAACTTATTAGAGCTAATATTCCACATGATTATTAACTAACTTTGTAGCGCGCCAAACTAAATATCAATTACTGAGAGATAGAAATTAACAATCGTATGTTACCCAGGGAGGCTTTGGAAACTGACGGCGATTCAGTCTACGCCACATCAATAATAAATTAGGTAGCAAGGACGGTCTCACGTCAACTCGATGTGCCACAATATGTAATACATCCGACTTTATAAATCTTTCCAATTTCGGCGTTGCTGTCGGTTACAAATTCGGCGTGAAGTGCGAGTTCAGTGAGAACGACCAATTTGAACAGCGATAAAATTCATCCCGGCACCAAAACGAACCCGTAGCGCAACGAAGTCAAGCAGCAACGTGTCGAAAGTTACCCTGAAATATGTATGCTTCATGTTTAATGCAACAAGCGCCGTCATTTCTGATAATGACTGCATTCTTTCGACCCGTGTGGCCCAAATTACTCCCCCAACGCGCCATTACTTATATTCCATCGTGATAATTAGCTTTTTCCACTCATTTTCGGTATTTTATCAGAATTTCAGTTCCGCGATAACGCTTGTTCTTTATCCAAATAAAAGTTAGGTGAAAATTTCTGGCGCAATTGATATATTTGGATCGATAGTAAGGTGGTCTTTGAAGCGAATATACGTGTTTCTCTGGACACTACTGGAAGGTGAACCGCTCTGACCGCTAACGCATACCCGTGACCGCTGACATAATTACACGGCTACACACCGCACTAAGAGCCACTCATTAATGCCTTGCGGAAACTCCACTAACAGCGGTATGACAGCCGCAATTTAATATTAAATCACCATTGGTGCAGAAATTAAGACCAGAAACAACTTTGGTTATACAGGGTGTGCCAGCCAAGACGAATTATTCGATAGCTCTGTTATTAGTAATAATTTTAAGGAAAGTTAAATGTAAAAGTTGTTTGTAATCATTTACTACATAACCTAAAATTATTTCCAACTATACACAGTGTTTTGTTTTGGCGCACCGACACAAAATATTGTTTTTTTAAATAGAACACCCTGTATATTTTGTAATTTTTAGATGTAAAATTAAATTCTCTTTCAAAAATATTATAAGTTGTTTATGTCTAAAATGAACCGTTTTTGAGTTATTGACGTTTTTTTTGAAAATGTTGAAAGATGCAGACCTTTATAAAAATATATATATTTATCAACACAACAACACCAGAGCAAATTGCTCTGGTAATTTATTAGACAACAGTGTCATAGTGATTGTTGACTAGTTAAATTTTTAAAATAATATACAGGGTGTTCGTTATACTCGGTCCATTTCGCTAAACTTAAACGCACATAAGTCATTTTTTTAAATGGAACACCCTATACGGGTGTAAATGAAGTGTGGTACACCCCCTTTTTTTTCTATAGTTTTTATTTTAAATAAATGAAATTTTAGACATATGATATGTGCAAAAAACCGGGCTGTTTGAGCCGTTGCACACATTTGTTTCACTTCCGGTTTCGCGGAAAATCACCCCAATTTTGTTATTTTAAATGGAACACCCTGTATATTTTTACCTTTTTGGAAAGAGGAAGTGATTTTGTATACAAATGCACTATTTTGGTTAATTTTTATAACATCAAATTTTTTTTTAAACAAAATTAAGTTTTTTATTAAGGGTGCCGTGACCTGCACAAATTGATTTTTATTATGTTAACAATTGCCCAAAAAACGTTTTTGTAAATTTTAAATGACATTTAGGTTACTTTAATCGGCTTTGAAGGTTGCCGAATCGGTTTTTTGACAAAAAGTCAATTTTTTTAAATGGAACCATCCTGGTACTAGCGGTTATTTAAATGGGGCATCTTCAAACGAATCTATCGGTACCAATAACTTGTATTTTTATTAAGAATCTACTTCAAAAATTTCAAATTATTGTGAAAATTTATTAAGAGATCCTCTTAATCGCAGTAATCTACTTATGTAAAAATGATTACCAAAATTTTTAGACTTTTAATTAAATGACATAAAGTCATGACATAAAACAACGATCATTTGTTTTGTTGTAGTTATGCATAGTGTACCTACTGCGATTTAGAGGATCTCTTAATAAATTTTCACAATAATTTGAAAATTTAATAAAAATACAAGTTATTGGTATCGATGGATTCGTTGAAAGATGCTCCATTTAATGAACCGCTAGTACCAGCATGGTTCCATTTAAAAAAATTGACTTTTTGTCAAAAAACCGATTCCGCAACCTTCAAAGCCGATTAAAGTAACCTAAATGTCATTTAAAATTTACAAAAACGTTTTTTGGGCATTTGTTGACATAATAAAAATCAATTTGTGCAGGTCACAGCACCCTTAATAAAAAACTTAATTTTGTTTAAAAAAAATTTTGAGGTTATAAAAATTAACCAAAATAGTGCATTTGTATCCAAAATCGCTTCCTCTTTCCAAAAATGTAAAAATATACAGGGTGTTCCATTTAAAATAACAAAGTTGGGGTAATTTCCGGCGAAACCGGAAGTGATACAATTGTGTGCATGTGCTCAAAAAGCCCGGTTTTTTGCACATATCATATGTCTAAATTTTCATTTATCTAAAATCAAAACTAAAGAAAAAAAAGGGGGTGTACCACACTTCATTTACACCCGGTATATTTTTACATTTTCTTATAGAAAATTTAATTATCTTTCAAAGTTATTAAGCATGTTTTATGTTATGTTCTTATGATTATTTGCCAGTATTTCACCTAAAATATCCGTAGTAGCCTTTGAAAATTCAAAACAATTTGCAACAACTGTCAACGTAATAGTTATATTCTATGGTAATAGTTTTATTCGATTCATTTCTAAATTATTTCATTCTAATTGATTTCTGAAAATGAAATATTCAAAATCAAAATACATAGACATGGTTTATGCGTTGGGCAAGTGTGAGAAAAATTGTTTCCTAGCAGCTAGGGTTTATGCTGCCACATATCCTGCAAGAAGACATCCCGATGCTGCAGCATTTGAAAGGTTAAAAAAGAGATTTGATAATACTGGTAGTGTTGAACACTGTAAAAGAGCTGTTGTAAAGAAAGCTGTAAATGATGAAAATGAATTTTTGGTAACAGCCTCAGTTATAGAAGACCCACATGTTTCGTTAAGAATAATAAGCCAGCGTACTGATATTAGCAAAACTGCAATAAACCGAATCTTGCAGAAAAATAAATTTCACCCGTACAAAGTAAAATTACACCAAGAACTGATGCCAGCTGATTTTGAAAGTCGTTTGCAATTTTTTCGGTGGGCTAATGAAAAACTTATGGAAGAAAATTTCTTTGACTGTGTCATGTTCTCGGACGAAGCAACTTTTCACAAAAATGGAACAGTTAATCTGCACAATTTCCACTAATGTCACTGAAAATCCAAAATTTTTTAAGAGCTGTGGATAAACAGCATAAATGGTCATTGAATGTTTGGGGTGCAATTTTAGGGACCCACGTTATTGGACCACATTTTTTTGATCAAAATATTAATGGGGACTCTTATCTAAATTTTTTAGAAAATGTTTTATTTACATTGTTAGAGAACGTCCTCGGAATGTTATTGAAAATTTATGGGTTCAACATGATGGTGCACCTCCTCACTATAGTTTAAGAGTGAGACAGTTTTTAAATAATCAGTTTCCAAATCGGTGGATTGGAAGAGCAGGTCCAGTAAACTGGCCACTTAGATCACCGGACCTGACTTGCTTGATTTTTTTCTTGTGGGGTACAATAAAAAACATGTATTTTGATACATTATAAATGGTCTAAAATAAAAACTTTTATTTTATTAATGATTTAGGTGACGATAGTATAAATGAATCGAATAAAACTATTACGTTGACAGTTGTTACAAATTGTTTTGAATTTTCAAAGGCTACTACGGATATTTTAGGTGAAATACTGGCAAATAATCATAAGAAACGAGATAACTCCAAAAATATTATATTTAGACATAAAACATGCTTAATAACTTTAAAAGATAATTAAATTTTCTATAAGAAAATGTAAAAATATATAGAGTATTCCATTTAAAAAAATGACTTATGTGCGTTTAAAGTTTAGCGAAATGGACCGAGTATAACGAACACCCTGTATATTATTTTAAAAATTTGACTAGTCAACAACCACTATGACACTGTTGTCTAATAAATTACCAGGGCAATTTGCTCTAGTGTTGTTATGTTGATAAATATAAATATTTTTATAAAGGTCTGCATCTTTCAACATTTAAAAAAAAAAGTCAATAACTCAAAAACGGTTCATTTTAGATATAAACAACTTATAATATTTTTGAAAGAGAATTTAATTTTACATCTAAAAATTACAAAATATACAGGGTGTTCTATTTAAAAAAACAATATTTTGTGTCGGTGCGCAAAAACAAAACACTGTGTACAGTTGAAAATAATTTTAGGTTATGTAGTAAATGATTACAAACAACTTTTACATTTAACTTTTCTTAAAATTATTACTAATAACAGAGCTATCGAATAATTCGTCTTGGCTGGAACACCCTGTATAAATCGGATGAGGAATTTACAATCACAGAATAGTTTCGGCTCCCAATTAGAGCAACAATCCGCTAACCAATAACAGCTTCTACACTAGAATTAGCACTATGTTAAAACAGTTTTACTTACAACCAAATCAACTTGTACTGTTCAAACAGTAACTCTACAGTTTGCATGTAACATATTCAAGACCATTATATACAGTTTTGCAAAAAAAAAAATACGCTTCTTTTGGGCGAAAAACAAAAGTCGTTTAGTGTTTGGAATACTCAGACGTTGACCGGGTGGCGTGTGTCAGACTCTAGTTTCATAAAACACTTTCTCTCTTTGTTTTGAGCAAGAGTATACAGGGTGTCCCAGATTACATTTCCAGCTTGGGGATCTTGCTTATTATAAGAGATACAGGTTTGTTTAAAATAGATGAATTATTCCTTAGTATGAGTGAAGCCACAATCAATTTTTAAAAGTACAAAATTCCTCGTGCTTCAGATGTTATAGCAAAAAAATATGAAAATGTCGAATTTCTTTTTTCTTTCATAACTTTTTTGTCTTAATCATTAGAACAATTTTATTTGTACTTTATTGAGGTATTTTTTAATGGAGAATGTAACTGTTATTTTAGATTCTTTTAACACCTACCATTTTCGAGATATTACGCCTAATTTTATTTTTTCTTGTAGTCCGCGAAGTTGGCTATGGAATAGTTAAATGTGTTTTTTTTCTCGTTTAAATGAAGAAAAATCGTATTTTACCCATCACTTATCAAGCTATCTACGAAAATAAAAACAAAAAACAACTCATTAAGTGTCAAATGACAGTTACTATTTGATCAAAATTTGAGGCTCATTATGGATAATTTCAAAGCCTTTAGAAACACAAAGTCAGTTTTAGAACGAATATTTTCTATTCGATAAATTAATAAGAATGCTTTAAGCTACAAAATTAATCCAATAAAATGCAAGAGAATGTCCAAAAACTGATTTCAACAAAATATTTTAGTCATTGTTGACAAGTGTGTTATTAAAAAATGGTTTCCGCAATGTGAATTTTTGTTAATATTTTGGTAAATTCGTTTTTAGAAAACCACAGTTTTCATTAACGTACCTAAAAATTTATTTGCCGTGATTTGTGAATAAATTATACAAAAGTAACTGTTCTGTTAAGAAAGATAACACCCAGATAATATAATATAAAATGCAGAAGGTACAAGTTAAATTATTTATAATTTTATTATTCAACATAATTTGTATGTTAAGTTGGCTTTGACATATCCTGTAAAACAAGAGAAATAAAAGGAAGGTTAAATAAAAATACCAAAAGTTGTTATGACATTTCTAAACAGTATTTTTAATTTAAATAATACCGGTTATAGAATTGTAAAATTTGTTATTATTAGGAAATTTCGATTATTATTACATGATAAAGTCTCGTCATTCAACATATTCCCATAACAATAACTCAATTTATTTTCCCCTTCACATAAAACGATTTACATAATCTCAAAAACCTGCTTTAGGTAAACTTACTTTTTTTGCAAAGATTTAAAAGTCGTCTAACATAATACACTTAAAGTACCTTTGCGATATTTTTTGCAAAATATAAATTGAAATGTCATCTGTATTATTTTCCAGTAACCCGACAAGTGCAATTATTTGTACAGGTCGTTTTATTCAACCTTCCTGTTAAATAGAAATAAGTTACTAATTAATTTGTTTCTTTTTCCTTAGTCCAATGACAGTAATTTGGATACGAGTGTCATAAATAAAGTGTTTTTGAACGGTTAAGTATAAATATACGTTTAGGTAAAAGATCTATTACGATTCAAAAAAATTCTGGTGGAGGCGACAGGTAGAAGGTTACATCCGACTGTTTTTGACATAAACTCAAAAAACAGAAACTTATTTCTGAACTAATTATCATTTGTTGCTAGATGTTAAGCCAGCGTATAAACATTTGTGAAGAAACGTTGAGCAAAATGGGGTATTTAATATTTCAGGACATAATATTTCATATCAAATAAAGCAATATTTTCGTTTTTGTAATATCAATTAATTATTATCAAATAAAGAACTGAAAACAATTTTTAGATAAATAGTTATTAGTAATAATTTGGAAACATTGAATTTAATTTCTTTTTAAAAATGCCCTGTTGTGCTCCCTAGATGGGGTACTTTTCTTTTTCAGTAATGTAAGATAAATGTAACTTTTTCTTTGATGGAAAATCATTTTTTACAATGCATAATACATATTGTGTAGAGTAGAGAAAGCATCGTCTTTATCACTTTAATGTTCCACACAAAAGTTGTGAGCCTATTTTAGGCTAGCGCAACATCTGATCTACCTTTTTTAGAATAATCATGACAATAAGGGCTTTTATGGTTTTTATCAGTTTCTTCACTATTACTATATGATAGGGTGTGATAGAACGGGTTTTTAGAATTTGATCTACAGAGTTAGGAATACTAACTTTGGTGGTTGATTTTATACAAACTACTTTTTTTAGGATTGCAGTTCCAAAAATGTTTTAATGCCCCTTAATAATAATATGATTATTTTATTTTTGCAATACATTTATTTTAATGTCACCGTTTAAAGGATGTCGGGATAGACTAGCAAGAGTCGATATAAAACAATAGAAGTCCGTTATTGTTTTTTCCATGGATTAATTGATTATTATCTTAGATTTTGCAAGTTTTTAAGTTATTTCGCTTATTTTTGTCAATAGACATACGAAGTATTATATCATTGTAAAAAGAATATATATTCTTTATATCTAAGTCCTCACCCACTACGGCTGTCATTAAAAAAAAAGGTTCTTTAAATATATCGCACGATAGTTTATAAATAATAATTCCACTATCACCATTTTATAGCAAACAAAATCCAGCACCATTTTTTCTTCAGGCATTTTTGTGTATTAGTAACGATAGCTAAGATATTTAGGCTTCAAAATTTTCGCCGAATTACGTTTTTACTTTCGCCATACGTAGTATGAAGAAAGTATTGTTTCGTTACATCACACAAGCCATGGAATTTTTAAACAAAACAATAACTTGGTTAAAGTACACTCCTAAATAGCTAACGTTTGTGCCATTCTTGTATTTATTTTCATTGTTTACGGAATTAGCAATAAGGCCACATGGAAAAGTGAAACACCCTTTATTTTAACAGTCCTGTTCAAATAAATATTTTACAAAAATGAAATTTTATTAATTTATTATTGATAAAACAGAGCAAGTGCTTTTTGTTTCTCAGCATCATGGTCTGATAGTGACAGCAGCCTGGGCTTTTTAATGGTTTAAAATAAATGCTTAGGAAACTGTGATATCATTTGGTGCTGCAACAAAAATTGACCCACAGATGATTGCCTAAATTTTAGATTTTTTTTTAAATAAGAAATTTTCTAACTTGAGTGGTGAAGAGGAATAATCAATACCAGGGGCATCGAATATCGATATCGAAATTATATCGATATATCAATATCCAACATTTTCCGATAACAAAATGATATCGATATATCGCCCACCCCAAGCCTATGATTCTTGAAACAAGATCTAGGTTTCACTATAAAACCAGTTTTGCGTAAAAAGTATTTAGTAAATTTACAATAAAAAAGAAGGTTTCGTTTTTTTTAAATAATTTGTAAAAAATATACTTACTATATACCACGTTTTTTTCATTGTCTTGTAATAACGAAATGAAGCTTTTAGTTTAATGTTATTATTATTGCTACATTAGTATGATTTTCATTATTATTAATACAATATTACTCTTATACTGTAAGTATAAGCTCATTTATAGTTTACTAAAATTTCATAACGTTCCTTCAAACTGGATTATTATCCGCACTTAAAAACAAATGTATCCAATATTCAGCTCGTAATGCCGGTATGAAAATCGAAATCGTTATTGCTTTGTTTATTTGCTTCATATGGGACTTTTTATAGCCACGTTATAGAATGTACATAATTTTGGTTGTTTTGTGCGGCAGAGCAGAAATTTTACCAGTGACATTATCGATTACCGTTACAGAGTAGCAAATAAGAAACGGTTTTCCATGAACGTAGAATCTATCGAGTTTTATGAAGTTGAACATAGAAACACCCTCGATGCGCTATCTTGTTGGTTATTTTTGCATATAACTAAACAAGGAAAACAATTATACCTTACCAATACGGCAACTATTTCCATTTTAAAAATGAAACGTACTCATAGACAAAGGATGTCCAATCTGCAAGTTATTGTACAACTTTATTTGTTATTATTGGCAATGTAAAGTTTGTTAAATAAGAAAATAAATGCAGTTTTAGAAGATTAAAAGTAGTAAGTTGCTTTTATTTTTTGTCTTACAGTGTTCATTTTTTATAAGAATAAAAATAAAACTTTTTTTCTAAGTATACTAGTCAATTATTGTTTCTTTCTCTAAAATAAATATACTTTGTTTTTCCCATTTCTCAAGAATTATCGCGTTTCCTTTCGAGAAAAATTAAAAATTTATGTTTCATTTGTTTTTAAACAGATTTTTTTTGTTAACGGTATCGAAATTATTATTGTTTATTTCAACAATTTGTAACGGTGCATGTTTACGATTTTTATTGCAATATCTAAACATTTATAAATATGAATTTATTTATAACTACGTCATAACATACTTTTTAGGTAACATTTAAAAGAAATCAATATTGAATTTCATATATTTCAAACTTCGTGTACAAAAACTACTTGGAAATGCTTTGTCCACAATAAAGCTAACGTTTACACAAAATTAACGTAATTATTTATTTATTGCTATCGATTTTGTTACGAAAAAGAGAAATCGATTGTTTTTGTTTTTTTTAATTATTTTATAGATACACAATAAACGCATTAAGTTGAGTTTTATAATCGATTTTATTTAATCACATTGTATTTTGTGTCAAAATAATAAACAAAGTATATTAAGTAAGTATCACACAGTGATATTTTATTTTATCGTATACAACCTTTTAATCTGAATTTAATCGGGCAAATGTTATTCATATATCATGAGGTTATCGAGATTTCTCAAAAAATAAAAAAAAAAGGTTTTCTTTTCTCGAGAAACATAAACTATTGATAAATCTTAAACACTATAGCCAATGCAAGTATAAAACAAAAACATTGTTTTATTAGGCTCATAAATCTTAATAGTTCCGTGGCATAAGGCTTATGATGTTAGTTAAAATAGGTGGAGCCGTCATATATAGTTTCCATAGTAACGACATTATTGAATCTTCGGGTTAGCAACCAATTTTTTTTGGTAAAAACTCTTGACGTTTAAAAATGTTGTCTTCGACTTTTTTAAGAAAAATACGCGATTGCCAAACTGAAAATCAAAATTTCAACATAAACAACGACCGCAGAAGTCTAAAGAAAAGATAAAAATGACATTGCATAGTTATCGAGAGTTAATCATTTATGAAATTTTGACGCATTTTTATGCTGTCAAGCACTGAATGAAAAAGGGTATTGATATGAAATTTTATGTATGACCATAATGGCATTTGATCTGTTTAATAAAAATATTTTCAAGATTGCAACGCTTCCGGAATTACCGGAAGTTGACGTCTACTTTCTTATTTCAAATACAATAGTCTGCTTTTTATTAGATTTTTAGAGTTAACACGTTATTTCAGAGGAACTTTTATTAGCATTCCATATACTTAAGTGCAGTCGTTTTTTAGATTTTTGGACTTTTTTGATTTTCGTCGCGATGGTTAACATTATCTAGTGCTGCCATTTTTAAAGAGAAAACGCTTTAATTTAGACTATGCATAGAAGAAACCTTGTAGTTCAACCTGAAATTTTTGAAATCGATGCATTATTTACAGGGTGTCCAAAATTTAATTTTCTTTTAATACAACTTCAGATCACTAAAACTCGTTTTTTTAAAAATACAATGCCTATCTTTTTTTCATTTTCTAATGCAAAATTAAATTCTGCATCAATCTGCTTTAACGTTTCCTATACCTATCTGCAACAGTTTTCGAGTTATTAAATTTTTTTAATAAAGTTAAGAGAAAAGGTAACATTTTTAAACAGTAAGCCTTGGAAATGATAAAAAATGCCAATATTAATAACTGTCAAACACTTTTATTGCGTTTTTCTGAAGTATCCATGAAAATGGAAAATCAAGAGTATTTAAACACGGTTATTTTGAACTTATTTTATATTGCAGATAGGTATAGGAAACGTTAAAACAGATTGATGCAAAATTTAATTTTGAATTAGAATATGAACAAAAAAAATTAGGCATTGTACCTATTTGAAATAAGAAAGTAGACGTCAACTTCCGGTATTTCCGGAAATGTCGTCATCTTAAAAATATTTTCATTAAACAGATCAGATGACATTATGGTCATAACCAAAATTTCAGATAACCCTTTTTCATTCTTCATATATGTTTAATGCCCGGTCCCAATCAATCACCCTGTATAACATATTTCCATTAAATTTTTATTCAATTTACGCAGGTTCATTTTACGTCTTATCTGTATCTTTGTTAAACAAATTTTGTAACATTATTAACAAATATTACTATGAAATTTCCTGTAAATTGTTACATTCCGTATCCCACAACGACCTTTTATTGGTGTGTCAAAATGTTCATAAACATTGACAGAAATGTACCGATCAATCGTCGCCATATTGAATGCCTATCCTGAGGAATGCCGATACCGTAGCGGCCCAGACAGGTGCTGTTTGTATGACACAAGTTCACGACTTCCAAACAGAAACCGACCTGCCACGGCGACTTCCCTGCGCGTCAATATCTTACCGATACTTCTAGACGCGATATGGTGCAGTTTAACCATGAGTTATAGTGCTATACACCTGGCGCTAGTGGATCGCGTTTTAGTGTCGTAGGATCGTAAAAGAAAGTGACAATACCGACAATGGATCACAATCAAACTCGATGGCTACAAATTTATTCGTGTGTTCAACGTGTAAAAAAATATTGACTTACAAGTTGTTTTGCAAAAATGTTGATATGCGCCAAAATTGGTTTGTTATATTAACTGAAACATAATATTAATTATCAATACTACACAACTTTCTATGCTGCATCGTTAAAACTTATAGGTATTTCCTCTCGTTTATAGCATTAACAAAGTATTTTTACGCTTTATACTCTAACAACTGATAGAGCAATCTTTAAAATTAATCAACAAAGTATAAAAACAAAGAAACGAAATACAATTGAATTAAATTGATTACTTTTAAAGGCAATATAAATGTAATAACAGATATACATCTTTTGTAACGGATAAAATTCCTTACGTATACACTTATACAGTCCCAAATTCGAGTAAATGCATGGCGATCTCGCTTATCTTAAGAGCTACGAGGTCGGTTGAATTAGCGCAAAGTTGCAAAATTAGATGCTCGTTATTTTATCAAGGTTTTAAAATTTTTAAAATTTGCCGTATCATGTCAAAATATGTAATAATTATAAGAAGGGTATTAAATTAATTAAGGAGTACGTATTAGAACGCTATTAAACTATTATTTTAGATATTTAGAATTTAGAAGATTTTTAGATTTTTATTTTATTTTATTCTATTTTTATTTTTATTATATTTACTATTACCTATGTAAATTATGTTACAATGTAAAAGCAATTGCTAAATAAAGCTAACTTAACTTATCAAATATATGCAAAGAAAATTTTCATAGCTGTCTTAGTTCAAAAGTTATTCCTAAAAAACTGAAAAAATGGTTTTTTGTTTTTTTTTGCCCTATATCCTACATTTTTTAAGATATCGGCAATCTGGAAGCACTTCTACATGGCAACTTCTTACGCATTATATTTTGAGATAACATAAAATTTCCCACAACGTTTCGTCTCTTCAAAAACATCAACTGCATTATTTTAAATACGGCGAAAACAAATTAATCTCATAGTCGGATAGCATTTTTTTTCTGATTTCAATGATAAATGATAAATGACACTTAATATCTAAAATAATATTTTACCACGAAAATTTGAAAAAAATCATTTTTTCCAATTTTTGAATCCGATTATATTAATTTTATTTCACCGTATTTAAAAAAATTAAGCTGATGATGTTTCTGAAGAGACGAAACGTTGTTGGAAATTTTATGTTATCTCAAAATATAAAGCGTAAGAAGTTGCCACGGAGAAGTGATTCCAGATTGTCGATATCTTAAAAAATGTGGGAAATGGGGCAAAAAAAACGAAAATATTTTTTTTCAGTTTTTCAGGAATTACTTTTGAACTAAGAGAGCTATGAAAATTTTCTTTGCAGATATTTGATAAGCATCTAATTTCGCAACTTTGCCCTAATTTAACCGACCTCGTAGTTCTTAAGATAAGCGAGAACCCCATGCATATACTCGAATTTGGGACACCCTGAATAAAGAAATTCACGAAATTAATTCTGCTTGTAGCTTATGTTATAAGGGACAGTCCAAACAAAAGATTACAATTCGTGTGAGAGTATACATTAGATCAGTGTTTCTCAAAGTGTGGTCCGCGGACCCCTAGGGGTCCCTGAATCCTTTTGAAGGAATTCCCGCGCCTTTTTATAATGTTCAAATATCATCTAAATTGTTTTAATGCAAATAAATTTTATTTAGAAAAGTATCCCAAATTTCTCTCAATGTTTTAAAAATATGAATAAAACCTGTTTCCCTTACCCTGTATTACGTCAAAAAAGAGGTAGCTAAAACTATGTGTAAGTCATTTTCTAGCTCTAAGAGTTAAAAAAACAAACTTTTTTTTATCTCATAATCTGCCAATTTATATTAAAACTTTAAATTTGTTACTAACTGTATAATGCACATAATTTTGAGCAAAATATGTGCCAAATTTTGTTTCTAACTTTAAAAACAATATATTATACATAATACGACTTTCGTACAATATTAGTTGTCATAGTGCCATTAAATATGTTTTATGCAGAAACTTGCAAACTTTTTTTTGTTTCTAAATTTATTCTAGTTATTAATTAGATATTTAATTGTAGTTGGGGATCTTTTTTTACTACGACCACTTCGTTAAATGACTATTACTGTACATGGTGGTCCAAATTCGATGGGATTGCATGGGTATCTTGCTTAAAAGGCAAGATAGAGAAACGGTTAAACTACCAAAACTGTGCACTTTTTTGGGACAATTTTAGAACAGTTGTCAAATATATTCTATCATTTTCTGTTTTTCTCGATTTTTTTTTGTTTCCACAGCCTACTTTTTGTTTTTCATCTTTAAAAAAATTAAAAAACGTTTGTAACTTGCGTATTATTGAAAATAAATACATCAACTCTATATATTTGGAATGAGAAAAAAATAAGGAATTTAAATAGGTCATAGCCAACTATAGCTTCTATTTAAAAAAAGGTACCTAAGTTTTAACGGCGAGCGCAAAAATTTTTTTTTAGTGTAATCAAACAACATAGAAATATCTAAAAATATTGTTAATAAACTTTTTTGATAGTTACAACAATAACGGAGATATGACACATTATAAATATGACAAAAAAACAGTTTTTCTCTAATATCTCAAAAACCGGAAATGATATTATATTTTTGAAAACGGTTCTGAGTATGTCCCAAAAAACTGCCCATTTTGGTAAGTTAACCGTTTCTCTATCTTGCCTATTAAGCGAGATATCCATGCAATCCCATCGAATTTGGATCACCCTGTACAACCTGCGTGCATGGTAAGAGAGACTTTACGCATGGTAAGCAAAAAGTTAAGTTTTCTAGAAATTATTTGAGTAGATTCACTTCAAAATTGTCAGTTTAATAGCGTAGGTACAAATGTTTTTATTACTGATAAAATCGTATATGTTATGTGGTCGTAGAAAAAGTATAGTACACAACTTGAGTTGTGAAGCAGTTACGCACTCGTGAAAATGGGTCCTCGCCGCTACGTTTCTTCGTGCTTAATATGCTTCTTACGACTCTTGTTATGTAATATGCTATTAGAGAGCGTGTATGACACGAAACTTTTTTGTTGCACACAATGAGTTGTTAAAGCGATTATTTAAAGCATACCATGTTATTTCGCTCTAAACATATACTTTAATTGTACAAAGCATTTTATTGCTTCGACAATAGTAATAAACACTAAACGACATATAAGTATTTTATTTATATTTCTGTTCGGCTAAATTAATTGCTTTTGTAGTTAAAATAATTCCATTCAATTCCATTGATAATCAATAACGAATGAACGAGTTTGATGTATAATTTTTGATTAAACTGCCAGAGAGAACGTTTTTGTTTGACTTTGTTAAAGTTATTTTTCAATATCATTTTCAGTATTTCAAATTTATATTTGGTTATATTGATATGAGTTAATTGATAGCAAAAAATAAAATTACAATATCATACAATACGTTGTGTTTAATAGCAATACATGTAAAAAAGGCTTGTGTAATATTTCTATAAGATACTTTGATGCTATCTGTTTCTTTTTAGTGCTTAATGTTGGAAAATATACAAGTAGAACAACTAATGTTTAATACCGTATTAAAAGTATAAATAACATACGTTAAATATAGCATCCTTTGTCATTTAAAAAACAATAAACGGACGTAGTCGATGTTATAACTTGCTTATCGATTGTGGACAGACGAGTTTGTTGTAAATTTCTGAGTAAATTATGTACATTTTGGTGGATGCGCCGGAGATGAGACTTTGAAAAAGCTACTAATAAAATTAAGAAATTATCAAAACGAAAATGTGAGTGTAGCTGTAGTTGTGTTTCTATATAATTTAAATAAACAATAAGCATATTACTGAAAGTGTGGTTCACACAATATCATTCTCGGTCCTGCAATTATAATTACCTTTACGGAAAAGCTTTTACGTTTTTTCAACTTGACATTTTCGTCACTAAAATTTTACGGTATGTAAGCCAAAACACATTTAACTAACACAGTCGTAAAAAGCTGAGTGGGAAAATCTCAACCGGGAACATAATTCCCAGCAATTTAGCCATATGAGAGGAGATGATATGATGTAACAAACTTGATTAGCGCAACACTTAACTTTGCTAAAACAGTGCGAGTGTATCAAGTTAGTGCCGGCTCACGGAGCGAATTAATAACTACTGTGTCAACAGGGACAGTGGCCCACTAGCGACACTAACGGTAAAGGCAGACATATTACGTGCAGTATGTAGTTGGTCTATTAGCATTGTTTGGGTCCAAAATCATCCATACTCTGCCATTAATACTGTACAAGACACCTGTTATGTTGAGCTGTTATCACTCTTGATTACTCCAACATGTCCGCATTGTGTTAGGGTCAGCATTTCATTACTTTAGCAGTAAATTGTCGTGTATACTATATGAGATGTTGTTCAACATGTGTTTCTATCAAGACATATTATTAATTGTTTATACGCATATAACTATAAACTTGTTCTTTAAGGATCTACATCCATATATACCTAATTCTATTATAATGTTTTTATGTAACACAGACAAATCATTTTCAAGTACATATTGTGCTTACGAAAAACGACTTTTAATGTGTTTAATCTTTTTTCCAGTAAAATCGCAATTTTGAAGTTAAAATAATCAATTATTTAGATTTTTATTGCCGTAACATATCGCATGTAAAATTCGTTTAATTGATTTTATATCTTTGATGAACTCACAAAATAGGTAAATCTTTGTGAAAATAAAGGAATTTAATGTGTGTACTGTTACAGTAAGTAACAGTTCGTCCAAAGAGCTGTCTTTTTTTAAAAACACAAGTAAGAATCTTTATTACAAAATAAACGAGTTGGAGTAGGTACATATTAATTTTTAACCTTTAAACAAAAACCAGTTAGCAAATATATCTATAAATATTACCATTAATAAAAAAAATCAAATACAACTTACTATTGTAAGGTGACAAAATTATAATTAAAGTAAAATGTGATGTGAAATGCATTTTATTGTAATAGTACCTTAAATTTAATTATATACCTAGGTTACCAAAATTTACTTCAACAATCTAACTATGTTAATTGATTTATCATGTTTCATTTTTTGGCAATTTAAAAATGTTATCAACGGATAACAGAAATGATCACTTAAACAGATATTTAACCAAAAAACATTACATTTAAGTAGGATTTTGATAACTTGTAAATGATAAAAACCACTTAAACTAATGGGTAGTTCACACGGTGACATTTAAAGTCGCGACTTTTATGTCCCCGTGTGAACTATCAAAAGTCGCTACTTTTAATGTCACGCAAAGTCGCGACATCGATTTGACAGTTCGGCATTTGACGTAAGCCTACCATACTTTTATATTTTGACATAACAGACAAATAGGTTAGGTTAACCTAACCTAATATACATTTGTTTGTCATCGATTTCGAATTTATCATGTCCCCAATATATGTTTCAGCGATTTTAGAGCATTATCAACAAATAGCAACTTCAAAATAGTTAGTTGCTCTACAATACTCGATGCTGCAATTACAAGAGCGGCCATTTTTATTTTGAAGTCGCGACTTTCAATTTGGGTAGTTCACACGGTGACATTTAAAGTCGCGACTTTTGATGTCCCGACTCTAAATGTCACCGTGTGAACTACCCATAAATCACATATCACATGTATTGCAAATTTTTGCTAGGGAGTATTTTCTCTATAAAACATGCAACTTTTGTATCGGATAATGATTCTTAAATTTCGGAACACTGAGTATGAATTGCTAAATGATGTTATCATAAATAAACAAAAATATTCAAGGCCAGAATATTCCAAAATGAAAAAGACGTAACCAGTAAGAGTGAACAAAAATAAATTCCTGCTGGCTTTTCAGAGTAGTTTGAATTATTCATTTAAACGAAAACTAATTCGAATATTTATTTGGAATAGTTTATTGATTCGAATATTGAATACATATTTCTAATAAATCATTTGAATTTTGCAATAGTTTAAGTGGTCATTATTCAATTTTGAAATTAGTATGTCTATTTAGTTTTTAAAATTATTTTAGTCTTAGGTAGCTCCTTTCAAATATTTTGTGTGCAGTGTTTACTTTATTACAAAATATTGTCTTGGGGCTTGAATCATATTTTTCATTTTGATATGAAAGGCTTGGTTGCAATCAAAACAATAAAAATAGCAATGTAAACAAACCACAATGAATAAATATCAACAACGTATGTTATTTTTGGTTCTGTATGGCTATTATCAGAAAATAAATGTTAATAAAAACTAAGACTGGTACGCACAGACTCATGATAAGTGTTTAAGAATTTGATTAGTCTTCAAAACGTTACACCACGTTACATGCAAATAAAATAACAAACTATTTGTGAAGTAAAATAAATTGTCAAATTCCTAGATTTATTCTGATTAACCGAAATTGACGGCAATCTGTCACTTAACAGCAAACTTGATGTCGGTTGACAGGATAGCGAACTCTTCTGTTTATAACCTTTGCTTGAGTAATTAATTGTTAACATAGACAAAATTAGTGAACAACAATGGTAATACAAGTTGAAATTACCTACATTAACGGAATAAATTTGATCTTTTAATTATTTATAAAGAATGATAGTGTTATAGATATAGAATTGACTAATTATAGTAAAATAACCTTACACCTCTGTGAAGCACTCCAAGAATCTTACGAAATTGATTTGTTAATATTTTGGTTTCTTCTGTTTTTATTCTATACAGTTTTGTAATCAAAAAATGTTTACTGGTTTTGAACAGGTCCTTTAATATAAATACATTTTTAAAACATTTCTACATGTTGACTTCATCAGGGCTAAGATGTAGAAATGTTTTAAAAATTGGTTTGTTTAAATATTTTTTTTACTTAAATGGATACTGCTTGCAGTCTTAGATAAATAACATACCATAATTTTATACATTGCGAGTAGTAAAATGCAACTACAAACTGGGTTGAGAAACTTTTTATAAAGGAATTGTATATTTATTTATAAGTTTTGATAGAAAATGAGAGTTGGTCCCGAGAGAAATTAAAAACGAGTTACAGTTTGTATAAGTAACCTCTAAAAAAACTTTTGGCTTATTGATAGACGGAAAACTTATTTGAAACAAGTCGCTTTACCCAAACATAACTGCGAGTTTTTCTTCTTCCCCTCTTTCTTTGGGAATCGAAAAATATGACAGTTGCCGTAACACGTAGAAGCATTTTCGACCCCTAATTTATCTTCTAAGATAAATAATAGGGGTCGAGTTGGTGGTTTAATAAATAATATGCAGAAATTCCAACGCGTCAATTCATTATATATAATAACACTTTTTTTTTTTGCACGAAACTGCAACTTTCTGTTGAGCGTATAAAAGTAATTCATATTTTACTACGTTACAGTAACAAAATTAAATTTTAAATCAAAATGACTCATACAAGTTTAAAACGTTAATAACTATATAAGTGTATGGTAGAAGATTATAAGCGAATTATTTAGCACTGTTATATATTTTTATGCGTTATTGATAACATTTATGTAAAAAAACAAAAACTATATCTTTGGACATTGAACGAAACATAACATAATATGCAAAAATCCAAATGATGACTATAGTTGCCGAATATAAAATATTCATAAAATTTTTGAGTTTAATATGTCGTCAGTACACAGGAAAAGTGACGCATCTCAAAAATCCTCATTTTTTAGGAGAATGATTTTTGTGCATTTTGAAGTTATAAAACAAACATTTTCTTGAATGTGATGGTTTCATAATATGTACTATGGCATTCAAAAATTATTATTTATTTGACCAAGTTAAACAATGAATGTTTTATATTATTTATCTCAAAAACGAAGATTTTTGAGATGTGTCACTTTTCTTGTGCACCGACGATGTGTATTGTGTAGGACAGTGTTTTCCAATTTATTTTAACTATGAAATTATTTCATATTTTAGTTTTTTAAACAATGCGGAACCCTTTTTAGATTTTTACATTCATAGCACAGTGCATATTATTATGAATCTAAATGGTAACTAGGGACTAAAAACAAAACATATTTCGTTTGTATCTGATCCGAACGAATAAAAAGTTTTATTTTCGTGTATTTTCATCCCAAAAATTTTGTTTTTACAAACTGTTGATACCGGTTATAACTTTCAACATTAACATTAATACGGAAGAAACCCAATCATTCGAATATTCCATTATTTAGATTACAAATACTTTATATGTAATATTACGTAAATTAATACAGCTTACCTTAAAAAATATACATAGGGGAAGGTGGTATATACTGGGACACTTTTTTTAAATTTTGCGTAACTTTTGAACGGCTCAATTTGCATACCTCAAATTGATATGAGATATTCATATTGCTTTAGTTTATCATTGCATATACAAAAAAAAAATTTTTTAAAAATAAAGGTACACAAATAGAAAGACTGTCCCACTATACACCATTTGTCCCCACATAAACCATTGTGGGACAGCAAAAAATATATATGAAATAAAGCATAAGTAATTAAAAAAAAACTTAATTTTAATTATTTATTTTAAAAATTTTCACTTTTCATGGACTAAATGCCCATTGAAAAATCAAACTAAAATTGAAAATGTTTCTATGTTTTTTCAGTGCCCCCAAACGTAGTCGGTGCGCTTAACCCACACAGAATATTTTCTTTTTCAACACAGTCTTTATCTCTGTTTTTAGAGAAAGAAAATCTAAAGTCGGAAGTCTTTTTCAGAAAATTTACCTGATTATCATCATTGTCCCACAATGCACCATGTGATCAATTTTTAAAAGCAACGATTTAATAAAAAACTTGTATGATTATTTTAAGTTTTAACATTGTACATACCTTTAATATACTGTAAGGTACACCTACGCCAAATTTTCTAATTGTTGTTAAATAAATAAAAAAGTTTTAGCACATAAACTGAATAACCACAAAAAAACAATGCGCAGTTACCAAACATGCCTCACATGTGCAAGTCACTATGACATTGTTTACGACACATACTGTAGACAGGATATAATGGGACTGCTTAACCGCTATTTTGATGTAAACAAACGGGGTAACAGATGGCCAAAATCTCTGTTGTCCCACTATATACCATGTCCCAGTATATACCATCTTCCCCTACATATTTAGAATTGCTATTTTGTACCATAGGTAATCCAGTCGCAGACGTAAAATGTTTGTGATGTTTTAAAGTCCATTTATATGCTTGTTTTCGTTTTTAAGGTAATCTTTGGACCCCCGTTAAATTGTAAACTACGATATGATGGGTTTTGATTCTCATGGACAGCATATTTCAGACTGGCAAAGCGTAAAATTAATTTTACCAAATTGATAAACATAAAATTGGTGCATTTTAGTTAAGCTAACTTCGCGCTCGTTAGTTAAAAAAACAGAACTCGATTTTTTTAAATGATAATGTAGGACACACAATCCACAGGGTCATGGAAACTCGAGTTTAACTTGGGGATCTCGCTTATTATAATAGCCAAAGTGTAGGTTTAAATTTGGCAAAGTAGCTTATTTCTTTGCTTATTATAAACCGAAGAGAAAATGAAAATATTTCGAATGTGAAAAAAAATTGCTGAAGCAACTTTTTAAGCCGAAGCGGATGGCGTTAAAAAAAAATTCCTAGGTCGATTCGTTTTTGTTTTATGACAATCAACTTTATTTTTTCTTATGGGCGCAATCTCTGCTATTTATATAATCAAATAGCATTTATTTTTCTGAATTCATTAATGCACACATGGTAATTTACTTCTTTATTTATAGTCAACAAGATGGTTTACCCGGCGTTGCACGGGCGATTACAATTTTAATTACTGTTTTAACTTGAATAAGCCCAATAATTCCAAATCATACACAAATGACATACTCTGATCAATCATCTTTTCATTTTCTTATAATTCCTTAAAAAATAACTATTTATTGCTTAAAAATTGAATAATAACTCAAATTTATTTTCTTTCGTCTTGTTTCAATTAAAAATGTACTAATAAAAATAATACTTCATGTACATTTATTACTAATTGTATACAAAACAATCTTTACTTGTGAAATACACCGCACCGTATCGTGTTATGACCAGGTATTTGCCGACGTAAGATCGAATCCCGTTCAAGTAATTTTTTTTTTTAAATTGGTAATATGTGCTTGTACTTAAAGTTTGGCGTTAGATCTGCAAGGTCCTAAATAGTAACTGTGCAAAATTTGGTCCCAATCGGTCAACGGACCTAGGATTCTATAGCGAACAAACAAACACACAAACAAACAAGCTCTTTTATATATATAGATTTTAAAAAAATGAATTTTACACAATAATCCGTTGTTGTAGTGTATATCGTTTGCATGGCAACCAATCAATTTAAAATTTTAAAGTTTGTATCCGTTTCCGGTTGAACCCCAATATTTTCATCGAATTCGGAACGGTCTGATACAACATTTTATTGCTAATGTATTTAATAGTGTTCTAGATATTTGTTTGTTTTCATACTTTTGAGCAGCATTGTGTATCATCTCACTTCAAAGCGCTAATTGGACTACGTAGTGAGCGGGTTTTTCATATAAATTTTTTCCCCTAGACGTCTCCTTTCGGAGTTAGGCCACCCTAAAGGGGATCAATAAAATTAGGTTTTTATTTTATATCTCAAATTTGGATTAATGTAGGAGAATGAAATTTGTTAGATGTTTTATACTTATTGAAAGGTTTACTATAGTAATATTTTCAATCATCTCCCACCTTCACAGGGGGCTGAAAAGTGTGACCCCTGTTGGTTTTTTATCAGAACTTTTTGGTGGGTTGAAATTTTGCCATTTAAAAATTTTAGTGGTTTGTTAATGTTCATATTGGGTAGAATTGACGGGTGTTTTAACGTTGTCGCTGCGTAAACGTCAAAATGAATTACACCCGTCAATTCTACCCAATATGAACATTAACAAACCACTAAAATAAATCGTTTTATATCGGAATATTTAATGGTGCATGTTTACTTATTTTATTTTTTACTTAAAAACAGTAGGTTTTACGAGAAAAGTTTGTAAATAAATCAAGCTTAAAAAAAAACAAATTAAATTACAAAATTTTAACCCAGGGGTCACACTTTTCAGCCCCCTGTGAGGGTGGGAGATGATTGAAAAGATTACTATGGGAAACTTTTTATTAATTATAAAACATCTACCAAATATCATTCTTCCACATTTATCCAAATCAGAGAAATAAAATAAAAACCTAATTTCACCTTTAGGGGGTGTAACTCCAAAAGGAGACGCCTAAGGAATAAAATTTATAAAAAAGACCCCCTTAATTTTTAATAAGGAATTACTTCTGGAATTTTTTCGCAATATTTAAGAAACACCCTGTATACAGTGTATAGTAAATCGCTTAAAATTATTAATCGTTCGTGTGTGCCAGGTTAATGTCACAAAAATTACGCTTTGTTACCATAGTATGTAGTGTGTTTACAACTACAGCCCTAGCTTTAGAGAATTTTTTTCTTTGCTTTCGGCTGTCATCAACATTTAGGATAGAGAGAGAGAGAGAATTAGAGCTTTATATTTTCATCAAATTTTGTTTGTTACGCTTGCCACGCAGTGAATAGGGAGCGCGCAATGTAGCAATGTATAGATAAGCAAGAAGCAATATTTTGCCATTAACATTAAAGAGATCGCGGCATTCCCAGGTTTTGCTTTTTAATTCCAGAAAATCTAGGACTCACAAATATTACATCATTTATTGATTATATTTGTCATACAAATTTTAAACCTCTATACAACAACAAAAAATTACATCAAAGCTGAAAATTTCATCGTGTCCTTTATTTATTAATAATTTTCAACTGTCTCCTTACTAATAAATGTCACTTCTTCAAGCAATTTCCGTTTTAAATTTCATGAATGGCGTTTTTTAAGTCTTACTAATCAATTTTCAGTACATACGAATCAAGTTCTAATTTAATTTTTCTCTCACTTTTTTACCCTCATCGGCAAAATTGTATGTCTTATAATGGTTTTATTTCGTTTTGCTGTGGAAATCTCTTAAACTATTGAATACAGCGTGTTTGAAATTCGAGTTTAATTATCGGAATCTTGCTTATTATAATAGCCAGAGTATAAGTTTTAATTTCGCAAAGTTGCTATATTTGGTGCTCATTAATAATCCGAAGAGACATTGAAAATATCTTAATCGGTATACGAGAAAATTAGGAAAAAACTGAAAATACCATTTTTGAAAACTGTCTATAACTCCTTGGGATTACAAATATCTCAGATTGTAAAAACCTTGCCTAAGTAACTTTTTAGGCCGAATAGGATGATAATCACTATTTTTTTCAAGGTCAATTCGTTTTTGTTTTATGACAACCAACTTTTTTTTTTTCTTATGGGCTCAATTTTTGCTATTTAGGTACATGGTACATATATATTGAAATATATTTTTTTGAATTCATTGAAGTATCACACATGGTATTTTAATGCTTCATTCGTTGTCCGATTTAAAAAAGATTAATACGATGACAAGTATATAATAGCCTTTCAAAATTGATAGTTTCATGATTGATTGTTATGGAAACGACATAGACGACCGGCCTACCTGATTTATAGTGGTTGTTGTCCAAAACGCGCTTTTTTAAATTTGACAATAAATGAAGCATTAAAATAGAAGGTGTGATACATCAATGAATTCAGAAAAAATGATTTTATTTTATTAATGATGTAAAGAGCAAACATTTTGCCGTTAAGAAAAAATTTAGTTGGTTTTTAATTTTTATAAACCAAAAACGAATCGACTTATGAAAAATGAGTGATTACCGTACTATTTGACCTAAAAGAGTGTTAGGCAGTGTTTTCACACATTTGAAATATTTTGTTATCCAAAGCAGTTAAATACGATTTTCAAAAACCGTATTTTCCGTTTTTTTCCTTATTTTCTCGAATAACGTTTGAGACATTTTCAATTTCTCTTCGGATTGTTAATGAGCACCGAAGTTAGCTGCTTTGTCAGATTTAAGCCTTTACTTCAGCCATTACAATAAGCGAGATCTCCATAATAAGCTCGAATCGCAAACACCCTGTATATATCGGAATGTCGATATTTCGATATATCGATATCAAAATTATAACGATATTTATCGATATATCGATATATCGCCCACCCCTACTGATAAGTATTGGTTCGACTATCAATTGCCTTTGCTTATGGTTTTTTTAAAAATTTATTTTACGGAATATATGTATTTATCTTGTACAAAGAATACCTAAACGAATACTTTAAATTATAATAAATATTCGGTTAATTCATCGTACCTCAAAACAAAACTATGTAACCTATTTGTCTTCCTTTTGCAAAAAAAATAATAAAAAATACATCATATCCAGTTGTATAATGTCGAAGCCAAAATAATATTAAAGCCTTTTATACGATGCTATTCACTTTTCAAAATAAAAATATAAAAGAATGCATTAGCTTCGACCATATTACTTCATTTTTAATTTCATAATGTAAAATTAATTAACTAATGGTAGAGACAAAGTGCAATACACTAACCATATTCAGCTTTTGTTACATTTCCTTTTACTATACTTTTTAAGTTAAAAAGGAAAGTTTTATAATGATTCTAATAACAGTTATTTATCTGTTTAACTGCGAAAGCTTATACGTATACAAAATAATGGAATGAATGTTCTTTTAACCGAAAAATATTTTACCACATGAAAAACTGCTTACAATGTCTCATATCGATTAAGTCTAATCAAATTAATCAAATTAATTTTTTGTTGGGATTTTTATTGGTTGATTAGTTATTTGTCTACTGACCTTAAGTGTAATGGTGTATTAGAACAAGAAGGAATAACTTGCATGATAGGTGTTCAAGCTTTGAGATAGTTACTAAAATAGTGTTTGCTGAAAAAATTGCTGACTACTAATTATCAGGTTTTGGCTATCTTGTCTGTGTGATTGTATTTCGAAAAAAAAATCAAAATACTTGTTTCAAATATTGGAAGTAAGTTGTGTGTAGCAATTTCTTTAACCAAAGACTTGTATAGATTTCTGTATGAAGACCTCATTGTATCAGCAAAATTACATTTATACAACTTTTGGCTTCTCCAAACCAAGACAGCGTTATAGACGAGACATATTAATACATCCCATATTTTTTATGTAAATAATAAAACTTCAAATACCTAAATATCAGACAAGTTAAGATTGTTTCTAATAAAACAATTATTATAAAACAAATTTTGAGCAAATAACGCAACACTTAAAGCTTATAATTCTTGATGTAAAAAGTAATGATGTAAACTTTTAAGATTTTAACTCTAATTAAGACAAATAAAAAAAAAGATTTTGTCTAACCAGTTCCTTAAATTAACTTGCTTATATATTTATATTTAACCTCTTCAGGGACGAATTAATTAAAGCCGCAAAAAAGGACTAATAATTTTCAAAAACGTAATTTTTATTGAAAATACATTCAAAACAATGAAACAAAACAAAAATTTTAAAAAACAAAAGCGAAAAATAATGCACGCATATCTGGCCATTGGGCGGTAAGGGCACGTTATAAATTAAATGACTTCATACATTCAGGACACAGGTTCATTGCATTTCTTGCATATATAACAAATTAGACAAAAATAACGCTTTGTACCCATATCCTCCATTCTTTTAAAATACTGGTTGCACATACAATATAGAAGATAATCAACATTTAGCACATAACAATATGCGAGGTTTAGAAAAAAATTACTACCAGAGTTGATAAGCGTACACAGATTAATTAAATATATTTTACATATCTTTCAACTTTTTTAAACTGAAATTATAGAGATCTTCGGTTAATAATAAAATAAATTTATTAGTATAGAAAAACGGTCAACAAATTTCAGTACCACGCTATTTATTCTGACCAGTAATATGACATTTCATGTTTGTTTGCTCATATTTCTTTTTTTTTTTGTTAGCAAATATTGTAGTGATTCTCTACTTGTAGTAATTTTTATTAATTTTTTTTTACCGCGGCTAAACACATATGTGCCAGTATCCCTGAAGAGGTTAAAAGAAAAATTATATTATATATTATTTCTGTTCTGCCATGTAATAAAGTAGCAATAATTATAGAAAAGTAAGTAATCATTAATTATTTGATCATGTTAGTTGAAAAAATTTAAAAACCTATCAAGTGTTATAATTAGCACATAATTTTATACCTGTATATTTTTTACAATGGCTTTTTTTACTCCCAGAACAAGTAGATTACGCAAATGGTATGTATACACATTTAAGTTTTAAATAAATGCCGAAAACTTTTTTGTAGAATATTTATCATATCTAACCTCCCAAAATTTGGTCGTAATCTAAACTGTATATTTTCTCAATGTCTAAATAATTTTGACAGGATCGTTTAAAAGAAAAGAATTTTTTTTTTAATTAGTTACAAAATTACCTCCTCAAAATTCAAGATCTAGGTATATTAAAACTTGATAATTTTTAGGATTATTTAAGTGATTTGGTTATAAACATAAATAAGTTTATTTGAAAATTACTTCTCTTTCTTGAAAGATTTTAGCGAAATGCAAAAAAAATTAAGAGTTACCTACACCTTTATCAGTTCATAAGACAATTCAAAAAAACTTTAAAAAATATTTTAGATTACTGACAACTTTAAATTTCTATATTAGCGAGTCGGGTGAAATTGACAAGAACGTCACAAATTTCCTTTGATATTACACATAAGAGTGACAATATGTTAACAGGGAGGTGCACCCCCAACGATATCAGGTCTTTATAGAGTTTTTCTGTGGGTTGTGTTTAGATTACAAGCAAAAAATAGATGGTTTAGGTCTCCGTAAGACTGCCTGTCACATGGACATGCTGGGCTATCGTTTATTCCAATTTTATGAGGATGGAGGGAAAGTTGCCATGATTTAATTTTAGTCGGCTAATGGTTGCCGAATATGATTTGCTGACATTGAAAGATGTTATGTGTGGAACTATGTTTGGTAAAGTGGGGTGTAATAAAGTGTATTGTGTAGGTGGAGACTGTGCGAACCGAGCCCAACTTAAAAAAAAAAACTTGAAATTGGTATATCGTTTCGATCTTGGGAATAAGGATGAGTGATTTTTAATTAAAATTATTTACATTACTTTAAAGCTTATTTAAAAGTTCCGATACGTTTTAATTATGGCAGTGCGTATCAACATTAAGGTATTAAATCGTAATATAGTTATTTCTTTTACCGAAGGATATCTTTTAAAGTTGATATTATTACAAATTAAGGTCAGTTGTTTCTTCAGGTTAAGGACAGCAATTTAAACAGAGTTGTACTAATGTATCTACTTATTATTTTACTGTTAACTGTTTACAATTAAACATCTTGAGATTTCTAGAGTCACACAAATGTGGGCTCAAATTATGCAAACGTACCTAACTTTTTTTTTTTCCCCATTGCGTAAAAACAGTTAATGATGTGTTGTAATTTGTTTAGCGTAAATCATCTCATTTTTCAAATAAAGTAGTTCAAAGGTACAAGTAGTGCAGAAATGAACCCGTAACGGTAACGCGAACACAATATAACAAATGCCGCAAACTTTCTAAGAATCTGGTAAGTGGCATTAAGAACATCTGTCAACCGGAACCGGTGAAGTTACAGCGGTGATATTGATTCGCGAACTTCGCCCCATTGTTCAGAGCATTAAAATTTGTTTTATTTGAATCACTTAAGATGATTATGGAACAAATCTACATCGACAACTTTTGTTGTCTCCTAACTTGAGGACAAAAACATATCTCGCACATAACGAGCGCCGAACTCAATTTAGTATTGTAAGCTTTTCAAACAGTGCAATAAAGCGTATCTAGCTATATTTTAAAAAGCTCGTTTACATAGCTGTTGGAAAAATGCCATTGAATTGAATACGACAAATAATGAAATCTTATTCTATTTTCGATTGTTAAAAGGCAACAAATGGAACATTATAATGAAAAAACAAGTAATACAATTAAATATCGCTCAAAAGGTCCACACACACCGGCGCGATCTCGAAGCGGGCGCGGGCGCGATCACGATAATTGGTAACCATGTTACTTACTTACTTAGCCAGGTTACTAATTATCGTGACCGCGCCCGCGACCGCGTCGAGATCGCGCCGGTGTGAGTTGACCTTTATATCGATTAAAACTAGAATGTAAGTCTGCGTTCACAATGGACGTAGTAGATAACAGATAGCAGATAGTGGTTAGTAGCTAAAGTTGAAATGCATATAATCAAATGGAAGCGTTCACAATGGACGTAAGATTTACGTAGTAACGATGAAAATCGGATTTATAACAAAAACAAAAACAAAGTGAAGTATCTATGTTTTTAATATTTCAAATTAATTATTTTTTCTGACACTGACAGTATTAAGGTCCACACACACCGTCGCGGTGGCGATCGCTGGCGCGTTCATGATAATTGCTAACCATGTTACTTACTTACGTAACCAGGTTACTAATTATCGTGATCGCGCCAATGTTAAACGATGTTTAATACCACTTATTACCGTTATAACCCTCCACAAATCATCATGTAGAAATAAATACGTAGAATACACGGTGTCAATTTGATAAGCAAATTGAGGTTAGGTTGTGCTACAAACAAGTCGGTTGCTAACGGTATCCAAGTAAACATATTTCGTCACGGATTTTTTACGCGTAACGCGCTAACCACTATCTGCTATCTGTTATCTACTACGTCCATTGTGAACGCAGACTAATATATCGAATTTTAAAAATTAATTAGTCGACAAATTATTATTTTACATTGATTTCTAAATACATGCAGTTTAAATCGGTTTGCAAATCAGAAACAATAATCATTACTAAATAATAAATATTAGGAGTAATAATTACTTATCCAGATGATAAAACGGTAAGTCTGCCAAGACGTTACCGATAATAATCATATTATAACGCGGTTATACCAACAGGTCTGGTCCTTCCAGTTGAAGGTTGAGGCATCGGGCTAACTCCTCGGTTCTCGTAAAAAATATAAAATGTTAAAAAACCAGCACATCGGCCTCGGAACAGGACGGAGAAAAGAAGACAACAGCTACGAAAACGGACAACGATTTATGGTACATGGAATGTCCAAGGTCTTTCCAACAAACTAAATGAAGTGATCAAAGAATTAACAACGCTAAAAGTAGATATAGCAGTAATCACTGAAACAAAAAGAAAGGGACAAGGATCGGAAAACCTAGGGAATTATGACCACTTTTACAGTGGAGTCCCCAAAGAAAGACGAGCACAGCAAGGAATCTCACTCATGATACATAAAAAATTAAGAAAGTATATAACAACATGGGAAGCAATCAGCGAGAGAATAATTAAAGTAAATATGAGCATACGGGGATATAGAACAACAGTTTTAGGAGTGTATGCAGTCAACGATGACACACTAGTAAACATCAAGGACAATTTTTTCGAACAACTAAATGAGGAAATTACAGAAATTGGAAAATCGCGAGAACTAATACTACTGGGAGATTTCAACAGCAGAGTAGGGAAAAAAGATAAAGATACAGTAGTAGGAAGATACGGAGAAAAAACAATCAATAATAATGGAGAAAGATTGATAGATATATGCAATCAAAACCAACTTAAAATTTTAAACGGATTTTACCAACATAAATCAATACATAAATACACCTGGATCCAAGAAACAAGAAAATTAAAGTCAATAATAGATTATGTAATAATAGGACAAAAAACAAAACTTAAAGTTCAAGACGTAAGGGTACAAAGGGGTGTATCATGCGGTAGTGACCATTACTTACTCCGAACAAATATAATATTCCCAGGAAAAGGCAAAAAGGATATAAAAGACATAATACCACAAGAAGAAGGAAGCAGAACTGAGCAACTGGAAGAAAGAAAATATAATCTAAAAAGTCTGGTAGACGAAAGCGTAACAAAACTGTATCAGAGTAGACTGAACGATAAGATAAAAACACAAGAGTTTAATGACATAAACCAGCACTACGAATACATAAAACAATGTATCCATGAAGCGGCTTTTGAAGCCCTAGGGGTATACCAAAGAAAGAAAAAACAAAATCCGTATTGGTGGGACGAAGAAATTGAAGTAGACATAGAACAAAAAAGCAAAAAGTACCACAAATATCTAAGCTCAAAAAAAATCGAAGATAAACTAGAATACAAAAAAGTCCAAGCAGCAGTAAGGCGAAAGATAAGTAAGAAGAAAAATGAGGCGTGGGAAAGAAACTGCCAAAGAGTAAATACCTACTTGGGAGGAAGTAGAAGTTCAGAGAGCTGGAGAATAATAAAAAATTTAAGAAACAACAAGGGTAAAGATATAATATCAATAATAAAACCACAAGACTGGGAAGAATATTTTAAAGAATTACTAGAAGAGAGAAGAGAAGAATTCCAACAACATCAAAATTCGAACAGACAAAATATAACTGTAATAGGATCACCAATTAGACTTAGTCTGGAAGAAGTTACAAAATTATGCAAAACATTAAAGAACGGAAAGGCCACAGGACCAGGAGATATCCCAGGAGAACTGTTAAAATACGGAACAAACAAATTATACGAGCACCTCAAAAAGTTATTCCAAAAATGTATTAATATAAAAGAAATTCCCGAAGAATGGAAAGTATCATATATGACAACTATACACAAAAAGGGTGACAAAAATAAATGCGAAAACTATCGCGGAATAGCAGTTACAAGCTCCATGAGTAGACTATACGGTAAAATTATAAAAAACAGAATAGAAAAAGAATATCAACACATGGAAGCTGAAGAACAGGCAGGCTTCCGAGCAGGAAGGTCAACAATTGATCATGTGTTTTCCCTAACTCAAGTTATTGAAAAAAAGACTTCGCGAAATCAGGAAATCCACCTACTGTTCGTGGATTTAAAAAAAGCATATGACAATGTTCCTCTAAGTAAGATCTGGCAAACTTTGGAAGGAACCAACATTAATGTCGAATTGATAAACGCTGTGAAAACGCTTTATTACCAACCTACAATAAAAATTAAAGTCGGAAAACAAATAACATCAGGTTTCATATCGTCAAAGGGATTAAAGCAAGGTTGCTGTACATCACCAACCCTCTTCAAAATATACCTCGAAGAGGTTTTAAAACACTGGAAGAAGAAGTGTGGGGCAATGGGTGTACCCCTCACCGATACCATACTTTATACACTATGCTTTGCAGATGATCAAGTGGTGGTGGCTCAGGAGTATGACGATTTGAACTATATGACGAGAAAACTTATCGAAGAATACAGAAAATGGGGTTTAGAAGTGAATTTTGAAAAGACCAAATATATGTGTATAGGTGGACAACAACAAGACCTAATACTAGAAGAGGGAGAACATATAAAAAATTGTAAAGAATACAAGTATCTGGGACTGAAGATTTCACGAGAGGGCACGCTGGACGATGCAGTTAAAGAGAGAAATAGGCTGGGAAGAGCAGCAATCTCGATGCTGAACAGTGTTATATGGGATAAAAAAATTACAAAGGAAAATAAAAAACTAATTTATAATACAGTAATAAAAAGCATTATAACCTACAGCTCAGAAGTATGGCCGCTAAAAAACAGAACAGAGAATATATTGAAAGCAACAGAAATGGATTTTTGGAGAAGAGCGGCAGGAAGATCAAGGAGAGAAAAAATAACAAACCAGCGTATAAGGGAAATAATGCATATTACACATACGATTACGGATGACATCAAAAATAAACAACTAATATGGTACGGACACGTACAGCGAATGGAGGAATATAGAATCCCTAAACAAATTCTAAACTGGCAGCCCAAAGGCAGAAGAAAACCAGGCAGACCAAGAAGAAGTTGGAGAGAAGGCATAGATAAGGACATCAGGGAGAGAGAACTAGAAGACGATACATGGAATGACCGAGAAAAATGGAAGCTGGAAATCGGAAAACGTCGGAGAACGTTATAAACCGATATATATATATATATAACGCGGTTATATTTTTAAAAAATTACAGGTAAATTGTTTATTTATATATATCTAGGTTTATGTATATGTCGCAGGCAAATACTTATTTCAGAAAAATAGCTTTTTACTAGGCAAATACTACATGTTTTAAGTCGATACCGGACAAAATCCGATTAGCCAACTTTCCGACGATCAAGTGCCTGACAGACCAACTTCCCGAAAATAAACTTTTCGGCAGAGCAACTTCCTGACAGTCCAACTTACCGACAGGTTGGGTTAGTTAGGTTGCTGTGATTATCTTGACAATCTATCTGTAATAAGACTACCTTTGCGGTATTGCGCATAGTATTTTTATTTAAAATATCTTCAATTTAGTTAAATTTACATCATGAACAAAGTAAATAAAATTCAATTTGAAATTTTCTTGGGTCCAAACAAAGCATTTTATTTTTTCGGGAAGTTTGTCGGGTAGTTGGTTTTCGGTAAGGTGGGCTGCCGAGACGTTGGCCGTCGCGTCGGGCGGTTGACCGTCGCGAAGTTGACTGTCGAAAATATGACATACACCCGCCTTAAGTATTATTTAATTTCTATCTGTTTGGGCTAATTGTATAATATATTTATACAATAATATATTTATATAACCAGGCAAATAGAATTAGACGAATACGTTTTTGGGCGAATCGTTTTAGTTCAGTAATCTATTTAGGGTTTGTTAAAGCATTATTTAAGTAACAGAGAGTCATAACTAGGCCTACCAAACGTCCCGGTTAGGCAGGCACAGTCCCGGTTTAGAGGTTATGTCCCGGTTTCCCGGTCGGTTTCGCTTTTGTCCCGGTTTCTGAAAAAAAATATTCCGCGCCGATTTCGCAATTATAAAGTGTCTCTACAAAGAAATTTATAAAACGATATAATTTTCATAAAATATTTATTTATAAATGTGCGAATGGATTTTTAATGTGAAAATTTTAGAGTCTGTTGTAGATCAAAGCTCCTTTACGGATTTAAAAATATTTTTAAGAAAAATAAATTAAGTGGTTGCAGAACTTCATTCTCATTTAAAAAATACTACTACCTACTGTGCACAACCTACGATATTTTGTGACGAGCGTTTTAATTTCTTTTAAATTAATGTCAGCCAGTCTTTGGCACCGACTGAATGTACCGCAGGAAAGTTTTAGAATTAACCAGAATAAAAGTTACTTCATAAATATTACATCACGAAACTGATGATGGTTGTAATTAAATCACAAGTTCGCTAACTATGATAGGTAAAACGAATTTGTACTGCACTTGTTCACCAAAGATCTAGCACATTTCTTTTAAGAACTCATCCTAGATTTTTCGCAATTAAATAAATACGATCTCCGCATTATAAAAGCACTAAAAGTAGATACATACGCGTTCCAAACTATTAAAAAATGTTCATGCTTTCATCATTTAAAGTAAATTTATTTAAATGAGATATGCAGATTAGCAAGTGTTGAAACATGTTTTATATGCAAATGACTAATCACATTTCAAATTTAGCAAATTCGAGGTAAATAGAGCACACGATACGTTATCGCAATATAAAAAGCGTAATTTGAAATAAAACAGTTGCTGGTAGCAGGAGGTTGCTATAAAATAAACATGTTATTAAATTAGGGCCATAGCAAATTAACGCTATAAATTTAAAAGTTAATGCTTTTAAATCATAAAACGTTCATTCAACGTAATCTGAACAAACTCACATATTGTAATAAAGTTTAGCGCTTCTATAACCCATTTATTACACTCTACTACACTATTATATAAGAAAGCATATAAAGATCTATCGTCCAAGCACACATCTACTCCAAACGTTAAATAAACTACAAAATCGATTAAATGGAATAATAATTCTACCAGTAACTTTAATGCAGACATTATTTTGATAATACCAATTTTAACAAACATAATTTTTACGAAACAGAATTAAAATAGGGTAGCATATGGCAAGTAATTATAGATTTAATAACAAAAAAAAGCTGATTTGGTTCAGTTCTATTATTATTTATTAATATGTGTCTAGTTTAAAAAACAAAGATTTTAACGTTTTCTGTCCTCCAAGTAAGCAAAACATTTTGCTTGTAACAATCCAAGTCTTTCAAGGACCGCCAGGGCTCACTATTGGGACCCATGTTTTGCGGTAGATGTTGTAGGCATAACGTAATATTGGGCTCTTTATAAATTGCCTAGATGTTTTATAACATGTCTGCAAAACGAGCAGATTATGGCTTTTTCATAAACTTCATACGTTTACACTCATACAAAAATAGCTTTAGCCAATCTTCAATAAGTCCCTCATTCATTCGGCCAGTAATAGAGAGTTAAAGGTTGTCTTTTAAAAATAATTATTGAAAATAAAGCTAATACGTTTCTTTTTATTATAAAAATTTCTGCCGGCATTTTATTTTTTGCCCACTTCAAAATCAAGAAAGCCAGAATTAGCTCGGTTTCCGGATTATTATAAAATGCTTTGTAATTTTATAAAATGTCTAGGTTGAACCTTATGCCTGCGACATTTTAACCAATTCTTAAAAAAAGTTTCCAAACAAAATAGTGAAGTTGAATAACAGTTTTCGTTTTTCGTAATAACAATAACAAAGAGAATACTTTGAAAACTAGCTCATTTAATGCAATATACAGGGTGTGTATACATTGGCGGAAGCGCTACACGTGACGATGTTCTTCGTAAAATTATAAGTCGAAAATTTTAATACAAAAATGTTGTACCAAGCTTCCTACGGCCTCAGGAACCATTTAAAGAAACAAAAATTTGGCAACATTGCATCCATTGATTTGCGTTTGGACATTTTTTGATCAGCAATTTTTTCTTAGGTATTTATAATATTTGTTCGAACTGCAAGCCTTCAGTTCGTAAACATAGCTGCAAACTTTTAGGTATCGTCTAACTTCTAACACAAACTAGAAATAATTACGAGAAAAAGAGAGATGACAGCTGATGACCATGTTGCCATGTGTATTATTTTCATTCAAATCAGTGATGAACATAGTTTCAACACCAATTTTTGAAAAGAAAAACACAATATCTAAGAAGAAATATTATTCGAAATTTATTTTTATTCCAAATCGCAGCATTTTCATTAAAAAATATTAAATAATAACGTTTTTTAAAGGACTTAATGTCAAAACTTTGAGGACCTCCTTGCAGACACTGCAAGCACGGTACAACATTTTTGTATAAAGATTTTCGACTTAGAATTTTACGAAGAACATCGCCATGTGTAGCTCTTCCGCCAATTTATACACACCCTGTATATTTGCGTTTTTCGTTTTGTGTAGTGTAAATTACAAAAAATTAAACAAATATTTTATAACACAACAAAAAGCCTTTGCCTGCTGTGAAAAGATCTTTAAATTATTTTATAAAGATTGAGTACACAGTACACCCCTTACTAATATTTAATTTCAATTTTAATTTTTAATGTGTTATATTCTCAAGAGAAATATTAAAACAATATTTAAAGATGTATGATCTAGTTATATGGTAGGTATATGTTATTTCATAACTCATTAATTATACTGATAACTATACGAAAACGTATCATAAACAATTTTTTTTAAATAATTTATTTTAAAATATACTAAAGAAACCCATAACCGATAAAATATCGTCCTCTCTTTTTCCGAAAAAATGGTCTGGATTTTAGTCTGCCAAATATGGACACCCCTTTCTGGACCCATCCAAGGCGTTGGGCGTTGGTTATTTATTGTATCAATCCCTTGTTTGCCATGTTATTTTTTGAAATATTTTAACTAAAAATATTCAAAGGTTTTTTTGGTACCGCAACAACTAGCGGTACCAAAAAACCTATTTTTATTACAAAGCCAGTTTAACGCACCAATTTTCACATAAAACTAGTTTTTAGTAAAATTTAATTATAGCACACTGAAAACGGATTCCTTTACCAATACTTACATTTAATTTTCTTCCAGACATATCAATTATTTTATTGTAAATTTTAGTGACAAAACCCAATAGGGATTCGCAGCCATTGCATGTTATTACGATATATTGCTTAACTAATTTATTTAAAAAATCGAGTAATTTTTAAAAGAGTTTATTAACTACAATAATTACTTTTATATCGTCGAGCAAAAGTGCCATTATATCAATAATTTGTTATTACATTCAAGTCAAATTGCTTGTTCAAGCGTCGATTTAATATACGGATTGAAAATTAGTAACTCAGAGTAGCATAGCAATTAATCTTTGACCTTAGAAAACCACAGCATGATAAATCAAAATCATAACTATATAGTTAAAAATTAGTGCCTGCGAAATTCTATAACTCAATACTAACTAATACTGAGGATAAATGTTAAATTTGCAATCATAAGTCCTATAAGTAGGTCTACCATTACGTCCCGGTTTGGCCGGGACAGTCCCGGTTTAGAGGTTATGTCCCGGTGTCCCGACCGGTTTCTAAAAAAAAAAATATTCCGCGCCGACTTTTTGTGAAATCTCTCCGCGCGAGTAACAAAAAGCGCGAGGAGCTAAGAAAAACGTGTTTCAGTCATTTTGTTGTGAAACGTCTTTGCGCGGGTGTTACAGGGTTGCCAATTGCACGCTTTTGGGGCGGACATACGCGTTTTCGTGGGAAAATATTCATGGGTATGCTTGCTGTACGCATGCCATTGAAGATATTCATAGTAATGTACGCTTTTTGTTTATAAAATTTTGAGCTATTTGAACAAGCAACAATAAAATAAATTTAAAGCACAAGCTTATGTTTTACATATTTTTAAAATGTTCCTTTTTTAAATTCATATTAATATTATGTTTATATTTCCTGTACCTAAATAAAAATTATTACTGAAAGTTTTTACCTTCATTACGAATAATTTTGTACAGGTGGGAACAATCTGATAAAAAAAATCAGAAAAGATTTTGCCATAAACCTGTAATTTTGGATGATGGTTAAGTAGGTACTCTAACTTTACATTAAAACACGTTTGTACTTTTCAAATTCAAAAAAAATCGCCAGCGGCACACTTTGCTGCCTCCCACTTTTTTGACCATCTTTTATGACTAAAAAAAACGTTCTCGTGTTCCGGTTTGACTTTACGAAAATATGGTAGGCCTACCTATAAGGATTCTTAATACTTGAACTAAATGTTTATTAAAGTATTATTTATAAAGTTTACTCAGAAACAGCTTAATTTATCAGCCGTTTTTATTTGTAAATTCTTGTACTCATGCGAACTAAACGAAAAAATAATTGTTCACCAGGGCCGGTTTAACAATTATGTGAATCTAGGCAATTACCTAGGGGCACCACGATGCGGAGGCGCCAGCCTTACTTATAAATAAAGAAAGATCATTAAGTCTGTTTGATTGATTAATTTAAGCAAAACACTGTTTTACTTTATGGTAATTATATTATTTGAACAATCAGTTGTTTCCAATAAATTTTTAGACTGGAAAATACATCTTTAGTGGCTTAGGCCAGAAAGTAACTGGTTGCTATGGTAATGAGTTATCTTTACCGACCTACGCCGGAAAGTAGCTGGTTGCCATGGTAATGAGTTATCTTTACCGACCTACGCCGGAAAGTAGCTGGTTGCCATGGTGATGAGTTGTTTTGTTAATTTGCGCTGTCAAACAAGCGTCATTATACCACCAAGCGAATGTTCACCTTCAGTTTGTAACTCGCCTACGGCTCGTCCCAAAACTATCAACTCGTTCAGTAAAGTACCACTTTCCGGTCTTCTTACGTAAATAACTACAATATTTTAATTTAACTTTATTTGAAAATGGGTTGTACTATCTGGGAGTAGGTTGTCTTTTGGTCAGCAACTGTATCTATCTACCCCTCGCCAGTGGCAAATGGCTTAAAAAGTGTCTGACATTGAAACACTACTTTAAACATAATAATTTTAAAGATATTGATGGAACATGTTTATCTGGTGAATTACGACTAAGACAAGGCACATTCCAAAAAAGACTCATTGACCTGGGAATAATGTCTATAAAGCATTAAATTGCATCTAAAATCGATGCAGATGTATTCAAAACTTCGCCAAAGCAAAGGCCCGAAAAAATATTTTTTCTCAATTTAATGTATAGGAGCGCCTAAATTTTCTTTGCCTAGAGGCGATACTCCTGCACCGAACCTGTTATTCACCAAACATCTACTTAAACATTTCACTCCCAAAAACAACATTCACTATTTTTTATTTTCAAGTTCGCATTAAACAATTTTTCATTATTCGATTCGATAATCCCACCTCCTAGTATTGTTTATCTTGAATTGTCACCCCTTAGGGCACGAGTTCAATTCGGTACCAATATGTGCTGAAAACACTTAAAATGCAAATGTCTCCATCCACTAGTTCATTCGGTTGTCGCTGGTGACGCTACTGTATTGCAGATTTATATCGACTATCGAGCAGCTTGTATTTAACCGAGGTGCCTGCAAATTGCTTTTCTTTACAAAAAGTTTAAAGCGCCGTGGACGTATTAGACTGAAGAAGAACAAATGATTTAAATGTGTGAATAAACAACATGTTTGTTCTATTTTCCGAGCTGTTAGACATCGCTTGCATTTGCAGCTGAATAACATTAATCATAGTGATATAAATTAGCAATTAGTACATCTTCATTTCTTGATGTAAAATGTAATAATTTTATGCCTGATGTACTCCTAAAATTGACTAATTTAAATTAACTACTAGTTAACGATCATGAACATTCAAAAATTGTGGGAAGAACACAGAGCTTATTATTACTGGAAAATGATATTGCGACTAAATTAATAATAATTAAAACGTAATGAATTTAAGTTGAAACACAGTATGAATGCACGTCTATTTTTATTTGCTTAGCACATAATATTGTCAAGTTTACGGCTAATTTTATTTAATTAGTCTGAGACAAGACAAAATTATTATCCAGACACAATCTTAAAAAAAACAGACAATGCTTCCAAACGCTGTCTACGTAGACAAATGATAAAAGAAAACCTGTTACGAAATATTTTAGCGTCATAAATGCGAAAATGATTTAACACTATTCTTTACTTTACAGCTCTGTTCTTATTTCATCAAGTTTTACATTCTTTAGTTGTTGTTTTTTTTAATGCACACTTGAATGACTTATCTTGAAGTCTATTTTGCTGCATAAATTTTTATTAATACGTAATTGTAAAACATTATATGTCAAAATAGGTAAACTTATACAGGGTGAAAACTTTAACTCAAAAAGCGTACGGATTTTGAAATTGTTAAATATAAGAAGGTAGGTTTTAGGAAATGAGTAATTCAAACTGTAAATGTAAGTATTGTTCCAAGTGCTTTAAATATCCTGAAAAAAAATACACTTTTCTGCAATCGTCACTAAATTAACTCAATAAGTACCCAAAAGCGGCTGTAATAATCAAAAAAAGACTTTTAGACAGTAAAAAAATACTTTTTTACTGTCTAGGAATTTAAAAAAATTAAGCGTGCTTTTGTTCAAAGATACATATTTGACAGGAGAATGAGAATCTGACAGATGAATTAAAACTTTATGTATTTGCTTGATTTTTCGCTATTTCTTTGACGATTGCAGAAAAAATTTAATATGCACTTCGGCAGTAAAGTTCCTTTTTATCACTCGCGTGGTTATTAATTATATCGACACTCGTGATAAAAAGTCGAACTTAACTGCCTTGGTACATAAATAACTATAATTTTAAATTGTTACTTTTATTGTTTCATCAATTACAATAAAATTTTAAATTTGGTATTCGTAAATTTAAAAAGGCTTTCATCTAAAGGTTTTATTAAAATTAGCCTAGCTTGTTATAGATTAGGTCCGATTGCATAAAAGTTGAACCTGGGATTAACCCCGGGGTTAAACCACGTTAATCCTAGAACTAGGTAAAATCACAGCATAGTTGCTTAGTTTCAGAGATTAACTTGTATTTAAAAACCAGGGCTACTTTGTGCAATCATGCCAATGTTTGAGATGCGGTAGTCAACTTTTATGGGAGCATACCTAGGTATAACATTTATTTCAAATTCTTACCGTTGAAAATATTACTATAGTTAAAATTTAAGGTTAGAGTTTTTCAGAATATTTTGGAACTGCAAACATTTTCAAAAATATTCTTGGACATTAACAAATATTTATTTAAACTGCTTTTGACACATATATTCAGCTTTAAATTTTACTACGAATTTAAAATCTAACTTTTTTGACACGTTTAGATTTATACTGAAGGGTACATCATGTTTTTTCAAACAAAATCATAATTCGGCTTCTATTAAAAAAAAAACCTCTTTCATGAATATTCAAACGCACCTAAATTACTTTTAAACAAAAAAATATTGCCAGTTTCTATAGGATAAAAATATTTTTTTAACACTCTTAGTAAGATTTTTTGTTACTCATTTATCTTTTAACTGTTTTATTATTATATTTAAAATTTTAAAAACTGTATATTATTTCTTTGGTAAGATGTTCAACAAATCATTTTTATAAAAACAAAGCAAATAAAAGATTACATATCTAAGCTTTTTGTTCTTAATTTTGGGGGTAATTATTTTTTTTTAAATCTTTTTTTTTCAAAACTATATTAAATAAATTTAATACTAACCGACTTTAAAAAAAATAAGTAGACTACTTATGTGATAAAAAAAATTGTAGAAATTCAAAAATTGTTTCTAAACAAAACATGTTTTTGAAACATTGTTTCTATGACGTAGGTAAGTATTTTACAGGTATTTGATTTTTTTCGTGACTATCAAATTCAAAACGGTTCTGTTAGCATCGTTGGTTTAATTCGTTTGATTCGTTTGATAAATACAAATTAAAACCTCCAAAAATTAAATCAATATTATTTTCTGTTCATGTTCTTATACAATTATGTTACAAAGATTAATTGCATAGCATGCCGTTTAAAAATCTGAGCTGAAACAGTTATGCGTTGGCAGTCAATATAAAACAATATACATGGCACAAGGCAGAAACTTATTGCTTGAGAATACACCCTATACATATGTTACAGAAGATATAAATCGAAAGGTTAATGTACATTACCGAGTATAATTTTAGTCAAAATGGAGCTGCAAAAGACCGATTGGCTGTTTTTGGTTGGCGGGTTTACAATTTTCAAGTTTTTAGGTTCCAGCTATCCAGCGCGTACGTCGTAAAATACGTGATCGAAGCTACGGTTTACTATTATTTTACAGTAAACCTATTAAATACACATTTATATCCGTTTAGTATCATAAACCTGCCGCACTCAGATCATAAATATTGCATTATTTCAGTGCTGTTATTTTCGATACTTTTAAACATGTATTGATGTTTACTCTTAAAACTCTGAGCGAGCCAGTAAGCGTCGCGACCCTACTGACGTCGATCATTAAAAACTGAGCACTAAACTGTGTACAGCGTTTTTCGTCAGTTCGAGTTTCATACCTTAAAATTGTTATTGTACGATGATGAAGTTAAAGAAGAACCAAAAAAGATTACACTACTAGTACGACACCACGATAAACATCCCTAACACATACAAAGTAAAACCTCGATTTACCAGATTTCGATTAAACGGATTTCAGCTTTTACGAACGGCAGCAGTGGGCAGTGTTTTTCTACTGAAGACCGGATGAAAATTAGTGACGATCTGACGATGACACGAGTCGGAATAAATTTAGATGTGAGAGGTGTTAAAAATGTTGGTATGCCGGTAGACAGGTTCTCCATAACGGCCAATGAGCGTTTTTTTAAAATGATACAAAACTTTTGTTTATTTAATGCGGTGGGTCGGATAGGATGCTATCGCGGACCGCATCCGGCCCGTGTGCCAGCATTTGTTCACCCCTGCTCTACGGTGATTAAATATTCGTATCATGACGACAGTGCCAAATCTTTTATGTTGTTGTGTATGTAGGATATTTATTTTTGTGTATTGCTTAGCCCTATCGCTACGACGGTCTTATCCGCTATAAGGTCTACGCCAAACGAGGCGGTCTCTCCACTACCACACCGCTGAACGAAAGGCCTTCTTCGCAAAAACACGCGGCTGAACGAAACGCCGTCTCAGCTAAAACATCCCTACTGAAAAATACGACGCGCCAGTGTGCTTTCTCCCATTGCTCCCGAAATCTATTTTTAACTAGGTAATAGTTAAACAAAGAGCGCAAAAATCGTTTTATTTTTACATGAATGTAATTGCAAACTAATTATCGAAAGCGTTGTTGTTTACGACAAATAATAGATACAGCACAACAGTTTAAAAATTTTGCCATGTTCTGTGAATTGCACGGTTACATTTTACCGTATTTATTATTTGTCTCAAATACGTTTGTCGATGTACAGTAGTTATGAGCATTGAAAAGTTTATTTTACCAAAGTAAAGTGATAAATCCTACAATATTTTTTTTTAAATTGTTTGAATTAGGGCAAAAATAGTAATACATAATAGTAAAATTAAGTTGTGTTCCTGAGTGCGAAACGCCGCAATTACCTACGCCCAGATGGTCAAACATGTGCCCTTCTTTGGAATATTGTTAATTCGTGTAAACAATCCATGATCGTTAATATTTCAGTGATAATTTATAAAACATTGCTATATTTGCTTCAAAAACTCGTTTTACATAAACAACATGCTTTGAATTTAATTTATGGTTTGCATTTTATCCCTAGCTGTAACAATGTTAGTTTTGTAACACTTTTAAATAAATTTTAAGAATTTTTACCTGCTATGTGCAATATGTGACAATATATCAAAACCGCGAGTAAAGAATAAATGTACCGAGTTTTGCGGAGGTTTACTATAGCGAAAGGGTTAATAAACGATATGTTGTGTAGTTGATTAATGCCTGACTGTATTGTTATTTAATAGGTTTTTGTATAAAGAGAACGGAAACTAATACTTTGCAGTCCGAGCGCTAAATATTGCAGTAATCGAGGGCTGCAAGACCGCGAGGGCATCTAAGTATTATGTTTTGAGTTATTAACATAACTTTGATATTTTAAATTAATTACTAAGAAATGCACTCTGATTCCTCAAGTTTAACAAATTGTTTAAACTCAGCAAGTTTTTGTTATACTGGGAGCGAATGTTGTTTTTCTAATAATAGCGACCAGTTGTATGTACTTGCTTTAAAACGTTTCTGATTCTCACCGTTTATTCGTGAGCATGGGATTGTTCGATTATAGTCGGAATGTGAGTAGACAAAACATTTATTTATAATTACATTAAACGGGGCTGTGTCCGAAAGAAATTTGTACCAAAAAAGAAGCTAACTGGCATATTTTATTAACAGGTTATTAATTTCGAATCTAATCTATTTGTAAGGCCAAATAAAGTTAGTGAACCGGTGTTTGGTGATTAACAATAGACACTGAGCAACAACTGTAATATTTTAAAAAGCTTGCATTGACAATTGAAGTGTAAGTTTACGAACAAATGTTAGTCCCATTGTCTTTTTTATTATATGCTAGTTTCAATTTTCATAACCACTTTAATATTCAGATATTCACTGATTTTCATATTCCATAACGTTGTAGTATAAAGTATGTTTTAAATCAAATAAGTTAATGTTGCTTCCCACATACATTATTCTGTTTAAAAAAAAATAATAAACATTAGTAATGTCATATTGTGTTATAATAAACTGGGGGATTATAATATTGTACAATAATAATATTACAAAATTGTTTAAAGCAGCAAAGTTTTTTGGAATCAAAAAAAAAATATTTGGTAATTTACTATAAAAAATCTATCTGAACTAGTTTACCAAACCGGTTAAATTTCTTTAAATCGGAACGAAACCTGAATCTTCCAAATTTGACTTTTACTGAGTCATATCATGAAAGTTTGACACACGAAGAATTTTTAGTGAAAGCGGAAAATTTCATGGCCTATAGAAACTCTCTAAATTACTATTTATAAGTTTCCCATTGTTTTTCTTGCTAAATTTACCTTAAAATACGCATTTATCTCTTTAGTATTTAACGTTCCCACAGTTCGATAAATAATATGTGATAAGATAATTATTAAATGTATGAATCTACCTAATTAGCACTTTCCCCACTGTATTTTAGCAGCCATTGTTTCAGGTTTTCTATAAACATTCCAAAATAATGAACAAAAGAACACAGTTTACAAACGTGGTTAAATATTTTAAATTTTTAAACTTTGCTCGGTTAATATTGAATGCGCTAATTGAAATGCAGGGAGCGGTTTATAAAACCAACAATGCGTATATTTAATTTGTATGATAAATGTTAGGAATAAAATGAAAGAACCTTAAATAAATCTATCCAGCCCTAAATTTTATCAGCAAAAACATAAAATTTACCTGTTATGTTCATTAAGTAGATTCAATACTCATTCTAATTAAAGTTGGTTTTGTTTTTTTAAATAACAATCATGTAGGTAGGCTACGCTCTTAATATTCAATGAATGTAAACTTTTTAAATTAAATTACAGAGTACATAAAACCCTTGTTTATTTAAGTTGTATCTTGTCCATTCGAAAAAATAATTAATTATCTAGCTTTTGTGAAGTTGCCACAACTTTGTTTGTATTCATCTACTTAATGGACATACTCAACTTAGAACGACACGATAAACAAAGCAATATCATTATATTAATTATTCGATGAACGTATCATGCAAAAAATGTGTGCTTTCACATTCCAAAATGGATAGCAGAAGGTAAAGCTTGCACGCAGCTCGCAAAATACCTTGGGGTTGTAATTTTAATTTCATTAAATACAATATTTTTTTGGCGTACGAATTACCATGCATAACTTATTTTACTAGCAAATACTACAATTTAAAACAGATTCTAACAAAACTATTTAAGCCCTAACACATATCGTGATCTCTGTAAGTTAACTTTAAATTAAAGTGTTCAAAAATTAAAATCTTATATTTTTCGTAAACTTTCTAACACATAAATCCCTCAACCATTTTTAAAAGAGACTTAAGTGTCATTTTTACTTGCATATTATCCTAAAAAACTTCATCTACAAAATACTTTATTGAATCCTTTTTACGTAATTTATATAATAAACCAATAAAAAATTATAGGAAATATTAAATTAAAACGACGCGACGGTGGTAAAACATTCTCTATTACCACTAAAGAAAAAAAATTGTTTAACCATTCGACTTTGTCACTAAAAATTTACGTAATAAATTCCATTTTTTGTGCCTGGCATCGGTTATTTTCTTCCAGTGTAATTTCATTTACTTTTAAATGAATAATATGAAACAAATACTGACGCATCAGTTACTAAAACTTACAACATTCAAAAAGGCCAAGTTATGGGGATTTCAAGTTTGGTAAAACACATTAACGTTAAAATATTACGCCCATAAGAGTGTAAGTACATATTTTGTCAGTGTTTGGATTTTGTCCATCAACAAAAGATTTGTTGATTCATTTGTACATCAAACACACTCTTTTTTATTGTAGTTGTATGCTTGCCATTCTTCCCTATAAGAACATATTTTACAAGTGATGACAAAACGAATCCAAAATTTTGGGACAGTCGCGTTTAGGTAGTTAACAACCAAAGTCCAATAAATGTACAGCCGGTCGAAAAATAAAGAAGTTTGCTGCTAAAACTGTTGTGTATTATTTGTTTCTTACTGTCTAATTAATGCTCTAGACTTGTGTACTACGTAAACAACGTTTGAGGGTCCAACAAATTTATAAAGTCGATTACAAGCGATAATTAAAAACTATAAACATAAGAGCATGTAGGTACACTTCCCCAATAGTGCGGTTTATGTAGTGCCTACACGCTGCCACAGCATGTAAAAGATTTTGCAATGTAAATGTTTATCTTGAACACAAACATAACGTTTTAAAATTTTACCAGCAACTCATTATTTGATAATGTAATAAAAATAGTTGAGATTTACTTTGTAAAATGTCGAAATTTTGAACTTTATTCATACCTAAATATGATATAACCTATCAATATTAACATCTACACTAAATTATTTGTATTGTATTGTACATGCTAAAGAAAGGTGCGTTTGGTCGAAAACTGTCTATAGTCTTGTTAAAATTAATGGTTTTAAACACATCATAATTATTACGATTCAATGTTAATGTAGGCAAAAATGTGCTAAGATTTTTTTCATCATATTATAATTTTGATTTTGCTATTGATAGGAAAAGAATGACGAAAAACATGTAACAAAGCCATGGCCCAGCTTGGCCTGAAGAGCTAATCAATTATACAGGGTGTTTCTTAAATATTGCGAAAAAATTCAGGGGGTGATTCCTTATCAAAAACTAAGGTCTTTCATATAAAAATTTTTCCTTAGACGTCTCCTTTCGGAGTTACACTCACAAAGGGGAGCGGTAAAATTAGGTTTTTATTTTATTTCTCAAATTTTGATTTATCTAGAAGAATAATATTTGGTAGATCTTTTATACTTATTAAAAGGTTTTCCATAGTAACATTTTTAATCCTCCCACCTTCACAGGGGGCTGAAAAGTGCGACCCCTGTTAGTTATATAAATAAAAACCTAATTTTATCGCTCCCCTTTAGAAGGATGTAACTCCGAAAGGAGACGTCTAAAGAAAAAAATGTATATGAACGACCCCCCTTAATTTTCGATAAGGAATCACCACCTGAATTTTTTCGCAATATTTAAGAAACACCCTGTATAGGTTACTTTTAATCAAACCAAATAAACAAGACAATTTACGATAGTCGGTATAATTTTTAAAACAGTAATGTATAATTTGGCTAATATCATTTTAAAGCACATTTTATATCGCTATAAAAAGTCACAGACGCACCTCATTTTTGAGTAAATCATTTTTATCAAAACTTTTTAGCGCTTCTCCTTATATGACTCGTGGGACTCTGCTGTTAGTGATTTTACCTAAATTATGTCTCGAAACTTTAAATATTCCCACAAAATAGGATTGTGCTATAAACTGGGCCATTGGTTGGTTATTGTTTTTGGCGATGTAGAAGACAAGGGTAGTTTTATGTTTATGTTAAACGATAAGGTCCGTTTGTCCCGGAGTATCCTCAAAATGACCGCAAGGTTCTTTGCGACGTTGAACTCAAGCATTGCGTGTCTGTGGCATATTCCAGGCTTTTATACGACTCTAATTACAAGAATTACTTAATTCAGCCCGCTGTTTCCATTATTTTCCCTTTCTTTCTTTGTTTAACCAAATCGTTTTCTCCAATTGCCCCTATAATTTTTCGGATGTTGTTTAGAATACAGTAAAATTTAATTACGCCGCAATTTACCCAGAACAATCTTTCAAAATAATGGGCCTTTTAAATTCCCTCAGAATCTCGCGCCGTTATCAGTTGCCCTCCACCGTAATAAACATTTTACGTATTAATGAAGTGTGCAGTAAAAATTAAAAGCAGGCATCTGATACCTCTAAGGCGTTTAGTGCGTTACAAAGTTATTCGGTGTGATACAGAAAGTTATAAAACTGGAAACAAGTACGAGAACGAGCCGAGGACGTAAAGTTTACGGCGTGCCAAATATAAAATGCCTAAACAAGCCTGCAAAAGGCCGAAACTCTACGCCCTGGTTTTCTTATTATTGTGGTTTGACGAAATCAATTACGGGTCCGGTGAAGTACGTGACAGTGAAGCGGGAAACTGCAGCATTTCCGGGAGCTCCGGGACCGTTTCCGGACGATGACGTCATCCGGTCCTAAGAGACTAAACCCTACCTTCACTCGATTGTTTTCTTATTTCTTATAAATTGTTTTGGCCTTAAGATTTTCTCAGGGGGACCGGGTTCCATACTGAATTAGATTTTTAATCGATTTCTGCTCCTATTACTTAGTGCAGCCATCTGTCATGTTGCTAAACCAATCGTTTTGATAATGCAATCACAAATACCACAATAAATAATACCAAATAATAAATCACTTGTTTTTTTTTTTTAATTTCCATAAATGTAAGGAAAAGTTATGTTATAAATTTTATAATAACATATGATATAAATAATATGTTAACTGTTATTTAATGTGATTAAAAATTTTTAAAGGTAATAAAGATGACATACAGTAAATATTGTGTTACCTTTTCATTTTGTTAAATTAAAGATTAATACAAGATCTAAATTTTTAAATGTCATAACTTAACAATTCTAAATTACTTAAATAATTTAAAAATATTGGTAGTTATAATAAACATATATACAGCGTTATTAAAAAAAATATTATTGATTTCTCAGAAAATTTTATTCTTGATAAAAGTTGGTGCATGGTCTAAAACTAATTTAAGGATGAAAAAGTTTTATAAAAAGTCATGGGACACTAGATTTTTGCGATTTTTGAAATATTCGCAAGAGTAAAGTGCCCTTATTTTAAGGAATACAAAAAAAAATGATAGGGAAAAGTTAAATACAATCTAAAAATAACACTAATTTTAAATTTTGATGGTCAAATTCTAATTACTTTTTTTAAGAAAAACTTATCTCAATAACTTGCAACTGTGCTAAATGAAACCTTTTTATGTTTCATTAAAAATAATAATGATGCAAATTAACAAAACGTTTTTTTTTACGCGTCATCACATACAAGTGACATCAACTGCAAAAGTTCAGATGTTTGTATTGTTTTAGTTTCTACGTCTACGTACTACGTACGTAATAAAATTCGCAATTTATTTCAAATGCGCAATAAATCGTGAATATGAGGATTTAATAACTAAAATTAATGTAACATAAGCTTATTTTTGGATTGTAAATAACTTTTTCTGATGAATTTTTTTTGTATCTCTTAAAATAAAGGCACTTCAGTTCTGCAAATAATTAAAAAATTGCTAAAATCTAGTGTCCTACGACTTTCATTAAACATTTTTTCGTCTTAAAATTAGTCTTAGACCATGCACCAACTTTTATCAGGAATATAATTTTCTGAAAAATCGATAATAACAAACTTTTGCAGACTTTTTAAATTTTAAAATTACTTAAAAAATAAAAATTGGAATTTGACGCTTAAAATTAGAATCTAGCCCTATTTTTAGATTCTAAATAACTTTTTTTCATAACATTTGTTTGTATCTCTTAAAACAAGGGCTCATCACTCTTGCGAATATTTCAAAAATCGCTAAAATCTAGTGTGCTATGACTTTTTATTAAACTTTTTCTTATACTAATATTAGTTTTAGACCATGCACCAATTTTAATAAGAATGAAATTGTCTGAGAAATGGATCATATTTTTTTTTCCATTTGTTGCAGACCTTTTGAATGAGGCTGTAGATGCATATCAAAATTTTAATTATAAAACCTGTTATTATTGACTCCTACTAAATCTGACAGTTATTAGAGATTTAAATTAATTCATAACCAATTAACAGAAACGTACACTTGCATGGTACTGGTACTTAAATATGTTGTAAAGTTATGATATATTAATTTCAATAAGTTCCCAACAAAGATTTCTACGATATGTATTAAAACAGTGTCCATTTCAATATCTTTTTTATTTTTTTTTCTTTTACCTAATTATGTAGATTTAATAACAAAATAATAAAATTAGTCCACATTCATTTATTACTAAAAAAAAGTAAAATTTAAAGAAACTTAACAAAAGAAAAGGTTTTATAACTAGATATTTCTAGATTGGTTACACCTGGTGTCACGTTCAAAATATTTCTTCGCAACCAACGCTTAAACGAAAATGGCTTGCTGGACCGCAATCGCCTTTACTTTGCACATACTGATCTAGATTCTTAGAAAAATTAATTTAACTCTTAACATCAATATCAGAAAGTGTCATCAGCTTGTTCATCTATACTATATCTTCAGTTTCGTCTACATAATGCTCCCAAATTTCTTGAATCGCCCATACTCCCTGTCATACCATCCAACATCTAGAATCTAGATAATGTTTTAAACTCTTTTTGGGTTAAATATTTGTTGCGATTTGCCATTTAAAAAAAGTAACGGAAATTGCACAGTGGCGTATCTTTTCTTATAAAATAATTTACCAAAATTGATGAATACTATGATTACTTACTACTTGAAAGAAAAATATAAGTTAAAAAGTATTTACGAAATTATAAGATTAAAACAAATTTTGGGATACCCAAACGCCCTCGCTCCACACTCTAAGGCAGTGATTTCCAACCTGTGGGGCGCCCCCCTCCTAGGGTGTCGCGAGACTATTGCAAGGAGGGCGCAGCTGTTACTAAAATATCATTTTTGAATACAAACAAACAAACAAAAACTTTATTTATGCAGAATATGGTATATTGTTTTGTAGCCCATTAAATAATTATTATATCAGGACAGTATTTATGAAATTTGATTGTTAAGAAAAGTGACGGGGGCGCAATTTTTTTTTATGAAAAAGGGGGGCGGAGGTACAAAAAGGTTGGAAATCACTGCTCTAAGGTTAAGACACGTAAACCGAATTTTTAAAAAAAAAACTAAATAATATTACTGCTTTACATTTGTCACAAAGAAACATAAGTAGTACGTAACAGTAAAAAGTAAATGTTAAAATTAACCAAAAATAATGCGGTTACAGGCGATCAACAAATCTAAAGTTTATTTTTATGATATTCTACTTGCTTTAACGTAAGTAAATATTTAAACAAGTTTAAATAATTGATTAAAAAACCTTTATTTGAAAACTAGACCGCCATTAGTAAATATTTTAACTCCTGAAGTTAATACTTGAACAGTTCAGTTACTATTTGTAAGTAGGTTGATAACACTAACGCTCAGTAAGGTATGATGCTCTGTTATCATGAATAATTTACTACGAACGTGTAGCATTAGTTTACCTCAAACACATTAATCATCTATCAGCAAATACAGTTAACACTCGGTATATAATTGTAATCTCTAATTAACAAATCCCAACCATCAATTCAGCAAATTAAACCAGAACATCGAAATTAGTACAAGTTTTAAATTATTGTAGATATACATGCATAGCTCTAAAGCACTGTTTTCAACTCAAAGCGTTTTCGTTTAACGTTTAATTTTGATTTCGGAATCCCTTTACGTAGTTAAATATTAAAAGCTCGAAACCCATTAATTTGTTTATAAAGGCTGAGTGGCGGCATGATGCTTGTTGACAAAACGGAGAACCGCAAATGCAGCTTAGACTTTCAGGTTAGTACTACTCATGCCAAGGCTCGTTGGAGCTATGGGAGCTCTCGAATCGCCCCAGTGACGAGAGCTCTTCAACATCAGAGTTGGGTAGGAAACATGTTGCGTATAATAGACGCCTCTACTGCTATTACAGCACCGACGAAGTATTTTTATGTCACTAATAATATTTTATTTTTCAAAGACACTCTTTGTACTTTTATCAAATTATTTACGTGAAAGAGTTTTTAATACAATTTTTAAAATAACATTCAATACACAAAATGAAAACAAAAAAGAGGTAACATTCTAAATTTTTCATTGTTTTTAGTAACGGCATTTTCTAAATTTGAACCTAAAATTAAATCGCCTTATCGCCACTCACAAAAGCAAATTGACAGAAGGTCCATTATCAATTTAATATTATTATTATACCGGGTGATTCAGTTTGACTGTCGCACGCCAATAACTTTTTAATTATTCAAAATAACCCCAACAAACCTTATATTTTTGGAAACGGCGACAAATTCTCTATTAAGTGATGTGCATTTGTTATCTTTACTTTGACATATGTCAAATCCGCGATAGGCAACTGTTTTTTTTTTAAATTACATAGTATATCTACATTTTTTGGTTGATTCGGATAGAGAATTTAATTCTGAATCCGACCATGTATTAAAGAAGTATGCATACATAAGAAAATTTTCGAGAAAAATCAGTTCAATTCAAATTATAGCAAAGAGCCGATTTAACATAACAAAAAGCGATCAAATCTTAAAAATTTCACTATAACTATCAATGGAAATGTAATAAAAATTAATTTTTAATAAAAATAAAAACAGATAATAAACGTTGACATAAAAAAATTGTACTTCCAAACACAATTGTCCTCTATGTGTAACTGCTTTTTTTTAGAGTCTAATTTTTAATGTCAATGTTTATTATATGTTTTTATTTTTATTAAAAATTAATTTTTAATACATTTCCATTGATAGTTATAGTAAAATTTTTAAGATTTGATCGTGTTTTGTTATGTTAAATAGACTGTTTGCCATAATTTGAATAAACTTTGAAGTGATTTTTTTCGAAAATTTTCTTATGTATGCATACTTTTTTAATACATGGTCGGATTCAGAATTAAATTCTCTATCCGAATCAACCAAAAAATGTATACTATGTAATTTTAAAAAAAAACAGTTGCCTATCGCGGATTTGACATACGTCATCGTAGATATAACAAATGCACATCATTTAATAGAGAATTGGTCGCCGTTTCCAAAAATATAAGGTTTGTTGGGGTTATTTTCAATAATTAAAAATTTATAGGGGTGCGACAGTCACACTGAATCACCCGGTATATATTAAATTAGACAAGTTATAAACTGCCAATTACTACAATGATCGTGTTTTGTTTAGTCAAATAAAACGATTTTGTGTAAAATAACAATTAATTTTAAAACCCGTTTTTTCAGATTTTTTTCCATTGATCTTTATTTTCCTGATGCACTAGCGGATTTAGACTTATGTCTCTATCAGAATCAATAAAATAAGTACCTATACTATGTAATTTAAAAATAAAAGTTGACTATCGCCAGTCCGATATAGATATTTCATCGTAGAAAAACATCTGAACGTCATTTGGTAGAGAACTTGCTGCGACGTATTTAAGGTTTATTTAATCTTTCGTCGATTGTGTGTAAGCAAATAATATACACAAAGCAAATTTTTGAAAGCATTATATTTTATTAGCTCATAGGAAATAATATAACAACATTTTGTTTGCAATAATTCCTCAAAATGTGGTGTTTTTTATATTTTGATATTAAACACAAATAATTGTTTGCTGCTACATATACATGAGGAAGCAATGTAATTTATATAATGTTATATCCATATAATCAACTTTAATGGAAAAGTTTGTACTGCAAACTTTTAATGATGAAACGATATTACAAAAGAGATAGTTTTGTCCACAATATAATAGAATACCAACATTTTTTTAAAGTTCTTGCTCTGTTTCTTATTTTAAAAGGAAGAACAACACTATAAAGAAACGACGATATTTACAAACACCGTTTCCTTTTTTACCGAATTCCAAACAGAAAAAACTAGAATACAAAGCCTTTTACCGACGAAGGACAAAGATCCACAAAAGTCGCACATTTCCGAACATCAGCCTAACGCAAATCTGTTCTCCTCCATAACAGATACTGTCGACATCTCGCTTTAACCAATGTTTGAGATATTTCTTCATCTCCGCAACCGGCCAGTTCGCTATCATCAATTTCGCTTTTCTTTGAACTATATCACTGCAATGGTCAACGCGACTGGTCAGCGATGTTCGTCTAGCTAAGTTTTCATGGTCTATGAGTTAAATTGCCAATTACTTGACGCATTGCACCTGAAATTTCCCACTCCCGTCCCTTTATGAATAAATCTCTACCTTCACGAGACTTCCTTTTACCGGTGTGGGTTGCTTATGTAAACATGTGGATTAAATTTGTGTCTGCTCTCAAAAAGACCGCTTATACACACACGTAGTCAAAGTAGTCGACTAACATGTTTCAGATTACATTTACTTACATACATATTTATTTCGTCTGTTATTGCCCAAATTTTCTCGCCTAAAGGCGACATCGTTTATCAGAAGTTTTTTATAGCGCCCCAAAATACCTAACAATTTCATTTAATAAGAAGAAGTAATTCCTGGGTCCTATCAACCAAATAAAACTTTAAAAATAGTAAAATAAAGTCAAAATTTATTAAATAAATAATAATATACAATCTATTGAATTTTATTTCATTTTTGATACCCAAAGTTACTAATGGAATGTGTGCGTCTGTTGGACGCTCAGTGTCAACATCTCAAAGCTTGGAATCAGATTGGACAGCACCACCCTCATTTCCTGTTACACATTCATTTTCGTGCGGAACTTGATTTTTACACAGCAATCTTTGAAACCCCAACTTCACGAAGATATTATCACACGATTTATTAATCTTCAAAATTCCGTTTCTATGCGCTAGGAATTTTATGAATTAAGATAGACCTAATTTTGTAAATTATTTCGATTAACGCCGGACTAAGAAAGCTGACAGGTATATACAGGGTGATTCAGTTTGACTGTCGCATCCCTATAACTTTTTAATTATTGAAAATAACCCCAACAAACCTTATATTTTTGGAAACGGCGACAAATTCTCTATTAAATGATGTGCATTTGTTATCTCTTCGATGACGTATGTCAAATACGCGATAGGTAACTGTTTTTTTTTTTAAATTACATAGTATACATTTTTTGGTTGATTCGGATAGAAAATTTAATTCTGAATCCGACCAAGTATTAAAAAAGTATGCACACATAGGAAACTTTTTGAGAAAAATTAGTTCAAAGTTTATTCTAATTATAGCAAACAGTCTATTTAACATAACAAAAAACGATCAAATTTTAAAAATTATTCTATAACTATCAATGTAAATGTAATTAAAATTAATTTTTAATAAAAATAAAAACAAATAATAAACGTCGACATAAAAAAATTAGACTTCCAAACACAGTTATTCTCTATGTGTAATTGCTTTTTTTTAGAGTCTAATTTTTTATGTCAACGTTTATTATTTGTTTTTATTTTTATTAAAAATTAATTTTTATTACATTTCTATTGATAGTTATAGTATAATTTTTAAGATTTGATCGTTCTTTGTTATGTTAAATAGACTGTTTGCTATAATTTGAATAAACTTTGAAGTGATTTTTCTCGAAAATTTTCTTATGCCTCCACAATTATTGCTATATATAATAAATTTAACACATCACCTGAGAGTATAATAAATCTTCCCACCCGCGAATTGAAGAAGAAATTAAGAAAAGTTCTGATTTCTAAAGCTTATTATGTAGTTAGCGAATATTTAAATGATGCTGACTTTATAAAATGTTATATTTAAATATCATTTTTCTGTGTTTTTCCTTTTTATTAACTATGTATATTATTGTAATGTACGTAAATTATTATTGTGACAAGTTCTACACCTTTTTTAGGATATTCAGAACAAATAAAGATTATTATTATTATTATTATGTATGCATACTTTTTTAATACATGGTCGGATTCAGAATTAAATTCTCTATCCGAATCAACCAAAAAATGTATACTATGTAATTTAAAAAAAAAACAGTTTCCTATCGCGGATTTGACATACGTCATCGTAGAGATAACAAATGCACATCATTTAATAGAGAAATTGTCGCCGTTTCCAAAAATATAAGGTTTGTTGGGGTTATTTTCAATAATTAAAAAGTTATAGGGGTGCTACAGTCAAACTGGATCACGCGGTATATACAAAATCTAAGAATCGAGGAAAGTTAAAAACTGACTGGTGTAAATGAGAATAAAAGTAAACAAACTCTTACAGAAGAGTTAAATCTGTAAATATATTCTATCTGCGTTAAAGGAAAGTCAAGGTTGCATTTATTTTGCATTTGGTATTCTACCCGGTGCATCCACCATTTTTTTTATAACAAGAGAACAATAAAAACTATGTACCTATTACTAATTTTACCATTTCCAGTGCTTTAGTTGCTCCAGAATATAGTTTTAATATTACCAAAAACAGAACCTAATGTATTATAAAAAAATGTTTTTAAACTTTATTTACTACAAAATATTCGATAATCAATATAAAACAAAAATGACAAGATGAACTTTACTTTTTTATTCGTGTTATTAGTTTAATCGATAAGTAAATTGCCAAAGATTCTGTAAGAACTATTTCAATTTTCATTGTTTGTCAGGTGTAACTTTCAATATAAATTCCTAATGTATTTAAGATGAACGATATTGCAATACTAGTAATGAATTATTGGTCATCGAATTTCACTTGTTCCCGGTATTCGACCGATATCAATCAACTTGACGACGGAATAACAATAGAACAATTGTAATAAGCGATGCGTTCTTGTTTACAGCTACTAATATTATTGAAACACATGTTGCCAAATAAAAAAAACAATGTCGTCTCTAAAAAAAAGGCTTGCTTTAAAATTTGTACTTCAATTTTTTTAGTTCCTCCAAATCAGTAGCAATTTCTTTTTAATTGAAGAACATAAATTGTAAATAGACAATTTTTTTAAAGCAAAAAATGCTTGGTCGATTTTTATTTTCAAAAGTTAAATCAAGCATTTTATTTTTTTTATATTTTTCTTGACATTTTAAGCTTTGGATGCTAAATTGTGTACGTTTTAGCATGTTGGATAAAAATATACGGCGAGCAAATAATCTTAACAGCATCTTGTTTTTAAAAAAGTGTCTTTTACTACTTAAAAAAAGATGCTTATCTGCAAATGGATTTACCAGAGCGGCACGTTTGTCAGTTACGTTTAAAAAAAATTAAATGTAGGTACCCTTTATATTTTTGTGGGTGCTTTTCATATTGGCAACGTCAGTGTACCCGTGTTAATACAAATATGCTTAAAAAATTATGAAGGTTCCCTCTAAATTGTTTAAAAATTATTAAACATAAATCTTAGTGTAAAATGCATTTCGAGAATTAAGGTACACATTATTAAAAAAAAATTAATATACCGCAATTTCGAACATAAATAGTTTAGAATTTAAGGACGGTGAAGTATTAAATAATTATAAATTAAAACTAATTAAGTTTACGGCATAGAGTAAAAAAAAGTTCAATAAGACCCTGTAATTTACGGTCTCTATTACTTTCCATCAAATCTTTAGACTTCTCTTTAGCTGTAATATAGCAATAAATTAATATTTTCGACCTAGGGTTGCGCCCTTAGTACTTCAGCGAGCTCGAGTTCATTATCTGTCCATTTAGCTACTCGGCCACGAGACGGCACTTTGAAACCGGGTTATGCATTTAAACGAACGACGTGAAGTTGCCTACTTTGTTTAATATATATCATGCTGATAAAAAGCAAGGCATAAGCAAAAAGGAAGCGGCTGCTATCTACATTATGAAGTAAGCTCAACTCTTACCGCAGAATTATAGAAGATTATTAGTATTAGTGAATGTAATATGCGTCCTTTAAAAAAAATCGGCTTTATTAAATACGCTGGTCTATATTTTACAGAGACTTAGCTTGATTATATTAAAAATATTTTTTAAGGCTAATTACTTTAGCCTGTATGCTATTATAAAGTTTTAATTCTATTAATTCGTTAGGCTCTCGTGTAGATATAATTTTTATTTTCTAAAATTATGGAGAGACATTCATTCACTGCGTCAATCATATTAGGTAATTAGAATTTTATTACAATAATCATTCCATTTAAAAAAGTTATTGGTTCCACGAAAACAGCGCGTAAATAAAAACCGCGTAAATGGAGCCAAAAAAAGCATGTTTTAAATAGGAGTTTGTTCCGTATTTTTAAATATTTTGCGCTTGCTGGGCTACACAAGTTTAAAGAAAGAGTTGGTTAAAATCGGTGCACACTAAGGTAACCACTCTAATAACATGTTTATTAACCTTTATAGCTCTGACTTAATCCTCCACTCTAATTATATTTTCGACCGTTGACCCTAATATAATTTTTAAAGACAATGCAATCTAGTGACTAGTCAAATATTAAAAATTTAAAAACTGTTCAACCGCGCTTAAGTTAGTTCGCGTAATTGAAGACCGCGTAAATGAAGGAATTACTGTACAATTTTATTGAAATTACGAAGCTAAGATGATTTGTTGTTAAGTTTTGGTATTTTTTTTATACAAGCTGTAGAAAAACATTCACAAACATATTTATTTCTAAGACGATAACAAAATAGTATTTCAAGTTAATTACCGTGTACGTTTAAATAACCGTAACTTTGTTATTTACAACAACAACAAAAAGGTAAACTTTTAAGCAATGATTTTACGAGGTCTGTCGCAAAAATAACCGAACATTTTAGAAATAGCAAGTGGCGCCATGTATACAAAAATTTTGTCTTCGAGAAATACATCCTTCATTGATGTTTTATCCAAATTTGATGCCATTCGGATCATTAGCAGCCGAGTTATAGCGCCCAAAGTGATAGTATATTTTTTGTGCGATCGTACTAGAAACAGCTGTTTGACGGACGCGTTAGCAACCATAAAGTACTGCATTACCGGCCCTATCCTTAGCAACGGCCGTAAAAGTTACTTTTCAGGCCGTTACCCTTAGCAACGGCCGAAAAAGTAACTTTTACGGCCGTTGCTAAGGAGAGGGCCGGTAATGCAGTACATACGCCGTCATCTGTCAGTGACAGAATGTCACGTAGTTTCTAACCTATAATTTTGAAAATTACTAAAAATTTAAATTGTTTTTAATTCGATCGCACAAAAAATGTAATATGCACCTCGGCCAAGACGTACTTTTTCAGCCTTGCCTGTTTGCTGGCCTCGACTACGTCTCGGCCAGCAAACCAGACGGGGCCGAAAAAGTTACACTTTTTGGCCTTGATACATAAATAACTATTGTACAACGGTCGATACAGACGTTCGAACAAAAAGCCAACATTAGATTTTATTTTAAACTTGATAAAACATCAATTGATGTAAAACGTGTATAGCGGTCATTGTCCATCTCGTACTTAACACGTTAAGCGCCACCATGTTAAAAAAAGTTGGTTTTTCTGGCCACCATTTTTTTTTAAATTAACTTTTCTAAATTGTCCTTAAGTAATATAAAAAAATTTCACAACAAAATAATAACATTTTAACCCGTTTTCAAACAAAAATGGATTTGTATCCATTTGGATACCAGGCGGACCATTGGGAAGAAAATAATCTTTCACTACTGTATCTTATCGGATAAAAGTATGTATATACTCGTAAAAACTTGCACGTTACTACCTACTTACTAACTATTATAAACCGATGGTAGCAGGTAAACAAGTAATTAAATAGTTACAGGATTAATTAACCCCTAACGGTAAAAGATTTCCAAAAATAAAGTGTTCATATTTACATTATGTCTTATGAAGAAGAGCTCAATTTTATAATTTCATTTTTATATCATTTACATATGTGCTTTTATTTTTCAGAATTACAAATTGTAAATTAATTTTTGTATGAATAAATTTGAATCATAAAACTTTTTTTTTTATATCAATGTGGGTAAAAAAATCGCTGGCCACCAAGGTTTTCTGGTCCACAGGGCCATCCTTAAACCTTTTCTGGTATAGTTATATGTAATACATGTATGTTTAAGAATACAGGCAGCCGAATCTAAATGTAGTGTGTTGTATCCAAATGGATACAGGTGGCCCATTGGGCCAAAATGATTTGTATCCACACGGATACAAATAGCGCTTAAAGTGTTAAGTTCATGATTGGTTTAAACGGTTTGAGGGAGGTCGGGAAAACATTAACGACGACGATCGCCCAGGTCGTCCGAAAGTGGGAATTACTAATGATAACAACGAGAAAGTGCGTGAAGCTATCACAATTGGTTTCCGAGGGTCATACAGTCAATTGTAACTTCTACCTACTTGGACGTTAAGAATTGTATTTTGAACGAATTGGTCGTATTCGGCCTTAATATCGTAAACCTGGCAGTTGGGCCCTGTTGCAAAATAACACACTGGCTACATGTTATAAAATGTTAACATAATTAGCAAATCGCGAAATTAAAAAAATAAATAAATTATATTACATTACCGTGTGGCCGTACCGGCTCACCGTGTGGCCGAAGTAACTGCTTTTTTGGCACAAAAACAAGTGATTGTGTTGCAACATTCACTGTACTCGCCGGATTTAGCACCGTGTGATTACTTTTTGTTTCCGCATGGCTCAAAATATCCATGAAAAGAAAGCGTTATGACAACATTCCATAAAACCAAATGACCGTGACGAGCTTCCTCAGGAGCATTCCACAGAAGGATATAGCGCAGTCGTTTGATGCATTAGTTGGCCGTGCAAATCGTTGTATGGCCGCAGAGGGAATGTATTTTGAAAAAAATAATACATTTATCCCCAAAAACTGCCTGTGTTTTGTTATTTTTAAAAAGTTCGGTTATTTTTCTGACTGACCTTGTATAGTGAATAATCATACAAAGAGATATTTACAATAAATTAAAGGGTTTAAAAAAAACATATTTAAAAATCGATCCATCCTGTTTTGAAAAATCGTTTTTGAACCTTACTGGATGATGAATAACATTTTTCTTACATCGTTTTTTTTTTAAATTTAATATGTGGCTTCGTATTCATAATAACCATTAAATTTGAAAAATTGTGCGTTGGACAGCGAATAGGTACTATCGGAAAAGTGACCAACTAATTATTGTTTCATTTTGTTACGCTGGTAACCAATCGACAAACTAAAAATGGTTGAAATTATTAAAAGTTTTAAACAATGAAAATCAACTTCTTTGAATAGAAATATTATACACAGAAAAAAATTTACTAGGTAATTTCTAAAATGATCATTGAAGAAAAAATAGGGTGTCACCATCTGGGTGGACCAAACATTTTCTTACAAAATTTGCTTACACTTTTGACACATTTCGCACAATAAAAAAGCTAAAGGCAATTTTCCAAAATCACATACGTATTTAGGTTTCACAAATAGAGGTAGCTTTTAATTTATTTTACAATTCACTGCGGACTATTAATAAGCACATTTGGTAACTCTATCAGATTTAAACCTATGCTCTGACAATAAGCGATATTTCCAGGTTGAAATCGAAATTTTAATTAATGCGGATAAAGATACTTTTAATTACTGACTGTGAGTTAAATCCAGAAACAAAACGAAGTTGTTCAATTTTTAAACATATTTTTATAATTCTATATTTTTTTATCTCATTTATTTAAACATAAGGGCGACAAAAACGTACTAATTGTTTTATTTTTTTTTCAAGTTGATCATAACCAAACCTTTTGTTTTAATTATTTTGTAAGAAAATAAGTTGCTAGCAAATAAATTGGAAATATTTTGCTCAGAATTTTCTTATGCTACGCCCTGTTCTGTTACATCATACTACAAAAACTAAAGTATTCTCGATTAACATAATTTTAGCGCCGATTATGTAAGAGACAACAAACAGCAAACCTGTAATTCAACATTCCACATAATGCTAATAATCCTCTGGTAATCTAAACATTCGAACAGAATGTATATGTATCCGTCGAGAATAATGTGGGTGTAATATAAGAGAATATCCATCCTCCAAATACCGCAATCCCCATTAACATGCGAGGGAGGAAGACAACGAACAACGGCGTAATTGAAAATTAGGGGAAAAAGCTCATAACAATACGGGCGCGAGTAATAAGCTTAGACTGTACCTAATGACCCACATTACAGGAGGACAATGGAACAACGAGCTTCAATGCACGAGACCTCACCAACAGAACACATCTGACTCGCTGCTTTCGCTGTACTCTGTAAATTAATTCATTGTCGATATTTAAATCACTATTTAGTTGTAAACCTATTAATTACAATGCTAGTGGATATTTGCTACACTTTTAAACTTAGTTAGAAAAGTTCCTGGTCGTAACCTTAATTTTATAACACAGCGTAATGCACATACATTACAATCATAAAATATAATCTGGTAAACTCTGAAATTATTTTGTAATGCATGATCCAGGAATTTAATTTTAAATCCAAATTTTAACGTGTAAATTATATAAAAGCTCGACAAAGCAACCCGAGCTGCAAACCGAACCAGAACTTGAACCGAATCCCAATCGGCATCTTGAACCACGATCTTAAACCGGACGGAACAAATAAAACCGGTTTGTGTAACAAAATCCAATAAAATAAATGGGTTTAAAGCGGTTTTGTTGCATTGCGTTTACAACTTTTTTTTGTGCTTTAGTGGCGATACGTTGGCAGTCCAGTATTTTAAGAACTGTTAAGGCACATAACGGGGACTCTTTTATTATGATTTAATTTTAGTTTAGGTAAACGATTTAAATGTTCAGAGTGTAAAATAGGGGCTTTTTGTGTTCTATATTTGTGATTTTTTTTTGTAACCATTTGATTTTGTTTAAATTTTGAAACTTCAAAATGATAAATTAAGTAGCTACAATTCTTCTTTTGAAATCGACGAGTAACGTGTTTGAAATTCACATTGTATATAATAGGTTTGTTCCAGCAACGCTATGTATTATCCCATAAACTATCAGGATTCTGCGCAGTAACGATATCGATTTCCAGCAGCGGTTTTGATAGTCCATTGGACGTTTGGTCAGTTGTTCCAGCAGTTATCGGACTAGTTCATGAACGAAGGCAAGAACTAGCGCTGGAATTTTTACACGCATGCTCTCTTCACAACTAACGTGGCATCTGGAAGCTATGCATCGCCCTTCCAATCTTATGTTAGCACTGGTTTTTCAAGATGAACCCAATAAACACAAATATCATTTACAGTAAGGCACGTCGTTAAAGCTTTCCAACAGCGGCCAATACATGTACGGTGTGTCCCACAAGGTATGCCTTCGCTAATTTTTGCATAAATCGAATGTTTAAGACCTAAATAAAACGTTTTTACCGATAATAATTTTTTTCATGTGTCCCTTCATATACAGAGTGTCCAAAATATAGTGAACAGCATGGGGATCTCTTAAACGGTTAGAGATACAGAGTTGGTTAACTGGGTCAAAATGATCTATGATTCAAGAGCAACTGTTCTATGAAAAAAAAACTTGAAAAAATCAATAGTTCTTGCGCTTTTGATGAAAAACAAAACACATCAGGTTTTTAATTTCTGCTAATAACTTGCTTATTTGAAATCACACTCAAAATATTATTCGACAATATAGATAAAATTTGTTGACAAATTTTAAATCTACGCAAAAAAGTGCCCAAATAATGTCAAATAATATTTTAAGTGTGATTTCAAATAAGCAAGTTATAAGCAGAAATTAAAAACCTGATGTGTTTTGTTTTTCATCAAAAATGCAAGAACTATTGTTTTTTTTCGAGTTTTTTTTTTTAAAGAACAGTTGCTCCTGAATCATAGATCATTTGACCCATTTAACCATTTCTTTATCTCTTACGGTTTAAGAGATCCCCATGCTGTTCACTATATTTTGGACACTGTATATGAAGGGACACATGAAAAAAATTATTATCGATAAAAACGTTTTAGTTAGGTCTTAAACATTCGATTTATGCAAAAATTAGCGAAGGCATACCTTGTGGGACACCCTGTATTAGTACATAGTTAACGCATGCGCAAAATCATTTTATGAATTAGTTCATGATCGACTGTAAGAACAAATACTTTTAAATTGTAAAATTTTAACCCACCAAAAAGTTCTAAAAAAAAAACAAAAGGGGTCGCACTTTTCAACCCCCTGTAATTGATGATTGAAAATATTACGATCGAAAACCTTTTAATAAGTATTATACATCTACCAAATATCGTTCTCCTAGATTTATTCAATTTGAGAAATAAAATAAAATCCTAATTTTACCGCTCCCCTTTAGGGGGTGTAACTCCGAAAGACGTCTAAGGAAAAAAAATATATAAAAGACCCCCTTAATTTTCGATAAAGAATCACTTCCCTAATTTTTTCGCATTTTTTACGAAACACCCTGTATATAAGATGAGTAATAAATACTAAATGGTTCTTTTAAACCGGTTAAATTACGTCGAACCGAAGCGAAACCCGAATTGATTAAATGTTACGTACTGCGAGCCGGTACTGATTCAATTTTTTAGCGGTTCGCATCCCCGAAGACTAGTATCAAAACAAAAAATGTCGCTTTTTACTGTGACTTGGGTTGAGTATATTTTGTTGGCGAATTAACACCAAATTATTAATAGATTCAAAGGTTTCCTGAAAAAGTACTTATATCAGAATCAATAAAATAAAATACATACCTACTTGACTAAAAAGATGACTTTTATAAATTACGAATCAAAAAACAACTGAATTATAAGCAAATTTCTGTCCACTTTTTAATATAAAACTTAGGTTATTACTAAAAAGGATGGCAATGATCTTTATGTTCCCGGTAGGTACTTGTATGAAAATATAATAAATACATTTTAAACTTATTGTAAAAATGTTCAATAACGCTAAAATTTAATATAATATTTTTTAGAGTTAATAATATTTTACAATATATTTCTATTAAATGCGATGCTATTATTAAACTTACGATCAGAAGCAAGCGCTGAAGTCTGAAATTTTGCATCTGCACAAAATACAAAATGCAGATACGATATAAAGTGTAAATGTGCAGCAAATTTTATCACATGCTTTGCTGCATACGTATGACCATCGCAAATTGTATTTTTGTATTGCTACGAGTATATGTAATATTAAATAAATAATTTTGAAACTGTAACGATATTATGTTATGAGCTACCTACCATATGCTTTAAACGTTTATGCAATGTTTTTGTACACGAGGAGTATACAGTATATATTTTGCTTGATTATTTAGTGCCACATGTAGTGCTTGAAGAATTAATTGAATAGGTACATAACTGTTCAAAATAACGCGAAAAACGTTACAGAGTTATTTATAATTAAAATGACATAATACTTATTCAATGAAGACAAATAAAAAAATCGATTTAGTAAAACGTTTCTCATTATTTTAACTATTTTAATTTTTTTATTGTAAATAATTTCAGGTGTTATTATATCTATCAAGATATGTATTTCTACAACAAGCAATTTTTCTATCACATATTTTACATTGTGGCCATTACCTTTGTATTGCTATAAACAATTTCGCTTGTAATCGTGTTAACGAAACACTTGCTGTTACAAGTACATTATATACTATTAAATAATTAATTACTATGATTTAACTCAATGTGAAATTTATTTATAACAATAAATAAGTTACTGCATACATCGAAACTTTATTTTTTGATACATTAGGACCATTTTACGGTGCTGTTTTTAGTATTTTTTAATCAAAAAACAGCTTTACATTATATTTATTGAATGTAGGAATCACCCTGTGTTTAAATTTGGTATAGGTACACTTACTAACGAGAAAAATTTCAATAATTATTTAGTAACAACATTTTCATTATTCTCCATAAATGTAATTTTATCATCGCTATACTATTTATTATATAATTATTATTGAAATGGTCGAAATTTAAGATCGTGCCTTTAGAGAGCCTTGCAACAATTACTTGGGCCAAAATAATCTTCAACTTTACAATTACAACGTATTTATCTAAACACGTGTAATTAATTAAGTCTGAAACACTTTAAAATTCACTTTGTTATTCAATACTCTTGGTTATGAATTAATTAAGCAAACCCAAGCGTACTAAAATTTCGTGGAATTATATGATACCTATATGTAGGTGCGTCAAATTTTGTTTTTATAAATCCTGTCCACTGGAGTATTTTTTGTGCGCTTTTTGTTATATGCTATTAACAGTATTAAATGTTTTTATAAAACAGACTTTAATAACATTACCAAATATGTGATTTTGTAATGAATCCCATACTTTTTTAAAGCTAATATTTTTAGTACCTATCAAATATCTTTGTAAAAAAATCCTATAATAATACAAAAAATGTGATTTTTAATGAATCCTATATCAGGTATTCAAAATTTTTGACAACAAGCATATCAAACGCTACGCAGGATATCTCTCATCCAACGCAAACAAAAACAAAACATAATTTTAAAAACTACCTGATATTTATTTAACAATAAAATTTTGCGATTCAAATTTTCATTTATAGACAATTTTAATTCAATCACAGATATAACCTGCAGTGTAAACAATAGCTAATAAAACAACAATCAAATGTTCACGGTGTGAATTTTTTAGTTTTAAATGGAAAACCTGCATTATTTGTTTTCAGTGTTTACTGAATAATTTATTTTACCGATATAAATTGCAAACGCCTACTTACAGTGACGGACTGGGAAGAAAAACAGGCCCTGGCATTCAGATTATAGAGGCCCACAGTCAGGGGTTGGGCAAAATTTGTTTTTTATTTAAAAAATCAAAAATCATTGATTCAAATTTAAAAAATCACAAGTCTGATGTTTTTGATTTTTTAATAAAAAACGACTATTTTCCCTCTTCACAACTAATTTATTAATTTTTCACACTACATTATAATTTCTTTACAGAGTCATATTTCTTTTAATTCTTGATAAAAGTTGGTGCATTACTCTTGCGAATATTTCCAAAATCGCTAAAATCTAGTCATATAAATTTTTATTGATATTTTTCCATTTTATAATTAGCTTTAGACCATGCATCAACTTTTATGAACCACTAATAACTTTATAAGGTAACCACTTACACAGACTTAATAAACTCGCATCAATGTATTTATTATGAATCTATTTATTAAACAATGTTTTATAAAATAAGCAGATTATAAAACTACTATTTACTCATGCACACGCCATCTATAGCTAGGCTCAGGTTTCGGATATCGGGACTATTCCTGAAACACCAGTGGCGCGTTTAAACATACTACGCTATTGCGTATTGCGGAGCCCCAGAAAAACATTAAGACTGTTTACGGTCAATGTTATAATGGCACATTTTATCATACTTTTTGCGCTCCATATACTAAGCGCCAGGCTTATTAAAAGCCTGTAGCGCTGGCTGGCCCTGACCAGCCCATTCGGGTACTGGCCCTCCTGGCATTTGCCAGAAGGCCAGTCCGGGTCTGCTTACTTATATAATATTATATGATTAATAAGGATATCATCCACAAGCCCATAACTATGATTAAACTTACATTTAAACAAATATATGAACAATAAGTATCAACAAATATTTCTTCAAATACAATATACCTACGCGAGTATCAAAACAAAAGCGGCAAAACACAAATAAAAGAAAGCGTCGTTGAACATACGTAGGAGTTCCCTTTCAAAGAATACGGCGTTGTAAAGCAAATTGTAAAATAAATGTTAATATGTAGTCAGGAGGAAACAGTTTATACGCACTTTAGCGTTGACACAGCTATTTTTGTTAACACAATTAAAATTATAAGAAAAGTATAGCCCAATAATGGAAATTTTAGTGATTTATTAAATAATGTATTAATATTTTGAGAGTATTGTGATTTTAGTTATTAACTGCGACTGAGATGTCCGCTTGAACCAAGTAACTATTAATTTGAAATTATAATCATTATTTTTAATCCAAACCCCAAAAATAAAAACGATGTTGTTTTATTTTTTTTTAATTCCTGAACGACGTCAAATTACTATTACACATTTATTTTGAATGTATGTTTTTGTATGTTATTTTAATTATTTGCTTGTTTTGTTTTTATTATTATTTTATGGTTAGGAATTGCATTACAGTTAATATCGTTATTGGTAAGTCGGATAAATGAAAAACAATGTTATGGCGGCGGCAAATCTTCTTATTACATTACTATTAATGCTGTTAGTTTTTACGAAGATGTGACTATTGGCTAAGGATATTTTTGCGACGTAATGAAGAGATAGCGTTTATTTCATAATTTTTAGTGGCATATTATAAATATTTTGACATAATTAAAATAATAACAAGTAACTTGAAGTAATTACACGTCACCGAATGGAGTCCTACAAGCGGAAGAAAAAAGGCATCATGCATGGATGAAGTATACCAGGGGTAGGCAAACCGGGGGCACATTGGCCTTATAAATGAAAAGCGCGAGCCGCATCCATGTTAAAACGATAAACAACAAATCTGATACATCCCAAAAATTAAATAACAGCCTACTCTACAATCGTCGTGAAGAGAAAAACGTAAGTGCTTGCCTTGCTAAGGGGTGGGATTTCTACAAAGTGCGATAAAATTCCACCTTTTCAGATCATTGGTTGTTGCCCTCTTTGGCAATAATGTAGTATTATAATTTCTTGTAATCTCTTGGCCAAAATGAAAGAATAGTATATTACATAACAAGAGTTACGCATATACGCACAAGTGTAAAAGTTACGCACGGAGCTGCGTAGCGGCGAGTGCGTATTTCCACGAGTGCGTAATTGCTTTACAACTCGTGTTATGTAGCTTATTTTTTCTACGAACATAATACCTACGATTTTAACGGCTTTTTGACTAATATACGCATGTAATTACGTTGTCTTGTCAATTTTGATGTAAACCTACTTTGACATTTCTAGACCAGTGTGCGTTTTGCTTACCGTGCGTTATAACTCACTTACTGCATGCAGATTGTACGGTAAGAGTCATTTACATTAGTGGTAGTAGAATAAACATGTTTTTATAACAACTGCAATACATTTTTATTTCTAATGAAACTCTTTTACGTGGTATGATCAAATAATACCCGGATTTAATTAGCTGAGGAAGAAAATAGTGAGAACGTATTATAGCATATTTAGTTGTGAGGTTATAACGGTTTTGCCAAGTAGGTATAAGAAATAATTTTTTGTGATAGTGCTTTTGTCCGAATCAAGTATTTTGATCATTTATACTTTTATATATACTTTTTTTTCAATTATGCAATGCTGCTAATTCAAAATTTTTCATTTTTAAAAACCATTGTTCTCGCGAACACTCGGGCTGGATAAAATGCATTGGCGGGCCGGATTTGGGTCGCGTGTCGTATTTTGCCGACCCCTTAAATAAACAATACGATGAAAAGAAGAAGTCTGCAGCAGTGATTCTCAACCGGTGACACGTCTACTACTTTAGAGAGAAGTACCTAGGTGGTACGCGAAATGTATTTGATACAATATGCTAGACGCTCATTCTTTACAACTTAATATGTCGCGGAGGAATTATTTTTGTACACGGGTGTGATACCAAAATATTCGAGTTTTTTTTAGTCGTTCGCGGTAATTAAAAAGTTGAGAACCACTGGTCTACAGGATCGCGAATGGCAAGACCAACCGTAAAATAGGTAATATTAACTTCCTTAAAATTCTAGACTATCAAATTTTTGAAAATCCCCAAAATTGATTCAAAAAATTCCAAATATATCTAGTTCATAATTTAATTTGCATAAACGAAAGCTTATTATTCTAATAATCCTGTTGGTCGGCATTGCCTCGCTTTCATTTATCGAACCGGAACATTTTTGTTCATTAATTTTTTTAGTACCTAAATAGTTAAACGGTTGTCTGACAAAATAGTGAAACACGGATGTATACTTTCTGTACTATCGATATTGGAAAACCAAAGTATGTTTTTGTTCATTACTATGTTGCGGGAATGTAAATAAATGAATAACGTACTACTTTGAAGTACTAAAATGTATTCAAATTAAAAGCAAATTATTCTTTGTTTTTATCAAACTTCTATCAAACGCTAAATAAATAGATTCGTACTTTGTAGTTTGAATCATGCTAAAACTGTAAAAATTTTATATACGTTTAATTTTTACCATATACGATTCGACGTTAAAACTTATACATACATTAGTAAATCGGGTTTCGACCATTAGTTAATGCAGTATAATAAGCCGATAAAAACGGTTCTCTGCGCAATAATGTTTAATGATAATGTTTTGCAAATCACCTTTTACGATGCCTCTATTAAATTTATTAATCCGTTACACTACGCTTTCAATGGCGCCAACATTAGCAGCTAGAAAATTTTGCATTACCCTTAAACATTTTACATACACTTCTCTATTCATTGTGCAAGTTCTCACTAACTGAATAACTTGAGTTAGTGATTCTTTAAAAAGTAGGTTAACATTAAATTTTTTTAAATTTATTCGCTTAAGAAATTACAATATAGGGCAAATTTGATATTCCAATTAAAGTGAATGAAATATCGTAAATGCAGTTGATTTATTACTAGATTTGTACACAGTTCAATAACCTATCATTAAAAATATCGTGATATTTTTGAACCGAAAATACCCAAGTATTTGACCGTTTCCATGGTAATGCTGTACATCACTAAAATAAATTTACAACAAATTTCCCAAAATTGATACATTTAAACAATTCTAAGGCGTTTTTAGTGCTGTCAATATTCATATTTAAAACATCGATCAGGGACGGATCCATTGCTTTAGGACCTGAAGCGATAGATTCAAAATGTGTTTCCTTATTCAATTTGCATGTCCAACTTCTAAACTTTTTTGGCACAAGAAGAAAATCCAATAAACTTCATAATTTTGTAAAATCACCCACAATTTTGCATAAAATTATGTACATTTTTTACCTTTAAGATGTCAACTTTTTTTTTCAAATACGTATACTATTCCTTGATTTGGATAAAGATTTTATTGTGAAGACCACCTTGTGTAAAAAACACTTATTACATAAATGTATTTTGGATAATAATCAGAAATATTATATTTCTTTTGCCCTTCTCGCAAATGATAATCAGATAGAAATGTTTTGATTTTTGTGAGGTATCACTTTTAATTAAATAAAAACCGGTTAACCGTTATTTTGTCCGTAAAAGTGATTTTTAACAGAAACCGTTATTTTTTATAGCAAAACAAAAAGGAACCTTTAACCAAAATAATTAAAAACCGGTGTTTTGACATCTTTTTTTATAAAAATCACTTTAAAAAAATACAAAATCTGTATTACATGCGATTCGTTTACCAGAAGTCATTACTGAACGCTAGATTGTAAATCTTATATATATAAAAGAGCTTGTTTGTTTGTTTGTTTGTTTGTATGTTTGTTTGTTCGCTATAGAATCCTAGGTCCGTTGACCGATCGGGACCAAATTTTGCACAGTTGCTATTTAGGACCTAACGGATCTAACGTCTTACAAAGAACGGCCGGAAATGCCCGGGAACGGCCGGAAACGTCTGCCGAGCGCGAGTAGTCTGTTATTGATAAAAGAGAATTTGTAATCACCCGTGCAACGCCGGGTAAATCGCCTAGTATATTATAAAATTATAAGTAGATAATGCCTTTTCATACCTTGCATTCCTAATCTAAATGTCAAAATCGGATTTTTTAACAGGCTTTTAAAACCGGTTTATAAGTTAAATTGGTTTTTAATAGAAAACCGGTTCTTACGAAAAATAGTTTTTAGACAAAAACCGTTATAAAATTAGAGTTCTCAGTTAAATGTTGGCCAATTTTGTTTCAGTTTGAGCCCTGGTTTAAACACATCATTTGGTACAGGTCAAAATATACCTAACCTTAATTAAAAACACCAAAATCACGATTTGTTTTTTTATCTGTTGGAGTCTTATCTATTTATCTATAGATAGAATATTTATTAAATATATAAACAAATAAGTCTGCAAGTGATGGAGACAAAAGTCTCAAAACAGATTTTTTATTTAGATAAAAAGTACTTCGAAAAAATTAATAAGGCATTTTTAATTAAGCTTACCGACTCATATTAATAACGAATCAAAATCATTAAGCAAATTATCAAATTTTTATATTACTCAGATACCCAAAAAGACAAGTATGTTACAACACATAGGTACAGTACAATTAGCTTCTATTTTAATTGCAAGTTTATCTTCTACGGCATTTAGCAAAGTAAAATTGAATATGTTCAAATTGCATAATGTTTTTAAAAGGTGTCATCGCGGATACAAACGTTTTCCCAGTGCACAAATAATTTTCTGAAAGTCGTAATGTATATCTAATAATCGAGAGATCCATTAAATATTCAACGAACGCGTTTTTGAAATACAGCGGTACATTTGAGTTTATCGTTTTATTGGCAAATTATATTCAGTTACTGAATGGGGATACGAATCTGTTCCTGCAACCAATAAACCAAATTGAATTGATCCGACTGAATAGTCACTATATAAACGCACGGGTATATCTCCCTAATAATATTTTCATAACATTTGATGTACTGCGGGGGCCAGGTAAAAGTATCGGAGTACAAAATATGGAGCATACTTGTCGAAAGCACTCTCGGGAGAGCAACCTATTGAAATGTTCTTTCATCGCACAAGGGATTTCATTACGGGCTGCATGTTATCCGAGCCAATAAGGTCGAATCGTCCCAGGTTGGTATTATTCACTCTCTTCACGGGCCAACTCTGTCTTAGTTCTTAGCTTTTACTCGAGTTACCTACTTATCCAATAATTGAATAAAACTTTGCGAACGCTTTGCGAATATATCTGGAATATCTCGTTTGTGAGAGAAGTTTTTTGTGTCCCATTTGGAGCGGTTAGCAAAGCCGTATTATGGGTAAACTGTGTCGTTTTCTAACGCGAACGTTGTTTCCGAGATCCCGTTTAGCTAGTATAGGAAAGCTTTTACCGAATTAACAGTTAGCGCCTTCTACACCTCCACTCAAGCAAAGCTGCGGGAGTTCGTACGCTTTTTATACAATCAAATCGATCTCTACAAGATGAAGCAACATGAAAATCTACTCGAAACAAGGACAATAATAACACTAGACCCATGTATTCCTACACTTGCACAAAACAAATTTTGTCGACTACATTAACGAAAGGACGCCGTCCATAAAATTTACAAAACAACAAACGCCATCGAAAAGCTTATGTAAATAAAATAACTGAACAAACTTCTATTGTTTTAAACAACCATAACAATGTGAATGAGCTATGCCAAATTTTGCAAATTATTTCATTCTTGATAAAAACAAATGCTGAAACAATTAAGCATCGAATGACAAAAAATTATATAAATAGTAAAAAGCTCTACATTTAATTTTAATACTTCTATAATATTTTTTTGCTTATTTAATTAAAATGTTCCACATATCGGTTAAATTTTTATAAATTCGCTTGACCATATGTGCTGTAACTGTTTGATGTTTTTCTCAATATACGACGAAAAATTGCTATAAATAGGTAATAAAACCAACCAAATACGTCATCCTGTGTCAACTTAACTTTTGGAGACTTTCGCCTTTTAAATTCGTTAGCATTTAAAAAATTGGCATCATTTATAATGCTGGCGGCAAAAGGTTTAGAGCAGCGTTTCTCAAAGTGGGTCTGAGGAGTGTTTGCTGGTGTTGCTTTGCTTATTTTAACGACTCGTAGTAAAACTTTTTTTAAAAATTACATTAAATTTGGGTATCGATATCCGGAATGATATTAAAAATCATATCTGCATCTTAATAGAATTGCTAAATGAGTTATTTAAAATTTAAAGAACAAAGATAAGTTCGAGACACGAAATCCATTCAAAGTAAAATAAAACCAATAAAATTTCGGGCAGTGAAATTTGAAAATTTTATTGAAATTAGTCCGGATGCTCAGTTAAAGGCTAAGTTTGAAGAGGTTGCGGTAACAATTTCTAATGCGATATATATTATATTCGAATTTAACAAAACGGGTGTGCAACTACATTTGTGTGATTCGGGCTTATCTAAATAGGCTAGTTAGTACAAAAACTAAATATGTATAGGGTGGTCCAAATTCGATGGAATTGCATGGGGCTCTCGGTTAATATTTAAGATAGAGAAACGGTTAAATTACCAAAAATGTGCAGTTTTTTGAGACAAACTCAGAGCCGTTTTCAAAAATATTCTATCCATCGATTTTGGACCACCCTGTAAACTACACCAGATTTGCGAATTCAGATTCAGATACAACAAATGTTCATAGGATACTGGTATTAAAGATACAGCTCTTCTCATGTATCTTCTTTTTATTTAATTCGTTTGTTTTTCCACATATTTTTTACACACGAGCCATACCAGAAGTTTTATTTTTGTAAGTGTTATATTTTATTCTTAAGGAATGACCGCTCGTGTTGGTTACATATTTATCATTTTGTTTAATATTATAATTTGTTCGTTTTTATGACAGTTCATCTTTTTTACGTCCACATTTGTTTTGCTACATGTGTTAACAAGCTAATATCGATAATAAATAGTTTTTTAAAGGTTGTGCAAGGGTTGCGCGACAAAATAAGTTTCGGAACCGCTGGATTAGAGAATTGATTAATACAGAAAGTATAATTAGGCCATAAATATTTATCAAGAATTGGCTGTCAACGAAAATAATATGAGTAACTTTTTGGTTTATTTTATAATTTATACAACGATTTATTGGTGCTAGATAACAGGTTGGTATTATATTTGAACATAGGTTTGTTCCAGCAGCGCTATTTACTATCCAGTATCCCATGAACCTTCAGGATTCTGCGCAGTATCGATATCGCGTTCCAGCAACGTTTCTGATAATTCAACGGACGGTTAGTCGGATGTTCCAGCTGAACCCAAACTACTTTCAGGACGGTCAAAACAGCACTTGGATTAGGACAAGAACTACGCTGGGATTATTACACGCATGCGCTGTTTACAACTAGCGTGTCCTCTGCTAGCTATGCATCCCCTATCAAACCTATATAAGTACTAGTTTATTAAGATGTTGACGCTTGCGGTGCAAACATTTCTATGAACCCAATACGTACAAAAGCCATTTACAATCAGGGATGTCGTTAAAGCGACTAATACACGCAATTAGTCCATAGTTGACGCATGTACATAAACCAATTCATGTATTAGTCCATGAACTAGTAAATTTTGGTATGCTGTGACAAACCTTATTTTGGCTGAAAACAGCACTTATTTAAATCGAATGGATATAATAATAATGAAACACAAAATCCTCTTGAAACAAATGAATCCTACCGGGTGTTAAATCACTTTAAAGCAAAAGTGTAAACCCTAACTAGTACTTCTTCGAACTGCAAAATAACGCATAAAAATGGGAAAGTTACTCCAATCTCTTTACAGAGAGCGAGGCAAACAGTGTTGCCAAATAGTACATATAAGTGAATTGCGGAAAATCTGATCACATGGCGTGTTCAGGCGGAAACAAATATAGGGCTCACTTCCTGCCCCTTATGCTCTACACATCATAGGGCTGCATTGAAAAGTATCAAACTGATTTCCGTGCACTCAGAGATTTGGTTTTCAAATCGAACGAATGTAATATGCCAAATGTTTATTATGTGTACTGTATTTTGTAGCGAATGTAGTCGCGAACAGATTTGTCTTTTAATATCGTCTAGTTACGAAATCTTCTTCATCTAATATAAAACAGCGACCTACAAAAGCAAACGTAATGCTTCAGGTCAAAAATCTTAATTTACATTTCTGTCTCCTACAAAAGGTTCCAAATTTATTTTCAATTATGTTAAAATTTACTTTTAAAACTGATCAAATACGCTACTATAGGTAGATGTAATTTTAAGAATATTTGGATTATTATTAGCAGTCGGTATTTTAATTTTATTTTTCAATGCTTACGCTGCTTTTGTTTTTAAATATTAAAAGCAAACTTTCCTTTTTTCAGGTATTTAAAGATTTTATATTAAAGCCAATGCCGTGCCTAGTCAGTGGGATTATTAACTGCCGATACCGGGTTTCAAGCAGACTACTGCAATGCTGGTATAAAAACGGGTAATTAATAATGTATTAGAAGCGCACCCGCATTACCGATACATTTTTAATTAAATTTCTGTAACACGCGTCCTAAAACTAGCTTACTCCACTGAATGTGTATTAAAGGTAATAAAAAGCAACAACATAAGCAGTATTTGCAGCTATGCTCATTATACTGCTATGAATAGTGACCAAACAAATTATATAATACCTACACTTATTTTTCATTTACGATAAGGTTAATAATACATTATGGCAAATATGATAATATTCTTACTAAATAAACACAAATTTTATGCAACTTACTCCAATCAACCACCTGACACTTGCTAAAACATTTATTTATTATATTCTGCAAAAAGTTGAATCAGTACAATGAATAAAAAGATCATTAAAAAACGAAAAAAATGATTTCTTAATATTGATTATTTTCGATTTAAAACTAATCATTAATATATTACTGAAATAAACAACAGGTTTTAAAAATATTGCAACTTTCTTGCTTAAAAACTGCATTTTGTAAAATTAGCTTTGGCGTCACAAAAAAAAAAACATTAATTTTATTCTTGGACTGGACACAATTTATTTACTATAAATTAAAGATCCCAAGATTTAAACTATGTACAAACAAAAAAAGACTTACTGCATAATCTAGATCTAGAGCAGTGTGGTACGCGTACATCAGAGGGTTGTAAATTGAAGAGGTACGCGGCAGACTTTTTTTATTTTGCTTTAGCAATCTTTAGCTGTAGCAATATAGCTAGATAATATAGTATCATTAAATACTTTCCTGAACTAGTGAAGACTCCACGAGGCAGTAAAAAATCTCACTTGAAATAAGTGAGCTTCACTTTTCTCTATATATTTACGTGAATATGTATTAACAACTTTATTGTTTATACTTGCAATTTCGTGTAACACTATTAACGGTACAGATATTCTCTATTTCTAATTTGTTTTTTAGATCATCAATATAGAACATACACTTGATTGGATATATATTATCAATGTGTATGTTTTATTTGCGTTTAGACATAATTAAAGTAAAATTTATTCTTACTTCGAAAAGGACAAATGTAAAGGAAGATTTATTGGAAGATGTGTTGCTAGTAAGATTTAACGGAATGTGAAAATGTATATTGTATGGTATGTACAAACTATAAAGTTAAAGTATATTTCAAGTTAATATCAGTTTTTTTTTAAATACCTTTTTTATTTATAACATTTAGTAAATTATCCACTTGAATTCATTCTTTTGTCTTTTTAAATAATTACAGCAGGATCTTATTTAATTTAAATGCATAGATTTTTAGTACTAAAACAAATTTAAAACAGCACTTACTATATTTTCATATTTTTAGATAAAGATCGTGTGTCTAATTTAACCTAATCACGTTGTGTTTTTGTACCTTACGGGTGTTAAACTTAATAAAATGGTTAAATGTTAATGTGTTTAACGATTTGGTAAATTTAATATGGCGATGGTTCGCCAGTCTAAAATATGCTGTCTGTGAGCATCAAACCCCATCGTCATCGTTTATATTTTAGTTGAGACGCAAATATTGTTATCGTATTTATAGAGGGTTGTGGTGACTAGAAAAAAAATTGATTTTTTTGACGATAAAAAAAAATTGTAAAACCGGTTTTAACCATTATTTCGGTTCACGAAAACGAAAAAAGATTTTTTTCGGCTAGAACGAAAAGAACGAAAACGATATACATATTTCGTTTTCGTTCCGAACAGAAACGAACGGATTTTTTTTCGTTTTTATTCCCTGTTTATAATAGCTATTAAGCTGTTTTAAAAATATTTTTAAGATGACTCATCTTTGTATAATATCCTTAAAAATCGAACCCGTTGAAGCTCGTCAAATTTAAGTTCTTCGGTCCAGTTAATTATTTTGCGTTAAATATGTAAGTGATATTGGTGTTAATGAAATATAAACAACTTAAATAAACAGTAAAACAGACGTTTGGCTACTCTACCACTGCACTTCATAAAACTGAGCAGCGGTGTGGACGTGCGGACATGAATCTCACGTTTATTTTTACGTTTTTTACAATCCAGTATATGTGCTTATGTAGATCGTTCTACAACATATGTACCAACGTTGCGTGTTATGTTAAAATTTAAACTCAAACCATGAATATTTCATTTACGGTTAGCTCGGAGCTTATTTACATGTAACATAATGGATGTGCCGGATTATTCACATCACTACACGGATAATACAAATTCCAATCAGTTTATAGTGGTACCTATTAAACTGCAACACTTTTATACCGCTACAGCTATGGCATGGGTTCTATGCAAATCATACCGTTTATATTGCAGAATCTCACATTTACTGGGAATGTTTTTCTTAAACAACAACGTTAGCGTTGACAGTGTTTGTTACTCTGCAGCTAGCTTAGAAAAACATTAAACCACCGTATAAAACTTTACTTAGAATTTCACGGGAATTTGAGTAGACTGTAAATATATTAGCAAAAATTACATAATTAGCGTATAAAAAAATATCCAATTTTAATCTAGGAACAATTTGAAGCGATATAATGTATTTTCTAGTTAAACAGGGTGTTTCTGAACGATGTAGCATAATTTCTGCTGGTGAATCTACATTGAAAAATACGACAATTTAGCCCATCATGCCTTATAGAAAGTTGCATCGTTACAGCCCCATGAAGAGGGAAAAAAATTGTTTTACTGATAAATCAAGAACGCTTTTACCTACAACATTAATTTATATTTGGCACGTATTCTACAATAGGCAAGCTTGTTCTTATGCATAAGTTTGAGTGAAATATCACCATAGGGGGCGCTACAATCGATAATAGCAGAGAAATAACCTGCTGTTCTTTTTGTCGATCGTAATTTCAATTTTTTATTGTAACAGTCGGATGGGTAGGTCTAAAATGTACATTTTTAGTGACCTACAGTTTTTTGATAGGAACCATCGTTTTGGAGAAAAACTCGATATTAATAAAATATAACTCTGAGGTTTATTGAAAATATTTAACAAAATCACGTTTTATACAAATAGAACATAATAAATGACTAATAAAAAACATAAAAATAACTAACACAACTGAAAATGATTATTACAATAAACGAAAATATGACATCAGACTACATTTGTTTTGTTTGTTTTTACAGTAAACTAGTTTTTGTTAAATACTTTCAATAAATCTGAGTTATATTTTAATAATATCGAGTTTTTCTCCAAAACGATGATTCCTATCAAAAAAATTTGAGTTACTAAAAATGTACATTTTAGACCTACCCATCCGACTGCTACAATAAAAAATTTAAATTACGATCGACAAAAAAAAACAGCAGGTTATTTCTCTGCTATTATCGATTGTAGCGCCCCCTATGGTGATATTTCACTCAAACTTATGCATAAGAACAAGCTGCCTATTGCAGAATACGACAAATATAAATGTTGTTGGTCAAAGCGTTCTTGATTTATCAATAAAACAACAATTTTTCACCTCCTCTTCATGGGGCTGTAACTTAGCAACGATGCAACTTTCTATAAGGCATGATGTGCTAAATCGTCCTATTTTTCAATGTAGATTCACCAGTAGAAATTATGCTTCATCGTTCAGAAACACCCTGTATATAGAATAAACAAAAACGACGGTCCTAAATTTTAAAACCTTGTTCCATTCATCAAAATAAGCATGGGTCGTTTCGCTCAGGAGATATAGGATACATTTTTTTTTTTGAAAAAAAATTTCATCTAATTCAGGAGTGCTAATGAAATGTAAAGTTAATTTGGTTTAAAAATCATGTGTCTCAGAAACGTTCGTGGTGTTTAAAAAACGTTTTTCTACTAAGCTATCTGAGATTTTGATAACCCTATTGGTAAAGACAAACTGCTGCTTTAGACTTTTCATTAGCTTTTCCTCACATAAAATGCGCATCTTTCATTTCAAAACTTGTGTAATTATTGGACGTTTCTCAAAAACATAATGCACGAAATACCGTTTTCTTTACCAAAAATAAGAATTTTCTAATTGATTGATACGCGTTTATTCACTATAAATTTTATGTCCAAAGAGAGTTCTACGGTTTTTGTCTTCTATAACAACTTTTGTTTGTCTATAAGCACTCCTTTATTCTGGAAAAGTTAATTTCAGTTTTTATTGTTCCCAGTTTTAATTTAAATATGTAGCTCAAAGTTAACGTTGCAGTTCTAAAAGAATAATATAGAGCAAACTTTAATCACGCCATAATTAACTAATTAATATCAAAAGATTTAACTGTCAGCGCTTCCTTTGCAATCATAAACAGTAATATTTTGAAATTAAGATATATAAATTACTTTGTCAGTTTCTAATCTAGCTTTGCACGAAACCGAAGTCTAGAAAAGGTACCACATGGATTTAAAACATTCATTAATCAAATAGTGTAAGAGCCCCTTGGCATTATAATTACATTACCAGGTACATGAGGTTTCAATGTTTCTATATAAGACAGCCTGTAGCAGGAATTTCTGCATAAGAGGAAATTACCGCTAAATGAGCACCTTTACTGAAAACAAACGTCGAATAATCAAAATGTATTAATATATTCATTATATACCTGCATAATGGAAGCTTTGTTTTCATTTGCAGTGTTAGTAAATTATTGTTTTAATAGGTTGCATTACCTTAAATGAAAATATAAATATATAAACAAACAGACCGTTTTGAAATAACAATAGCTATTCCATTATACTACATTTATTTTCCACATACGGTATAGTCTGACCAACAATGCTATACCACAAAACTAAGCTAAATAGTTTTTAAAGAAAACAAAAATTTTCATAACTGTATACATTAATTAATTTACATTGTTATACTATTGCATAATGTTAGTTTGTTTAGGGCACCGAGTACATAATTATGTTAGCAACCTCATAAATTAAATGTTTTGATTTTTTTTTAAAGACGTCAAGTTTTTCATGATAAAACTTTTTGGTAACTGTTTTTTTTTCACACGTGAAACTACAAAAATTAACTACAAAGCATAAAACGACAAATAACCAAAATCAAATAGTTAAAGCAACCTTTGAAAATTATTTGTCATAAGTATTCCTCCTTGTACTGCGCCAATTGTCCTAAAACCTAACAAATAAACTGATACACAATAATTATATCTTTGGGTGAACTAAAGCTCCATCTTAATTTTTTGATAAAAATAAACAAGCTGATTAAAATTTTGAGTTCCAGCAAGAGGTTCCCCTTAGTAAAAAAGCTAAAACTTTTGTTTAAATGTAACAGTCATAAAATTCTTTTAACTTTAGGTTTACAAGAAAAAATTTAATATTTACTGAACGTGTGTGTAAAAATTAAGAAAAACAGAATAATCATTTTTTTGAACTTGGTTCTAACTTCGTTACTGTACAAAATTTTTGAAATGTATACTAAACTTTTGAGCTACATTGTATCGCGATCATTAATTTTTCCTCCTTCCAATTTTACATTTTAATAACTACTACGTTGATTTTTCCATATAAGCACAATTTCAATCGATGATAAGAAAAATCACAGCTGAGTTTTTCTTCTGTCGGTCATTCCCTTAGATAAGAAGTAAGTAGGAGTAATTTTTTAGTTTGTTGATAGGTTACCATGGCAATGACATGAAATAACGACGACTAAGCAACCGTTATTATGTTTGCTGTACAACACAAATTTTTACAAACTCAAAGGCGAATATGAAATTAACACACCACATGTGTTACACACATCGTTAAATTAAGAACACAAAAATGCATTCGATGCTGTAAGTGTTAGACATTGTCCCTAATAAAAAAATAGGTAAAGATTGGTGATCAACATCCGATTTGGCTCAAAATGTTTCTAAAAAAATATATTCCCACACTTCAATAATTTCGTTCAAACAAAAGTTGGAGGCAATAATAAAATATGATTACGGTTTATCTAAGATTTTGCGAATACCTTTTAATATATTTAGGATTTCTCTTCGGATTATTCATAAGTATAATGGAGCAGCTTTGCCAAAATTAAACCCATACTATATCTCTTATAATAAGGGAGATTTTCAAGCTGCAACTCGGATTTTATTCAATCTGTAATTGACTTGCAACTGTCTCAAGTTACTTTACTTAAATGCATGTGTTTAATTGTAATGCACATACATTTTGTTTTGCATTAAATTAAAGCATATTTAATTACGAGACAACTAGAAAAATATAACCACTACTGTGCAATTGAGTAGAAAATCCTTGCACTTTTTGATCCATGTTTAAAAAAACAAATGAGTTATAAAAAAAGTTGCAAAACTTTGTATTGTAAAGAAAGAGATTTAGCTTTTTACTGATTTTTCCTTGTGATTAATTCCTAAATCTGATTTAATAATGCAATCTATTTGTTTTGGTACCTTTGCTAATAAACAATCATTTACTAAAATTTAATAGAACATGCACCACTATATGTATAGTTATAATCACAATATTTATTTTTGTAAATAAGTTATATACGTTATTACAATATATTATGAATCACTAGAAATTTATTCAGGGCAAATTAATTTAAACATACCTACAACTATTTAAAAAAATATGTTTTTTAATATTGCATGCCTATCTAGCTTTTCTACAGAGAAACTTATAACAAGTTTTATAGTCACCTATAATTATAACATGTAAAAACCAAACCAGAACAAATATATCCCTACGTGTTATTCAAATCTTTAAAATCAAATTTTTTAATAAATAAAAAGACGTAACATTTTTATATTGTTCGCATACTGTAGCAAGATAATTGTTTGATATGATTACTAATTTAATAATTATTAAATTTAGAGGCAATATTGAAACTAGAAGATTAGGAATAAGGACAACGAGAAAATCTAAACTTGTGCATTTCCATCAATTTGAGATTGTCAGTGCCACAATTAAACAAATATGTGTTTTTAAACGCGTACGTAGTCAGTTATCACAACTTTAAATCAAGTGCATTTTAGATATGCTTCTAATGCAATTGTCATTATTGTATGCCGCGTGTTTAAGCGAATTATATATAATTTTACAAATATATTAAATATGTAGGCGATTACGCTTAATAAATCACCTTCGGTTATCTGTTTAAAAATGGGTCAAAGCTTCTTTTCCTTATCTTTAAACTCGATATTATGCGATTTAAAAAAATAGAATTCATGACGATTTTACTAGTTAAAGGAAATCTTAGGCTTCCTGAGAGTTGTTCACACTCTCATAAAAAAATTACTAAAACTTAAAGCTCAAACACAAGCATCTTTATACCTCTTTATTTCATGTTTTCAATTACATAAATTTAAATTTCCGTTTGCAATGTAAAGAGAAGAGTAATATGCATCTGGTTTTCGAAATAATGTCTAATTTTGTATAAAACAGGCAGTTCCTCTGTTTGCGTATACAAACTGACAGCTATCAGTTGTAATTCTGAAAGATTGTCTGCAATTGCGCCTTGCCTTCGAATAGCAGCAGTAATTTTAACTGTATAAATAATTTTCCAAGCGCTTTTCATCAAGAAAAATCAAGTCTTAAGTTTCTTCAAACATAAAATTAATAACGTTCAAAAAGTCTGACAATTTTGAATTCATGTTAAGGATAAAACAAAAGGAAACATCTTAAATTGCCAATTTCTGACTAAATGTGAAACAAGTTTCCAAAATATTTGTGAATAGCTTGTTTAATATTGCAGTATAGAAAATAATATTTTTATTTACACATTTTCGTAACCTTTGAAAACAAATGCAAGTTACAAAGTCGCGAGAATTTTGTAAATGAGTGTGTTTTTTAAGTGAAAAAATATTTTTCTACCAATCAAAAGATTTTAATGCACAAAAATTGTACTATAAACCACTTTAGTATTGAAATACTGGATTAATAAATTTTTCTGACCAATGAAAGCACGTAACGTGCATAAAAAAATTAAGATATATGCTTCATTCGTCGTCCAATATTTCAATCAAAGCTGGACGTCAATTCAAGTAATCAACAAATTTCTTTGTAAAATGAAAATCAATATAAAACCACACAAACCTAACCTATAAAATGCAGTTCTCTTTACGATGCGCTCACAGACTTTACAGAAAACATTCGAACCGGACTTTACTTTTATAAAAACTGTTGGCATTTTCAAAAATTGTAAAGAAATTCTTAAGTTTCAGCTTCAACAAACATGTATTCGCCGATGGTTCATCGAAAAGCAAATACACAACTTGATACTGTCTCTTATCAAAAATTTTAACACTAAATTTGCAGTACTACTGTTAATTTAAATGCAACAGTAAAAATTAACATTGTCTAGTATTTTATTTTAATATTTTAGGCAATTGAATATTATTGATCAATTTTAGAAGTACTTATCCAACTTGTTTATTAAAAAAAAGATCCACATAATATGTTAAATAAGGCAACATTAACCAATCGAATCAATTGTTACAAATAGAACTGATAGCTTTCGTTACAATAAAAATTTTAATCCTTATTTTGTAGTCCATACTGCATTCAAATCGAATTATGATCATTCTCCAGCTTGTTTAAGAAAATATTGCGAATTTGCTCATTAACATTTAATACGAAGAATTATTGATATTTATACAATAAATTTTTTTTTCTAATCATAGTAAAATTGAGTGTAACTGCTTACTATAAGTACAGAAATAAGGAGAGTTCAGCAAAACATTATAAACAGCCTAATTTTCTTTCTTTTCTAACATAAATCCATCCACTGTTGTAGCAGATTCCTTTTATTTGTTTAGCATTCAGCATCATTAACACCTTTTTTACTAGATTTTAATTTAATCCAAAAACGTTCACAACTTTTACATACTGAAATTGTGTCTTGCAAATAACAGAAAATACATTTTATACCTATCTTCGGAAATTAGTAAATAAGCAGCGAGCATGTTAATAAATATTTATGAAATAAAAAAATTACGAAAAATATTACTTAACCAGAGTTTCTTTCCGTTAAGAAAATTTCTCAAACTAAATGAGTAGAAAATGTTAAATATATTTAACAAGATGAGCTATTTATCCGATTATAAAATTTCTGACTTTCCTTATAATAAACTACAATTTTTGTCATTAAAAGTTTTATAATTCTGGCAAATTAAAACGGCTAATATTACTCTTACACTTTGTTTAAAAAAAAAACACAAATTGAACGATAGAAATCTTATGTAGAAGTATTTTAAACTCGTGCGTACGTTAACTTGTTACACGTTGCAAATATTTCACGTCAAAAGATTTAACAACATATAATTTTTTTGACCTAATTTAAGGTGGACTAAAAAAATTTAATTAAATTGCCCAATATGTATTTTTTCGATTCTTCGCTTTAACGAACATTATACAAACAAAAAATATGTATTAAAAACTTGTACGTTTTAATATTCTCTGCAAAAATATAGCTATTTGAAAATATTTTCATAATTGTTTCCTGTAGCCCATATTATTTGTTTTATATCATGAGACAATGTTAACATCTACACGAGTACATCAAAATATAATTATTAAAGCATACAGGTTTTATAATTTATGTAATAAAACAACGTATTATTTATCATATTTTATAAAATGAAACAATATTATTTGATATTTCAGTATACGAAAAACGTAAAATATTACGTTTTATGCCAAACCTATATCAAAATCTATACTTAAACGTGATTAGAAATATTATTCCCTTCTTGCTTTGTAGCCTGTGTTGTATCAAAGATACCTTGATTTTATAGATTTCCTCATTTGTTTTATATGGGTATTATTATTAAGACTGACGGGTTTTAATAATACGCATAATACGTAACTTGTCAAAACGTTCATAATAAGCTCTGCGCTATTTAGTCAGAGGAATATGAAATAAGGATTATTATTCGAATAATGGCAGAGGGTTATAAACCTTTCCAAGCAGGTGCAAATTTTCAATATGGTGATTATAAAACGCGGTTATCGGTAGACTTATCAGTAATAGTAAACAGTAAGCGCCCGCCCGCGTATGTGTATTTTTCTTATCATAACATCTGCTTGCTTGTCAACTGTTCTGTCAACGCAAAAGCACACTAAAAAAATTATCGCGGTTTCTATTATTGCTTTTACGACTATTATTACTATTTTTATTATTGTTAGCGGAACACTTGAAAACTGCAATAAATCTAGAAAGATGAGCTTTTATGTGTTTTAATTTTACACTTTTATTAAAACTCTTATCAAGATTATTAGATAATAAGAATAGATTTAATAACAAAGTAGTTGATTGACTGTTTTGTATAATTTTGAAGCTTTTTATATTAGATTTTACGTAATTGTGTTACGTTTAACGTTGTTATTGGAGAACAATTTTAATAATGTATTTGGATTGTACTTTACATTATCAATTATTCAATGAATTTGTAATCAATGCAATAGAAACTATTTTTAATTACAATGTGCTATATTTTTAAGTCTGCCGATAAATATTAATTTGTTTTTTTACATAACTTTAAATATTTTGGTGTTTTATACTTTTTTGTGTAAAAAAAATACACAAAGTTAAAAATAATTTTTTTAAAAAAATTTGCTCCATATTTAAAAATAATGCCATATTTTTTTTTAATGCTCAACCCTTTTTGATTGTCGAATTAAAATAATAATTAGTTGATTTTTTCGGGGGGTCATGAAATTAAAATGGAATTTTGAAATTAATTAGAAAAACAAAATAACGCAGAGCTTTAGTGACGTAATAATTTTTAACACTAACACTCACCCAAAAGCGGTCGACCTAACCTCAATGTGACCTCGGCGCTAGCAAGAGAAGGCCGGCGGTGGCAAGCGACGGACGGAAAATGTGTTGCTGCTCAGGGCGCCGCACGATCAACTGAGAGAATGAGCCAGCGCCCGCCACACCCCAGTGGCGTCTAGGGCGCCGGCGTCACCCCACCCTTTCAACCCCTAACCCCCAACAATCCTCACAGCGCTTTTGGAAGGCACGTCGTGCTACTGTCACACGCTATGGTATCTGAAAATTGCGAAATAAAATGAAATAAATTGCCTCATCTTCATCGTATTAAGTTACTCATGCGCAAAGAATCTCAGCTACAAAGAAACATAAACAACGCAACATATAAAGTTGAATGCGTACAAGTACCCAATACTTACGACAAAAAGGGTTTTGTTATTGCTCAAATTTGTAAAAAATATTTTCGATTACGGCCTGCCATGAATTTAAAATACGTGCCAGTTAACGCTACTATATTCGGAATCGTTCGTTTCATTTTAAAATATCGACTTTTCTTGCTATAGCATATTTTTCGCAAATTACAAATAAATGTAAAAGTAAACCATTGCCTTTAAAATATAGTCTCTTCAATAAAAATATCAAAGAAAATAGTATTACGCTCGTATCTCATTAACTATTAATAGGATTGCAGCTTATGCATTTTCGATTGGCTACCATCTTATCAATCAACTAAGAGTTGTAACCTGCAAAGCTGCTAATTAAAAAACGTTTTTCAATTATGTTTCAAAACGTTCCTTCTTGATTATAATATCTACTTTTCTTCCCAATAAATTTTAGGCTTGGTAAAAACCACTTATAACGTATGTGTTATGTGTTGTAAAAAAAAGCTTAAAGCGTAGTAAACACGATCTTTAAAACGGAATACAACGAAAAAAACTACTGAGGCAGAAACACCTCCCATTGGCTTAGCCCATTTACCGTATGTTAAAGGAACGTCCGATAAAATAAGTAAACTGTTTCACCACCATAATATCAAAACCATATCTACAGCCAATCTTAAAATTCAAAATGTCCTTAACAGTCTAAAGTGCAAAATATTTCTCGAAAACCGAGGGGTCTATGAGATACCGGGTGCGATTTGTCAAAAATCATATATTGGACAGACCAATAAACGCTTAGGTGTACGAGTTCAAGAACATAAAAATCTAGTCAGGAATAAAGACACCACATCAGCCCTCTATCAGCATATCAGCTCCACTGGTCACAAAATTAACTTCGATCAGGCCAAAACACTGGCCAATGTAGAACATTTCTGGTCAAGGATCATCCGAAAGGCTATTGAAATAAAAACGAGGTCGAACAATATCAATAAACGGGATGATGGTCAGAGACTGCCAGCAGCATGGAAGCCAGTGTTGACCAGCAAAGCGCCGCCAACATACGCATTTTCAGCCAGGACTCGCGAAGAGATTTGCCGACGAGTAACACGCAGTCAAGTGAGAGACGGTGCAAATTTAGTCAGCCTTGACTAACAGAAAGTGGCACTAGTTTCTGTCAGTGACATTATTTTATTCAAACAGTTAATCGTTTTTCATAAAAGCTCTTGATAATGGCCAGGGAGAGCTGGCCGAAACGTCAGTAAATACTACGCGGGTAAACTCCGAAAAAAAAATTAAAAACAAAAACTTACCAGTGAATGTATATGTACTTACATTTACATAAGATTTTAGTAAATACGTCAACTCGAAATATCTACTATTCCTAGTAAATGTACTCATTTACTAGGCAGAGCATCCATTTGCTACAACAAAGTATCAACTAAATATAAAAGTTTACACTATTTCTAGTAAATTTATTAATTTGCTAGACAATGCATACATTTGTTACCACAGCTTACAATTAGTAAAAGCATAATATTGCAAGCCTCAAATGTTTATACATAGGTATGTTAGCAAAAAAACTGTATAATTCAGCGTCTTACAGAATGCTTATACATTGCGCACAAATGATAACGTCAAGAATAGGTACACTAAAAAAAAAGCTTTAACCTGGCCTCAATTCATTTGGTCACTAGTAGAGGATCAGGTTAATGGTTGATAAAAGTTTTTTTTTTCCAGATGCATTGTAAGAAGTAAAGTATACTCAAGAATCCACGACGCATTACACAGAATGCCTAGGAATTATGTAGAACATTTGTAAAAAAAACTGAAAAAATTATAACCATCAAAACAGGTTTTTTTATCGGTTCACATCCTCAAAATAAACTAATTCCAAAAAAAATCGGGAGTCGGTAGTTTTTCCTACTCCCGACTCCTCAAAAAAGCTCCAACTCCTCTACTCCCAACTCCCGACTCCGACTCCAACTGCCAATTCCTGCTATAATCTATACACTATATGGTATGCACACATCTACTAGTAAATGTATTCATTTAGAATCTCGCGTTCTGTTTTATACATACCTTACTAAATCAGATGTATAAATGTATGCATTTACTAGTCAAAGTTTACAGTTTATTGATTGTGAATATGTGAATACATTTACTATACAAAATAGTATGTGTTGACGGTTCTTCTGCACATTTAAAAAGCTTTCTAAAATGATCTATTCTTACCTATAATTATGTGATAACGTACTCACATGAATGTATGCATTTGTAAAATTTAATAAATTTTGTTTTATAAGTGACAACTCGTAGTTTATAAAATAATAATTACAGATTATATATTTGCGTACAATGTATTATACTGACATAACCATAAACCTATATCAAATATTCTATAGAATTTATACCCAGTTAATAGTTTTTGGGAAATTTCATTTTAAAAGTTTACTTTCCAATTTATTTATGTTTGTTAATGGTACTTTTTTTTAATGCGTTTTTAAAAACCTTTGAATTTAACTTTTTCTTGCAGGAAACTTTTCTTATGATACATGTAAATGATAAATCATTTAAAGCCACCTGTAGACAATAACGAAGCAAAAAAATTAGTAAAAAGTAATAACTAGTCGTCGATCAAAACAACGAACAGATGAACAGCAGACGGCAAATAAAATATAAGTTTAAAAAAACAAATAGTTTTAGCAAAATAAAATACTTGCCGTTATTATTTATGCTTATTATTTATTTAATATATTATTATTTTTATATTATTTATTTATTTATTTAATCTGCATTAATTTAATTTTTGATAATTATTGAAAGAAACCTTTAAATTAATATTCACACATATTCTTTATGCTGTTTACCATTTTTTATTCAATTACATCCCTACATAAGTGCTGTACTTGTGTTTTATCAATCTGTCTAATGCATTTAATAGAGTGCCAAGGAAAAATATCTGGAAGATATTAAAACAAAGTAGAGTGGGAGAAGGATTGTTAAACGCCATCAAGAGTTCATAGAAGAATAGTAGAAATTATGTGAGAACTCATAACAGCAGTTACCAGGAATTTATAACAACAGTGGAAGTAAGAGAAGGAGGCACCTTAAGTTCACTGCTCTTTATAATTCTTATAGATAAAATACAACAAAACACAAAGAAAACCTACTGGGGTAGGAATAAACTAAAACCAATATCTTTAACAGAACTAGCATTTGCAGATTATGTGGTGCTATATAAGCTAAAAACTAAAAGGAATTGCAACTCAATCTAGCCGTGTGGGCAGATACATTAAGTAGATATAATATGAATATTAATATAACAAAGACAGAGGCTATGGTTATAACGAAAAATCATGAACCAGTTACAATTATGATAGACGGAAATAATATAGAGCAGGTAGCGAAGTTTAAATATTTAGGAACAATAATTGCAGAGAATGGTAAATTGGAGGAAGATCTGAATAATAGAATAGCGGCAGCGACGAAAGTTAACTACGTTACTAATAAATGTTTGTTAATTAAGAAGGAGATATTAAAAGAAACGAAGACGCAAGTTTTTAATGCGAGTACGTACCCATTTTCACGCACAGTTTAAAAGCTTGGACACTAACACAAAAACAAAGAATACAGACACAGGAAATGAGATTTCTTCTGAGGAGGATATAGGGTTGTAGACTGATCGATAAAATCAGTAACAAAAAAATGCGAAAAAACCTAAGAGTAACGGATGTTAAGAAAAAGATGAAGACGAATCAATTAAAATGGCTTTGATACGCAAAAATAGGATGGAAAATGAAGGTGGAAGGAAAAAAAAAGAGGAAGACCAAGAATAAAATGGGAAAAAGAAGTGAGGCAGAGACTAGAAGAAAAAGGAGTCAGCTGGAGGGATGTGCCACAATTAGCTAACGATGGGCGGGAGTGGAGAAACATAATACAGAAATAAAAAAAGTATACCTATTTCGACACCGAAAGGAACCGATTAAGAAGAAGAAGAAGGTATTTGATGCAATTTAACTTATAAAAGTAATTAAAACGTTTATTTTAAGAAAAAGCTGTCATTAAACAAATTTACCAAAATGGTTGCTTTTTTAGTTAGTAAAGTAAAATAATTTCGAAGTTACAATAAAGTACTAGTAAATGCTATTTTGTAAAACCATTCGATGCAGTTTATTTTATTCAGTGCTACTTTATGAATAAAAACTTAAACACACGATGAACTTCTTTCTATATTATCATTATATATAACTAAGCGTTTTCAAAATTCAAAAATCATGCTGCAAAAAGGTTTTGTTTTATTTATTAGTCTTAAATAATAAAAATAATTACAGTATATAAATCAAATAAAATTATACAAATCAATCAATCAATAAGAGTTATTTTTTTACACATAAATCTGCATAAATAAAATAAATTATTAGTTTTATTTATAATAAATCTTTTTTATTTACCCAGTCTGCGATTTTTAAACTAATCTGTAAAACAATAAAGCAAAGCATATTTAAAATTCTCCCTTAATTTTAATAATGCATATCCTTCATTACTAATTTCCAGAATTGTATTGTGCAAACTACAAAACCCTAAATTCGAAGAAATTCATTGTTTTAATTATGTTGTTTTGATAAGACCAAAATGAAATAAATGAAACAAATATTTTATTAACAAAAATATTTATCATACCTTCATTACAGCTTCATGTTTTAAACTAGCCACAGTAAATAATTATACAATTTGGGATCAACTTTGAAACAGGTATTACATGATTTTATTAGGTACTGAAAAATATAATTATTATCTTCTTTAAACTATGAATAGCTTGTTCAGCTTTTGTTTTATTTTGTATACGCAAAATTTTGCCTGCAGGAATTACATACCATTATTTGTAATCTGTATAGAATATATTTATATTTTAAACTTTTACTTTATGATTTAATTTAGAAGAGAGTTTGTTAAATCGTATAAGTTAAATTTCTGTGTTTTACTTTTCATTTGATTTCCATTTGTACGCAAATTTAGACTGAAAAATTTAGCTGAAAGTTTTAAACACTTACCTTTACATGCTTAATTGTTTGACTTGAACAAATTAGTTTCCTACAAAGTTTTTTACATCATAGAGTAATAAAGGGATTGGAAAACCGGTAACCTATAACTTGTTAACCGATTGATTGAAGCCTTTTTTGATAACCAATAACCGGTTAATTCATCTCAACAAACAGGTTATTTGAATATTATGCAATTTTCGTTCAAATTTTGCGCCAAAATTTTTATTTACCATGTTTAATTACTAGGTAAATCCTTTGCTTTTTACTTTAGTAATTTCATTTTTCACCGTAACTTGTACATTCGAACAAACAAAATGGGACAACTTGTACTATGGTTAATTAAGTGTGTCCCTAATTAAAGTACAGATGTAGTTTGTTTTTGAAATACAAGGATGTTTTCAATTTGTGTTATATAAAAAAAGGATATTTTTATATTTTTTCATGTTCCATGTTCACTTTATTTCTTTTTTTATATCGCATTCGTTAAAAATATAGGGTAAAATGTTTTTTAAATTTTTTGTGAAGACTTTTTTGTTTTTTGTTAAATATATATCGACAAAAATTAAACAAACTTTATTATACAGGGTGTTTCACTTCTCCATGGAACACTATCTATTGGTATCTCCGTAAATAATAAAAATACAAGGTTGGTTAAATGGGATAAAAGTTAGCTTTTTAGGAGTGTATTTTAAACAAGATCTTGTTTTGTTTAAAAATTCCATGGTTTGCGTGATATAACGAAAAAACCGAAATCGAACAAAATTTTTAAACTTAAATATCTCGGCTATTGTTGCGAATACACAAAAACGCCAAAGAAAAAATGTTTTGCAGATTTTGTTTGCTATAAGATGGCGATAGTCAGATTTTTATTTATAAATTACCGTGCGAGATATTTGACAAAACTTTCGTTGTAGGTGATGACTTAGATTTAAAGATAATTTTTTCTCTTTACAATGATAGAATACTTTATAGTTTATATGTCTATTTTTTAAAATAAGCGAAATAACCTAAGACAAAAATCAAGGTTGCCATGAAAAAAAACAATAAACGACTTTGTTTTATTTCGACCCTTGCTTGTCCCAGATAACATTTCTAGGATGAGGATCTCGCTTATTGCTATTGCTCATTATTAATACCATTATTATTATTGCCTAAATTGGCTAAATTATTCGTAAGTATGAGAGGAGCTACAATATATTTTTAAGTACAAAATTCCTCGTACTTTAGCAAACCTGTGTCTCTTATAATAAGCGAGATCCTCAAGCTGGAAATGTTATCTGGGACACGACACCCTGTATACAGGGTGGTAAAAACCTACTGCGTTACTTTGTATTTGTTATAATCAGGGATGGGGGTCGAAGTTGGAGTCGGTAGTCGGGAGTCGAGGAGTCGGAGCTTTTTGGAGGAGTCGGGAGTCGGAAAAACTACCGACTCCCGACTCTTTTTTGATTTAGTTTTTTCGAGGATGAGAACAGAATGAAGAATATAAATTAAAAACAAAACAAAGATGTCAATCCATTATTTTTTTTAATGGAAACGGAAACGATTAAGTAACACAAACTAGCTTTGTCTGTGAACTTCCAATTTTTATCTGCAAAAAATACTTGACTGGATACTTACATGGTTATTGTAAATTTATTATAAGTTGATCTTTGACATTTAACAGGTCCAGTATACCTACGATTACAGTTTCTTAATACTTTTAGTAAAATACTAAATACAATGAAAGTCGCTTATAACGCGGGTAGGTTACAACCTTGCAAAACCGTGTTATATAATAACCGCGATATAATGAATTGTATTTTTTTTTACATTTTCTTCAGTATAAGCAAACATACGGAAAATAAACTCTGCTCGCCATTATAAAATACACAGAAAAACGAAAACAAAATAACCGGCTTTCACTGTAGTCGGGAGTCGGGAGTCAGGAGTCGGTGATTTTTCTGCCGATCCCCATCCCTGGTTATAATGTGTTATTGTAACACTTTCAGAGATGGCTAATTTAGCAAAATTTGACAAAGCGAAATATAAAAAGATAATTTTTTTATGTTGCGTAGTAAAAAAGATATTTGTTTCCGAAAACGTTGTAATTTATTCGCTTACTGCAAGTACCTATACATTAAAAGTTTTTTTTAACGTTTAATGTATTTTGTAATTTCATGCTTATTTAACCACCTGTTACACTTTCATAAAACTAAAGTTTTGTTGTTATCCTGTCCGTTATTTATTTCAAAACAATTTATTGCGACCCTTAATTATTCACAAATTTAGCTTATCTGAAAATGTCGTTTTTGAGTCAGGCACACATTTCAGCAAACAATTGCTTCATTTTGTAGGTGAGGGATATATTTATACAAGAAAATTACAGCTTTACAGTGGAGGGTAATTCTAAATTAGAGCAGCGACAATGATTGCCATGTATATGCCTTATATTAGACCCCAAGTCTGCAATGAATGAAGAAGATCTCAGCAAAGTATAATTGAATCAATTATTATTAACACGTGTTCTGCCTCACGTACTTCTAATTTATATGGGGTAATAAGCAGATACACGAATAGAAATTCCAAAGAATTTGTATGAATAGATCTGTTTTTCAGCTACACCGAATTACAGCGAATTTGAGTAAAAGACAGGTTATATAAGATATTTATTTAGTAGATTATGCTATATTTATAGGTAGATACTTAGATAGGTACTATTCAAAATATTAATAAATATCTACGTACGTACATCAAAAATATTTAACTAAATAAAGTTTTTCACAGCAAACGGCAATACGTTAAATTATATATTTTATTTACTTGATGCGTTAAATAATGTTATTATACAGGGTGTAGAATTGCATCATGCACCATAGTAACATCAATGGTACAATTTTAAAAGTTGTTTAATATCTCTCCTAATTATTTTAGAAAAAAAGTGTATTTAGGTTTTTTGTAGGGTACAAAATTTTACGTCTATAAACGTATCAATATTAATTTTTATTTTTCAATAACTGAAAATTGTGAAAATTGCAAAATGCCGTTTTGACAAAAATCTGTAGTGCTTTGGAATTTATCCAACCCAATATCACTTATTCTGTCACTTTGACGCGAAAATAAATTTTTTTACGACTAATTTTGTAAATGATGGTTACCTACTGTACAGCCTGCATGCATAATAAGTGAATCTTTACGCACGGTAAGTAAACAACGCAGTTTATTTTAAACATGATCAAAGTGGGCTTACGCAGAAAGTACACTTGTCAAGAAATGTCCAAGAAGACTCACATTGAACTTGACAGTTAACAGCGTACGTACAATTGTGTTTATTATTAGCCAAAAAACTAAAATCGTATGTATTCTGTGATCGTAGAAAAAGTATGCTACAAAATTCGAGTTGTAAAGCTTTCGTGAAACTTTACCACTCGTGCGTAATATGCTTTTTATAACTCTTGTTATGTAATATACTATTACCATTAAAATTACAATGTTGCGTGATCCAATTCTACACCCCGGATATGCATATATGATATCTAATTACAAATTCTTTTTAATTTTTTTATATCTGGGATATTTCGACCTTTGTGCCGCTTATTTTTGAGCTTATCTTTATAATACACAGAGACAATTCAGGCGTTGTTTGCATAAACAACACTTGTCAATTTTTTTTCAAATCTGAGACTACACTTTCAATGGATAATTGGCGCCATTTCCGACATCCCTTATGCAAAATAATTCTGTAATAACCCCAGTAATTCATAATATAAGCGCGGAAACTAATGATCCTCCAGCTCCTGATATTGATGCAGACGACAGCAGCCAAAGTTTCGATAATGAAAAATTTCTAAAATTGACATGTGTTGTTTATGCAAACAACGCCTCAATTGTAATAATGAACACTTGCATTACTGCATTCATATTTCTTGCTTTTAATATTGACATTTTGAAACTTTTATAAACAATCCTAAATATATTTAACTGGGCCAAATTTATTTCTAATTTTTTTTATCAATAGTCTTTTATATTTCAGTCATCTTAGTGTTTTATTATACTTTAATTAAAAAATAATATATTAAATAAAGTAGGTAATTATAGAAATTTTCTAACAAAGCTTTTGAGAGTTGAAATTACTTTTAAAAAAATTTACTTAAAAAAAAGTCCATTCATTGTAATAATTTCACAAAATAATGACTGATTAAGTAATGATAATGTCTGGTTGAAATGAGTCGTTTGCATATTCGTTGATAAGTACGAATCAATTTGCGGGCGTAAATAGGATTAGTTTGTCGATGCTTATGTCATCACATAATGAGCTTGGTGGCTTTTTTAATTGTATTACTTTCAAACAATCACTCCTATGTACATGACTTTTAAAGAGGCGGTGGATCTAATGTGAAAGTAAAAAGTTGCTTTCGCCTGCTCATATTTTACAATGTGCGCAAAAGTATGGAAACAGACAAATATCTAGAATACTATTATAGTATATTACATAACAAGAGTTGTAAGAAGCATATTACGTAATTGTTTAACAACTCGTGTTATGTAGCGTACTTTTTCTACGAACACATAATACAACGATTTTAACGGTTTTTTGGCTCATATACACATGTACCTAATTATGTTTTGTCAATTTTGACGGAGGCCTACTTTGACATTTCCAGACAAGTGTACGGTAAGAGTCATTTACATTAGTGGTAAAATAGATATTACATATTACAATGAAATCCAAAAATATCTAGTTTGTACAGGGCAGGCGCAAGAGTATCAGACGCCCCCAGGCAAAGATTTTGGGCGCCGCTATACGTTACCGTGTAGTATGTTTTTGGTAAATTACTCAATCGTCAAGCAGTTAACAAACAAATTTTAACTCGGAAAAATCCCCAAAAACATTTAATATTTATTAAAAAAATATCATTAAGAACTTTATTTTTTTACAGGTGGCCTGTTTTTAGCGCCTCACGCGCTATATAACAGGACATTTAATGAAAAATTATTCTTTAGAATTCGCCTTGCATATATTTGTAATTCACTACATTAATATGTTTCGTCAATATTTCGCGATATATCATGTTTTAAGTAATTTTACAATATCAAACATTTTTAAGCAGTTTTGCTGAAGTAAATTTTTGTAATTCATATAGGTAAACAAACTTTTATTAAATCGTAGACATATGTTTAAATTATTCACCGACAGATGCAATTGCATTATCAGTAGAAATTAAAAAATAAAAGTCTTTCTGAAATTTTTGTTTAAAATTTTTATAATTTCACCCTCTATTTCATAGACAAATTGTTAATTTTTTTAAGTCGAATTCTTTGTTCTTCAACCTTGACTTCAGCGATTTTTACCGCGTCTGTTTTTCAAATTCATCATCATTTCTTTTCTTTTATGAGTGATGTTGGCGCCCCCGTATCTTGGCACTCCTAGGCAACTGCCCAGACTCGCCTTATGGTAAAACCGGTCCAGAGCGTATACTATACCAAAAATTGATATTTTACGAGATATCGCTATTTTATTGGTAACTATTAAGGAACCTAATACCTTGAAGTACGCTGTACAGGTAGAAAGCGGTAATTTTAGAACAATAATTGAAAAAATTTAATTATAACTTTCTTGTTTGTTTGAGTTATCAATATTTAGCCAACTCGGGTTTCCATTTAAAAAAAGTTAAGTTTAGCTTATATCTCAAAAATCCAGTGTGCCATTACTTTCTAAATATATTTTTCTAATTTTACGTAAAAATATCTACAAAAATCATTTCACATTTTGGTTTTAACACAAGCGGCTATGAAATAATTTTCCATTGCAACTTGGGAATTGCCACTCATATTTTGTGATGACAATATTCTGCAATATAGAATGTGCTTGTGAACTTTGTTGTCCACCATGAGTATTTCTATAGTTCCAAATATAATATATCATGGGTTTTGTACAAAAAGTTGGTAATAATTAATTTTTTTTGTGTTAATGTACAATTTAAGATAAATTAACATTTTACTTAAATAACAATATTTCATGCAAACTTAATATTGCTGTACATCGGCTCGTACTGTTAGGAAAGAGTTCTTATTACTCCTATGTTTATTTTTAATTATGGATCGTCAGGTCTAGAGCAGTCATTATACAGTAAAAAACAAATAAAACACAATAACTTAAATGAATTTTTTATTGTACGACTAGCTGTAAATTTATTGATTGTTGATTCGTAACTACTTAAGCTCGACTATCCAAATTTTACTTTTCGTTTCTTGATAGACAAAACCCAAACACTAACGTTATACACCCCAAGTAATAAACATAATATTTTAACGTTAGTTTGTTTTACTTAACAAATATTGGACCGGCGGCAATTACTTGAAATGTACTTAGAGAACTGGTAATAAAATACTCGATCCTTAGGTAAACGCTTAAGTACCGTAAATCTACGTGAGCCGGTCCATGGGTCATGGATAAGAACAACGTAGATTAAAGGGACCGGTCCACGATGTAATTAGTTGAAATTTCCATAAATTGGTTCTTTTACTAAAACTTGCAGTTTTAGTAAATGACGCGTCAGTAAACGACATAACATTAAAGTAAAAAAAAACTATACCAGATAGGGCGGCATCACAGTATGCAGTGGCGGATTACCGCACAGGCGCATGAGGCGCGCGCCTCGGGCCTCGGCAAAAAGGGGCCTCAGAATCGTTGGGTTCGTCATCCTCAAAAACCAAAATTAAATTTTTATTGTCTGTTAATATGAGAATTATAAAATAATAATTGTAGGCAAATTGTAATATCTTCTAAAACCTGTTTTCATAGTGGGTATTGTGTAATAGCCGTTGATGGCAATTTAAAAAAAAAAACATGTTAAATTAAACAAAAATTTGGTTCCAAATCGCCAAAACTTGCAACCCTGCTTGCATCTGATTACAGTGCACTGCAAGCCGATGTACTGTACAGGGTGGTCCAAATTCGATGGGATTACATTGGCATCTCGCTTAATAGTCAAGATAGAGAAACGGTTAGTGTACCAAAAATGTGCAGTTTTTTGGGACAAACTCAGAACAGTTCTCAAATATATTTTATCATTTCCGGTTTTCCTTTGTTTTCACAACCTGCTTTTTGTTTCTCATCTTTAAAAAATTTTATAAACCTTTGTAACTTGCGTATTGTTGAAAATAAATACATCAACCCTAATATATTTGGAAAGGGAAGAAATAAGGAATTTAAATAGGTCATAGCCAACTATAGCTTCCATTTAAAAAAAGGTGAGTTTGTGTCATACCTTTTTAACGGCGAGCGTAAATTTTTTTTTTAGTACCTACTATCAAAATCTACATAAAAATATCTAAAAATAATCTTCATAAACTTCTTCGATATTTAAAACAATAAGGGAGATATGACACATTATAATAATATAACAAAAAAAACAGTTTTTCATTAATAATTCAAAAACCGGAAATGATAGAATATTTTTGAAAACCGTTCTGAGTTTGTTTTAAAAAAACTGCACATTTTTAGTAATTTAAGCGTTTCTCTAACTTGACTGTTAAGCGAGATACCCATTGTAGTCTCATCGAATTTGGACCACCTGTACTGTATGATGCAGAATTTTACTGTGATTTTTTTACCTGAGATGGGATTTTTTCTTTTAAATGGGAATGTGATTTTTTTTTCTGGTACCTGAGAATATTTTTTTGTTTCCGTATTTGATTTTTGTGTTTATGTTTTTGTTGGTTCTAAAAATAAAAAACGTTATGATTTTTCTGCATTGTTCATTTTAGTGAACCATCTTAATAGGGGGCCTCCAGATCAGGTTGCGCCTTGGGCCCCACAAAATCAAGATCCGCCACTGACAGTATGTACAACACAGAGACGCTAAAGAGCGCTATATATTATAGTCATTACAAATGTATGTGTTTAGAAATCACAGCTTTGTTCATTTATACAGACTCACAAACCACTTCTCCACCAGGATTATCCTGATGCGCTGTTTGCGTTCTGATGTTACCGAGGAAACAGCTCGATTGTTACCGGTTACTTTCGAATATTAGGTACCGCAGCTTTTCTGTTGTATTTTCAACGGTAGAAACAAGGAAAGGTAAACCACTAGCATCGTGTTTTTAACGTTGCCAATATTTCATATAAAAAAGTCCACCTTTTATTAACTTCTGAAGAGATCATGTCTCTAAATTCTGAGCTAAAACTAAATGAAATGGCAAAGATTTATGTTTTTGTATGACAGGGCTATGAAATATTTCTTTTCTCATAAAAACGTTTTCACACTTTTTAACTTTCTGATACGCAATTAAGTAAATACCCTTAACAAATTTATTCAATATGTTTTGAAGTTTGTGACATATTTTTTAGTTCAATTTTAATTGCTTTAGAATTATTTCTTTTTTGCTAATTAATAAAAATTGTTATTCAAAGCTTTAGTTAATAATTTTTTTTACTGGTTTCTATTTTGTACTGCTAGGCAGCTGTGACATTTATTGACTAATTACAAAATTTAGTTTGAATTAAACGAATCACACCGGGTGTAACAGAAATAAGGCTCACCCCCTATATTTTTTTTCGTTTTGATTTAAGACAGATACAATTTTAGACATTTTAGACATTTCTTTGAACATAAGTTATTGTTTTACTTACTTATACGTTTTCTGATTGTTCTTTAGCATAAAATTATTTTGAATCACTTAGGAGCGAAATAGTATTATTGTAAACGCATATACCGGGTGTAACTGAGTTCTGGTACACTACCTTTTGCTTTAGTTTTGATTTTGAATAAATCAATATTTAGACATACGATATGCGCAAAAACAGGGTTATTTAAACATATGTAAATTATTGTTTCACTTCCGGTTTCACCGGAAATGACACTAACTTTGTTATTTCAAATGGAACCCGTTGTATATTTTTACATTTTCAGAAAGAGAAAGCAATTATTGATACAACTGCACCATTTTAGTTAATTGTTATAACCTCAAATAATTTTTTCTTAAGTGTGCCGTGACCTGCATAAATAAAATTTTATTATATCAGCAAGTGTCCAAAAAACGTTTTTGTGAATATTTATTGACATTTGTGTAGGTTATTTTAATCGTCTTTGAAGGTTAAAGAATCGGTTTTTGAAATAAATTCATTTTTTTTAAATGTACTTGTGCTATTAGACGCGCTTATTTAAATAGAGTATTTCCTAACGATTACAACAATACCAATAACTTATATTTGTATTGAAAAGCTGCTTCAAAGATATAAAGTATAATGCAAACTTATTCAGATATCCTGTTAATCGTAATATACTGTGGTTAATTGCAACTAGATTTAACTAAAATTTCTAGATTTTTTAATTAAATAACTATAGTAATTGAATGTAAAAGAACGATAATTTGTTTTTCTGCAGTTAAGCACAGTGTATTGCGATTAACAGGATTTCTTCATAGGTTTTTATAATATTTAAACTATTTAAAGCAGCCTTTCAACACAAATATAAGTTATTAGTATTGTTAAATTCGTCAGAGAATACACTATTTAAATAACCGCATGTACCAACACGGTTCCATTTAAAAAATTGACTTTCTGACAAAAAAAAACGATTCTGCAACCTTCAAAGCCGATTAAAGTAACCTAAATGCCAATTAAAATTTACCAAAGGTTTTTCGGACACTTGTTGACATTCAAAATTCAATTTATGCAGGTGACTGCACACTTAATAAAAAAATAAATTTTTGTACAAAAAAAATTAACAAAAGTAGTGCAGTTGTATTCAAAATTGCACCCTCTTTCCAAAAATGTATAATATACAGGATGTTTCATTTGAAATAAAAAGTTAGGGTTATTTCCGACGAAACCGGATGTGAAATAATAGTGTACATATATTAAAATAATCCGGTTTTTTACAAATATCATACGTCTAGAATTTAATTTACTTTAATACAAAACTAAAGAAAAAAATGAGTGTACCAGAACTCAGTTACACCCGGTATAATTCCAACGGAGCCGAACCAAAAGAGTAAACGAGTATACGGTATATTTAATTAATAATATTTAAATATAAATTGATTTAATGATAGTTTTAATAAGAAAAAATTCTAAATTAAAAAAAAACTTGTAGATATTTACCAGCATAGTTTCTTGAGTATACAATTTTGACCTTTTTACGAAAACTACTTGTTACATGCAAATTGGCAATTTTATTCTAAATTTGTCCATATATATGATTATTTAATATATTTAGAGCCTATTAATCAAAAAAGTTCGTAGATAATCCTACGACTCTTCGATTTACCAAAGAAAAACAAACTGGGGTTCCATATTACCACCTTCTCTTCTACCAGAATGTAAGCCGATAAAGATAAAACTCACTGAACAAGTAACTTTTTAAAGTTTTGGTTTTAAATTCCACACCGTACAGTATTTGTTGTAAGAATATGTTTCATTAAACTAAAAAGTTTTTAAAGGATGGGTATTTTTAATAATATTCTTAAACCGATTATTAATTATTTAAATATATTTACCTTAATTTTAAGAAATTGTAACAAATTTTAATAAAAGGTATTTAAATGTAGGTACTTAAAAAAGTTTTTACTTTGAATGTAAAGAATATTGCTAAACATTTAAAAATTAGTTTTTAATACATTTAGTATATTTAAATTTGTGCCAATGAGAAATAAATTTAACAACGTGCTTTGATTACGTAAATCTTGTAAAGTCGCAGTTTTCAGTGAAGTCAATAAATTACCCATTTTTTGTAAAAGAATTAATCAAAATTTCAGCGCAGCACGAAATTGGTACGTTAACCGGCAAAAAGTTTGTGCTAAAAGTGTTTAAGCATCACATGCATAAATAAATATAAACGAAGTGAAGTATGTAAATGACTAAACTTCTTTCTATTCATAATGAGTTTGTGTCAAGACGATGGTCACGCCTGACTGCGCATATTGACAACAATGTCAAAAACATTCTAATTGAGCGTCGGTCTCGGAATTAATAAAGTCAGAGGCGGCACAGTCCTGAGACAATAACAATAAAACGATTACAGATTTACAGGACACGCCCATGAGGAAAACTGACGTGATGTGGGAAACACATTTTGAATAAACGTATTACATTTACAAGATGATAAAGGGGATGCAATCGTTATCTTTTTTATAGTTCAAGTTAAATTCATTTGAATTCTTCACTGAAACAAGTTTTTAAAAAAATATTTCAGTTTCTCATCCTCACAAGTTTTAAAGTTCCCAATCTTTTAATTTTCGATTTTACATTGATAATATTGATTATTTCTGGTGTGTATACAGAGTGACAATCTACAGCGACACATAAGTGACTTTTAGGTATGAATTTGTTAAATTTTAATATCGTTTTTTTTATTGAAAACTGGTTTTAAATAATAAGTTTAATACGTGAAAGTTAATTAATTATTTAACTAAAGCGAGCTGTCAATTTGTTAACAAGTGAAGGCATATTGGAACTTTCTTTAAATAAACTAAAAAATTTAAAACCTTTAATTAGTTCCAACTTATCAAATTAAATGCCTTAGAAGAAAAAAATCAAAAATAAAACCTAAGTTGGATTCGCAAGCCTTTTTCTATGCTTGCAAAATTCACAAAACATCCTTAAGTTATTTGGCAAAATATTGTTTACAATATAATCAAATTCTTGTATGGAAACAGATTCCGATGATAAATATATCAGAGAAACTATTAATCAGGGCTATACTTAAAAAAGGCCATAAAAAAATCAGTTCATCGGTTTCTTAACACATATCGGACCGGTCTCCTTAATTTACGTTTGTCTGGTCCATGCACTATGGACCACTCACGTAGATTTGCAGTAGTAAATACAGTAGTACAGTGTTTTTTAACCTTTTCAATGTCGCGGCACACTTTTAAGAACGCTAATATTTCATGGCACACTATACCGGGTGTAAATGAAGTGTGGTACACCCCCCTTTTTTTCTTTAGTTTTGATTTTAGATAAATGAAAATTTAAACATATGATATGTGCAAAAAACCGGGCTTTTTGAGCCGATGCACACATTTGTTTCACTTCCGGTTTCGCCGGAAATGACCTCAACTTTGTTATTTTAAATTTACATTTTACATTTTTGGAAAGTGGAAGCGATTTTTGATACAACTGCACTGTTTTGGTTAATTTTTATAAAATCAAAAAATTTTTGAAACAAAATTTAGTTTTTTATTAAGGGTGCCGTGACCTGCATAAATTGATTTTTATTATGTCAGCAATTGTCCAAAATACGTTTTTGTAAATTTTAAATGACATTAAGGTTACTTTAATCGGCTTTGAAGGTTGCGAAATCGGTTTTTCGACAAAAAGTCAATTTTTTTAAATGGGACCATGCTGGTACTAGCGGTTATTTAAATCAAGCATCTTCTAACGAATCCATCGATACCAATAACTTGTATTTTTATTAAAAGTCTACTTCAAAAAAATCAAATTATTGTGAAGATTTATTAAGAGATTCTTTTAATCGCAGTAATCTAATTATGTAAAAATGATTACCAAAATTTTTAGACTTTTTAATTAAATTACTATAGTAGTTAAACATGAAACAACGATCATTTGTTTTGTTGTAGTTATGCACAGTGTACTGCGATTAACAGGAGCTCTTAATAAATCTTCACAACTATTTGAAGTTTTTGAAACTCTTAATAAAAATACAAGTTATTGGTATCGATGGATTTGTTAGAAGATGTTTGATTTAAATAACCGCTAGTACCAGCATGGTTCTATTTAAAAAAATTGACTTTTTGTCAAAAAACCGATTCCGCAACCTTCAAAGCCGATTAAAGTAACCTAAATGTCATTTAAATTTACAAAAACGTATTTTGGACAATTGTTGACATAATAAAAATCAATTTATGCAGGTCACGGCACCCTTAATAAAAAACTAAATTTTGTTTCAAAAATTTTTTGATTTTATAAAAATTAACCAAAATAGTGCAGTTGTATCAAAAATCGCTTCCTCTTTCCAAAAATGTAAAAATATACAGGGTGTTCCATTTAAAATAACAAAGTTGGGCACATTTCCGGCGAAACCGGAAGAGAAACAATGTGCTCAAAAATCCCGTTTTTTTGCACATATCATATGTCTAAAATTTTATTTATCTAAAATCAGAACTAAAGAAAAAAGGGGGTGTACCACACTTCATTTACACCCGGCATACTTGTTTAAAATTTGAATTTAATCATGGGGATCTCGCTCATTATAATAGCGAGAGCATGGATTGAAACTTGGCAAAGTTGCTAATTTGTTGCTCATTAAAAATCCGAAGAGAAATCAAAAATATCTCAAACTGAATTCAGAAAAATTTGGAAAAACCGGAAAATACGATTTTTGAAAATTGCCCGTAACTCCTTTGGAGTATAAAATATTTCCAATGTAAATAACATTGCTTAAGAAGCTTGTTAAGCCAAATCGAATAGTCATCACTAATTTGTTTTAGCTTGGTTCGTTTGTTTTTCATGACAACCAACTTTATTTTTTCTTACGGCCGCAATTTTTTTGATTCACATAATCAAACAGATTTTTTTTTAAATTTATTGATGTATCACATATGGTATTTAACTTCTGCATTAATAAATAGCAAAAGTTGCGCTCAAAGTAAAAATTAAGTTGATAGCCATAAAACAAAAACGAATCGACCTAGAAAAAATTAGTGATTATCATGCGATTTGGCTTAAAACGTTGCTTAGGCTTAGACAATGTTAACACGTTTAAAATATTCATACTCCAAAAGTGTTGTAGAGCATTTTCAAGTTTTTTTTTTTTAGATTACTTATAAGCACCGAATTCAGCAACTTTTCCAAATTTAAATCTATACTCTAGCAATTATAATAAGCGAGATGCCCATGTTTAAATTCGAATCTCAAACACAGCTTTTTTGCAAAAACTGTTTATTTTTTATTTTTTTCCCGCGACACACGTGGAGGATGCTCGCGAAACACGTGGAGGATGCTCGTGACACACCAGTGTGTCAGGTTTTTTATAACACCTAGCTATTATTAATATAAGAGTCGTTGATTTGATCAAATTACAACTACAAGAAAATTTAAAATGAGTTTTATAATTAACCAATATTGCCAACTTCCTAAGAATTTTGCAAAAAAAAAAAAACAATATGCTGCAAATTAGTATGCCCACCGTCATTCAAATAATTTTTGTTACTTTCCGCCTTGGTTTTTCACGTTATTTTACTTCTAACGTCTCTAAAATAAGAAAAGAAATTTTTCATAAATTTGTGCATTATAATAATATCTAATGCTAATTTTGTCAAAAATTTAAGTTCTGTGAACACCTAGTAAATAACTTACAAATGCGTTGTTTCTTTTGTATAACAAACTACAAATTTGTGCCTATAAAGCAATTAGCTTTTAAATAAAAACATAATAAATATCACAGTTATATTAGATTATATTAGGCAATGCTTTTTAGAATAGGGCAAAGATGATAATACAATTGTTTACACTTTACAGTAATATTCTACCTACTTATAATTTACGCTACTAAACAATCATGAAGTCCTGACTTAAACATAAGTCTTTTGTAAACAGGAGTAGCTGTAACAAACAATTTCATTATTAATAGCTTTGAAGCACCTATGCAAAAGATAGTTAAGCAGGAAGCTTTACAATAACCTATAATATTATTGATAAATTACAATTTACACGTAGCATGCAAATAATAACCTGAAAATAAGTATCTACAGTTCGCTTGTAGGGTTGAAAACAATTATTGACTTAAGTTTGTCGAAGACTTTATTAATAAATTGCCGCTGTATGTTTAAAGGCGCTGATACTTGGGTTTTGTATTTAATAAGTGATTTGTTTCGCCGTCAAACAAACCACAACTTTAATACCCTGTCAGGAGTAAACGTAACACCATATCAAGCAACCATTTTCACTTAGACCAACGTCAGATCTTTAATTATGAGAGTTCATTGCGTCGCCCAAAATGTATTCGTTACATATAAAAGATTAAATTTTAGAGAAAGCTGACGTTTCTTCAATTTCTTATATGTATATGGAATAATTTATAATAATAAAAATACGAAGTTGGTTATATGCGACAAAATTTATTTCATTAAAAGTATATTTTAAACAATATCTTGTTTTGTTTAAAAATTCCATAGCTTACGTGTTATACCGAAAAAAAGAAATCAATCAAAATGTTTAAATTCAGGCATCCCGGTTATTGTTGCAAATACACAAAAATGTCAGTGGAAGAATAGTTGCTAAATTTTGTTTTTCATAAAATCGTGATAGTAACCTTTTTATCTAAAACTTTTCGTGCGAGATAGTTTAAAAAATTATATTTTAAATGGCAGTCATGGTAGATGATGAGTTGGATATTAATTATTTTCTCTTCGCAATGATAGAAGATTTTAATTTTTTATTTACAAAAATAAGCGAATTAGCTAAAAATGGCGAAACAGAAGATCAAATTTAAAGTAATCATGAAAAAAATCGATATTCATTGTTTTATTTCGACTCCTGTTAGTCCATATTGTCACGCTTTAAACGGTGACAATAAAACAAATAGGTATAATGCGAAAATAAATTAATCACACTAATTCAGTATGTGAATGTATTTAAACCAGGGTGGATAAAAATCATGATTTTTTAGAAAAAATCAAAAAAAAAGATTTATTTGATTTAAATCAGAGTTTTTTGATTTAAATCAAATGTACCATATTATCGAATTTAGTGACATATTCACATGCTATTTCTGTTTTGTGCTAATATATTTAATAACCAATATATTTAATTCATTGGTGAATTGTTGTCAAAATGAAAAATGAAATATAATGATTAAGAATTTTGAAAAAATCAGTGCTAAATGGTGATGTTTAATTAATTATGTACAGGGTGAGTCATTAGTGCGGGATCGGTCGATTGTGGCTAAACGGCTTGAGATATGAAGTAGAATCAAATGCTATTTAATACAGTTTTTTCTAAACAACACAATAAAAATATTTTCAAATATACAGGGTGAGTCACCTTTCTGGAACTAATAGCAACTTTTATATTTCAAATACAACACCCAATATTTTATTTAATATTTTTGACCGCCTTAATTTTAGCTTTGCATCAATATAAAATACTACAGGTTTTTATACGGCGTTGTAAAAAAAAATTAATTTTCTAAATTATTTAAGGGTGTAAGTCTTTATTTAAAAAATTCTCCTGAAGTTATTTTGAAGTACAGAGTTTTAATTTGGTATGGACATGCAAAAAAAAATTATCTGTTCGCTCGATATGAAAAAATTTGAATCACACATACAGGAGTGCTTATAATTAGGTGGCAACTTCCATGATTTTCAAAAGCTCGTAACTCGATTTTTTCAAATGCGAACCCCTGTATTTTTTTATGTCATCGAATTCGTCTTTAAAAGAGCTTCATATTTTGTTAAGTATGTTTTATACCCAACACTCATACTTTTCGAGATATTCGACATTTTTCTTCAAATCGTTATTGAAGCAATAGAGTGCCGTGGAAATTGAAAAAACTGACTGTTCACTTCGCTAATGTCAAAAACTTGTCATTTATTTTTTGAATTATTGCATTTCCACAATGAATATTACTTTACAAGAGCAAATTGATATGGTTTATTCACAATTTCGTGTATTTGATTACTAATAGTAATACAATTTTGTTTTATTGTAAATATTATACTGTATCTACTCATATAATCTGTGATTTAAATTGATTTTTTTTTTTAAATCACTTGATTTAAATCAATGATTTTTTTAAAAAAATCACTTGATTTAAATCAATTGATTTTAATCTGCTCAACCCTGATTTAAACCTCTTACTAAGCCATAAGCAAAAACGATTTTAAATATTTTATAACTTAATTTATAATATATCTTGTTAAAACAGTTATATGTATAATTTTAATGACCAAACGGCCAACTTTAATAGATTAGGAAATTTCACATGTTTTAAATTTAATATACTATGTTTCATCGAAGCTGTTCAAACTGCAAAGCACCATTTTCAATGCAAATGCGACATCTAGATAACATGTATCTGCTATATTTTGACAAAAACTCTGAAGTAATATGTTCAAGTGCTCCTTTTATTCTGTCTTAGGGCTCTTCGATGTTTTGAAACACCTAAATAATAATGTAATTATTTTAATTTCGCTTACATTTGTTATAACGTGACTATCTAAAGCAGTGATGTTCAACCATTTTGATTCTGGGGGCTACTTAAGCCACTTCAAAACTTTGGCGGACTACTTAATCGCAGTCATCCCTCCTCCCCCTTAATGGCAAAAAACAAAACTCAAAAAGTAGGCATTTTTACCACGAAAAATTTTAATAAACACATTTTTAATATATTTGTAATACCGATATTGTTTTAAAATCTGGTTCGTAAAGAGATATTGCAAACAATAAAGTTTATCGGTAAGATCATATCTATGTTTGGTTTTGTTAATAATTAGCTGCAAAAAATGCCATTTCACAGAGGTATGAATATGCGAAAAATTAGTTTACTTTTTTCGCAAATTTAATAAGATTCTGATATAAGACGGGGTCTGTTGTTTGCCAAAACCAATCATTTTCAATAGCTTTTAGTTGGATGTCATTTCATAAAACCATAATTTCAATTTTTCGAAGAAAGTAAATTTTTGCATGAGTGTAGCTTATGTCAAAATGCAAAAAATAATAATAGTGATTCGATTTCCTTAAGATCCTGAAAACGTCTATCAAACATATCTTTAAGCGATTGAAGGTCATCAGTGTGCCTTTGTGGCTGATAATTTTGATCATTGTCTCCTGTCATGTTTGTTTGTTGATGAGAAATGTTTGTATTTAAAGGTTCTTTAATGGGAAATCGGGAAGTGCAACTTCTACTGGCGGGCGCCTTAATATAGCCTCGCGGGCTACCAGGGGCCCGCGAGCTACCGGTTGGACATCACTGATCTAAAGAGTGACTGTATAGACTAGCAAAGGTCGAAATAAAACAATGAAAGTTCATGAATATTTTTTCCATCGTTATTTTAGGTTTCGCAATTTTTTAGTTAGTTTGCCTATTTTTGTAAATAAACTAATAGTATATTATATCATTGTAATAATAAAAAAACAATCGTTGTGTATGTCATCTCCTACTATGACTGCCATTAAAAAAATAACTTTATTAAATAACTCACAAGAAAACATAAATAAAAATTTTGGTATCACCATTTTATAGGAAATCAAATGTAGCATAATGTTTTGTATTGAAAATTCTTGTGTAATTTAACCGACTTTGTATGTCTACCGTTTGCAAGGTCCTTAAATTGTCCCACCTAATTGGCGCACCCTGTATAAAGTTCAGACTAAGTGGATCTGATCTTTACGCACTTGATTATTTGTAAACATTACTTTTTGCATATAATACCTTCTACATATATCTTAAAACCTGAACGAAAATTGATGATATCAGTCTGAATTGAAATATGTGTGTCAACAAGATTCTATGTAACTCTTTGGTCGAACAAAGGTTATGAAACGACTACTTAAAATCCCAGTTTTGACTTTTTAATGAACATCATTTTGTATATCACACAGAGCACATATACGACACTCGCGTTTCTAATGGTTGTGGCAATAAACAAACAACTTATCGTTTTGTGAATATCTTATTTTTCGCAACACCTGGCTCTTGCAGCCTATTTAATGATGTTTTGTTTGTCAACAGCGTAATGGTTGCTAACGAAATGTTTTATATTCAACACGTAAAGAATTTTTTGTTAGTTGCTTTGACTGTCAGTTTACAGTTTTGCTTCCATTGTCAACGAAAAGCTGAGTATTGAATGTAATATATACCAACGTATTACGATTGACAGCGTGACGCTTATTTTGTTCACTGATGTAATTTAATCAGATCATATTCGTCACATTTGTTTACATACGCAATGAACTGATTTAATTTATTTGGATGCCATTATTTCTGCCAATTACCGTTAATGGCATTTATACAGATAATTTTTTGTCTAGTTTTTTTCTATTTTCAATAATATCAAGATGTCAAATGCAGCTTTGGTGATTGTAATGCGACTGGAGAACTATACTGCTAAAGTTTATTCTCGAGTTTCACAGCAATCTGCAAACTGCGACCTATTTGTAACGACATTGTTTATTACGTTCAGCATTAACAAACTATTTCAATTAAATGATAATTGTTATTATTTATTATAATCTATTTATAATAATTGCAGAATGGTGTTTTGCTCGTTATTTATCAATACACATTAAAAATCAATAGATGTTTAAATTTTAGTTCATAGATATAAAACGAGCATTAAAAATTAAGCGGCTACTTATTCAACTCAGTTTGTCAACAAAAATATTTTTTTTTAAATCCTAAATTTACAACGCTTAGCAGTTTATGGAGCTTTTTTCCCGATAGAACCATGATTTATAAGTGGTCACGTTTTACAACAAGTTGAGTGCCAAAACAAAGTGTCAAAAATAACCCCCGGTGCCAAGTGAATTAAAAAATGCTATTTTATTTCAGAAACACAGATCAAGAGTTAAATATTGTAGTTATTTTTTAAATAGCCGTTATTTTTAAAAATGTTCAGCGGTCTTTTAGGCCTGTCGGCGTTGTAACTGTAACCGATATTACGCATGACCTATGGCACAGTATAGGCGAAAATCGTGTGGAAATACTTCGCCCACAATTCTTCGCCCACAATTCTTCGCCTCTACAATTCTTCGCCCACAATTCTTCGCCCACAATTCTTTACCTACACAATTCTTCGCCGCCACAATTCTTCGCCACCACAATTTTTTGTCGCATACAAGCATATCACAAATTTTATTTGTAAATGTGATTGTTTTTATTTATAACGCAATTTTTACAGATTATTTTACATTAGGTCAGGTCAGGTCAGGTCATAGAAATTTAATTTTATTCATACTATAATAACATAAACAACATACGCTATTTATGTAGCAATTTTTAAACATAATATTAAAAGAACAAGTATTAATATACAAGAAACAACTTTAGGCTAATGTAAAACAATCTGTAAAAATTACCTTATAAATAAAAACAAATTCATTTACAAATAAAATTTGTGATATGCTTGAATGCGGCGAAAAATTGTGGTGGCAAAGTATTGTGGCAGCCAAGAATTGTGGCGGCAAAAAATTGTGGCCGCAAAGAATTGTGTAGGCGAAGAAATGTGGGCGAAGAATTGTGGGCGAAGAATTGTGGAAGAAGAATTGTGGGCGAAGCATTATGGGCACAGAATTGTGGGCGAAGAATGTTTCAAGACCCGGCGAAAATATTTCAGCGGTCGTATAAGCTGACTGCGTGGCAGTCAACCCGTTAAACGCTGTACAGAATCATTAGAAGGTGATAATCGCAGTGATAGACCAAGTGATGACCTAACACATGAAATGGCCATAAATAATGTCGAATATTCCCTCATGGCAAATGGTCGATTAAAACTTGAAGAAATCGCAGAAAGGTTCAAAATATCCGAAACAACTTCAGACAAAAGTCAACGCAAGGTGGGTGCCGAGAAATCTTACACCGCATCAATTCAGATCTGTATAGAGCTGTGGGGCTATTCCAGTACCTACACGTTATCAACTGGATTGTTATCGAAGATTTTGATCTGTTACCTAATTTGAAAAGAACCTTTGTTAAAAGTATTTTGTCAACGACAAGTCATTGCAAGCAGCAATAAATAAGCATTTTGAAAGCAATTCGGAAGGGTTGCAAAAATTAATTGAAAGATCTAACAAATGTAGACATATCTGAAAAGATATATTTAAAAAAATAACTATAAAACTGGTCTCTTATAGTCTCTTTCTAACCCATTTCGCGAATATTAAAAATACCCCTCGTATAATTCGTCAAAACCAAACGGTATGGTCTACTTTTGAAAATAACATCTAAAAATAAATTCATTTAGTTGCCTTTTAAAAACATTATTTAATCATAGCTTTGAGTTACAATTATGATTTGGTGAAATTTGCCTCTTTGTGTTTTAAAAACTTTATACGTTTGCAATCAAAAGAATTAGGAGTAATAATTTACAAAACTATAAATTTGTGGCAGATTTATTATTAGACATTTTTCATGTATAAATATCTCAATACAATAAAAATTGTTTCACTGTATTTACTCACTATTGGAATTTCGATAACCAATAAAGCGATAAAATCGTTTAGTAATAGAAGGAGATAATTTTAAACAAATGTTAAAGTTGTACAATATTTTAGATTACCCAAACAAAACTAAAGTTAACGAAAAGATACGCAACCTAGCAACCTATTTTTGTTCTGTTCCCTATTTTATTTGTAGGAAATAAATGTTTTATGTTTTGGAATTCTAAGAAAATCGGCATCTAACATTTGTGCGTTGATTTGCAAATGTTTTTTTCGGCTATAATTAACTTATTTAACATTTTCTTTGGAAATAATTTAAAATTTTCACACTGATTAAAATTAAATATGATTTTTTATACCACTGTATATGACAACATGTTTTCAGTTATTTGAATTCAAAAATGATAAAAAATAAAATATGAACACATGAAATGAGATCAAAAAGGCAAATGCCATCTTTCGAATTCCAGTACTCCATTGAACGTAATTTGTAAAATAATAGGAGTACTAGATAATCAAAGATATTCCAAACAATTTAAAAACACATTTGTTCTTAGAACAACTCAGGCTACCTGATATTTTACTCAATTTAACGATTCTGTAGCTCTTGTAGTTTTCGAGATAAATATGATAATATAGAGAAACACCGGTATTAGGCACAACGTTTTTCTAAGAGGACAATGGTTTCAGCATCATTTTATGGACAAAATTACATTGTGTTAACAATTCGAGTATAAAAAGCAAACTGTCATTATTTACCATCGTACGCTGTCTTTAACAATTCGAGGAATTTATGAATCAAAAGGAACCTTTTCCATTACAATGGCACAAGATGCAGAAAAGGGTTGGAGGGTAAAATACAGAACGCTGAGCGACGAAATGAAGTGATAAGAGATGATTGCGACATCTGTCCGATCATTGATAAGGCCCCCGCTGCTGATAAACATGCGGTGGTGGGACAGAACAGGTGTTTATCTGTCGTAGCCCCCCTTCAATGACAAAACTTGGATATAATAGATACACCGACATCAGTCATCAATATTTTTCATATTTTTAGAGTGTAATTTTACAGTTAACATATTTTCTAGTATTATTGATCTACTCTGTAGACAAATTTCTAAATACATTTAATAAAAATTTTCGTATTTATTTGCTGCGTTTATTGATAAACATTTAGGAAATATAATTTGATAAACTTATTGCTTACTTAGATGATTTATTGTTTCCAAAAACAATTTAATTAAAAAGTTGTCGTAAGTGACTTTAAATTAAATTTAATTATAATTACATACCGAGTGTACATAAATAGGTGCATCTTCGTTTTTCTTTAGTTTGGATTTTAGATAAATACAATTTAAGACATCGTTTCTCAAAAAAAACCGGATTACTTGAACATAATTATGTATACCAGTGTTTTACTTCCAGATTCGCCATACAGGACTTTGTTATTTCAAATGGAACACCCTGTATATATTTACATTTTTGGAACGAGGAAGCAGTTTTAAATACAACTTAATACAACTTAATACAACTAAATACAACTTAAGTAATTTTATTACCAATATTTATTTTTTTATCAAGTGTGCCGCGACCTATACACAGAATGGTCCAAATTCGATGGGATTGCATGGGTATCTCGCTTAATAGTCAAGATAGAAAAACGGTTAAATTACCAAAAATGTGCAGTTTTTTTGAGACAAAAATATTCTATCATTTCCGGTTTTCAAGTTATTAAATAAAAAGTGTTTTTTTTGTCATATTAATAATGTGTCATATCTCCGTTATTGTTGTAAATATCGAAAATATTTATGAAGATTAGTTTTAGATATTTTTATGTTTAATTTGATTATAATAAAAAAAAATAATTTACGCTCACCGCTTAAAAGTTATGACACAAATTTACCTTTTTTTAAATGGGAGCAATAGTTGGCTATGGCCTATTTAAATTCCTTATTTTTTTCTCATTCCAAATATATAAGGGTTGATGCATTTTTTTTTCAATAATATGCAAGTTTCTAAGGTTTTTAGTTTTTTTTTTTAAGAAAATCATAGTAGGCTGTGAAAACAAAAAAAAAACAAGGTGTAAAACCGTATAAAACTCATGTGGTACAAGTTACCAAGGTTTTTAAATTTGTTGTTGAGATAAACATCAAACACTTTTGATAAGATAAACAGCAATATTCTACATTACTGCTGATTCCGACTATACCGGGTGATTCAGTTTGATTGTCGCACCCCTATAACTTTGTAAATATTGAGAATAGCCCCAACAACCCTTATATATTTGAAATCAGTGAGAAATTCTCTATTAAGTGATGTGTTTTTGTTACCTCTACGATGACGTATGTCAAATCCGCGATAGGCAACTGTTTTTTTTTTAAATTACATAGTATACATTTTTTTGTTGATTCGGATAGAGAATTTAATTCTGAATTAAAATCTAATTTTTTATGTCAGCGTTTATTATTTGTTTTTATTTTTATTAAAAATTAATTTTTAATACATTTTCATTGATAGTTCCCGTATAATTTTTAAGATTTGATCGTTTTTTGTTAGATATGTTAAATAGACTGTTTGCTATAATTTTAATAAACTTTGAACTGATTTTTCTCGAAAATTTTCTTATGTATGCCTACTTTTTGAGTACATGGTCGGATTCAGAATTAAATTCTCTATCCGAATCAACAAAAAAATGTATACTATGTAATTTAAAAAAAAAAACAGTTGCCTATCGCGGATTTGACATACGTCATCCTAGAGGTAACAAAAGCACATCACTCAATAGAGAATTTCTCGCTGGTTTCAAATATATAAGAGTTGTTGGGGTTATTCTCAATACTTACATAGTTATAGGGGTGCGACAGTCAAACTGAATCACCCGGTATATAACAATATAAATTTACAAAATAGATACAAACAAACCAAATTTTTGACACATTATCTTATTTTAAAGTTTTAAGAGAGACAAAAATACCAAAGACACAAAAAAAACATTTTTGTCTTTAAATAGATAGTGTCCTTGATGTAGGTACGGATAGTTTAAACGTGGTTTCCAAAGTTACGTGTCGAAGAATTTTTTCTAAGTTGGTGCGTGTACATTTGGAAGGTCTACTGAAATTAATGACGATAAAATAGAGCATTAATCAAGAATAACTCACACTGTGCTACTAAACAGATTGCAGGGAGTCTTCTAACAGCACGAGGATCAGTTGTTAAGCTTTTAAAGAACCTTAGAGGCGTTTCTCGCCGAAAAGTTATTCTTTGTATTATGTGTGTAAGAGATACACAGTTGGTTAAATAAGTTAAAATGATCTATGATTTAAGATCAACTATTTTATGAAAAAAAATCTTGTCAAAAATTAATGGTTTTTGCGGTATTCGTAATAAACAAAACAAAAATATTTTTTTTTATTTTTGCTTATAACTTGCTTATTTGAATTCATAACATGCGTTTAAAGTGTAGCCCGCTATCCATGGGCATTACAAATTTATGATCTGCTCTTTGTAGATTATAATGTTTTCCTAAGCATATTTCTTTTTATTTAAAAAACTCTACTTAAAATAACTAATCTTAATGCATCACTTGTATTCAACTGTCGTTTAAAGATTCGCTGCTTTAAGACTATTTCATCAAATAAACAGTAATATGCTAGGGGAAACATTATTATTTACAAAGTGCAGATCTCAAATTTGTATCGCAGATGCAGAGTGAGCTTCACTTTGAACGCATGTTATAATTTAGATTCAATAGTAATAGTAATTGAAAAATTATAAACCACTTTGAAATGTAAGAAAAACCTTAAATTATTTAAGTTATTTTGTGTTTATTTAAGTACAGCTACTTATCTTATGTAATGTTTTGCTTTGGTTTTTAATGACCACTTAGATTAAACCTAATAAATACGAAAATATTGTAATAACTTATTTATTTTTGCAGATAAACCTAACAACCCATCAAGGATGAATAAAACGAAATAAGAATTCTCTTTTGAATGGTGTCACAGCCAACAACAACTCGTGTTTAAAATAAAAAGTTGATATTAAAATAACAAAAACAAATGAGGATAAGTAAAATTTATTAAAAAATTTAAAATCTACGCAAAAAAAAGGGTCCTACTCGTAATGATGTCGAAAAATATTTTAAGCATCATTTTAAATAAGCAAAAATTGTTTTTTTTTAAGTAGCGCAAAACTATTCATTTTTAAAAAGATTTTTTTACAAAATAATTGCTCTTTAATTATGGATCATTTTGACTCGTTTAACCAACTCTCTTACCGTTTACGAGATCCCGATGCTGTTCACGATAACTAGGATACAAAACAATATCATTATTTTTCTAAAGACCACTAATGTAAAGGACTTTTACCGTACAGCCTGCATGCATAGTAAGTGGGTCTTTAGGTACGGTAAGCAAAAAGCACAGTTTTTTTTAAAGAAATGATCAAAGTAGATTCACGTCAAACACTCCCTGCATGCATAGTAAGATAGTAAGTGAGTCCTTACCTACGATAAGCAAAACGCACACTTGTCTAAAAATTTCGACATAGACTTAAGTCAACTTTGACAGTACGTACAAGTGTGTATACTATTAGCCAAAAAACCAATAAAATCGTATGTATTATGTGATCGTAGAAAAAGTATCCTACATAACACGAGTTGCAAAGCAATTACGCACTCGTGCAAATTGCTACGCGGCTTCGTCCGTAATATTCTTCTTACAAGTCTTGTTATGTAATATAGGTACTGTTAATTAATGTCAATATTATATTAAATATCATATATTTGTGATTATTCTTTTATATAAGGGAACGTTAAATAAAAATGTTTGCTTATAATAATTTATTGACCAAACCTGTAAATCTGACATAAAATTAAACATTGAATTTCATTTACTACCGACCCAATATTTAAGATGGTTACAGCAATTGTTTTAAAATTATAATACTGCACAACATTCTTCTATGTTGTTTCTTTTCGTGCTGATAATTAAATTACAGTTATTTTGCAATAGCTCACAAGCTATGGAAGACATGGAAGTTGAGATTAGTCGAGTTTTTAGAAGTATTACTCCAGAGACGCCTAAAAAGTGAACCAAAATACAGTGTTGCGCTTTTGCAAGTATATTCAATTACTTGGTTGTCATTTAAAATGTTCTATAGCGGATTAAATTTGTGAAGAGATTTTGCGGCCGGTAACGTAATCATTATAATCTATTGAGCCACAAAATATTATTTTTATATACTTGTTTTATTATCTCTTTTGTAAGGAATATCTCATGATAAATAATTTTTTGTGCTTAAAACAAGTTTTCTTTTATCCTTATATTTTAAAAGGCCGGAAATTTTTTTTCTACCAGATATTTAATATTCTTATTAATCGTTCTTTACTTCATTCAGTTTAAAGTTTTTAACTAAAATACATTTTTATAAATATATTTGATCTGTGCATAGATTTTAATTAAACTGGTAACTTATGACACTTCCTGTTTTTTAAGATTCAAAACTTCAAGAGCACCCCACGCTCTTACAGGGACTAGCGGAATATCGGTTCGGTTTTTTCAGGTAACCGGTAACCGCTTCAACGGAAACGGTGCGATTCCGGCTCGGGTTCAATTATTTTGCTATATACAAAAAGCAGATAAAATATAAATATACAAAATATACATATCTCTAATGCATTTATTTTATAGTGTTTTTTCGTCCCATGTTTATAAAAGGCTTCAAAATATTTGAACAATAAAAAATACACTGTAAAAGTAAGTTACTAGTCGACACTAGAAAATCTTTTACTAAACCCTATACGATATGTTGTATCGTCTGTGTGTACGAATAACAAAGGAATATTTAATACAATTTGCATCAAATCTCGAACTGTAGTTTACTGTATGAACCCTGAGGATATTATTAATCGAACAGCGGTTGAACTGGTTTTAAAATACTGGGGGCAATCATGACATCAACAGCTTCTATGAATGTTTATCAAAGTGCGACAATTTAGCTCTGGTTAAATCAAAGGCTGTAAAAATGTAATTAACAAAATTATAAAATGAGTTTCTGTGTAAACTAATCTATAAATCTTTTGAAATACAAAAGGATAATATTTTCTTTTGCTTAAATTTACTTCAAAGATTTATTTAAAAAAAACTATTCTTATTTTAGGTTAAGCATCTAAATACTATCTTCTGTGGTATGCAGGGATTTGGAGCAGCCCAATTTTTTAATTGCTCCGCTCCAGCTCCGCTCCGGTATCAAAATGCGTGCTCCAGCTCCGCTCCATGCTCCAAATATTGTTTACATTTAAAAAAATAATTTTTGATTTAAAAAAATTGTTTTTAAAAACAATGTTTTAACTTTATCGGATATGTATAAGTTGGTCAAAAATAAAAATATTTGGCCCTAACAAACAAGTGAAGTTAAATAAATGTTTGAAGAAACAGATTATTGATCTTCAAACGTTGAAAAAAAAGAAAAAAAAGTTTTTTTTTTACTAATTTTTCATAATAAACTGGAGCAGTGGAGCAATCAAAATTATTTTCTCCGGGCTCCACTCCTGCTCCGGGAAAAAACCCATTGCTCCACTGCTCCGTGCTCCAGCTCCGAGCTCCGCTCCAAACCCCTGGTGGTATGTTTATGTATCAAAGGTGTGCACGTGCAGGTTGTTGAAATACTTCGTAATCGTTTACAATATTTTAAACCATTCCACTTTTGTAACGTTTTAATTTACAGGCAGAATCTAATTCGAGCATATACATTGAGATCTTGCTTATTAATAGAAAATGATCATAAGTTTCAATTTGGGAAAATTGTTAAATTTCATGCTGACCAGGAAAGGTCACGATACGTTGTCGTTATAATTTGATTAAGGCTGTGTTTATTGCATTAAGAATATCAAAACTAAATGTTTTGCAGACTTATACGTGCCACTGGCTATTTTCTTCGGAAAAATAGGGGAAAAACTGAAAATTTTAATAATAAAAGTAATTTTTGCGATCGCGTTGGTCATAAAACCGTCAAAGGCAAAGTCGAAATTCTTCTATTTACTAATGCGCATCCTTTGCAAGTAAAATGGTGCAAAGTTTTTAAAAAAATCTTTAAAGGTTCCACAGAATAACGCGAAAACGAGGCTCTTGTAAAAATGGTTTTTCCTATGTTAAACGCCTATGCAAGTCGCATAGATATAGTTATACAGATACCACAACTTCTCAAATCATAGCGCTTATGCAGGGGTTTCGTTTTTGACGTTTTTTTTTCCGGAACCGTTCAAGATTTTTTCAAAAACTTTGCACCATTTTCTTGCAAAGGATGCGCGCATTGATAAATAGAAGAATTTCGACTTTGTCGGTTTCATGGCCAACGCGATCGCAAAAATGGCCTTTTTATACCAATTTTTCACTTTTTCCCCTATTTTCCGAAGGAAATGGACAGTGGCACGTATAACTCTGGAAAACCATTGGTTTTGATGGTTTTGATGCAATAAATACAGCCTTGATCAAATTCTATCGACAACGTATCGTGACCCTCCCTTGTGAGTAACAATATCAAATCAGATTTTGTAACAACAATCTTGGACGTTTCCACCACACGAATAATTTTGGTTCCTTTACATGTATCTGCAATAAATAGTTGTTTTTTTTTACTATTTAACCTCCATTGATGTGGATAAAATGATAAAATGATACAGTTTTTTAAATTAGAAATGGAAATCCTGGTCAACTACATAAAAATCAAATAAAACACCCTATATAATAAAAAGTTATTGCTGAAAAAATCTAATCGTTTTAGTAAACACGTTATTAGACCCTTAAATTAATTTAGGATCAAAACGTGATAATAAATAGTTTTTGCGACTTTAAAGAAATTTGGCAAATAAAAAGTCACAGAAAATAGACGGAAGTCTATTGTTTAGTGTTTTTTAGTTTTCCTAAAAGGCTGAAATCTAAAATCTGTATTGATATAGCTGATTATCAAGAAATTTGGGAACTTGGCATCATGTATGATCTATCTTTTATAATAAGTGAGATACCAATGGTCTGCCAAGATTTGTATCACACTCTGCAGTTTCTTAATAGTTATTTATGTATCAAGGCCAAAAAGTGTAACTTTTACGGCCGCGTCTGGCAAGGCCGAAAAAGTACGTTTTGGCCGAGGTGCTTATTACATTTTTTGTGCGATCGAATTAAAAACAATTTAAATTTTTGGTAATTTCCAAAATTATAGGTTAGAAACTACGTGACATTCTGTCACTGACAGATGACGGCGTATGTACTGCATTACCGGCACTCTCCTTAGCAACGGCCGTAAAAGTTACTTTTTCGGCCGTTGCTAAGGGTAACGGCCTGAAAAGTAACTTTTACGGCCGTTGCTAAGGATAGGGCCGGTAATGCAGTACTTTATGGTTGCTAACGCGTCCGTCAAACAGCTGTGTCTAGTACGATCGCACAAAAAATATATTAACATCTAAGAATTCATTATTGCAGGTGAACATATTGTTTGATAAAAAATTTGCTCAAAATTTTTGAAAAATTATGTTTTCATATTTTGAGTGTTTTTTTTATGCTGGCAAGTATTTTTGTTTTGTTTTTAATCTATTTGAAAATTTACGAGCTGCATAGTTGTGTTATTTTAATTAGCATTGATTGTTTGTTTGCTTGCTTGCTCACAAATACTTCTTTTGTATTATTATATTTCCGCAGAGGTGGTCCCCTTCCAGGTTTCTGTACTACGACCTATTGGTCTATTGTATCCTCTGGTGATAGCCCCTTACAGCAGTCCTGTATTTTTTAAAAACTACATGATTTTGTGTATGATGCAATATGCTTAAAAGTATTACCTACATTTTGAATTCTCTTTGGGATACATGAAACTATTGTCGTGTTTCTAGTTAAATAAAATTTTGAGGATAAGTTTTCCTTCCTATTTTTAATAGTTTCTGGCGGTAGCTCGAGCTTTTTTTTTGTTTGTTTCCAGCAATGTAATGTTTCTTTTCAGTAACATTTGCCCCAACTCGTAAGACGTACAAAAATTGTCGCAAGTTACATTGTTTCCTTTTAGACCATTAGTAAGAGCTAGCACTACCCTCTTGCCTTGACTTCTTTCTGGTGCTCCACCTTTTGGTTTACCAAGGTATATTCCATATTGCACGCGTAAGAATTTTCGGAATCGCAGAGTATGATTCGTTCTGCACATCCTCTTCAGATAAATGATCTTCTAATTCAGAATCCAAATCGTCTTCTTTAGAAGCATATAAAACTTCTGTCCATCAAGGGTCTCTTCAACATTATCGTATTACAAAAACTTGTATACTCAGTAATCACCAAGCGAACTAAATTAACAGATCTGTAGTAACACTTATACACCCAAAAATAAAATACAAGCTCTAACTTGCTGAAACGTGGACACTCATTTAGGCGCGCCGAAACTTAAACGAACTTGCTTCTCTGTTTCACAACGATAACCGCCAGCCGTGCGTATTGACCTTACAAATATGATTAAAATGTCTAATTTAGCGATATTAAGTTTATAATTTCATAAAAGTTTAAAAAGTAACAAAATTTTGCTATCGGGTCTTATTAACCCGAACACAAAAAGTGTAAAAAATAGGTTTATAAAAAAACGACTGCATTTGTTTTTAACCATATTCCTCACTAATAAAAAGTAAAAGCCGTAGGATAAGTATAAAATATTTCGATAATTAAACAATTTACAGCGGTCAGACTCAGAATATACTAATCGGGTCATATTGACCCGAACACAATAAGTATTATTAATTGCTTAAATACAATTGAATCCTAATCAAAATTGTCGCAGAATGCAATATTCCATTAGCAATATCACTATTAGCGTGTGGGCTTCTCTTGAAGTTAAAGTGAAACTTTCAATTACCAAACCATGTGGTCTTACCGCATAATTACTTCGTGCGATACGGAGTAGCCTCCATGAGTAGATGTGATGCCAGTGCCGGAGACAGCACGCGGACGGGGAGTGGTAAGGCACCGATACCGTCTAGTCCTGTTTAGTGATTTCCCTCGGGCCCTATCGATTGGGAAAAGCAACACCTCTCTCTACCTGATGATACACAACAGCGTCGCCGTCTCGATGTTTTTAATCACACGAAATCTTATTCGCGACAATTCTTAAAGGACAAGAAATAAAAATAAACAGGAGTAAATTTTTATAACCGTTATAAGTTTTCTCGCTATTTTAAAAGGAAAGTTCTTTACCTAGAGGCAACATTAAATTTTCATTAGACCAGTTACTCGATTCTTTACTAAAAAGTATCAACTTATTGGGGAACTAGCATTGTGAAATAACACGCCTTAATTTAGCACACTGTTATTTTAATCATGCACGGTTTAATGCAGATATTAATCTCATTTTCATTTTACGTCACAGGTGATAAATAGTATATGGACACGATTATACGGCGTCAGATGTCATGCGAAATTTGTTAAATGCAGAAAGTGACTACAACAACGTCATTTATAATTTGTGTTCAAACGTATTTGTACCAGGGTGGTCCAAATTCGATGGGATTACATAGGTATCTCGCCCAATATTCAAGATCGAGAAACAATTAACCGTTTTCTAAAATATTCTATCATTTCCGATTTTTGAGTTATTGAAAATAAAGTTTTTTTTGTCATATTTATAATGTGTCATATCCCTTATTGTTGTCAATATTGAAGACATTTATGAAGATTATTTTTGTAAAATTCGATAAAATAAAAAAAATTACGCTCGCCGTTTAAAAGTTATGACAACCTTAGGTACTTACTTTTTTTAAATGAAAGCTATAGTTGGCCATAACTTATTTAAATTCCTTATTTTTTCAAATTCTAAATATTACTTATAGGGTTGATGTAATTATTTTCAATAACACGCAAGTTGCAAAGCTTTTTATGTTTATTTTAAAGAAAATCATAGTAGGCTGTGAAAACAAAACAAAACAAGGTATACATTTTTTATAAACTTGTGTGGTACAAGTTACGAGGGTTTTTTAATTTGTGGTTGAAATAAACATTATAAACATTTGAAAATAAGATAAACAACAATATACTATACCGGGTGATTCAGTTTTACTGTCGCACCCCTATAACTTTAAAATCATTGAAAATGACCCCAACAAAGCTTAATAACAAGTAATTTTAATGAGCTAATGGATATTATAAAGATTTCACAAACATATATACAGATGCTTCCAAAACTGAGGAACGCTAATTTTATTTGTAATGTTAGGTATTTGTTATAGGAATAATTATGAATTAAAAATGGCTATCATGGACGTGGTTTTGCATCAACAATCAACAAGCAAGATATTTCGCGCGCCCCACAGGTTGAGAACCACTGCTTTAACTAATTAGTAACTATATTACTTTTGCCAAATAAAGCTTTAAATTAATATCTTTGTTCTGCAGTTGTTAAGTTGGGGAAATATCTAAACTCGTCAAAAATATCCCAAAGTTAAAATCCGTATATTCTTATACATCTATCCTAGTAATAATAAAATTGATTATTTTGCAGATAATTTTTGAGCCCCGTCATAAAACGTATTAAATACAAGAAACAGGTAGCATGTAAAGAGTCGACATAATAAATGCGTATTAAAAACTTACTGCTTAACTTTAACGCTGATCATGTGCCAATTATTTCGAAAAAAGTGTTTTCCAAATTATTCAAATCTTGCCATCAGCACGAACAATTAAAACAAATTAATTAGGAAATACCCCTCAACTGCTAAAAGCAGTTTACCAGGTTTTGGTTTAAAGAGTCGTAAAAAACCGTTAAGCTACAAATATATCGCCATACGCACATTTTGGCAAAACTTCTTAAATTAATTTTTTATACGTAATAGTTTTACAGTAAAAAAAACAGTAAATAAGTAGAGTAAAAATTTGTAACATGGTCCAAAAAATTTCCTGATTTATCAAGGGCATCATTAACTGTAACTTCTGTTTTATTAAATCCAATTTTCTTTAGTGCAAACATGTACAACAGCTTATTTAGATAGATATTGTCGTTTAAAGTGATGCTTTGCTCAACTTTGTACATAAAAGTTTATAACACCATCATAAACAGCATAAAAATATCCGAAGTACTTTTACGAAACAAAGTTAAATTTCATCAGTACTGAAATATTAAATAAAATAATCAGTTGTTGTTACTTTAATAAATACTGTTGTTAGGACAGCCTGCACGTGTAACTTTGGGCTTACTAATTATTCTAATGGTTTAATGCTAATCACACAAGTAGATAGCAAAATGTCGCGACATTGCAAGTATTGTATGTTTTTATTGGTTAGATTGCGTATACGATGAATATTTACTCTATGAGAGTGCTTTTGAGAAACCGCTAGGCAGCAAGGTTTTTGCATAGCTTTAAGCAAATACTTGTTGCGCAATTTCGGGAGCTTGTTAGTAAGTAATTAATAATAATACAATTCTGATACATTCGCTGCTACATAAATCTAAAAAAGCCTTAAAAGAATTTTAATTTGTTTTTTTTACCATAATGCAAAATAAATAATTCTTTAAAGACCAACATATTGGTTCTAGACCAAGACACAATGGTCGAAACGTCAACTACTTCTAAATATAGAAGACGCGGTTCCAAACCCGGAAACCAAGATTGTATTATGGATAACGGCCGCGAAAGCCTCAAGAATGTATAAAATGGCGTTTTAATCAACTTTATATCTCAAGCCGTTTAGCCACAATCGACCGATCCCGCACTAATGACACCCTGTATATTATAATTAATTAAACATCACCATTTAGCACTGATTTTTTCAATTTTTTTTATCATTAGGTATATTTAATTTTTCATTTTGACAAAAATTCACCACTGAATTAAATATATTGGTTATTAAATATATTAGAACAAATCAGAAATAGCATGTGAATATGTCACAAAATTCAATTATATGGTACATTTGATTTAAATCAAAAAAATCTGATTTAAATCAAATAATCGATTTTTTTGATTTAAAAAAAAAATCATGATTTTTATCCACCCTGGTTTTTAGGCTCACTAAGAACCTATCGTATGTGTGACTGCTGTCATTTTTGTTATGGATTTTATGTTAGGTATATTGTTTTTGTTGTTTAATATAAAGTATTGCTTTCAATTTTTATTTATCCCACTCCCCTTTAGTGAGTGCGTCCCAAAGGTTGACAATCACTGCCAAACGGTGTTGTGTAGCAACGGTGAAGTTACACATATCCACTATAAATCGCCCACAAACCCATTTAATGGGTAGTTCACACAGTGACTTTTAAAGTCGCGACTTTTAAAATCGCGACTTTAAAAGTCACCGTTGGCAGATGAACAACAAGGATTTAGATCAGGAAGATCCTGCACGGATGCCGTCTTTGTCATAAGACAAATAACAGAAAAGTCAATTGAATACAACAAGCCAGCATATATGTGCTTTATTGACTTGACCAAAGCGTTTGACCGAGTCCAACTAAAAGATGTTCTACACATACTTTATAATAGACAAATCCCATACAATATAATTAAGACTATAGAGAACATGTATGCAGCAAACCAAATACAGGCAAAATTAGATGAAGGACTTACCGAACCAATACCAGTTGGTAGCGGTATCCGCCAGGGGGAGTCATTAAGCCCACTTCTCTTCAACATCATAATGGACGAAATTATACAGAAGGTCCGATCATTGAGAGGATACAAAATGGGAGATAGAGAGGTAAAAATTGTATGCTATGCCGACGATGCTGCACTCGTTGCAGAGAGTGAAGACGACTTACAAAGACTCTTACACTCGTTCAACTGTACAGCTAAATCACTTAACATGACAATATCTTCCACAAAAACAAAATGTATGACAACTTCAAAAACACCCTTGAGGTGCAAACTAGAAGTCGATGGAGAGGTTATCCAACAGCAAATGAAATTCAAATATCTCGGGACAGAACTTTCGGGCTTTGGCGATGTGGAAGCAGAGGTAAGGGAACAAACAACTAAAGCAACAAGGATAGCAGGATGTCTAAATAATACAATATGGTGCAACAAAAACTTGGGAATTGAGGCCAAGTCTAGAATCTACAAAGCAACAATTAGACCTATCATGACATATACAGCGGAGACCAGGCCAGAAACGTCAAAAACTAAAAGACAACTAGAAACAACAGAAATGAAAGTATTGCGCAGAATTACGGGTAAAACACTTCTACACAGGGAGAGAAATGAAGAAATAAGAAAAACGTGCAAAGTAGACGATATTAATAACTGGGTAACAGACAGAAGAAAAGAATGGAATGAACATATTAATAGAATGGACGACGGGAGAATAGTAAAAATCGCCCGCGATAAGTCTCCACTGGGACGCAGGAGCGTTGGACGCCCTAGGAAAAGATGGAGCGACAACCTCAACGTAGAGCAATAGGCAAGTGGACGAAGAATAAACAGGCGAATCGCCTATAGTCAAGAAGGAAGAAGAAGAAGAAGAAAAGTCACCGTGTGAACTACCCAAATTAAAAGTCGCGACTTTGAAATAAAAATGGCCGCTCTTGTAATTGCAGCATCGAGTGTAGTAGAGCAACTAATTATTTTGAAGTTGCTATTTGTTGATAATGTTCTAAAATCGTTGAAACATCTATTGGGGACATGATAAATTGGAAATCGATGACAAACAAATGTATATTAGGTTAGGTTAACCTAACTTATTTGTCTTTTATGTCAAAATATAAAAATATGGTAGGCTTATGGTGCGTGTCCACGTGAGAGTAAACTACTCTCGATAGCAGCGTCGCCAAGGATACAGCCAATCGCGAGTTACTCTCAGGGGCTGTATCCTTGGCGACGCTGCTATCGAGAGTAGTTTACTCTCACCTGGATGGGCACCATTACGTTAAATGTCGAACTGTCAAATCGAAGTCGCGACTAACGCGACTTTAAAAAGTCGCGACTTTTTAGTTCACACGGTGACTTTTAAAGTCGCGACTTTTAAAATCGCGACTTTAAAAGTCACCGTGTGAACTACCCATAAAGCAATCTTTCATAATAGTTAAGAACGTCGGTTTAAGAATTATAACTTCTGTTATACATCTGGTAAAAAAATGTAACAAGATTTTATTAATAAAAATAGATTTTTTTACATATATAATTCCGTAAAAAACGCATTAAAAAAAGTAATTATTAAGTTTTCATACAGGGTAATCTACTATTTCTGTGACAAGTTTCAACAGACCAAAGCTTATAGAAGTAGCTTTTTTTTAAATATTTTTGGACAAAGATCAAATTTAATTTAATTAAGGACTTTAAATGTTTATGGTTAAAAATCATAATGATCATGAATATCTATCATGGATCAAAGCTAAACGATGTTACGTTAGATTAGCAAAATTTGAATTTTATGACATTTGTAATTATTTTCAAAAGTTTTTAATAGACAGGTTCATTTTACATGTAAATGGTCAGGGATGCGTTACCACGAGAAAAGAAAAAGGTGGGACGACCTGGCAACGGCAAGCTTTAGAGGGAAATTTTCTTATAAAAAAACAAACTGCAAGCCTTAAAAGAAAAGTAACTTTTAAAAATAATTTTATAAATTATTAGAAACTTTTACAAAAACGATCTTAATAAATAAATTTTGTTTTTAAACTGTCACTCATAAATCCCAATTTTAATTTCAAATATTTAGGTGTAGTAACTCCTTAACTAAGGTAAATTAGTCTTAAAACTGCATATGTCGAAGTTTGACACAAAATAAGTAAATCTAGGATTAGAATTGTTAGTAAGAAATAATTTTTGAACATGAAAATTGTTTTTTTTTTATCATATAATTATTTAAATAATTTGTCCTTATTTTTTAACAAATTTAGTAATCAAAGTTCAAAAGAACAAATCTAGTAGGAATAATATAATAAATTACAAATAGAACAACCACTGATCAGAAAGAAAGTTGAGTTATCCTGCATGTACATTAAGTAATGCTATAAAAACCTGTTTTTATTTGATTGCTCTTTTTAAGTAAATGAAACTTCCGCAAAATACTATATGTTCTAATAATAGCTCTTAATATCAAAGTTACGATTGTTAGTAAAACATACCCAGGGGACGGTAATAACTATTCGAGAGTGAATAATACATTTTGATAAGTTCGCAGTGGTTATAAACATGGTAATTTTTGAAATTAAATCGATACAGTCAATAATTTCATGTAAATAATCTCATTTAAAATCGTTTTTTTTTTTAGTTAGCACTTTATAATTAAGCAGCAAATTAAAAGTTGTAATTTATACCACTTTGCAATGTATGACTATTATACAGGGTGTCCTACGAAAGAATACGATAAGTTTTGCAACGTGTTCATTTAATTTAAAGAACAGCTCGACTGCAACGATTGTTTTTAAGAAAATGATAAATTAGCATTTGATTATATTTTTCATATGTATGTTATTTCCTTATAACTTGAGGTTGTATTATTGTTATGCACGTTAAATGAAGCGGTAGACAACTATAAATAAAAGTCCAATTGCATAAGAATTCAACCTGGATTTAACCCCGGGATTAAACCACATTAACTCTAGAAATAGGCAAAATCGCAGCATAGTTGGCTCTGATATTGCCTTGTTTGAGGAATTAACTTGTATTTTAATACAGTGGTGCTTTGTCCAATCAGGCCTAAGTTAATTAATTAATTAACTAAATAAGTGACAAAACATGTGTTTGCTTGGTTGTGTGAGGACTTTCTTTGGATCAATCATGTGAATTTCTGGTATTTTTATAGTGGATGGCAGCCTCATCCTTTAACAAAATTTCGTTCACAGTTCCTAGTTTTAAAACCATCAATTATATAAAATATTTTGTGCCAAAAAATCACTTGGTTTGCATAGCTTGAAAAGTTTAGACGTGAAAGCGGTCCAAACTAAAATCATGCAGATTTTTCAAACTGATGGCAGGAAACACTTTTTAATGTGCTCTAAATTTTCCACTGTGCTATATTTCACATCATCATCAGGTTTTCTTTGTAGATTAAGCAGTAAACTTTCAGTCCTTCCTTAAATTTTAATATACAAAAGTATCATAGCACTTAGGGCAGGATTTAAGGGGTCAAGAACATTCTTCGCCCACAATTCTTCGCCCACAATTCTTCGCCTACACAATTCTTCTCCTCCACAATTCTTGGCCTCTACAATTCTTCGCCCACAATTCTTCGCCTACACAATTCTTCGCCGCCACAATTTTTCGCCGCATACAACCAGATCACAAATTTTGTTTGTGAATGTTTTCATTTTTATTTATAACGTAATTTTTACAGATTATTTTACATTAACCTAAAGTTGTTTCTTGTATGTTAATACTTCTTCTTTTAATATTATGTTTAAAAATTGCTACATAAATAGCGTATGTTGTAATTTTTAATCCTGTTTATGTTGTTATTTAGTATGAATAAAAATTAAATTAACCTAACCTGGCCTAAACTAACCTAACCTAATGTAAAATAATCTGTAAACATTACGTTATAAATAAAACCAATCACATTTACAAATAAAATTTGTGATATGTTTGTATGCGGCGAAAAATTGTGGCGGCGAAGAATTGTGGAGGCGAAGAATTGTGTAGGCGAAGAATTGTGGGCGAAGAATTGTGGGCGCAGAATTGTGGAGGCGAAGAATTGTGGGCGAAGAATTGTGGGCGAAGAATTGTGGGCGAAGAATGTTCCGGACACGGAATTTAAGGGTGTGCAGAGTGTGCACCGCACACGGCCCCGCGCTTAGACCGGCCCCGCGTTAGTATCCCGCTAGGTTATTTCTTGGTCTGGACAAAATTAGCGCGAGGAGTTTTTTTTTAGGTCACCAGTCTGTTTTTTCAGTTTTTTAGTAAAATATTACTTTAACTCGGCTTTTTATCAAAATATCCGGCGCCGCATTTATTTATCGCACACGGCCCCGCAAACCCTAGGACCGGCTCTGATAACACTTCATTTCGAATACTGCTCTAGTAAGTATTTTATTTCTGGCGAATACTAATGATTTAAACCGACTGCAAAATAGTGTTATGATAATTATTTTATATTATTTTGTAGATACTCTACAGTGGCTTAGTATTATACAACGAATAATTTTTAATACGATTACTTTCATTTTCAAAATTATAAATAACTGTGTCCAAATATACAACCCAAAATTCTGAGATTCATAGTTATCCGACTAGAAACTTTAAAGACTTTAAATTGCCACTTAAGAAACAAAATTACACTAAAAATTTTCTATTTTGTAGAGGACTGAAATTTTACAACGATCTAACGCGGCCGTCTGTCATCATAGGGGTTTCAGGTGGTTTCCCCTACCTACTATAGGCAAATGCTGTGACAGTACTTCCACCTACCCTCTACCCTTACTCACCTAATCCTAGTTCCCTCCTCCTCCACTTCGGTGATTAGCCATAGCAGCAAAAACATGCCGAACAAGCGAACTTAAAAGTAAAACTAATATTGTAAGGTTTAGACGTAAGCTCAGTAGTTTAATTAAGAAATAGTTTTACCTGTTACATATTTATAACGTAAGTTATATAACTGTAAACACAACTTGCAAAAAAAAACGATAAAAAATTGCATTATATTATTATTATTATTATTATTATTATTATCATTAAGTCGTTGTGGTTTGTCTCATTTTGTGGTACATTGCTTGTTTTTTTATACTACGAAGAAGATTTCCAATAATTCATTGTTAATGTTATCTAACTTTACTGCTATTAGGTACTTTTTGACAAACTTTTAGGGACCAGACCCAAATTTTTAAAACTGTTCGACTCAAATTGATCCCAAGATCAAGTTGTTAAGGTGTTTATATAAATGAAAATAGGGTCAGATTTTCGAAAGATTAGGACAAATATTTTATATAATGATTTGTTGTAATTTTTTATTTATAACCAATTTTCAGTTTACATTTCAAAATATCCACATACTTTCATAATACATAGTCCACATATTGTTTAACAAAAAACATCTTTATAAATCATACTTTCTTATTATTTATTAAAATATGTTTTTATGTTTGGACACCTCACCCAAAAACAATAGTCGAAGATTAACGAATATAAATAATTTTCTGCACAGCGCACAAATTTGCTTTTAAGAAAAATATAAAACGCATATTCACAATAATTACAATTTATACTTCGCCTCTCTTATCGGGTTTCCATCCATGGCTAACTTATTTTCTAAAAATTGCTGTGAAGCTGTAGCATATTGGTTTACAAAGCGTTGCAAACAATGGCACAACAAATAACAAAGCACTTGTTTAATGTATTTTTTTCTTTTATATCGATTGATTCGATTGAACATTTAAAGCGAAATAATGTTCATTCCTTTTAGAAATAAATTCCTATTACAAAAATGCTTTTCATGGCTTACTGTTATTGCCATTATGATTTAACTAGAAGGGGATTTCTATTACATTTTTGTGATTCCTGTATTTTTTTAAAAATCCTATTGATTTCAGTATTTCCACCTACAACAAATTATAAGTGGTAACATTAAAATTTACCAAATTATTCGCTCTATTTCTTTGAAGGTAGGAACACGTATTTTGGTTGACAAATTAAGCGCGTTTCTTTACTTTTTATAGCATAAAATAGTAACAAAGACTTTTTTTTAACTGTGAGCTGAAAAAGAAGCATACAAATTTTATCGTCAATTAAATAAAAAAATAGTTTTTATGCAGCAGTTAAAATAAAGTAAAAGTCAATTCTTTTTTTTAGTATTTCTTGCATTTCTTGTCTAAAGGCAAAACTAGCATCAAGACTCTCGTCTCGTCATTAGTTGCAGTCGTCATCAGTTGCAGTGAGAATAAAATAATAAATTAAAAAATTTATTTAAAAAAAAAGATAAGTGGTTTTAAAATAAACTTATTTATCTTTATAATTTAACCACTTAAATAATCAAACAAATTATTATAAGTATTTTTCTTATACAGCTATTGTTAATTTTCTAAATAAATGTTTAACCATTTTTCTTGCAATCACTGTGAAAATTGCCTCGGCATTGCAAGTCTACACCACATTTATTGGATATTAATGGGATACAATAAGTTATTGAAAACAATATTAGCTGCTGATTACTGATCCCACTTTTGTATGTCGTAATACTAAGACCTGTAGTCAATCACTATCACTTGTTTTAAATCAATATTTTAGACACTGTCCCATACTTGACTGAGTATGGTCCAATTTGCCAAAAAGCTTTTTTCCTTTGTCGATCAAATCACGAATTCCTGTGAACATTGTTGTCGAACTTTCTTAGCAGAACGTCCCTCTATTCCAACAGTGATGGTAGATGTCTCAGTGTAATATCGGTCTAATGCAGATTTGTAGCCGGCCGTCACCAATACCTTCCCCTCCGGTTCTTTTACAGATCGTTAACTGACAGCGTGTGTTCTTAAACTCGGCCTAATTGCAATTTATACTTTTTCAATCGCACTATCAATATAAGCACAAAGGTTTAGAATTAGAAAAAGTAATTATCAAACAAGATACTTTACAACAAAAAATAATTGAATAATACGTATTGGACCATACTAGTTTATCAGTTTAAAAAGATTTAATCAATTTAATCAAAGAATATTATTGAAGGCTTTTTTTAACATTTCAAAATGTTAATTTTACGTACTAGTTTGACTGATTGTTTATTTCTTTAACAATTACCCACCAAGTACGCTATACTAGGGTTAAAAAGCTGCATAATGTTTGACAAAAGTTTTTTCCTAAAGAATTGGTAGGCGAATCACTTAACACAACTGTAGCGAAACATTCGGATGTATTCATTTAATCGTAAAGATACGTACTAGCAACATAGCAGTCGCTTAACTTCAGGCTCGGAACAGACATGCCACGTGCAGATGTCAGTATTACAAGGATTGACGTGTCATGTACAGGCAGCATGGAATTATAAAGGAAGTGTGAATACGATACTTCTGCACCGGCTTATTTTATAGACCAATTAACACGAAACACGTTTGGAGTACGCCGAACACAGCCTTCTTTTAAAATTATGATTACTACATTGCTAAATTTAATTTTAGAAAAATGCATTTTTGTTGTCAGTTTTAGATGCTTTTCTAGTCTACTAGATTGTTTGCCAATTAAAACAATAGTGTTTTTTTTTTTAACTTTTTAATTTATAATTGCAGTCTGCTTACTATGAAGCAGTAAGCAAATTTGTTGAAAATCTAGACTTGAGAAGGTTTACTATCCGGTGAAAGTAACCTAGTATATTTTACTTAACTAACTTATTACTAGCTTAATAGTTAAGAGTTAGTTACTAGTTAAGGGTCACGTTTTTAAACAGTGTTGTTTTTTGTTGCTATAGTTTGCAATTTCTTCGCGCACTGTTCTTATATTTAAGTTATTATGGATGAGTTAGTTGGTTAGTTCCACACATACCACGGAGCTTTGGCTATAGTATAGTACGAAGCGTTTTCGACCGAAACCTTTGCAGTACCTATTTCAATATTTGATTAACTTGTTGATCCCCAAAGCTGAATTCCACACGTCCAGATGGACAAGTATAGTTTTATTCACCAGAAGCTTGCTTTCTATGGTCAGTTGCGAATTTTGACCAAGAAGCCAGTATAGCTGTTTGAACTTTAAATTCAGTTGTTTGCGCTTGGCAACGATAGGGGGCTTCCATGTTAATCGTCGATCTAGGTGTATACCAAGATACTTTTCGCCAGTTTCTTGTGGAAGCATTAAGTTATTCAAAGTTATTGGTAGACAACTGTGTCTATTCATCGTAAACTTAACATGTACCGATTTTGTTTTATTTGCTTCCACGCACTATTTTTCTAGCCAGTCTCGGATGTGGTTAATACTTTCTTGCAGGAGATGTGTAGCTGTAACAGGGTCACAATTAGGGATTGTAATACCGGTAAACCGGTAAACCGGTTTACCGGTAAATCGCAAAAAAGGCTCTTCAAATTTTACCGGTAATTTTCCAATTTTTTACCGGTAATTCCGGTAATTTTACAATATTTTTCCAATAATGATAACAATCTAAATCAAATAATCAAAAAAGAATATTGACTTATTTTCACGGAGAAAAAATAAGGGGAAAATAGATACAAATGGAATATGATTGTTTACTCACTTCTCTGTCAAATATCTCGCACGGTAATTTATAAATAAATATCTGACTATCGTCTTCTTATGGCAAACTAAGTCTACAAAACATTTTTCTTTTGGCGTTTTTGTGTATTCGCAACAATAACCGAGATAATTAAGTTTAAAAATTTTGATCGATTTCGGTTTTTCCGTTAAATCACGCAAGCCATGGAATTTTTAAACAAAACAAGATCTGGTTTAAAATACACTCCTAAATAGCTAACTTTTGTCCCATTTAACCAAGCTTGTATATTCATTATTTACGGAGATAGCAATAGTGTCCCATGGAAAAAAACACCCTGTGTACTATTATTTTATATTGAATTATATTATTATTATTACATAAAAAAAATTACGTTGATGGTTCTTAACTGATATATTGTATGAAACTTATTGTGATAGTTTAGGCTTCAACTATCCCAATCAGTTACATACTAAATAAATATATATTTTTTTAATATGGTTTTCGGAGTTTATCCGCGTAATATTTAAATTGGCTCGACGTTTCGGCAAGCAGGGACAGCTTGAGGGATACGCGGATAAACTCCGAAAATTATATTAAAAATGTTAGTAACCGCGAAAATCTAAAAAAAAAACAATTATATCTATATCCAATATATGTACATATAATATTATGATTTACCGGTAAATTACCGGTAAACCGGTTTTGGTTGAAAATTTTACCGAATTACCGGTAATTCAAAAAGTCTGTAAATTTACAATCCCTAGTCACAATGGCTTGCCAGCATAGCAGTATCGTCGACAAATGTGGCCACTACTGTGTTAGTAGTAGTTTGTAAGTCGGTCGTTTACAATAAATATAGCACTGGACCTAAAACACTTCCTTGAGGCACTCCTACTTTTATGTAAAATAGGGAGGTTTGTTCATTATTTACTTTTACATAGACCTCGTTTGGTGTGAGAGAATTTTATAATTGGATATTGATTGCTCGGTAAGATGTGTTTGATTTTGTATGGTATGGCGTTATGCCATTCTTTATCGAAAGCTTGCGTAATATCCAAAATCTCTGCTTACCAGTACTTTTTTTTCAAGACACTCGTTAATTATATTGACCATTAGATAAACTTGAACAATAGTATGGCGTATAAAAATGCTGTATTGTCACACTAATGTTTAAGGTCTTAATTCTAAAGACAGCAGAGCTCAGAAAAATGAGCAGAATTATTATTAATAAACACAGCTTGCTGGAAATATTGTCTCCTTACCTGGATCGTACGTAAATGGGCACTGAGTCAAATTTTGACCGTCTTTCCATAGTTAGAAAAAGCTATTCATATTAATACTTACTCTAATTCAATGATAACATTGTGACACAAGTAAATGCATGAGCCGTGCTCGATGACCTCAGCACTATTTGCTTACTGGTCGGTAATCACATATGATTTACGAATAGTGCCGCTACTGTATCGAAAAATAAGTCAAGTTTTAAACCCGAGAAAAAGTTGGTTGAGTTGAATTTAAAACATCGAATGAACGGAAGGATGTTTTCGGAAACGGCTTATGAAAATTAGGTGGTTTAATGCAGGTTTCGCTTTAGGTTCTCTTTGGTGCTCAATCTCTACAAACAATTTATGACGAACGAACAATATAGTAGTTAGCAAAAATATGGTTGAAGTTAAAGGTAGTGCATAAATATACCAGGCGTATGTAAAAAGTTAGGGCCGATCGTTAATAGCTCGAGATTGATAACAAAGAGAGGAATGGTGCATGCTCAATAGCTTCAACTGGTTTATTGCTATCGGCACCTTTGTCATCACTCTGCTGCTCAAATTCACCACGAATTTTGTGAAGTTTATGGGATGGGCTTTTAGTAATGGGTGAAAAAAGGTAAGGAAGTGGTACCGTGAAATTGGGAAAGACCGAACAAACGTTATTTATAAAGAACGGACTATAAGCGCTGTAACGGAGTGGCGATGTAGTTGTTATAGTGCTGTAGCGTTTTTGCGAATCCGTATGCCACTGGAGCTTACAGTTAACTGCAAATCTGCTTACACTTGCTGTTAATCTTACACACAAGCAAAGAGTAATTTGTGTACAATTAGTAATAAATGTACATGAATTATAACTTTTATCAGTCATTTTTAATTGGAACAAGAAGAAAGAAAATAAATTTGAATTGTTATTCCATTTTTAAGCAAGAAAAAGACATTTTGAAGGAGTTACAAGCAACAAAAGATGATTAATCAGAGTATGTCATCTGTTTCATTTGTGTATGATTTGGAATTAATGGGCTTATTCAGTTAAAAAAAAAAAAAATTAGTAAATGTTATTAAAGATTCTTGACTTATTTAAGTGATTAGCAGATTAATATGAATAATACAAATTACACATTGCTGATCCCTTTAATAAAGAATATCTTATAGAAATGCTAGATCAGTAAAATTTTATATAATAATACATACAAACTAGGGTTTCTTTCCCGGAATCCCGGGATCCCGGTCCATTTTAAACTATTTTATATTTCCCGGGAAATGCTTTTTGTCCCGGGAATTCCCGGGATTTAAAAAAAGTGTTGTTTTCGTTTATTTTGTGCTAAGATCTTTGTAATACTATCATAACTTATCAGAATTTTATGCTTAAAATGTCTTTACTAACAGTAAATTATGGAAAAACTTCAAAATAATTTTTCTCTTTTAGTATGGCGCAAAGAAGCCCGGTCTCCATTACAAAGTTAATATCTTCAAAATACTTTTACAGTTTTATTGATAATAACGATGTTTCTTTGCTGCTAGATGCTCTCAAGACAATTTCACCTACATCAATAGAGATTTAGAGAGCATTTTATGCAGCAGGACTTTTTGTTAATAAATTAAGAAAAAGACTAATTGACTGAAGCACAGATCACCTTTGTTTTCTTAAATCACATAACAAAAATTCATTGTAAAAATTATATTATTGTATTCAAAATATGAAATTGCAATGGAAAGGTTATAATTCCCAAATGTATGTTTCTCATTATTGAATTATTTGTAAAAATCATGGAGCAAAATGTATTACATATATGAGTTGGAGTTGTTTTTAGTAATAAACCGATCCCTTAATTTTTTTGGGTTATTTATTTAAAAATATTGACATAATTTATTACATCCCGGGATCCCGGGAAATCCCGGGACAAAGGCCGATTTCTTCCCGGAATCCCGGGACAAGCAAAATGGTCAAATATGAGAAACTCTAATACAAACCTACATTGTAGTATAGAACATACATTCTTAAAAAATTCTGCAAAACAATTTGGAACATATTTTGCAAAAAGGTACCTATAATGCGGGCAACTTTTTGAAGCTCAACATGAAAAATCGGATAACTTAGGCCAAGTTAGTTCAATACCCTAAATTAAAATTTGGAAAAAAAATTATAAGTTTCTAAAGAAAAACTAAAATATTTGATTTTTGTTTGTTTTTTCTTTTTAATTTTTCATTTTTTAACAACGTATTCCAAACTTATGTAGAATTTAATTTTATCGGAAAGAAATAGAACTCAAAAAATTTAAATAGGAGAGTTGGGAGTCGGAGTCGAGAGTCGGTTTAAAAAAATACCGACTCAGAATCGACAGTCAGGAGTCGTTTATTTTTCTGTCGATTTCCCATCGCTAGTTTAAATAAGCAAATTTAACTAATTCCGTGTATCTTTCGATAAAAGAGCTCCCATTGTTGAGCCTTGAATTTGGAACACCATGTGCACATACTCATATAGCATACACACAGATCCTATTACAATTGGTAGTCATATCTATAACTTCAGGACAGTTATTTATAACGACCTAGAGCAAATCAACATGAAACGGATCCTGCTTTGCTGCACATTTGATCTGAAATCTACAAATGTAGTTTATTGTGTTCCGATATTTCAGATATGCTGCTAGTTTATGGAATCAATCCACAAAGGTTAGAATTTCCATTAGCAAATCCCTACAATCTACCACATAATCGCCTTAAACGCACACACCCCTTTGATATTTACGATTAATATTTTATCTTGAAAATTCCCTTCACCTTTCAAATTTGCGTTTTTAACCAATCACTAATCTTAAATCTTTTAGAGACTACCAATAGAAGCAATATTACACGGTAATAATTTTACATTCCTCTGCCAGGAGTTGATCCTTCTGTCAAATTTGCGTTTTCGACCAATAACAAACTCAGATTTCCTTTAAACGACCAATAACGTTACTTTAATATAGATTAAACCACACCCCTGACACACCACTCTGACAGTACTTGTAAAATTTGACATAACAGATTATGTATGTACCTAAATACTATTTGCTTCATTAATTTTTATTAAAATATAATTCTTGAATTAAAAATTTGTTATAAATAATCTATTAATAATAACAATCGCAGTAAGTAGTAGGTAGACTTTAATTTATCTAAATTAAACAACATTTTAATTTGACAGATAGGTTAGGTGAAGGAAATTTTCTGACAAAATATAACTCGTGCATTGCAAATAATCTATAATTTTTGACTAACCGTCACTCATGCAAGTTGAAGCACTCGTGATTTTTTCTGCTTCAACTTGCATTCGGGCATATTTACCAAAAATTATCGATAATTTTCAATGCACTTGTTATATTACTACTGATAATTTTACATTTTAAAATCACATCCATTTATGATAAAAGTAAATTTTATAAACAAAAAGGAATAATATTCGCATACAAAAAAAGATGCAGTCTATAGCAAACTGTTTTCAGGAGATCTCAAAATATTTAAAAGTTTATCTTAATTTATTAATTAAAAAACATTCATTTCAATAACGATAAAAAGAAATAAAAACAATTTAAAACCTAATTTTGTATGTTTAAACTAAATGCACACATTTTATCAGGCCAGGGTTATATTTTTATTACTACTGGTTTACTGACCAGAAGAGACTAGGTTTGTTTCAGTAAAGTTATGTAGAATCCGATGAATGATCAGCAGTGTGCGCAGTATCGATAGCGCGTCCAGCATAGTATTTGATAATTAATCAGATGTTAGTCAGCCGTTCTAGCAGTTTTCGGATCAATTCATGAACTAGTTTGTAGACGGTACAAACAGTACATGTAAAAAGGTATGAATTGTCACAACAATTAAGTTGGTCTTTAGTATAGTCAGCGTCACGTCTAATGGCGAGCGGTGGGGATGCGCACTAAAAACAATTGGAATTGAACGCTTACTTAGTTGTATTGGTATAACTATCGATGGTTTTAAGGTCCGTGGACCATATTGTAGCGTCTGCTGCGCGAAAACACCCCTATCTCTCGCCATTAGACTTGACTCTGACTAAAACTAAGCATCGTTCTCTCAATTCCATATCAATAGGTACGCTTTCTTAAGATGTTTACACTGGCGATGCTTAAATTTATACGAACTCAATAGACAGAAATGTAATTTACAGTTAGACATGTCGTTAAAGCGTTCCGGCAGCGACTTATATATTTATTAGTCCAGAGTCCATGAAAAATCTAAATGAAAGCTTTAAATCTAAAGTGCATTTCAATTATAAAATAAGTGCAAATGCACAATTACATTTTACATAAAAATTAAAACGTGCAATTGCAAGTCCAGAGCGACTTAAATTAGGTATTAAAGTCTGGGTTTAAACCAACGAACTACGACAGGGTAAAAGGTTAGTCGTTGTTTCTCAAAAAAGTACACTTTAAAAGTAATAAAATAGTACTTCCTTTTGCAACTCAACTGTATGCAATAAATAACATTAACTTCTATAAATAATAGATAATGTATTCAAAAGTTTTTATAAACTATCTCCAACTGCTGACATTAAAAAATACACAGTTGTTAAAAATGTAATAATTTTACTTCAATACATTCTGCCCTTAATGTTATTCGTTTATTACTTTTCATATATGTTAGTATAAAAACAATCTACCGCGTTCCATGATATTGTTGTGATTGTAAGAGTTACAGGGAATGTTAAATAAGCAAAATTTGGTAAAATTAAATGAGAAATTGAATGCACTTAAAAATTTAATTAGCTTGCCATTTTTTTTGACTACTGCATAAAACTATAAATGAAAATTTAAACAGTAACAATGATGAGTAGTTAAAAAATTGGCAAATACATAATCAATATTACAAAAAAAATAAAAACGTTTGGAGCAGTAAAACAACAACAAAAAATCAAAATAAACTTTGGTTTTACAAATATTTTTACAAAACAAAGTACTTTTAAGTAATATCCACTGTAATAACATAAATATTCATTAAACATTTTTCTTTACGAAGGCTATTCTGTATGCTTATAAATAGCAATTTTAGCAAATTTTATTTGTCAGATTATAGTATTGTTTTAGTCGAATTTTATTAAGGCCATGTATATTTTTTATATTTTTCGAAAAGGATGAAATTTGTTTTTTTTTTGTCTGTAATGCCGAATTTTTTTTTTTTTTTAAACACCTACTCCTACTGGTGTAGATTACAACTAATCTAGTATAAGATTAACGAGCAATTTTCTCCTAATAGTATCTTAAGCCAAAGTGTTTACTGAGTTTACCCATAGGTCTTCTCAGGTTGTTCTGGTTTGGTACACATACACAAAACGCACTATGCTCTGTTATGGGTCCACTGAACTAATTTCACTAAACTAATTCAAAATGTTTGGTCCTTTTGAGTCTTTTACGAATCCCACGCTGGTCGAGCAGTTGGATTGCTTCAGTGTTAACGATTGTGAAGCCTCTCCTCATGCTTCTGTGCAAATGTTTTAGGTTCGTCAGCAACCATTTTCACACCTAGGTCTCTGTGAAGGTCACAATTTGTTATGTACCAGGGAGCATCTGCAATACTCCTCAGAACTTCATTTTGGAACCTTTGTATGATTTCGACATTACTCTTGCTGGCTCATCCCCACAATTGTATCCCGTATAACCATACAGGATTTAGTACCTGTTTACATATCATGAGTTTATTACGTGTTGACACTTCGGAATGTCTACCAAGGAGCCAATACATATTTTTGTGTTTAAGATTTAGTTCTGCTCTTTTTTTCCATCGCAGCTTAGCATCTAGGTTCATACCTAGATACTTCGCTGTGTTAGCGTAAGGTATAATTTGATCGTTCAGGATAATTGGTAGCTGTTCCGTATGTCTGTTTGTAAAATTGACGTGAGTTGATTTCTTTTGATTAAGTTTTATGCGCCAGCGTTTTGTCCACGCTCTGATTTTATCTAAGGATTAAGGATTTTTGTAGCTTTTCATTCGCTTCTCGTTCATTATTTCCGACTGCCAAAACACCTGTTTCATCTGCAAAGGTAGAAATCATAGTTTGTCCAGTTTCTGGTATATCGTATGTGTATATTAAATACAGCAGTGGACCTAAAACACTGCCCTGTGGTACACCAGCTCTTATTGTTCTCAGTTCTGAGTATTGATCATCGCATTTGATTCTAAACAACCTCTCATTGATGTAAGATTTTAACAATAGGCTGTAGTGTTTTGAGAAGTTGTTCTAGTTTAAACTCTAATCCCTTGTGCCAGACTTTATCAAAAGCCTGGACAACGTCCAAAATGGAAATGATATAAAAAAATCTGATAACGCCGTTTTACATAAAAAAAAAAAAACTTAAGAGACCGATATCAGATTTTCTCTAACTATTATGGTAATCTCGGTAAAAGATTCGAATTTGGTTCACCCATATAACATACCTCATATTGTTTAAAATTTAGTCAACCATAATCGTTAATTACCAAACATTAAGTTTGGTCTGTGCCTTGGTAGCTACTTAACTTAAAAAGATATCATTGTCTTTCACAGTTATGGAAATATTTAGGCTTAGGGATGTTACAACTTTCTAGATTTTTTTTGAACTTGTTTAGAAAATTGGCAGCACAGATGATTTTTTTACGTCGTTCAATTTCTTAAACAATTTTATTAACTTTGCTAATTTAGCCGTCCCTCAAACTTTTAAAAGAATTAATCAAGCCGAAAGTTTTTTGGCACCCTGTATATTGAGCTAATTAATCTGAATAATAAATTTTAACTTTCGATTATTTTTTAAATTTTAAAAATAAGTTCAATTTTAATTGGTTTTGGTCCGTAGAAACAACCTTTACAAACAAAAGCTAAATACAAGGTATAACATGTCGGTTCATAAGTATAAATCGTTTTTCTTTTACAAACACAAAGCTGACATAAAGGTCGTCCCAGATTTTCATATACGTTCAACATCAAACCCACATCGTTAGCGAAAGATTCCCAATATGTTCTGTTATTTATGAGTAAGCCATACAAAACAAACGTTATTGGAGGACACAATCAAAAGGAGATCAATTTTTATAAGCTTTTCAGAAGCTGAAAAACCAAAATCTTTTTCATTTTCAGGGCATTGCCTCTCGCAAATATATATGGTGAACTGATTGAATAGAAATACTGTTCAAGTTCCAACAGATACTTTTGTTATTTTCAATTTAATCTGAAAAACCGTGGTTCAGTTTTTTGATACATTTTATAAAATAATAAAGGAATTTGGTAAAACTGTAACACAAAGCAAATGCATAAGAGCTTGAAATTTAGGATTATGTCGAGAAATGAAATTCAGTTTAATAAAATACAATACCTAATTAATTTTTAAAAAAATGCTAGATCTACTTGAAGTTCTTCACTTTTTGAATTTACTGTGTCGTAGCTCTTTACAAATTGTTAAAATTAAAATATTATTTTCTGCTTATAAACAAAATAATAATAAAACTTTGCCTGGATTAAAACATTTAGAAATATACTTCATTAAAGCTTTTTTACGCCTGCATAAAAATTAAGAAAACATAGTTTGAAAAAAGCTATTAGCGGGCAGTAACGGAATGGGGGCTAATAAAGCGGTACGGCATCGGTGGCATGAATATGTTGGGCAAGCATATTAAAAACCAGTGATCAATAATTACTAAATTACGGGCGATTAGCGTCTGTTTGCACTTGTCACGTGAAACCGGCCATTATGAAATTACCTGGGAGTGGCAATGTGCGCCGAGACCACTAAATTCATCCCGGGACGCCTCAACTGAACACACGTAGATGGATATACGGGTTTAACATAAACCAGAGGAATAGCGCAAGATTCCAAATGGATTTTGTATTTGATAATATAACACAATTTTCAGACTTGTTTTAAACAACCAAGGAAAGCTAATATAGATATTGCACTATTTATCAACAATAATACGGAGTAAATAACTTTGCATATTTATTTACTTAACAGGCAAATAACCCTAAAATTTTTTCATTTTGTCAAATATATTTTAATGATTTTGAAAAAAATAATTATAATATCTGCGATTATTAATTAGATGGTTTTTATATCTTATTTTGGTTAAAACTTTAATTTTAAATATATCCATGTGTCGAAAACGTGCCCATTATATTATTAAAAAAACAAAGACATGTGCTAAGGTCGCTAGGGGAGACCGGGGATGAAAGTAACATTTTGGTTTTTATTTAATTTCTCATAAAGTATAACAAGTTTTTTTACATACAAATTGATTTAATGATGGATTGGACATTTGTCTTCCTTCCAAGATATTTATTTCATATGTTTCGCAAAGCATATGTGAGATTTTTTTTTCTGTAGTAAGACAGCTGTTACTTCCAACCTCAACGTTGGGGCTAAAAGTAACAATGATCGGGGTAAGTTGTAACGGCAAAATAATTTACACAGTTCATAAGTAGTGGGTAAATATATTAGTGTTTATTAACAAAATTAATATTTGATTCCAAAATACACATTAGCAATATTTAAAAATGTGAAGAAAAAAAAAATGCAAAAAAATGATAAATTAATCCGGCAACTTTTGTATGTTCTCATATACGAAGAAAACCACCAATTATGTGCTAAGAGCAGGGATGGAATAACGTTTTAAATCGTTACGTTATTGTATAACGTTATTTATTATTTGTTTTCGTTACATAACGTTATAAATAACGTTAAAAAATGAATTGTTATGTTATATAACGTTATATAATGTTACATAAATTATGATATACAGGGTGTTTCTTAAATAATGCGAAAAAATTCGGAAGGTGATTCCTTATTGAAAATAAAGTGGGGTCTTTTATATAACAATTTTTTCTTAGACGTCTCCTTTCGGAGTTACACCCCCCTAAAGGGGAGATATAAAATTAGGTTTTTATTTTATTTCTCAAATTTGGATAAATGTAGGAGAATGATATTTGGTAAATGTTTTACACTTATTAAAAGGTTTCCCATAGTATTATTTTCAATCATCTTCCACCTTCATAGGGGGCTGATAAGTGCGACCCCTATTGGTTTTTTAATCAGAACTTTTTGATGAGTTGAAATTTTGCAAAAAAAGTTCAAGAAATTAGGTGTAATTATTGACATAAATAAACGGATGAACAATGAAATAAATGAAAAAAGAGGAAAAGTTGAAATAGTATATTTTACAATAAAATATGAAAGTCCACTTTTTTTCGTAAGATGAGCTAATCTCAGGAACGAAAACAACTGATTTCATCTCGAGTCGTAAATTATTATGTACAAAGTTTTAATTAATCATTTCATTTCCATAGCGACACCACCACACTGACATTGACATAAATATAAAATTATAACCTTTAAACGAAATACATTAAATAATAATTTTTGTACCATTCTTAGGCTTTTATATAAAATGCTACTTTAAAATGAAATGATTTGATAAGAATATTAACGCAATTTTAATCAATTATGAGTTTAAGCTTAAAAAAATCGTAAATTTTACAATTTGATATTGACATTGACATTATTTTCGCCACTAGAGACGAAAGTAGAACTTTCATGTATAGTAGGCAGTGAGAAAATGACAACTTTCATATACATGAGTAGAAAAAATATATAAGATACAAATAACAAGCAAATAACATCGTTTTTTGGAAATAGAGAAATCCGAAAATGCACAAAAGTGGAAATTGTATTTGACATTCGTTAATAATAAGAAGACGGTAAATTAAAAATATCTCAAATGGTTTTCGAAAATATTAAGAAAAACCGGAAAATACGATTTTTAAAAATCGTCTATAACTCTTTTACAGTATAAAATATTTTAAATGTGTAAAAACATTGCCGAAGCAACTTTTTAAGCCAAATTGGATGGTAACCACTAATTTTTTCCAGGTCAATTCGCTTTTGTTTTATGACGACTAACGTTATTTATACTTAAGGGTGCAATTTTTGCTATTTACACAATCAAAGAGTTTTTTTTCGAATTGATTGATGTATCAGACATTATTTTTTTATTTCTACATTCATTGTTAAACTTGCAACCACTATAAATGAGGCAGCCAGATCGTTGTAGTTTATGTCGTTACCATAACAACCGATCAACAAAATCTATGCATACAAAACACAAATAAACATTGAATCATATACAAAAAAAGTCACTTAAATGTTTAAGTACCTACTAGATGTCCTTTAATACAATGAAGAAGATGGTTTTTTAAAATTTAAAATGAACGTATTAATTTCAACGAAAAGATTAATTTTCTCAAAAAAAAAATTAATAACGAATGCTACCAGAGAATACCGTATGTTTTAAAAACAACGTCTTAACCATACTGAAGGGCATTTTGAGTAATTCAAATAATACATTGTTGAAGCATTTAAATTTATTAATTTCATCTCTATATTTTATCCTAATAATAACTTAAATAATACATTTTTTAAACCGAAACTTAAAGTATAAATATAAATGATATAAACAAATCAATGGCTCTATGCATTTTTTGGGACACCCTGTATCGTACCTTTGCGGAATCGTAGTAAACGTATGTGGTATGTTCCACATCATTATATGAATCTGTTGATTCACCACGACTGACTTTCGAGTAGGAAGAGAATGATACTATTTTTATCCTAAATGTGAAACTAACTAATTCCGGGACTGTATTGACGTTATAAATTTATGAAGTGCAGGTCTGTGGTTACAGAGCTATAAGAGTGAAGTGTAGAGACCGAGTCACTCAAACACGCGGCTAACTAGATTTAGCGCTCTTCTGGCGCACTCATCTAATTTATCACAGCAAGGGTTTTAAGGGGATTCTTTCAGCAGATACAGATTTCGATAAAACCAATAAAATGCTCGTAATACGTAAAAGTTACTAGTTTAGAAGTAATGAACACTCTGCAATTTAATTTTACTCACCCTACAAAAATAAATAATATTCAAGCGTCATATGTAATATTACTTTAAAGATTATTATTGGTAAATTGCTGAAAAAATACATTTAGTATAATAATTTAGCTTGTGTACTAAATCTCGTTTTAGAATATAAATAAGCTTTGTTATAAATTTTTTAGTAACTAATATGGGTGTATTGAATTAGCATTGCATTTTTCCAAGCAAGTTTTAAAACAACAGATCAGTGATTTTTAATTAAACTTATTTATATCAATAAACTAATTACATAAATTATCGAATAATCGAATTAAAAAATTTACTTTTAACCCAGAAGCATCAAGCAAATGGATTTAAATAAAACAATCACCTATTAAAATTTTGTTTAAATTTTAATTTTGTGTACACCTGTGTCTATAATTTGATTTTTTTTAAATAATTGATTATTTATCGAACGCTTCTAATATTACTTTACACATTTTACTACTTCCTGACATTTAATTATTGTTTCACAGGCTACTTTGATTACTATAATATTTGCTATTTTAATAAAACTGTTTGCAGCAGAATGTTTAATTATTTATTATATGAAATGGAATTTGAAGGTCTTTAAGAATACGCAAAACAGGAAATATGAAATTTAAAATCCAATATCTACAAAGTTTTTATGAAATTTGATTCGATTTATGCTTTATTATCTGCACAGCGTTTTCATCAACAACAGTTTATTGGTAACTTTAAATTACTTTTCTCTACTTTTCGTTTTTTAATGATATTTTTTACAAGGAATAAAGACACTGTACAGAAAACAAAATATAACAAATTTTCTAATTTCTAATGCACTGTATTTTATTTAATTTTTTAAATTATTATCCATTCGTTTTACTTTAACAACTTAAAGTAAATTAGTAGAGAACTACTTATCACTTCTTACTACTTCTGTTGTTTTATGATTTTTCATACCCTACTCTAATTCGTGTAACGTTTGCTTTCATTTATAAGAGGGTGTTTTGAGTCTTTAAAAATAAAAGGTGCCAGTTAAAAAATAATACTTGAAGTAAAAAATTAAAATTTAAAATAAAGAAATTATTTGGGTTGTGATTATTATCGGGACATCTTGTGTAGATACGGTTTAAAAACTATTTTTTTTTTAAGATTGTGCAATAACAATCTGTTTGGCGATTTTACCAAAACAACAATTCATAAACAGCTACGAGCATAGTCATAACAATATCTTCCAGGTCATTACCGATGAACACCGTTCAATAGTGACACCATTGAACACTTAATTTGCAAATTTGTATTTAAATTAAAACTGAACGCTGAAAATGAAGTTAACGATGCGACAGTATTTAATAGCGCGTTAATATTTAATTCATAACAAGTCAAAAGTACATTGCTCTCATTCGGAACGTAATGTTCGCCAGCGATAGTTTAAGAAATGCACTTTTAACGGCGATTAAAGAACATTTTCTTTTGAATTGTAAGAAATTAAGTTGAATGCTTCAGTACTAAAAATTAAAATGGAAATTATCAGATTGTTATACGAAATGTAAAAAGATAATTTGTTGATGCATAGTAATTAAAACGAGAAAATATTCGTACAAGAGCAGATTTATAGTTTTAACATAATGAGTAACACAGTGTTTCTCAACCTTTTTGTATTTCCGCCCCCTTTATCTACATCCATGTTACTGCACCCCTTTTTTCGTATCAACCTATATTGCCCAATTCTCTTGTCCCGCCAAAACAAGCTGTTTTTATTTTTCAGCCGTATTTAGACCAGGGACTAAAAACGAAATATATCGTTTTCGTTCTTTTCGTTCTAACCGAAAAAATTCTTTTTTCGTTTTCGTGAACCGAAATAATAACGGTTAAAACCGGTTTTACAATATTTTTGTTGTTGTCAAAAAATCATTTTTTTTTCTAGTCACCACAACCCTCTATAAATACGATAACAATATTTGCGTCTCAACTAAAATATAAACGATGACGATGGGGTTTGATGCTCACGGACAGCATATTTTGGACTGGTGAACCATCGCCATATTAAATTTACCAAATCGTTAAACACATCAACATTTAACCATTTTATTAAGTTTAACACCCGTAAGGTGCAAAAACACAACGTGATTAGGTTAAATTAGACACACGATCTTTATCTAAAAATATGAAAATATAGCAAGTGCTGTTTTAAATTTGCTTTAGTACTAAAAATCTATCCATTTGAATTAAATAAGATCCTGCTGTAATTATTTAAGAAAAAAAAAGAATGAATTCAAGTGGATAATTTACTAAATGTTATAAATAAAAGAGATATTAAAAAAAAACTTATATTAACTTGAAATATACTTTAACTTTATACATTTTCACATTCCGTTATATCTTACTAGCAACACATCTTCCAATAAATCTTCTTTTACATTAGTCGTTTTCGAAGTAAGAATAAATTTTACTATTATTATGTCTAAACGCAAATAAAACATACACATTGATAATATATATCCAATCAAGTGTATATTCTATATTGATGATCTAAAAAACAAATTAGAAATAGAAAATATCTGTACCGTTAATTGTGTTACACGAAATTGCAAGTATAAACAATAAAGTTGTTAATACATATTCACGTAAATATATGGAGAAAAATGAAGCTCACTTATTTCAAGTAAGATTTTTTACTGCCTCGTGGAGTCTCCCCAGCACAGAAGGTAAATTCGCGTTTGTGTTTAACAAATACAATTGAAATATTTATTTCGTTTTCGTTCTTGAACGAAAAATAATAATTTCGTTTTCGGTTTCGTTTTCGTTCTTAAAAAAATTTCGGTTAATTTCGTTTAACGTTTTCGTTTTCGTTCCGTTCTCAATCCCTGATTTGGACTAACCAGGGAAGGTCACGATACGTTGTCGTTAGCATTTGATTAAGGCTGCATTTATTGCATCATGACCTCAAAACTAAATGTTTTGCAGAATTATACGTACCACTGGCCATTTACTTTGGAAAAATAGGGGAAAAAAGAAAAAGTTAAATAAAGGTAATTTTTGCGGTCACTTTGGCCAAGAATCCGTCAGAGACAAAATCAAAATTTTTCTATTTACCAATGCGCGCATCCTTTGCAAAAAAAATAGTGCAAATTTAAAAAAAAAAACTTTAACGGTTCCGGATAAAAACGCGAAAAACGCGAAAAACGAGGCCCTTTTAAAAACTGTTTTCTCCATGTTAAACGCCCATGCAAGTCGCATAAATATAGTTGTAACATATACCTATACAATAACATCTCAAATCATAGCGCTTATGCAAGGGTTTCGTTTTTGATGTTTTTCTCCAGAACCGTTCAAGATTTTTTCAAAAACTTTGCACCATTTTACTTGCAAAGTATGCGCGCATTGATAAATAGAAGAATTTTGATTTTGTCTCTGACTGTTTTATGGCCAACGCGATGGCAAAAATTACCCTTTTATACCAATTTTTCAGTTTTACTCTTATTTTTCCGAAGGAAATAGCCAGTGGCACGTATAACTCTGAAAAACATTTAGTTTTGATGTCCTTGATGCAATAAATACAGTCTTAATCAAATTCTAGCCACAACGTATCGTGACCCTCCCTTGTAAGTAAGTACCTGCCTATATATTTTTTTAAAGGTTTATTTTTGTTAGTAGCTTTTTGCTAATATAAACTAAAAGTACTTTGAAATCCAGAACACTAGTTTTTACGCTCAATAAACGTACTGCTAATGTCACATAGAAAACACCTACAAATACAATTTATCATGAATTGGTAGATTTGCAATAATACGAAGAAATAATTGTTTAAAAGTGATAGATAACATGATTTAAGTTTTATTTTTTGTTGCCAGAAAATAAATGTAGCTAAATAAAAAGATTGCTGCATTAGGCAGTACAGTGAGCTCGCGTTATAAGCAACTAACGGCGGCCAATTCCGATCTAAAAGTTGCTTATAACGTGAAAGTTGCTTATATGATAGAAATAGAAACGATTCGATTTTTAACATAAATAAATCTTGTTTTTAGTAGTAAAACTAAAAATAAAAGTTTACACCATAACAACGCGATCGTTGTCGCGTTGCTATGGTGATCTGTACATATCTATGTCAAACGAAATACGCGCGTGCCACGTACCTTTAGTCGTGATCTATGTACTTATACATCTCTCAAATAAAAAAATATGATGTGATTTCATGGCAAGTATACAGAGCGGATGAAACGGCCTTATTTTACAAGTGTTTACCGGACAAAACTCTTATTCATACACGTAAAAAAAATATTCCCGGGAGTAAAATATCTAAGCAACGAGTTAGGTACTATTATACCGTGGGCTAATTCCACCGACAATCATAAACTGAACTTATGGTCTTTGGTAAATTATATAAAGCCAAAAAATTTTAGTAATTTAACCTACGAGTTTATTATATTATTCTACAGCGTCATTCAAAAAGTCTGCAACAAATTGAAAAAAAAATTATTATTGATTTCTCAGAAAATTTTATTCTTGATAAAAGTTGGTGAATGGTCTAAAACTAATTTTAAGATGAAAAAAGTTTAATAAAAAATCATAGGATGCTAGATTTTAGCGACTTTTTGAAATATTCGCAAGAATAAAGTGCTCTTATTTTAAGAGAAACAAAAAAACTATTTAAAAAAAATATTTAGAATCTAAAAATAAGCCTAAATTTAAATTTAGATCGTCACATTCTAATTTTTATTTTTTAAGAAACAAACATTAAAAAAGTGCAACAAATAAAACCATTTTTTATTATCAATTGGTCAGAAAATTTTGTTTTTGTTAAAGTTGGTACATACATGGTCTACAACTAATTTTAAGATGAAAAAAAGTTGAATAAAAAGTCAGGATATTTTCCATTTGTTGCAGACTTTAAATGTTGAAACTTCTTAAAAAATAAAAATTAGAATTTAACCGTCAGAATTTAAACCTAGTTCGGTTTTAAGATTCTTAATAACTTTTTTCGATAAAAATAAAATTTTCCATTTGTTGCAGACTTTTTGAATGTTAAAATTTCTTAAAAAATTAAAATTAAAATTTGATCGTCAAAATTTAAATCTAGCCTTATTTTGGGATTTTTAAAAACTCCGTCCATAATTTTTTTTTGTATCTCTTAAAATATTTCAAAAATCACTAATATCTAGTGTCATATGATTTTTTATTGAACTTTTTTCATCTTATAATTAGTTTTAGACCATGCACCAACTTTTATCAAGAATACATTTTCTGAGAAAAAAATAATAAAAAACTTTTTCATTCGTTGCAGACTTTTTGAATGACGCTGTATATTAATAATCTCCTAAAAATAAAATGATTGTTAAAATATCTATTGTTAATCTAGATTTCACAAGATATTTTACTGCCCTTTTAAATAACCTGAATATTAAAAAAAAACTGAAAGTGCTATATCACTCAAAATTTTCGTAAAAATGTAAATATTTTGAAAACTGTTGACTTTAGACCCATATAACCTTTTACATTTATTAAAGTAAATTTTAAGACAAATTCAAAAATGTAAAAATATACAGATGTTCTCTTCAAAATTTCAAAGTTTGAGTCCGTTTCCGGTTGAACCGGAAGTCGTATTGCAACCTTAATATTTCCATCGAATCCGAAAAATACCATAACGCTCAGATACAAAATTTCATTGTTATATCTGCAATAGTATTTTAGATATTTGTATTTTTAACTGTCACACTGACAGTTGCTTATATCGTGTACTTTGATACGATAGTTGCTTATATCGAGTGTTGCTTATAACGCGAGTTGCTTATATCGTGGGTTGCTTATAACGCGAGCTCACTGTACTTACATATACACAATCATTTTTAAGAATAAAAAATATTAAATGAAAAATCGTCTCAAAACTAATCGACGGTTATTATGTGTATACATTTTTTAAAATAAGTGTTTAAAATATCGGTAGAGTAATTTAGGCATCAGCCAAACAATTGCATAGTTTTTATTAACACTATTTCAATATTTGACCATGATTATTGATTGTTATTTTAAGAATACCTATTTGTTCAATTTAGTTTAAAAAATATTTTGTTTGTTGTACATTCACTTTACTTTATAATCAGAAAAATCTATTTGTTTAGTTGTACTGGCGTTTTTATTCTTTTCATATTATACAGCTATTTCGTATAAACAATTTTTGGTTTAATTTGGCCGACTTAGCACTGTTAATGCCCCCGTATAGCCCTCCTCTAAAAAAGTTTGGCGACCCCTGCTCTACAGGGTGTTTTAGCAAGAACTTACCAGCCCTATAACTTATTTTAGAATGTAGAGCATTGGTGTTTATTACAATATCATTTGACGGTCGCAAACCCTATTTGAATACGTTTTTATATTTTACGTCTACAAATGATGAAAAAAAAAAATTTAAAAATTATTAGTAAATTCAATTAAGTGAACAATAGTTGCAGTTATTCGATAAATTTTATATAATTTTTTCTTGGTTTATTACTTGTAAATTAATTATAGATATTATTAACAATTAACCAAGGACATCTAAACTTAAAGAAGTTGATAAAACAATTTTCGACGAAACATGTAAGAACATTTTTTGAATTAAAATAAACCCTGTAAATCCAGGATCGTTTTATTTTCGCTTAAAATATTTGTATACTATAAAAAAAAATTCTCTCTGTGGAAATTATTGTAACTTGAATTTTGCTCTAAATAAAAATTGTACCCTAAGCCTTAAGATTACAACTTTGATATTAATTAAAGTACGGTTATTTTTCAATCAACAACATTTTCCCATGTGTTAAAATTAACTTCTTATAACAATAATATGTTGATTTTAGACCAAAGAACGCCCACATTTTTTATTCTTAAATTTTAACAAAAAAATATTTTCGACAACATAACTCGATAATTTTTTAATATGTAAATAAAAGGTAGTTCTGCAACTTGAACTCGGCAGTTAAAAATAAAGTAACACTCTGATCATTCTGGCTAGCACTTAATAAATTTTAAATCACTGCTGAAGTAATAAACGGAATAAACAGAGTAAGCAAATCAGTCATAACGTTTCTCCAATAAAAACATTTTACGACCACACACGCTTTAATATCACCATTCAAAGTATGCTGTTGTTTTAGAGGTTGAGAATCATTAATAAACATTACAGTTTTCAGCATTTGCACATAACCGAAGTAAACATGTCTCTTTTTTTCAATAAAACTCTATAATTTCATAAGAAACTTTTACACTGATAATTTTCACTCTTTTAAGATTAATATTATTATGCTAAATAATTCTACATTTAATTAAAAAATATATATTTCCAAAAAGATGTCAATATTTTTTAAATTTTTAAAAGAAAATCGGAATTAGTTGCCTAAATAAAAGTTTACGTTGTAAACTTCATGCAATTTTTTGATTCTGTCTACATGTTCTGCACATTTTTATTACAAAAAAGCAGACGTATTTAAAAAATTATCCTTTAAATAAAATTCCTTAATTTTTGATTCTACACTGAGTAATTTAAGAACAATTGTTGACACGTGCTAATGTAATTTTCATTAATAATTGAACTATACAGTGTGATCAAAATTCGATGCTCACCATTGGCAACTTCTAAACCGCAATATCGCAGATACAAGGTTGGCGACAAAACCTAAATAAATATTTTATAAAGTAACTTAGCGATGTTAATGCTTAAACAAAACTCATTGCTGACTAGATTTGGTAGAAAAATCTATATTAGTAAATATTTCAAATCGAAAATATCTCCTCGACGATGATAGATGGAGAACATAGTTGTAGTTGTAGATATTTGTTTATGAAAAATAAATGGCGACTCTCTTTTGTTAATAAATCGCTTTGACTCTGAAAACAACTTTTTTTTAAATTGAAAATTAGCTTTAAAACAATAAATGGCCTAATTGTTTACTATTTTAAGAATATACAGGGTGTTCCAATTATTGTGAACTGCATGGGGATCTCGTAAACCGTTAAATGATCTTTGATTTAAGAGCAACTATTCTATTAAAAAAACCATCTTAAAAAAATATATACTTTTTGCGCTATACACTGTGTCCAAGATAAGAATGCACAGCATGGGGATCTCGCTTATTATAAGACATACAGGTTGTTTAGATTAATTATTCCCAAGGGTGAGAGGAGCTACAATCAATTTTTAAAAGTACAAAATTTCTCGTACTTCAGATGTTATAGCAAAAAATATAAAAATGTCGAATTTCTTTTTTCTCTCATAACTTTTTTGTCTTAATCATTAGACCAATTTTATTTGTACTTTCTTGAGGTACTTTTTAATGAAAAATGTAACTGTTATTTTAGATTTTTTTAACACCATTAGTTGTAAATGTGCCTATAATTATATTATGATAACAAATTTGCTACAAAGACTATGGAATTACACAACAATGCTATAAAATTCGAATAAATGACACCGCAGACAAATGGTAACTGTCATTTGACATTTAATTAGTTGTTTTTTGTTTTTATTTTCATAGATAGCTTGATAAGTGATGGGTAAAATACGATTTTTCTTGATTTTGTGACTTATTTATAAAAATAGATATAGCAAGTAATATCTCATTTAAAAGAGAAAAAAACTAACTATTCCATAGCCAACTTCGTGGCCCTTAAAAAAAATTAAACTAGAGGTACCTAATATGTCGAAAATGATAGGTGTTGAAAAAATCTAAAATAACAGTTACATTCTCCATTAAAAAATACCTTGAGAAAGTACAAATTAAATTGTTCTAACGATTAAGACAAAAACGTTATGAGAAGAAAAAAGAAATTTGACATTTTCATATTTTTTGCTATAACATCTGAAGCACGACGAATTTCGTACTTTTAAAATTGATTGTGGTTCCTTTCATACTAAGGAATAATTCGTCTAGTTTAAACAAACCTGTATCTCTTATAATAAGCGAGATACCCATGCTGAAAATGTAATCTGGGACACCCTGTATACGTATGAAAAAAACAAAAAAAATGACTTTTTTGATTTTTGCTTATAACTTACTAGTTTTAGCCTATACTCAAATTATTTTTCCACATTATCTGGACACTTTTTTTGCGTAGAATTGAAATTTGTCAATAAATTTTACCTATCTTAATTTGTTTTTGTTATTTTAACATTCTTAGTTGTTGGCTGTAGTTGGCTGAGACACCATTAAAAAGATAATGTTTTTCTCGATTCATTGATGTGTGGGTTGTGAGGTTTATCTTTAAAAATAGGTAAGTTAATACAATATTATTGTATTTATAAAGCCTTATTAAAGTGGCTATTGAAAAACAAAACAAAACCTCACATAGTTGAGCTTAAATAAAATTCTAAAACATGTTAAAATACAACAAAAGTTGATAATGCATTTTATTTACGTTAAGAAAACACTCACTAACTGTTTTATTATTAAAGTGACAGATCACCTGCTGTAAATGAAGCCAAAATATGGCAACAAGTCGACAAATAACGAGCAAATTAAATAATAATAACACCATGGGGGAGCAAACAACCAATTAGTATTGATGCCAAATAAATGCGGTGATACTAATTTAACGATAGGACAACCTACAAGTTACTGTTGCTGTCGCCTGTTCATTGTTTTTGGCGTAAACAACAGAAGAGGCATTTTTTGCTGAATACACGGGACGATCACGTCGGCGCCGCCACCCACCGACTAAGACAAGTGACAGTCTAATTGTTTGCGGGGTTTCAATTACTCACCCAGTAATTAGGCGTCAAACTGTGAACAGAATTAAATTATTTGTCCGGCTTCGCATTCTGCTCCATCAGTATAAGCTGGCCGATAACAATAATTACAATCAAAGGCTTCCAACAAAGAATTGTCAAAGGGTGAACTAAACTGAAAAACATCTGACAATTTATCATTTTATCAAAAAAACTTGTACAGTACTTCGATATTATTTACTGTATAGGAAATAAAGGACTTTACTAAATTGCACAAAACGTTTTTTTATATCCATTTGTTTTAAAATTGGTTAGAATATTACAACTTATTTTGTTAAATATACTGTTTAAAAAAAAACAGTGCATATCCGATAATATAAGTCTTAAATCAACAAGTTTAATTGAAATTGTCCTCTTTTTTTGAAGGATATCTTGTTAAAATGCAATACTTGTTACAAGATTCTCGTCTCTTTATTAACTGCAGTCTTATTATTTTAATTTTAAGTGATTTTTAATTTAGTTTATTTATATTAATAAACAAATCACTTAAATATTCAAACAATATACGATTAATTGTTACATATTTTGTGCCTGAAAAAAATATTTAAGACGACTCTGGGTAGCACCATTGGTATAATATTTAAGAGAAAATGTTAACGAAGTATTTTTAAACGACTCTACATATTTTCCCAGTTAAGTATAACTTAATCCTCACTTGTATTCTACATTCAAAACAACTTTGAATAAACTATTGTTAACACGTAAAAAGAAGATTATGTACAATAAGCTGTAACGTTCTAATAACCGACTCCCTCATCTAAAGAGTTCGGTGTATTGCATAACTCCTGTTACTATGGAAACAAAATTGTTTTAAGTTATCCAGAATAAAATCAAATAATTATAATTTACAAACTTACTATACAGTGTGTCCAAAAGTAATGGAATATGCTATACAGGGTGTCCCCATTATACACGGCAAAAAAGTATGTGCATATTTCTGAGTAAAAATGATGACCATTTGTCAAATATTTTGTTATCCGAAAATGCTTCCTTTCAAAGTTAGAGACCTCCAAAGTTGCAAGAAAAAAAATTCAAAAAATCGATTACGTCCTAGCCGTTTAAGCTAGAGCTATCAAACTTGGCCGAAATGTTTGGGTGTTTCCCATTGACTTTGTGGGATAATTAGAAAGAAAACACGTAATTGGAAGTATGATTTATAGTCAGGTCATCCGCTTACCATCTTCAGAATTTTTTTCTCTGGAATAAAATTGAAAATGTCATTCGTCCATAAGAAAGTACGACTTAAGAGGAAAAAATTCGTCCCTCTTTGTTTTTTGCTGTAAACGTAGCCGTTTTCGAGAAAATTAGCGCTAAAGATGCATCGACAAACTCTGTTTATACACCTCAAATATTTTTTTTAACGAAACTTAGTTGGCTAATGTCATGCTTGCCTTAAGGCTTGTTCATAATTAATCGTTCGTTTATTTTCCAGATAATTATTATCTAATACAATAAAAACCAAATTTAATTTCAACGATGATAACAATAAAATAAATAACCAAATGAACTTCATACAGCGGTATGCACAGTCGATCGCCGGAGGAGCCTCCGGCGGTCGACTGTGCATACTAGGGATTGTAAATTTACCGACTTTTTGAATTACCGGTAATTCGGTAAAACTGTCAATCAAAACCGGTTTACCGGTAATTTACCGGTAAATCATATTATTATATATATTTATATTATACTGTTTCTTTTTAGATTTTTTGCGGTTACTAACATTTTTAATGTAGTTTTTGGAGTTTATCCACGTCTCCCCTATAGTAAGAGCTTGCCGAAACATCGAGCCAATTTAAATATTACCCGGATAAACTCCGAAAACCATATTAAAAATAAATATATTTATATACTTTGAAGCCTAAACTATCCCAATTAGTTTCATACAATATATTAGTTAACAGCCTTTAACGTATCTAATAGGAGTATATTTTTATGTAATATTAATATAACACTATATAAAATGACTATATGTAATATATAAAATAAAAATATTACAAAAAATATAATCCAGCATTACAAAAAACACATGAAAATAAAATTATTCTGAACATAAAATATAAAATGATTTAACATAATATACCTATGTTGTCAAACTATTAACAATATTTTTTATTTTAAACTTTTCTTAAAAAATAACCACGTAGAAAATATAATTTATCTTAACTATCGGCTCCTAATTGCGACCTAATTTTTGTACAAAATAATCCAGCCGCGGAAAAAGCTTTTTCGGATTCTACTACACTTGTTGGTCGAGTAGTGAGTAAACAATCAAACAATCATTTATGCCATTTGTATGCTTTCCCCTTATTTTTTCTCTTTGAAAATACGTCAATTTTTTTTCGATTATTTGATTTAGATTTTTATCATGATTAGAAAGATATTGTAAAATTACCGGAATTACCGGTAAAAAACTGGCAAATTACCGGTAAAATTTGAAGAGCATTTTTTGCGATTTACCGGTAAACCGGTTTACCGGTATTACAATCCCTAGTGCATACCGCTTTAAGTGTGTAATAAAAACTAAATAAACGTATTTACAATAAATGTTGGAATTGTTGACCGTTATTTTCTATACATAAATTAATACGATGCGTGAAAGAACGCATTACACGTAATAAAACTTCGGCGTCACCACGAACAATATCTGCAGCTTGTAGAATTCGCGTCCACAGTTCTTCACGCGTTTCTACGGGAGTCGCGTATACTTCTTTTTTCATAAAACTCCACAAATAAAAATCCATAGGAGTAATGTCAGGAGATCTTGCTGGCCAATTAACTGGTGCATCTCTACCGCGACCAATCCAACGATCGGGAAACTGTCGATGTATAAAAGTTTCGTACACTTATTGTAAAATGTGGCGGCGCACCATCGTGCATGAACCACATATCTCTTCTAACATTTAATGGAATATCTTCGAATCACTCCGGGAGAGAATTTTGTAAAAAATTTAAATACTGTTCCCTATTCAACCTTGGAGGTAATTCAACAGGCCCAATAAAACATGAACCTACGATTCCAGCCCAGATGTTAATCGAAAATTGGCGCTGGAAATGGTCTTCAACGATGGCATGCGGGTTTTTATCACTCCAGTTGTGCAGATTGTGTAAATTAAGAACACCTTTTCGCGTAAAACAGGACTGGTCGGTGAATAAAATCCTAGATATAAAATTATTATCGGCATTATGGATATTTCTGAACCATCTGCAGAACTGAAGTCGAGGTAGTGTATCTCCAGGTAAAATTTCATGGACACGTTGTAAATGATATGGTTTAAGCAGTTGTTCTTTTAGTGTCCTGTGAACTACCTTTTTAGACACGTCGATTTGTAATGATACACGTCGAATACTTGTATCAGGATTTTCGTGAATGATTTCCAGAATTTCCTCTTCTACCTCTGGTGTACTTACATTTCTTGGGCGATCATGTTCAATAGTGTGCTCCAAAAAAGTTCCCTTTTCCCGAAATCTTCGGTCAACTGCATCGAAAGTTCTACGATGCGGAATCCTGCGACCCGGAAACTTCTCTGCGTATCGTTTTGCAGATGCACAAGAATTGCCGTGACATTCACCATAAACTAAATGAATGTCGGCTAATTCGTTCAGTATACGTTTGTGTATGACATTTTTAAAAAAAGGTTAGGTTGTGAACAAGCCTTAAGGCAAGCATGACATTAGCCAACTAAGTTTCGTTAAAAAAAATATTTGAGGTGTATAAACAGAGTTTGTCGATGCATCTTTAGCGCTAATTTTCTCGAAAACGGCTACGTTTACAGCAAAAAACAAAGAGGGACGAATTTTTTCCTCTTAAGTCGTACTTTCTTATGGACGAATGACATTTTCAATTTTATTCCAGAGAAAAAAATTCTGAAGATGGTAAGCGGATGACCTGACTATAAATCATACTTCCAATTACGTGTTTTCTTTCTAATTATCCCACAAAGTCAATGGGAAACACCCAAACATTTTGGCCAAGTTTGATAGCTCTAGCTTAAACGGCTAGGACGTAATCGATTTTTTGAATTTTTTTTCTTGCAACTTTGGAGGTCGTCTCTAACTTTGAAAGGAAGCATTTTCGGATAACAAAATATTGACAAATGGTCATCATTTTCACTCAGGAATATGCACCTACTTTTTGCCGTGTATAATGGGGACACCCTGTATATCCACTTAAGGAAAAAATGTTTTAAATAAAAGTTGTTTGGTACTTAGTTTTCCATCATAAGACAAATAAATTATTTTTTTTCGAATAACAAAAGCGCAATGAAAAATAATTGAATTTTTTTAAATGACTAGGTATCCCTATAATATTATACTCATTCGATAGAGAATTTTTTTCTTTTTTCAGTGATGCAAAACTTTAGTGCCCTACTTAAGCATCTTTTTGAGAAAAATGCAAAATTATTTTAATTGTTTAGTATTTATTTCTAACAAAAAGATCATAAGAACTACAATTTTTTTGACGAAAGCTACAATAAGTGTTCAAACTATGAACCATTTACAGCTTGGCAGTAATAATAAACTCGGTTTTTAAACCCGTTTATAACATTCCCAATCATTTCAGTTGTAATTTCTCTAATACGATCTTTTAAATTTTCGATATTCTCCGGCCTCTTAGCATAAACTTAATTTTTAAGGTGACCCCATCATTGAAAAGAAAAAAAATTATCTACCAAATGAGTATAATACAGGGTGAGTCACGAAGTACGCCACGGAGTTTTATGGCCAAACGGTATATATTTTCAAATTTTTGTCGCTGTTAGATTATGTAAGTCGATAAGGGCTACATTTTAAAAATATTTTCAAATATACAGGGTGCTCCAAAAAAAGTGGCATATCAAAGTTATACTCTTTCTTATGGAACACCCTGTACATTTTTACATTTTTGGATTCCTCTTTAAATTTACTTCAAAAATGAATGAGGTTATGTGGGTCTAAAGTTGACCGTTTTCGTGAAAATCGCATTTGCATGAAAATACAGTACTTTCAAAAATTTTCAACATTTAAAAACTTTGAGAAGTCTGAAGAAATTCGCTTGGAGATAAGATTGACAATAGATTATGTAACACTTTGCACCACCTACATTTTTAAAATATTATACAGGGCATTTTTTACGCTTGGTCAAACTTGTGAAACTTTAAACATCGATAACTATTTTTTTTTTAAAACAACACCCTATATTTTTTTACCGTCTTATAGAAAATTTAATTCTCTTTCGAAAACATAGGGGCTGTTTTTCACCTAAAATTGATATTTTCTGAGATATCGCGATTTTATTGTTAATTATTAGGGCAAAGTGATATTTTCAAGTAGGCTATGAAGGTAGACATCGGCAATTTAAAGCAATTGAAAGAAAAAACAGGAACTTGTAATTTTATCGTTTGCTTACATATTTTTGACATTTTTTTAATAAAAAAGTTGTAGTTTTACCATACGAAGCGGCGAAAGTAGGTTAGCGAACGGGCGACCAAGTACCCAGAACCAGCACTGGATATGTGGATATACATAGATATTCGATAAACGAAAAAGATATCATCCACCTCTAGTGAATGAAATGTCTTGCGTTTTTCGCTATCTGATACTGACAATTTGTGCAATATTTTATATATTCCGAGCCAATGTAAATAATTTTATTTTGTATTCTTGTCCCTCCTAGGGTATTTGTTTTAATAATAACCGGAGGAACATTTAATTAGTTTATCGATTAGTATAAGTTCATTAAGTTTATTAGTTGACGATTAATTAGTTAAATATGAACTAATAACCAAATAGTGGCTAACAGGATAATCAAAGGGCATCATGTGCGATGTTTAATTTTGTCATTAGTTGTATATTACTGTGCATAATTAATAGCGTCGCCGTGTAATAATGTCAAATATTTGTACATACAGTTTATCACTCGGTGTGTAGATATTTTTAGTAAAATAGCAATTCTTGTTTAATTTTAAGCGCATTTTATTCCTAATTGTGAAATTAATTTTAACTGTAATTTATACTTTATTAGTTACCCATATTACGAAAATTAAAACAGTTTAAGACAAAACTGTAGTTTTGCATTAATTATATGAACTTTTTTAATAAAGCTGAACTTCTCCGAACAATTTAAATAACTAACAGTTGACAAAATCTAATTGAAAATTCGAATCTCGTTTATTATTAAAAATAGTCCGTAGCTTTAAACTTAGTTACGTTGCTACGTTGCTAGGTTTGATGCTGATGAACAATATTAAAAAGTATTTCATATATTTGCAACAGTTTGTATTACAACTAAAAAGATATGAAAAATTTGCTTTTTAGTTTTTGTATCAACAAAATTGTTTGGTTTTGTAAAATTTCTTCAACACCTTCCTAATTTTGCATTTAGCACTTTGATCAACGTTTTGCTAAATCAATTTTTTTTTTCAATATTTTCTTCACTATTTACCTAAGGGGCCATTATTGACTTTAAAATAGATGACTAGGACCTGTTTTTGTAATATCAAAAATATGTCACTTGATAATGTTATTTACATTAACTTAAAAGATACTGTAAAATAAATGTTTGGATAGATACAATTAAAATTTGTATTCTTGATAAAAGTTAGTGCATGACCTAAAACTATTTTTAAGACCAAACTTTTTTTTTTGTTATTCTTAAAATTAAACAAATTTACTTCTGCGAATATTTCTAAAGTCCCAAAAGTCTATTAATGTAATTTTATTGAAGTATTTTCCATCTTAAAATTAGTCTTAGGCTATGCAGTAAGTATTTATTGAATAAAGTTTTCCGAGAAATCGACTATTAAAAACTTTTTTATTTGTTGCAGACTTTTTGAATGGTTTTGTATATATTTAATATTAAGCTCCTTTTAAAACGTAAATATAGGATTTTATATAGATTAAATATTACTGTAATTAAAAATTATATATAGATTCTAGTGCCCATAAATAAATGCGTCTTTTACAAAGTAATACGAAATCAAAGTTGAGAAATTTAAATATCATTTAATAAAATTTGGTTGCGTTGTATGAATGGTTGTACTAAATTCGATCAATCCCTTCGCATGTTATTCATGATCGTATTTTCCTCATTCAATTGATCCACAAAGATGCGCAAACAAAGCAATGTGTGTATAGTGGAATAGCGGCTAACGGTGTCATTGCCGCAATATAAAATAAGTGCAATATCAAATTATTTTTTCTTGATGCCAAATAATAAATAGGGCGTCAGTCCAAATGGTTATTATTCCCATACATACGTACTTTTTTTTAAAATTTGGAACTAAAACCAATATAAGGCAATATGGATAAACATTAGATATTTCTATCATTATTAAAATTATGTTGCCTTATTAATAATAATAAACAAACGCATAACGCAACACTTTTTTAGGCCTAAAAAAGTTTCGAATGCATGTTGTTTCAGTTATCCTGAACAGCATGGAGATCTCGTAAACGGTAAGAGATTCAACGTTGGTTAAATAGATCAAAATGATCTATCATTTAAGATATTTTATATTCTTCAGGCTTCGCGGCAATTGTCCATGTTACAATCTTCGTTCCCGGCAGTGGCATAGGCAGGGAGGGGTCAGGGGGGCTTGCAACCCCCCATAGGTTCGCAAGAAATCGTTATAGAACCGGAGAACTGTAATTTTGTGCTTAAAAAAAGGTCTTCGGCTCTTTTAACCGTTTATTCACCCGCCCCCCATAATAAAACCATCGAACATCCTGCTGCAAAAAAAACTTATAGAGAGTGGTGCCCTAAAAAAAGGTCTCCAGCTCTTTTTGCGTTTAATACCCCCCCCCCACAGAAGCATTCTGCATACGCCACTGGTTCCCGCGTTTGGAACCGCGTCTTCTTTGATTATGTGACGTTTCAATTTCAACCATACTGTCTTGGTTTTATTAAACGTCTTGTTTGATAAAGACCAAGACAGTATGGTCGAAACGTCACGTAATTAAAGAAGACCTGGGAACGAAGATTGTAACAACTATTTTATAATAAAATAACTCGAAAAAATTAAACAGTGTTTGCGCTATTGTTAAAAAGCAAAAAAAAATAAGTTTTTAACTTTACTCAAAATATGTTTCGACATTAGCAGGACACTTTTTTGCATTTATTTGTTTTTGTTATTTTAACATCAACTTTCTTTTTTTAAATACGGATTGTAGTGAGCTGTAACCATATGAAAATGAGATTAGTTTTCTCATTTTATGGATGTATGGATTATTGAGGTTATTTTTAAAAATAAGTAAGTTACAATATTTTAGTATTTATTAAGTTTAATCGAAGCGGCCATCGAAAACCAAAACAAAACATTATAGAAATAAGCTAGCTGTACTTAATTAAAAACAAAAAATAAAATAAAACTTAAATAATTTAAAATATATTTTGTTGTTTACAAAAATTAATGATTTTCTTAACAACTATTACTATTAAATCTATTAAATCTCTATGGGAACCACAAATATGAGATCAGCACTTTGTAAAACATCCAATTTTAAAATACAGTTGAAAACAAGATAAATTAAGATTAGCTATTTCAAGGAAAGTTCATCAAATAAAAAGAAATATGCTTAAAAGAACATCTTTATGTACAAAGCGCAAATCTTAAATTTGTATACATTTGAAAGCAAAAAATCATAAATTTTATAAAATTCTAAACTAAGTTTTAATTTTTTATACAGCGTGAGTCACGACGGACGCGTCGGAGTTTTATGGCGAAACCGTATATTTTTTCCAATTTCTGTCGCTGTTAGATTGTGTAAGTCAATAAGGGCTACATTTTAAAAATATTTTCAAATATACAGGGTGCTCCAAAAAAGAGTGCCATATCAAAGTTATACTTTTTCTTATGGAACACCCTGTATATTTTTACATTTTTGAATTCCTCTTTAAATTTACTTCAAAAAATGTAAAAGGTTATATGGGTCTAAAGTCAACCGTTCTCGTGAAAATTGCATTTTCATGAAAATACAGTATTTTCAAAAATTTTTAACATTTAAAAACTTTGACAAGTCTGAAGAAATTCGCTTGGAGATAAGATTGACAATAGATTATGTAACACTTTGCACCACCTACATTTTAAAAATATTATACAGGGCGTTTTTTACGCTTGGTTAAACTTGTGAAACTTTAAACATCGATAACTCATTTTTTTTAAATACAACACCCTATATTTTTTTACACCGTCTTATAGAAAATTTAATTCTCTTTCGAAAACGTTAATACTGTTTTATACCTAAAATTGATATTTTCGGAGATATCGCGATTTTATTGTTAATTATTAGGGCAAAGTAATATTTTCAAGTAGGCTATGAAGGTAGACAGCGATAAATTTGAAACAATTGAAAGAAAAAACAAGAAACTTATAATTTTGTCGTTTGCCTACACATTTTTGACATTTTTTTATAAGAAAGTTGTAGATTTACCATATTTACGTTTAAATATAGGTTTCTCATCAGGGCCACAATATTTTGCATATAATTGAGTTTGATCGTTTGCCAAGTCCTGAAAACCGATTGATAATGTATTAGGTACGAGAACGGAACGCTGATTTTAAAAAAAAGTAATGCTGGCTTGTCTAATTTTACATTTAAAAAAAAAAACATGGTTGGTACTGTTTTCGGTAGAGTGACGTAGTATCGTATTGTAAACAGACAAAAAATGGTTTATAGGACTTAGTAATTATCTTATAACACTGGTCCAATAAATAAATGCATAAATAATTTTAAAAAATCTCTATTTAAACGTAAGTATGGTAAAACTACAACTTTTCTATAAAAATATGTCAAAAGTGTGTAGGCAAACCACAAAATTATAAGTTTCTTGTTTTTTCTTTCAATTGTTTCAAATTACCGCTGTCTACCTTCACACCCTACTTGAAAATATTACTTTGCCCTAATAATTAACAATAAAATCGCGATATCTCGGAAAATATCAATTTTAGGTGAAAAACAGCCTTAATATTTTCGAAAGAGAATTAAATTTTATATAAGACGGTGTAAAAAAATATAGGGTGTTGTATTTAAAAAAAATGAGTTATGGATGTTTAAAGTTTCACAAGTTTGACCAAGCGTAAAAAACGCCCTGTATAATATTTTAAAAATGTAGTTGGTGCAAAGTGTTACATAATCTATTGTCAATCTTATCTCCAAGCGAATTTCTTCAGACTTGTCAAAGTTTTCAAACGTTGAAAATTTTTGAAAATACTGTATTTTCATGAAAATGCAATTTTCACGAGAACGGTTGACTTTAGACACATATAACCTTATACATTTTTTGAAGTAAATTTAAAGAGGAATTCAAAAATGTAAAAATATACAGGGTGTTCCATAAGAAAAAGTATAACTTTGATATGGCACTCTTTTTTGGAGCACCCTGTATATTTGAAAATATTTTTAAAATGTAGCCCTTATTGACTTACACAATCTAACAGCGACAGAAATTGGAAAAAATATACGGTTTCGCCATAAAACTCCGACGCGTCCGTCGTGACTCACCCTGTATATAATTAATTACTTATTTGTGTAAAGTTCTGCTTTTGTTTTTATTGGCCACTTTGATTAAGCGTAATAAAAACAATAACATTGTAATACTTTACTTATTTTTAAAGATAAATCCAACAATGCAACAATGGAGTCACCGCCAATTACAATTCGCTTTTAAAATTAAAAAGCTGATGTTAAAATAACAAAAGCAACTGAGAATAAGTAAAATTTATTAACAAATTTCAAATCTACACAAAAAAAGTGTCTTGATAACGTCGAAAAATTGAGATTTTAAATAAGCATGTTGTATGCAAAAATTGAAAATGTCCCTTGTCTGTTTTTAATCAATAGCGAAAAACAATTAATTTGTTTGAATATTTTTTTTACAGAATACATAGTTGCTCTTAAATCATAGATCATTTTGACCTGTTTAACTAACTCTGTATCTCTTACCGTTTAAGAGATCCCCATGCTGTGCACAATAGCTGGGACACCTTGTATATTCTAAAATTTGTAGACTCGTAAATTATTTCATACAAGTGTCAGCTTTGATCCGGTACTATTTTAATTAAATCTATTTCTATACTAAGATCGCCTAATTATTTAAACAAAGCAGATTAACTTCTTACCCCCAATTTATATTATAAATTTAGCGAAATATTTGGTAAATTGAAACAATTTTACAGTGGGTAAAAAAATCTACAACTCTTTCCCCAAAAATATTTTGTACCATCAAGTATAACCGACTTGTTAATGATTTAAAAAAAAAAAACGTTTTTGATCTTTGTTTATTATTTAGCAGGCTATGGAATTTTTTAAAACACTAAAGCATCACTGAATAGGTCTCAGAAAGGGTAACAATTTGCCTAATTTAAACTTCTTTGTAGCTTTTACTGTTTACGAGATCCCAATAGTGGCCCTTTTATGTGGACCTGCATGTTTAGCGTATATTTACTGTTATACAGGGTGCAAAATTGAATCACGCAAAATAGTAATTTCAATGGTAAAATTTTAAAAGTTGTATTATATCTCCCCTTATTGTTTAAAAGAAAAGTGCATTTAAGTTTCTGTAAAGAAAAAAATTCTGTGTCTAAAAATGTAATTAATATTAATTTCTAGTTTTCCAATGACTGAAAATTAAGGAAATAGCAAAACGCCGTTTTGACAAAAATCTGTAGTGCCTTGATATTATGCAGTGACAACTGCCCATTCTAATGTCACTTATACTGTCACTTTGACATGAAGCTTACTACCTATAATCGTGGATTTTTAATATTGTAACAAGATTATGATTTCATTCTCATAAAAACATAACTAATTGTATAAAATAAATATTTGATAAAATATGGCATAGTTCCAAGGCACTACAGATTTTTGTCAAAACGGCGTTTTGCAATTTTCTCAATTTTCAATTATTGGAAAATCAAAAATTAATATTGATTGCATTTTTAGACACAAAATTGTTTTCAGTTATAATATATTAAGGGAACATTATTTTGCCGGTAAAATTATTGACAAAAGTTTGTTACTTTGGTAACATCCTGAGACAAAAGACATGACAAAATCCTGAGCCGAAGGCGAGGGATTTTGTCATTCATTTTGTCGAGGGATGTTACCTATAAGTAACAAACTTGAGTTAAAATTTTTCCTGCAAAATAATGTTCCGAAATATATTTGATTAGACTATTTCCCAAATAAGATACCAAAAATAATTAGGTACAATTTTCGTTTATTATTTGTTAACATTTTCGATAGCGTACTAACCTCTGTAGCGCATTTAAATCGTAACTCCTTTCCTTGCAAAATTTTTCAAATTGTTTCCATATTGACGTTTTGGATGCACCAGTATTTTTGGGAGTTATATTTGCAACAGTTTTTTGTATTTCTTCTATGGAAGTTATTCCGAAACGGCTCATGTTAAATAGAAGTAATATATTTTACAACTGTCAAACATCTGTAAACAAACAACCAGGTTGCTAAGGATATAATTGACATGACAACGGGATGTTTTCGCTATTTTGGAGGTGAAAAATGCCCTAGGGCTTTTATCGCTTAAAAATGAACGTGATTGGTCAAAACATTAAGGCGTGACTATAATTTGACAAAGTGATTGGTTTATATCAGTTTATATGACCATGAGGGGAATAGTCTCTACAAAATCCTAAATGCACTTTTTTTACTAAAAAGGTGGGGAAGATATACCATTTTTTAAATTTTATCATTGCCATTACTATGTTTTCTTATCTATGATGTATGTTTACAACTACTGAAATATACAGGGTAGTCACATTTGTGTATGTAGGTTATTGATGAAAATCTAACTTATTTAGTATTGGATATTTAAAGTTCATTATCAAAGTTTTGTGTGTAATTTTTTTTTTATATAAGTCTAGTTTTATAGGCCACACAATTTTATTAGTTTTCGACAAAGACCGTTAAAATAAAGTTATACCATTAATACGTACAGCAAAAATGCTAGATCTAACCATTAATTAGTTGTTTTTTATTCTTATCATATTCAAATATTTTCAAAATAACGCACCGGAGGAATTTTTTTATTGATACTTGCATACTTGCATATATAAATTAAATTTGTATCTGTTTGTTCATTGGACTGTTGATCGGTTGATGTTTGAGACAGATTTACTGTGAAAATGTTTAAAAATTTATAAAAAATAACTAATTTGGATCAATCAAAAATAATGTAGATGTCATTTTTCCTTCGATATTTTTCAATTTCAGAAATTGAGTAATCAGTCACGGAATTAAATATTCGTTGTCAACTTTTGTCATAATATAAACTTTTTTAAATTACAATACATACGTTGAAAAAATATAAAACTGTCTATACAATTTCTAATGCGAATTAGTTAATGGGTTTTAATGTTTTTGCAAATTTAATATCAAAGTTTGCTCCTTTATACATTCTGCAATATGTTTTGTGAGTATTCCATTCGATCGTAAAAATATAGATACCACCAGGAATACATTCATAAATTATTCGGCCTCTGGAATGTCACAAATCATTGAAAGTTACAAAGTTACGGACAATATTGCAGTAAGTTTTGTTTACTGAAATGAAGGAATATAAATCGATGGTGACAATACAGAAATAATTGTACGTGTAGTGCCATCACACTATGGACATTATAACACTCTTTGCAATGTTAAGTAGAAAGCTATGATATTGCTATATGCACTCGTGAATGTCCGTGCTTTCTGTAGCGTTCTACTAGTAATGTACCAGTGCAAGCACTAGAGGACAGCAAGATCGAGAAAACCGAAATCGAAAGTAGCAGCTGTTTTAGGAGGGGCGAACGCACTGTAGTGTACTACAACAGTCAGCCTGGACTAGGGTACGAGATGTTCGGGAAGAACATTTAATCAGTGTGTTGTGTGATATAGGGTGTTCTTCAGGATCTGCGCGCCGTTAGGTCCTTCACATCTTGATTATTAGGTAAGTACTCCCTTATAAACAAAAAATAAAGCCTAGTTTATGTTATTAAATGAAATATTATCATGTGTTTTTGTTGTGAGACTCTTGCTCTTCTTGTTGCTCTAACCTCCAATGTAGTAGGCTGTATTCGCCGCCTGCTTTACCCTACCTTTAGATCTGCTACCCTCTGATCTATTTAGTAGCCCAGGGGTGAATTTCGGGCTTGAAAATATTTTATAATGCCGTTACTATGCAGGTAGTTTAGTAAATTGAGTTTCTGTGTTTGTTTTTTATGCAACTGCAAACCGGCACATGCAATAAAAGTCAATTACACAAGTATTTTAAGTACTTTGCTGAACAAATTAATGTTATTGTTTCGAAGAATGTGACTTATAATAATAATGTTTAAGGTTTAAAAAAACAAATTTGCAAATTTCAACACCCCTATTTTTTTTTGTTTTTTTTTGTTTCTAACCCCCTAATTAAACGTGAAACTTAATTCTATTGTTTTAATTTGAGGTTTTTAAGCAGTATTTTATGGTTTATGATCTATTGTGTCCTTTACTATCAAAAATGAAAAATGTTCAGGCAAAATCTATTTTATAATTTTTTCCAATTTATCATTTTCATTAATGAAATGAATAAATCAATTATTTTGAAATCATATACAGATAATTTAGCACGTAATTGAAAGTAAAATGGTTTTTGGCCATTACCAAAACATTTATGTAGTTTTCCAAAAAAATATACACCCCTTTCCACTAAAATTTAATTTTATTATGCAATGACATGTTGGGAGGTCCTCGTTGAAGGACGGTGCCCATGGAGGACCAACCCTATGGCTTTTCTTTGTTTTCTTTCTGTTATTAGTGATCGGCATTAATTGATGATAAAAGTGTTATAATTTAATGCAACATGAGTTTTTGACAAGATTTTTTAGAATATTTAAAATACCTATCTAAATACAGTGCTTAAGTGAGTGTTTTCCAATCTGTGGGGCGCGTCCCCCTAGGGGGCGCGAGACTATTGCAAGCGGAAGCGCGAAGCTTTTACCAAAATATAACTTTTTTAATGATACAAAATTCCCTGTAAAATTTGCGTATGTAGTGGATATTTTGAAAAACGCAAAACTTTAAATATTTAATTTATGAAATTAGATTATTACGAAAATTAAGGGGGACAACAATTTTTTATGAAAAACGGGGGGCGCAAGTACAGAAAGTTTGGAAACCACTGGCTTAAGTACTAATTGTATAATTTAACAAAAAAAGTTTTGACTGTATTATGTTACACAGTGGTCTTTAAATTTCAAAAACCTTTACTTTTAGTGCGTTAATTGTAGGTATGAAAATTCTATAACTGTATTACCAATATCATTGGTAACATATCTTAATATAATAATAATAAAAAAAATAATTATTGACGATGCAACATCAGTACCTAAATGATCATAAACAAACTTAAAATAGTGTCTTGCTTGTACCTAAATGTTACTTCAAATGTCATAGATATTTGATGTTGTTAGATTTTGGCAAAATTATTAATAACAAAATTATAAGAAATTGTTAATGCACAAGTCAGTTTTAAATGAACCTTAAAATTATACTATCTAACTGACGATCTAGTTATTTGGCAATCATATGACACTAGTAATTATAGTTAGTGTAATTTTATCTGATTTTTTAAATACATCACGTGACTTTAAAAGCCTAAATTTAATAGGATTTGTTATAAAGCAAAAAATTATCATTGATGTAAATGTAAACTAACCAACGCTAAAAAACTTTATAGTCTTAGTTTTCTCAAAATTATTTTTAACTATCTATTCATTCACACTTGCAGGAATTATTTCTGTTAGATGTGTTTATACCACACACATTTAAATTTAACTTCACTCCATAACCTTTGATATGTGTTACATAGGTTAGTTATTGTGTGTTGACAGTAACTAAACAACTTCTGTAAATGATTAAAAAACTAACTTTTTTATGTAATTCTTTGGATTTTATTTCCTCATTCAAGTGACCTTTTATAATATCTTTATTTGATTCAGATATTGAAATATACGAGCTTTTTAGTCTTAAACCACTCGTAAAAAACGAAAAGTTGAAGCTTTTAAAAAACTGTTAAAATTTTGTAGAACGAAATGGACAAAGAGATGGGATAAAATACTTCCGGTGGATTTCGTCATTGACGGTGCCAATAAAATTTTTAGAAATGGGACGAAACTATAAAATTTATTGTTTTCTGTCGAATCACACTATCCTTTAATTAAAGAAAAGTCAGTAACTATTTTCCTCATTTATTTTTTATGGACTTAATGAAAGTCCTTTACGAGGTATATGAAGTGGAATCGATACAAATTTTCTTTTTATTCTGATTGCTTTCCGAAGATTCCATACGAGTTGTGCGAATTACATTAAATTATTTCGTCTTAAAGAATTAATGATATTTTCACTTACCTGGAGGAAATTTTTACAAAACTTTGGTTTTAAAAACGTTTTACTTAAATTTAGATAACTAAAAGTTATCCAACAAATAAAATAGTGATAATGTCCTGGCTATTAGTTTTGCTTTTTGCCATCGCATTCTTTTTTAACAAAACGTATTATAGGAATACAAAAATACGGTTATTAGCGTATTTTACTGACAACCAAGTGTAATAAATAGCGCCAGCCTGGTGTACTACTTAACGTCAGTGAACCCGCATATTGCAAGAACATTCATATTACAACGAATTTTTTAGTTATAGCTCGAGGTAGTTTTGTGACTGACTGTTGAATTTTTGTTTGTTTTTACAAACTACATTTAAAATTTTGCACAAAAATTGAGAATTTGTAAACAAATTTATTAGCCTACCACATTTTCAATATTTTTTTTAATGCTATTCACTATTATGCTTATTGAACTGTTATCTAAAAGAACATGTATTTGTAATTGATTTTAAGTATAAAAGAAAACTGCTGGAATATAATATTATATTTTAATAAATATCTTGCACTTTATCATTCAGTAAAATTATGAACCCAGAAGTTCCGTGCTTACTAATAATATTTTGTTTGTGATTATTACGTTATTGGGATCTATTTATTTGAGAGATACATTAATTATTGATGGCTTATTTGATAACAAACATAAGCATCAACATTTACAATGAAATTATACTGGAACTATAAAAACTTTTGCTGTCTAACGAACAATAGTGAGGTACAACCTACACATTTACATATACAATATATCTTTCAAATATTTTTTTAAAGTTAAATTATGTAAGGAGATAAATATATTATACAAGGCGTATATGAATGAAATGAACTTGTTAAATGGCAAATAAAGTTCAAAAACAAGGTGACAATGCAGCCAACTAAGATTGATTTCCGTTTAACAGATTTGTAAGTTTGGCCCTTGATAAGGTAAACTACATTCTTCCATCTTTTATCTTAATAAAATTATGTATTAACTAACTTGAAACTATTTTGACACATCTGTTGCAGAAATTGTTATGATATTTAAGTTCTTTTTTAGCAGTTTGCTTACCAGTAACATTTTTGAATGCACGTCATTTACTGATTAAATAAACCCAATTTTGCTAATTTAGTCGACTGTGTAAGTTGTAAGACATAACTGTTTGTACACTCAAATCATGAGTTTGTAATAAAATTAATCCATCTTAGAATCGTAAAAATTATTTTCATTAAAGACATTTCTGAATAAATAAATTTTTCAAGTCGCTACATTAGATTTTTCTTTGATAATTTTTGGCTTATTTCGGTGTAGATTATTTGAATTTTAAACGGTTCAAAGAAAGAGGCTGCTAGTCTATAGTTGCTAAATGTGCATTTAACTTCTTTCAAAAACTGAAACGACTTTTATAACTTTTAAATATAAACTGAATAGAATTAACATATAATATCTTAATTAAAAAATATTGTTAGCGAACAGTACAGGGTGGTCCAAATTCGATGGGATTACATGGGTATATCGCTTAATAGTCAAGATAGAGAAACGGTTAAATTACCAAAAATGTGCAAACTCAGAACCGTTTTCAAAAATATTCATTTCCGGTTTGAGTTGTTAAAGAAAAACTGTTTTTTTGTCATATTTATAATGTGTCATATCTCCCTTATTGTTTTAAATATCGAAAAGTTTATGAAGATTATTTTTAGATATTTTTATGTTGATTTTGATTTTTTACGCTCGTCGTTAAAAAGTTGTGACAAAAACTTATGCAAATATTTTTATCAGAAAAGTTTTCAGATAATATCACGTAAATTTGACTTTGCAATAGGTCGCACAATGAAGAGTGCACTGTAAGTGGTTCTAGCTATTTTTATTTATCGAAACAAAACACGGTGTATTTAATATTTAAGTCACTTTTTGCTAGAAAACAGTGTGTATTTATCTGTTGATTTGTAAATGCAAAACAAGAACAAAATGTTCATGCTTTTAGTAGATTTTAGGAAAATATAGTCTGTATAGATCATATTCACCTTTTTTAACCGTATTTTCAACGTGGAAACAAATCTTCTTATTTTGTCTGCAGAAATTACACAAAAACAGGTAGCAACGCCGTCTTTAATAATCTATTTCGTTATCCGAACTTCTTAAAACTTAGTCTAGCGTAAAGAATTTTTGGTATATATTTTCCGAGTTTTACCCAAAGTAAGAAAATGATGACAGAATACTGTTCGTCGTAAAATAAACATAAAAACATTAAGTCATTTTCTTGAATATGTTTTAACTCCAGTTGTCATTAATTAACTAGCTAGAAAAGACATTTTAGTGAAATATGCGAGCTCGCACGTATTGTAAGTAGGTAGCTCTTAGCGCTGGCAGTTGTCATTATTAGTAGCTGTATGAGACATGTTTAGTCACTAATGTTTTATGGTTATTTTAAGAAAAAAATGATACCTAGTTTAGTTAAAATTCAGCAAAAAAATGCAAGAAATACAGGGCGGTCCACTTTTTTGTAGCAGGACTTTAACAGTCGATACAAAAACTCATTTTAAAGCGAATATTTCATATCAACAATGGTCCATAAATGCTTCATTTTAAAGATACAGGGTGTTGAAATTTTCGAAAAAATATCGATTATTTTTAACCGTTTTTCAACCGGTTGATATATTTAAAACAATTTGGCATCTTACAGGTTACCAAATTCGGTGAGGATGTCAAGCCCCACAAGCAACCAGTGGTAAAAAACTAGTACGGCCCTATTCAAAATCAAACTAGAACTGGTTTTTGGGTAGAGTGTATTCTAAACAAAAAGTGTTTTCTGACTTTTCTTCGTCTCCCACCGTTTCGCGCGAAATCAGATTTGTTTAACTATTTTCGCGAAAAATTAGCCCATAAGTTCAATCTAAAAATATGGCTAATGTTCGAAATCAAGAAGTAATCAAGTTATTACCGATTTTTGCGTTTTTAAAAACAGACCTGCTAATAATGAGAAAATAACGATTTATGAATGACCCACATTTTAAGCATTTACTCTGTAACTTGCAAATCTCTGCTTTTCGCGATATTTTTAGATCGAACTTATGGGCTAATTTTTCGCGAGAATAGTTAAATACATTAAATTTCTCGCAAAACGGTGGCAGATACGAAGAAAAGTCAAGAGACACTTTTTGTTTAGAATAAAATAATCTACTCAAAAACAAGTTCAAGTTTAATTTTGATCAGGGTCGTACAAAATTTTTATAAATATTATTGAAACTAAACCCCCACAACTCCGCCACTGGTTGCTTGTGGGACTTCATATTCTCACCGAATGAGGTAACCTGTAAGGTGGTGCTGTATACCAAATTTGGTTAAAATATATTTACTGGTTGGGAAACAGTAAAAAATAATCGATATTTTTTCGAAAATTTCAACACCCTGTATCTTTGAAATGAAGCGTTTACGGACCAATGTTGATATGGAATATTCGCTTTAAAATAAGTTTTTGTATCGACTGTTAAAGTCCTGCTACGAAAAAGTGGACCACCCTGTATACTCATCGACATGCGTTGCGCCGATTTACGCCATTTCGCATACACGTCGTTGATTAACTAGGGACGAAAAACCCGATATACGTCGAATATATTCGCACTTACGTCGTTTAAACAGAAACCTTCATATGCTTTCCCTGAATGACCTTTTGCTCTCTGTTTTAAATTCGTTTTAACTATTTTTATGTCATTAATAGTAATTTACTAAAACTATAAGTTTCACTAAATGCTCTTTGTCCATTTTGGTAACTGAAAATAAAATAAATTTTTGTAGTTCATTTAAGGTTTTCTATATTAATTTAGAGTATATTATTGTATCCTTACACATAACAATTACCTGCCTTCGTTGATTTTGCAAAAAAAAATGCGTGTTGTAGAAAAAATACTATTAACTAAACCTTCGCAATACATAAGGACGTTACGCAGTGGTAAGATAAAATTTAAATTCAAAATAAATTATAACAACTTTTGTATGTAGGTACAATATGTAATTTAAATATATTATGGTTTGTTATCTCAAGTTGCCATTCAAAACATCCAAATTGCTAATTTTGATATTTTAATGTACATGTTAAAAGCTAAGTTTAACAGCCAGGTTCAACACTTTGCACTTATGAATTTTTAACGTCAGACTTTATGCTGCTTAGCAACGGCGTTAAACCCACAATAAAATTAATATTTGAAATAATAAAGAGATACATTTTGAAAGTAAATGTATGAGGTGGTACTTAAGTTGAAAAGTTCGGTGTGTTTTTGTAAGAACTAATTTTGAAAAATATCCAGACTAGTTTTAACTTTCGTCTATTCCTTTTTTTTTCAAATAAAACTAGACATCTACCAACAAAGAGACATGAGGCCCGCCGAAATTGGTGTAAATTTTCTTTAGGTAAAGATTCTTAACACTTTAATAGTTTATTATAACAAAAATATTTTTCAAATGTATCATAGGCTAAAAACTATTATGATTAAAAGCACTATTTTTATGGATAAAATTAGATTTTTTGTAAAAACTACGCTATACGAGAAGTAATGTAAAAAAAGCAGGACAAAATTCAGGACTTTGTAGAACGCATTCTTATCAAAATCTGAGAATTTTTATACGTAAACTCTAATAAATTTGGTACAATCAATAACTCAATTTCTATAAAGTGTGTTCAAGAGATGTTTTGGGAATGACTACCTAATTGGTGCTTGGTTAATGCGTTATTTGTTTCTAATTCGATTTAGTAGCTAAAGAGTACGATAAGTTTTCTTCTGTACAATAATAGATATTTAATAGAGCATTAAAAATTTTATGTTTAAGTATTTATATTATGACATGCATATACAGGGTGTTTCTTAAGTATTGCAAAAAATTCAGGAAGTGATTCCTTGTCAAAAATTAAGGGGGGTCTTTCATTAAAAAAAATATCCATATGGTGCCTGTCCACGTGAGAGTAAACTACTCTCGATAGCAGCGTCGCCAAGGATACAGCCCCTGAGAGTAACTCGCGATTGGCTGTATCCTTGGCGACGCTGCTATCGAGAGTAGTTTAACTCTCACGTGGACAGGCACCATTAGACGTCTCCTTTCGAAGTTACACTCCCCTAAAGGGGTGCGGTAAAATTAGGTTTTTATTTTATTTCTCAAATTTGGATAAATGTAGGAAAATTATATTTGGTAGATGTTTTATACTTATTAAAAGGTTTCCCGTAGTAATATTTTGAATCGTCTCCCACCTCCACAGGTGACTGAAAAGTGCGACCCCTGTTGGTTTTCTTATCAGAACTTTTTGGTGGGTTAAAATTTTTTAATAAAAAACATTTTTTTTCCAGAGCTTGATTTATTTAGAAACTTTATCTATTCTCTAGTTTATCTCGTAAAACCTGCCGTTTTTGAGTAAAAAATAAAGTAAGTAAACATTAACCATCAATTATTCCAATTTAAAACGACTCATTATGTGGTTTCCATGGTTTGTTTATGTTCATGTTGGGTAGAATCGACGGGCGTTATAGCGTTGTCGCCACGTTAACCTCAAAATAAATTACACCCGTCAATTCTACCCAACATGAACATAAACAAACCATGACAACCACCAAAATGAATCGTTTTATATTGGAATATTTGATGGTTCACGTTTACTTATTATATTTTTTACTCGAAAACGGTAGGTTTTACGAGATAAACTAGAGAATAAATATAGTTTCTAAATAAATCAAGCTTAAAAAAAATAATTTCAATTAAAAAATTTTCAGCCACCTGTGGAGGTGGGAGACGATTCAAAATATTACTATGGGAAACCTTTTAATAAGTATAAAACATCTACCAAATATCATTTTCCTAAATTTATCCAAATTTGAGAAATAAAATAAAAACCTAATTTTATCGCGCCCCTTTAGGGGGGTGTAACTTCGAAAGGAGACGTCTAAGGAATTCTGTTTTTATGTAAGACCCCCCTTAATTTTCAATAAGGAATCACCTCCTGAATTTTTTTGCAATACTTAAGAAACACCCTGTATATGTTGATGATGATGGTAGTCTTAAAGTTAATCGTATTTTTTTGTAAATGTAAAATTACATACATTATAATATAATGCGAATCGACTCTGACCACGATATCATCTCTTTCTTATTCGTATTTTGTCGTAGAATGAATCTAATTTTGCTGTGATAAATCGTTTACATTTGCACACGCCAATTTATTTAAGTGATGTCTTGTTGCTTTTTGTGTAACAAGGAAGCATAAAACAACGATTTATATTAATAATGTGAACTGAGATTCCAACGTAAAACAACGTGCAAGCTTGAATATTTGTTTGGAATGTACTTTTTAAACATGTTTTTCTTAAACGGTATTGGTTTTACTCGTAATTTGCTTATGAATATTAATTAATCGCATAATTTATTTGTAACAACGTTCGACTCTCATAGTACCTAGCGTTATAACAACATTTAATATCATATTTTTAGGCGTATTGAAATTTATTATCCTGCAAAACCAAATAAAGGGGGTTATTTTATGGGGTAGGATCTTGAAAATATAGCGAAGAGATTTGAAACATTGAACAATATCCATGAGTTATCACCTACCTCAGACAGTAAAATAACTTCCATTCCCTAACATCTTCTATTGTTACATTTTGTTACAAAACTGATCATTTATCTCAAATTTCTGTTTGTCTGCCTTCGAATTATCGCTTAGATGCCGTTCATGGTATATCTACTTCAGTTTCAGTTCCTCCTGATCTCAAATTATACGAGCTAATGACAGTATTTTACGTTGGAATTTGTGAATAAGTCGTAAATTACCCCTAATATGAAAGAGATTAAATTTTATGTTAGTTTAAGTACCCAGAGTGCTTGATTACTGTCTGTTATTTACGATGTGACCCTTGAAGATGACTTCTGTGATAATTATTGATGAAAATTCATCTTTCATCATTTTTTTAATTTGTTTTTATTTTTATTTTTATTTTTAAAAAAATGTAACATTCTTTACTAGAAATTACATCGTAAAATGCTATTATTAAAGTTCAAATTATACCAGATTAAATCGCTATTTTACATATTTGGTACAACTAACGTCATAAGAAAATTTGATTCGCCGGTAGATTAAAATAGATTTGCACTTAGTATGTAATTACTTATTTCAGTGGTTTCCAACCTTTTTGTACCTCCGCCCCCCCTTTTTCATAATTTTTTTTTGCTCACTTTTCGTAATTTCATAAATACTGTGCTGATAAATAAGAATTATATAATGGACTACAAAACAATACACCATATTCTGTATAAAGAAAGTTCTTTTTGTTTGTTTGTATTCAAAAATGATATTTTGGTAACAGCTGCGTGCCCCCCTTGCAATAGTCTCGCGCCCCCCTGGGGGGGCGCGCCCCACAGATTGGAAACCACTGACTTATTTACTCTTAAAGCTCAACGTAAACTCTCGGCATAAACACATTGTATTAATTAAAATGAGGAACTTTTTGAATCTTATAATTTTTTATACACCGTAGCAGCAGTTTCCAATATTGAATCGCGTGCCACAAAATTTTCGCACGTATACATGTCTAGTATTTCGTTGGTCCTTAGAAATAACCATAACAAATCTTGCGTATTATTAAATCATGAAAAATGTTACGTGCAACGAAATACGAATATATTAAAACAATAGTAATGTCTTTAAATTGCGTTATTAAACTCTTTTCAAATAGCACTACCATTTTTTCCACAAAATTATACAGGGTGATTCAAATTCGAGGGCGACCATGGGGATCTCGCTTATACTGAAGATATACAGATTTGAAATATCTTCAACTGTTATTAAAAAAATTGAAAAAAACTGAAAAAATCACTTTTTGTTTTTTGCTATAACTTTTTATTTATATATATTTTTTGAATCTGTTAAAACTTTTACATGGCCACTTTTTATTTTACTTTTAATGGTGCCATCAATTTTTTGCTTGGCCGATTCCGTTTTGCTTTATAGTTACTAACTGGTTAATATCTTATGGGCGACAAACTTGATTTTCATCTAGTTAGCTAGAACTTTTTTCTAATTTAAAAAATGTATTACATGATTATGTTGTTTACATAAACAACGTATTTATTTGGGAAAAAAAGGTTTTTATTTATTTAACATATCGAATAACTAGATGAAAATCAAGTTGTCTCCCATAAGAAATTAAAAAGTTAGTATCTACCTATAAAACAAAACTGAATCGACACAGCAAAAAATTGATGGCACCATTAAATGTAAAATAAAAAGTGGAGTTTTTACAGATTAAAAAAAAAGTAAATAAGAAAGTTTTAGCAAAAAAAACTAAGTCATTTTTTCGGTTTTTTAAAACAAAATTCAAAAACAGTTAAAGATATTTTAAATCTGTTTGCTATTATTGATGAGCATAAAATTTAGAAACTTTGCCAAATTAGAACCTACCCTCTATCTTCAGTAATAAACGAGATCCCCATGTTCGCCCTCGAATTTGAATCACTCTGTATAGTATATGTTTGTAACCTTTTCTGTCATGTTAAAAGTTTGATACTTGTAATTTGTTTTTTTGTTAGAAACTATCTAGTATTAGTAGATCTTAAAGACAGCAGCATTTCTCTATAAGTGAACTTTTTTTTTGAACTTAAATGTTGATCATGATTAAGCTTTAAAAATTAAACATTGTTACGGAAAACTGTCATTGCGGCCAATAATATGACCTATACCGGGTGTCACACGTTCATGGTACACCCCCTTTTTTTCCTTTAGTTTTGATTTTAAATAAATGAAATTTTAGACATATGATATGTGCAAAAAAACGGGCTTTTTGAGCCGTTGCACACATTTGTTTCACTTCCGGTTTCGCCGGAAATGACCCTAACTTTGTTATTTTAAATGGAACACCCTGTATATTTTTACATTTTTGGGAAGAGGAAGTGATTTTTGATACAACTGCACTATTTTCGTTAATTCTTATAACCTCAAAATTTTTTTAAAACAAAATTTAGTTTTTTATTAAGGGTGCCGTGACCTGCACAAATTGATTTTTATTATGTCAACAATTGTCCAAAAACCGTTTTTGTAAATTTTAAATGACATTTAGGTTACTTTAATCGGCTTTGAAGGTTGAGGAATCGGTTTTTTGACAAAAAGTCAATTTTTTTAAATGGAACCATGCTGATACTAGCGGTTATTTAAATGGATCATCTTCTAACGAATCCATCGATACCAATAACTTGTATTTTTATTAAAAATCTACTTCAAAAATTTCAAATTATTGTGAAAATTTATTAAGAGATCCTCTTAACAGTCCTTATCTAGAGGAATGTGGTGGGGCGATTGCCTTGTTGGATGGCTGGCCACCCGACCGCTCCAACTGTCGTGTTGGTCGGGTGACACACTACACGTTAAACAATTTATCGGAATGGTCGGTCGGTTGTCCCGACAAATTGGTTGGTGAGTAGAGCCCTTTAAACTACGCCATTGATGAAAGACCGTACGTAAGTCATTTGCTAAAGATAACACTATTAGATGACCACCTTCTCTATGTAAGCATTCTTGCATTCGCAAAAGTAGGGTCCCGATAACTCGCTACAAAATTTAATAGAAGATCGCCCCAATCTTATCGCTATTCCTTGCCTTCAATTCATCAGTGTTGTGAGGACTATGAGTAAATACTCGACTTTTTAAAAATCATCAGAAAGTGATCACACACTGAAAATTATGGTGACCTCGTTGGCCATATAATATCGCCATTTGTGGTCTTTCAGCTTGTACACAATCATTGTTTTTGTCAAATGATTTTATTGCAAATGCGTGCTACGCACCACCGATACATGTCCATTAGTTTGGGGTTAATTTGGCGTCATTACAGTCTTGTCAACGTAAACTATTACTTTGAAATGAGAAAAATCTCCCGTTATTGCGGTCCACCTTGTATTTTTTGACAGACGTTTTACTACAGTTTTTACAGGAAATAAAAAACAAGTTCCATCGTTTAAGGTATTTGTTTTCATTACCGACTTTATCAAATTTAAAATTTGCCCTCCTAATCAAATAAGTATTATTATTTGTAAACGTAATCCATTCGCTACGGCCTTGTTAAAAAAATGTCGACAATAAATTATTTCAAAAATCGACTATGATCGTGTCAACAGAGAACAAAGGACATAACATTGCTTTACATGAGCTTAGGTTGGAACAGGTAGATAGCTTTAAATATTTAGGAGTTATCATCAAAATTAATGGAGGGATGGACAAGTAAATAAGCGAAAGAAAAGGAAATGTGGGAATAATATTTAATAGTGTAAGATCATCATTTTTTGGAAAAAGAGAAGTATCAAAACGAATAAAAGTAGAAGTGGTACAAAAAGTAGTAACTCCAGCACTTTTATACAGGAGCGAAACGTGGACACTTACAAACAAAAATAGTAGCCGTCTGAAATGAAAGCAGAAATGGGTTTTCTAAGAAAAATCCTAGGAAAAACAACAAAAGACAGAATCAGAAACGAAACATATAGAGAACAATTAAAAATAAAATCAGTTGAAACAAAAATACCAGAAAGACAGCTGGGATGGTTGGGGGACGCATTTATAAAATGAAAGAAGAAAGGTTAACCAGAAAAGCCCATGAAGCAAGACCACAAGGAAAAAACAAAAGAGGTAGACCAAGAAAAAACTGGCAAGACGAAGTTAAAAAAGCGTCAATCGATAGAAAAATCAAATGGGAAGAGCAAGCACATAAAAGAAAGTCTGCACAACACAACTCAACAGCCCTACACCTGATTGTAGAGGGACGACTTATGACTAAATAAATAAATAAATACATCGATGACAGTTTTTTTTTTGTTGCTTTTAAATGCGTATAAATGTATCAAGCAGGATTACAAGTGTTAAAATAATCAAAACCTTTGATAGTTTACCGATTAATTAATTGTTTAAGGTTAAAATTACAGGACAGCATTTGAAGTTACTTTAAAGCTACAAGTGCTCACAAACATATCCAACTTGCATCAAAACAAATCGGCTTATGAAAAATTCTTTTGACTTAAAACGCCTTCATCCAACATGTTTCGTAATTTCTGTCTAATGCAATTCAATTCATGTGGACTTATCACGTATCAAAGATCAATACAACAAAATAATTCAAATTAGGAAGATGTATCCATGCGATGGATGATGTATTAGTTTATTTTATCAGTACATGACATTAAGCTAAGCACAAATCCGCTGCACAAGTGACTGGTCTTCCTTGTTTAAAATATGATTAGTTTTGATTGAACAGCAGGATCTTTTCGAGAGGTGGCAATAAATTTAGCGGATAAATTGAGGATGTAGGAATATTTAGATTAACTTAATTGTGCTGTATATTTATCCAGCGACCATTACAGTAATTTTTAATAGCTTGACTTATCAAGTAGCAAGTTTGAGACACCATTTAATGTTAAAACACCGTAATTATAGCACAATACGGTTCATAATCTAACACCTAAGTTATCTTTATTAAGTTAACACTTGCTTGTGTATATCTATGAAACGTATTTTGTGCGAATTACAATAATACTGATAAAAATCTGCACGGAATTCACAGAATACTAGCAGAGCTTTAGTTCAACAGTCGCCACGGAGTATGATTTTCTCAAATAATTTGTGCGGCTAATGGTAGAAGTCGATTTTAATTGTATCTGCATCTCAGTAGAATCAATAAGCTTTAAACTTTTGTTTCATTCGTCTAAAGATATGAAAGTCACAGAGGAATAAGTCAGACTGACTACATACTTCATGTTCCAAAACAGTCGTGTTATGTAATTTAAACTGCTCGAGATACGCTGTATTAGGGCATTTGTAATAATGTGGGAAGACGATTAGAAGTGTAGGTATTGCTTGATAGTTTTCAGATGACGCTCAACAAATCTTAGCTTCAAATGCTTAAGCACAGCACGTTGGTTTTACTTGAACGTAATCAAAATACGTTTTTGTTATTTTTACCCTTAAGGCATTTAGTGCGTGAAGAAATTAGTGTTAAGAACAGTCAACATCTAATAAATCATCCTAAAAAATTTGCGAACAAGCTTATGTATAGAGCGGATGAGGAATTAAGACTGCTTACACCATTCAAATCTTTTTACATACCTGCTAGGTTAAATTTAAATTTAGTTTAATAATAAACTTGTTCGTTAAGGTACTTTTTATGTTAGTATACTCTTACATGTAGTTGATGGCACGCATTAATAGTTGTAACACGCAATTAATTAACGTTTTTTTCATTTAATGTCGTAGATTCCAACTACGGACATTAAGTGAGAGAAGACTGTATGTGCAGTGCGCAGGAATATTAACTGTGTGTAGATTATTTTATTAAATTTTATTTATATACAAGTAACACGCGCTTTAGCGAAAATAATTCAAAAACCACCGAAGCACTTTGAAGCGCCGTCTTTGCTTAGCCATCAGCAAGCTGCACTGCAAGTGTAAAATATCCTTATTATGTAAAAGAACTACCACATTTTTTTCATTTTTTATAAAATCACCATAACACGAAAAGTACCTACAGTAAAAAACCTGTCACGTGGTAAAAATATCGTGTATATTATTTAACTCAATTGCTTCATTAAAAGCAAGCTGCAGTTTATTGTTTTGCTAAACAACTGCAGAAGTGCGATAAACAGTTTGTAAAACAACATTGTCTCATAAAAACTCACAGCTTAATTCCAGACACATTTTATAGTGGCTATGTGAGATAAGAACTACGCTACTGTAGTAAAGTTTAATTACAATTTTAAAAACCCAACTTATTGCCTTGAGCAGTACAGAAATGGATTATGATGGTTATTATTTAGACGCGAGCATGTGTTGGAATATTAATTCATTGTATGTGATAAAGCACACAGAAATAAAACACATTTTATGGATTAACCAACCTTCAAACTGCAACTGCAAGTCATTAAAATATGGTAAATTCGGAGATTGCATTATACTGAACAGTGATGATTATAACTGTGTGTTGTATCATGGATTTTTCGCATTATATTTGACGATTTTAAAGCCTAGTGAACAATTATTACGGCGTTTTTAAATATCTTGTGCGCAGTAGGTACATTGAACTCCAAAATATACAGGGTGTCCCCGTTATCACCGCGAATATTTTAAGTGGTGATAGAGGACCTTTTTCTAAGAAAAATTTTCAAGTAAAATTTTTTCCTAAAATCAAATGCTAAGCTGATATCAACACTTACTTGATTTTTTTTACACTTCTGCATTTATAAGACTCTGTAGCCGAAAATATCAGTTTTACCGAAAAATACCTTAAAGCTTTTTAATAAAACACACAATACAAAATTAGTTATATTTATTTTTTGTCTACAGGCAATGGTTTGAGAGTTATAAAGCAGTTTGTACAAAAAAATTTACAAAATTTAATTGTTTCTTAGACTTTGCAACCGCTGTATCTTTAAAACGAAAGGTTGTACAAAAAAACGGACTGCTCATTCCGGAAAGCAAATTTTATGGGCTACAACTTTAGTCAAGTGAAATTTTTTGAAAAATAAACCGATTTTCCGGAAAAGCTGAAAATAAGGAATAGAGTGCAAAAACAAAATTTCCTACAAATATTGTTTTGTATTTAAAAATGCTTTTAAAGACAGTGCGATTACGTAATTGAGTGATGGAGGTCATTTTGAACACTTATTGAAGTAATTTTGTCGTTACATGTTAATTTTATTGCGTCCAGATGGATTTGCATTGTTTTGCATTTTATCGTTTTCGAAAAACAAAAACTCCCGGTAATTATGATATTTTGTATTTAAAAATGCCATAGCATCGGCAACATTCATAAAATTACGTATCTCATCAGTTTCAAAGCTTTTTATGAAGTTTGAAATTCTTCAGAAAACCACCCCTTATTTTTTTTAAGGAGCTAACGAGTTATGTATATTTTTAAAAACGCCGCATCTTTTTAACGAAACGTCGTAGAGCAAAACGGATGCCTATTGCGGATAAGGCATTTAACGGACTACAACTTCGGTAAATATGTTGTTCAATAAAACTAAATTAATGTATCATAGAAATGTTTATAATAGTGAAAAAGGTAAAAAAAAAAAAACGATGAAATGCAAAACAATTAAATCCATCTGGACGCAATAAAATTAATATATAACCACAAAATTACTTCAGTAAGTGTTCAAAATGACCTCCATCATTCAATCACGTAATCGCACTCTCTTTAAAAGCATTTTTAAATACAAAACAATATTTGTAGGAAATTTAGTTTTTGCACTCTTTTCCTTATTTTCAGCTTTTCCGGAAAATCGGTTTGATTTTCAAAAAATTTTGCTGTACCAAAGTTGTAGCCCATAAAATTTGCTATCCGGAATGGGCCGTCGGTTTTTTTGTACAACTTTTCGTTTTAAAGATACAGCGGTTGCAAAGTCTAAGAAACAATTAAATTTTGTAAATTTTTTACATTTTTTTGTACAAACCGCTTTATAACTCTCAAACCATTGCCTGTAGACAAAAAATAAATTGAACTAATTTTGTAGAGAATTTCATGCTCTATTAAAAAGCTTTAAGGTATTTTACGATAAAATTGATATTTTCGACTACAGAGTCTTATAAATGCAGAAGTGTAAAAACATCAAGTAAGTGTTGATATCAGCTTAGCATTTGATTTTAGGAAAAAAAATGTACTTGAAATTTTTTCTTACAAAAAGGCCCTCTATCACCACTTAAAATATTCGCGGTGATAACGGGGACACCCTGTATTACGTACACTGCAAATTTACAAAATATCTTAAAAGTTATCCCTATATATTTTAAAAAAGACGATGATGGATTGTATCAAATTTTCTTTCAAAGATGATGTGATTCAAATATCTTTATAGACAGAAATTTTTAAAACATCTACGTATACAAATTCAAAAACGTTCCCATAGCTGAAAAAATATCGGCATTTTTATTACTTTTTTCTTAAATGAACTTCATTGTTTAAGAAAAGTACGCATGTTTAGTCCATAAGTTATTTATAATTTAGTTACCAATATTAATTAATCTAATTTATATTTATGTCACATCGCAGTTGCGCACTTCAAACTTAACATACAATATTTCCTATGGCCCTTGGGCAAATTTACAAGACAAATGCATAAACAGTGGTAATTCCTAGTGGAGCTCACGAAGTTGATTGTTTTAACTGCCGAGGGTGTAATTTACTATTCATGTGTGGCATACGTTTATAAATTTATATTAAGTGCGTTGGGAATTGTATCAAACAACAAAATTTAACGAGACGATTAGTATTAAATATTAAAAAATCGAGCTTTTGTTAAAGACTTTTCGGAGAATTCTATAAGAAAATAACGACAATAGATGCACCGTTAATTTGATTATTTCGTTTCAAATTTTGCTTACGTTGTTGGAAACGAAAGGAGTTCCGAATACCAAACAAACAACTAACAAACTAACATTTGGAACTTGCGAAGTCAACCCAACTCTACGCAACTTTGTCTTTGGAACTATTCATAAGAACCTCTCCATTTTCTGGAATGGATTTACCTATGATTTATAGTAGTTATTTTCAACAGTTAAGTGCTGATTATTAATGTGCCGTTGTCAATAGAGGCCGAATTCAGCGAACAAAAGCGAATATTTAATCGCGTTCGTCCGTCTGCACGTAAGTTTGCTCAAATGAAATTTGCCTAGTAAAATTTCATTTGTTCGGTATAGTTTTTCTAACAATATTAATAGGCTAGCAAATAAATAGGGTGTATAAGTCAACATTAAGAACATGGGAAACTTAGAAACCTTTAAAGATGAAAGGATGGTTAAATTTAGGGCTGTGGAGTCGGAAAAAATTATTTTTTTTCATTTTTTTTTTTATGTTACACCATAAAATGTCTTACAATTAGTATTTAATTTTGTCGGAGTCGAACTACTAAAATGATCATGAGTCGGAGTCTAATTTTTTTTTACCGACTCCGTAGCCCTGGTTTCTTAGTTTCTGAGATACAAAATTCAACTCTTTTATCGCTAATAAACGTCATTTTAGATTTTTGTGACAGCCCTTGACGAATTTTAAGTTAAATACAGATTGTTGTAATTCTGTTGTTTTATAAGGAGGGGGGGATTATTAACGAACTCACAAAAAAATATTCTCCAGATATAGCTAAATGACACAACCTGTATGTTATTAAAGATACTGTTGTAAGCAGGGATGGAAAACGTAACGTAACGATACCCGATAACGTTATAATAACGATTCAACTATAATTTTTTATACAATAACGTAACGATATTTTTATAACGTTATATAACGTTATAATAACCGATAACGTTTCGTTAAAAGTTATTTTGTATCGTTATTCTCTATAAATTAAATTTTTATATGGCGATCTTTTTATTTTCAGAAGATATAATATTTTGTCTGTATTTTAGAAATTAAAATGAAAATAAAATATCTCAACGTAATTTTGTACTATTTCTTAAATTTACAGTTACAGATCCCAAAAATTATTTCATATTTCAAATAAAAATTATTTTTATACAGCATGTTTCTTAAATAAAGCGAAAAATGTCGGGAGGTGATTCCTTATCGAAAATTAAGGGGGGGCTTTCATATAAAATTGTTTTCTTTAGGGTCTTCTTTCGGAGCTACACCCCCCTAAAGGGGATCGGTAAAATTGGGTTTTTATTTTATTTCTCAAATTTGGATAAATGTAGGAGAATGATATTAGGTAGATGTTTTATACTTATTAAAAGGTTTCCCATAGTAATATTTTTAATCACAGGGGGATGAAAAGTGCGACCCCTGTTGATTTTTTATCAGAACTTTTTGGTGGGTTGTAATCTAGCAATTTAAATATTTTTTTTAAACTTGATTTATTTACAAGTTTTTTTATTCTTTAAATTTTCTTGGTAAACCTACAGTTTTTGAGTAAAAAATTATATGAATGAACATGAAACATCAAATATTTCAATGTAAAACGATTCATTTTGGTGGTTACCATGGTTTGTTTATGTTCATATTGGGAGGAAGTGACGGGTGTAATTCATTTTGACGTTTACGCGGCGACAACGCTAGAACGCCCGTCAATTCTACCCAATATGAACATAAACATCATATTCACTCATTTAATTTTTTACTCAAAACTGTAGGATTTACGAAAAAAAAAAAAGGTTTTAAGTAAATCAAACTTACAAAAAAAAAAAATTTAATTGCAAAATTTTAACTCACCAAAAAGTTCTGAATAAAAAATCAACGGGGGTCGCACTTTTCAGCCCTCTGTGAAGGTGGAAGATGATTGAAAATATTACTATGGGAAACCTTTTAATAAGTATAAAACATCTACCAAACATCATTTTTCTACATTTATCCAAATTTGAGAAATAAAATAAAAACCTAATTTGACCAATCCCCTTTAGGGGGTGTAACTCCGAAAGAAGACGTCTAATAAAAAAAATTGTATAAAAGACCCCACTTAATTTTCTATAATGACTCATTTTTTCGCAATATTTAAGAAACATCATAATGTATGTAACGTTATATAACGTTATATAACATAACAATTCATTTTTTTAATGTTATTTATAACGTTATGTAACGAAAACAAATAATAAATAACGTTATACAATAACGTAACGATTTAAAACGTTATTCCATCCCTGGTTGTAAGCATCTGTCTTTTGATATAGAGTGTGTCCAGCAATCAAGGCTCAATGGGTAACTTTTAAACCGTAATAGATACAAGGTCGGTCAAAATCAACTATGGTGGACCGACTCTGTATATCTATTACGGTTTAAAAGTTACCATGGTGAGCCTCGAATTCTGGACACACTGTATTTTAGCAAAAAATTGAATATAGTGGCCCAGAAGAAATAAAAAAGCTTACTATCACATTTTGTAAATAAGTTATAGTTATAGTTAAAATTAATAATATAAGTTTTTCAGTTTTTTCAAGATATATTATCAGAACACAATATGCATAGGTACATTTAAAGTGTAACTTGTTACGTGAAAACACTTCTTTAGTAATTTAACCATCCTTCTATCTCCTATGTTCTTTATGTTGAAATAGGTACCCTGTAAACAAGTACAGGCGCTGACCGTATTCCGTTTTTTTCTCATGTAAGTAAAAATATTCTTTCGTAAGTTGTTCACACCATGCAAATACATACACACAGATGCTCCCTTGCGATCTTCAACATTTTTTTGTTGAAAGAAACTAATTAATGTATTGCGTTCAATAAGAGTCACTATTGAAGCTGCAGTAAAAATATTCCAAAACTTCAAGGTTTAAAATCAAAGTAAAGCTTGGAATTTTGAATGAAACCGATTGCTCCCAAAATTAAAATTATATCACCCTACTTTATATTCATACAACGGCTGTCGTTTAGTATTGAGCCAATGCAAAGTCGTGATTAGCCTTGCCACTACTAGATTATGTATTTATCATTCAACGTCCCGCTTTTATAGAAGGCAACGCTAAATATTAAACCTTGGCTCACCCATAATTTAGCAAATTTTGCAGCAGCAATTTCATCTTTATTTGTCTCGCATACGCACGATGACTCCTCAAGTCCATGGTAGAACACCAAACGTTTCCATTTATTTAAGAAGCGATTGTGAACAGTAACATTTAACTATTTACGTGTAACGCCTGCTTTCAAACTACATGCTATATTTTTTACAATTAATGTCTGTATCGTTATTGGCCATCAGGTGCAGTCTGGTAGTTACAGAATTCATAATATGCTAATCTTTCATCATCTGCTAAATGAAAAATTAATGAGCGGTATTAAGTCGTAAACAAAACAGATTTTATTAATAAAAGCCCTGATATACATTTTCCATTAGTTTGTATTGCAATTTGCAATTTCAATAAGGCCGAACGTCTTTTATGGGCGAATTGTTATGGTGATGTCGGAAAATGAATAAAACATTGTTGGCTATTGCATTTATAATTGGACCATTGCTTACTCTCTTACTACAAACATTATTAAGATATATTTGTTAATTAGTTTTGATTAGAGTATGCTTAGAAACTAAATTTGGCGACAGTCTTAATAACGTTTATCTTGGTTTTTTTAACAGTTCTTGTATCATGCTTAGTTCTCGATAGTCAACGTTACAGTTTTAATTCTGTAAAAAATATTTAATGGACGACTTTTATTGTGTTGTAAGATCTTAGAGTAAGCGTTCATTGAATTAATGTGATATGACTTGATCTGGATGTGATTAACACACACAAAACCAAAAACATACTCTCGATAGTATTTTTTTCTTGAAAGAAGAAATTCTGAGGTTACCAACCACAGTAACTCTCAATAATCATTTAAGGTCAGTTTGTCCGGTCGAATTCAGTTACATCAAAATCGGTCAGACCGGGAGTGTCAAAAACGTCGATCGCGTAATGATTTATGGTCGATCGCCAATAAAATATCCACATATTTTTAAAAACGAATGTATAAGTAAGTTAAACATACGGCAAAGTCGCACCCAAGTACGACTCATTTCAACAATATATTAAAGAAATTAGGAATATAATTTCAGAATTTGACAATCGTTTCCAAGATTTTAAGAAACTTGATTTGATACCAAAATAAATGCAGAAAAAATTTAAGAAAACCTTAACTATTTTTAAAATGAATACTCACTCTTGCGCTTGAAGCAAAAATCATCTCATTACAATGATGATATTTCAAGCAAAGCAAGTCAGTTAAATTAGCAAAGTTAGGCAGAATTTCAAGACGATTTTAATGCCATTTTGACATTTGACCTACAGCACCTTTAACTTTTTAAATGTTCTGTAAAAACAAAAACAGACGATTTTTTTAACGGTAAATAATTCCATAGCCACCTACGTTAAAATCAAAATGTAAAATGATTTCTGTAGATATTTTTTACAAAGAATTAGAAAAAAATATCTAAAAAGTCATGGCACACTTGATTTTTGAGATATAAGCCATACTTGACTTTTTTCTTAAATCACAACCATAGGTTTATTAAAAAGATATTTTTTTCTCGCTTCATTGATGTATGGGTTGTTTGGTTTATCTTTAAAAATAAGTAAGTTTTTACCAGGGGTTTGGAGCAGTCCAATTTTTTAATTGCTGCGCTCCAGCTCCGCTCCGGCATCAAAATGCCTGCTCCAGCTCCGCTCCATGCTCCAAATATTGTTAACATTTTTAAAAACAGTTTTTTGATTAAAAAAAATTGATTTTAAAAACAAAGTTTTAATTTTATCGGATATGCAGAAGTTGGTCAAAAATAACAATATTTGGACCTAACAAACAAGTGAAGTTAAAAAAATGTTTGAAAAAACAGATTATTGATCTTCAAACGTTGAAAAAAAGAAAAAAAAGTAGTTTTTTTTAAATTTTTACATAATAAACTGGAGCAGTGGAGCAATCAAAATTATTTGCTCCGGGCTCCGCTCATGCTCCGGGCAAAAACCCATTGCTTCACTGCTCCGTGCTCCAGCTCCGAGCTCCTCTCCAAACCCCTAGTTTTTACAATATTATTGTTTTTGCTAAGTATAATCAAAGTGACGGTAGAGGAAGGGTTTAACGACTAAATAATAAAAATAATCAAAGTGGCAGCTGAAAAGAAGGACAAAACATTACTTAAATAAAATAGCTTTACTCGATTAAACACATAATAAATTGAAAACATAAATAATTAAAGATGTTTTTTACATTGTATGAAAATTTATGATTTTTCATTTACTAGTACAATAAAATACTTTTTTAATACATGGTCAGATTCAGAATCAAATTCTCTATACGTATCAACAAAAACATGTATACCTACTAGTAATTTAAAAAAAAAACAGTTGCCTATCGCGGATTCGACATACGTCATCGTAGAGATACACATGCACATTAGAGAATTTGTCGCCGTTTTCAAAAATATAAGGTGGTTATTTTTAATAATTGAAAAGTTATACGGGTGCGACAGTCAAACCGAATCACCCGATATATTAAGTTACTGTTTTTCAAAGCAAAATTCTCATGGGCCTCAATTTTTCCTAAAGTACATCGCCGTTGTTTTTTTGCACCAAAGATCTTATGTAAAAATTAGTTGACACCCCTGAGTCAAATCACGCGTCAATTCACTCACATCAATGAACGTTCAACCTAATTTTACTGCAACTGATTTTAACCTAAACCTCCTCTATAAAAGTTTTCATTTATTATCATATATTATTATATTCTATTATTCGAAACTGCCAAATTTTATGACTTAATTATAAAACCGTTTTCGTTGTATTATGTCATTTAGTATTAAGTGTAATTTCAGTTAGTTACACCAATAAAATTTTTGATTACTGCGTACATTTCAAATCATTTCATGCTATTTGGTGTACGTGCCGTTATTCTTAGATTTTGCACATTGAAATAGGTTTTGCATTCGTCCTCTAAATCCCTGTAGAAGTTATTTATCCCTCGTAGGTGGTAATATCGTTAAAAGTGCACTTAAACTGCGGTCCAAAAGTAAACTAAAATTTATATGATACCATTAGAGATAAATGTGAACGGCGATATCTGCATAAGAAAATCGTGTGAACCTTCACCTAAAAACCGTAAAAATCCATGCCATGATAAGCCTTCTCCCTCAAATAACATTTATTTTTATGACAGGACCCAAAGTAACCCTTTCCCTTAGAAACCGCATCAGTATCACTCCAGTAAGTAAACAATTCTGTGAATCGAAAGAAAACATGGCGAGCATATTTCCGTTTTACTGTCACTAAACGTGTGCCATCCAAATCGAATCGAGTTGATTGCTAATTGAAATTTCTTTTTTTTACGGCGTATTAAACGATTAAATTGTTTCTTGAACACACGTAAACATTCATTAAGCTGTAATTCCTTCTAAAGCCCTACAACAACATTTCAAACTCAATTTTCTTCGTAACTAATAAAATTTTAACGACCTAGGACACAAAATTTACGACTAGCTATGTACATACGTAATAATAAAATATCAGGCTGGCTCTGAGACCGGCGGTGTATTTGTAAACAGCAGCGCGATGTGTTGCTGCCAGGGTAAATATGTACAAGACTTGCATTTTAAGGAGGCGTGACGCCACCGGATATGCGTTTATGCTCGATCAAGAGGATATATCGTATGCTGCAATAATCCAGACTAATAAACGACTACAACTTCTAGCTAAAGAATTGAATGAACATGGCATTGTTCAGTTTTTTTTAAGTCATTGAGCTTTACTGGAAACAATAAACTTCTTGTTTATAAAACTCATTTACTTTCGTGCTCGCACCATTATTTACGGTAACTTAAGAATGAAAATAATAATTTGGAATACAACTACACAGGGGCGGATCAACCCAGTTGGGAACCCTAGGCACAAAAGTTTACGGGGCTTCCAAAATTTATCCGACGACCAATAATAAAAATTGGTTTATGTGTAATATATTTTATAAAATTTTTTAATTATATCTTTAATTTAAAAATATATACAGGGTGAGTCACGACGGACGCGTCGGAGTTTTATGGCGAAACGGTTTATATTTTCCAATTTCTGTCGCTGTTAGATTATGTAAGTCAATAAGGGCAACATTTTAAAAATATTTTCAAATATACAGGGTGCTCCATAAAAGAGTGCCATATCAAAGTTATACTTTTTCTTATGGAACACCCTGTATATTTTTACATTCTTGGATTCCTCTTTAAATTTAATTCAAAAAATGTATAAGGTCATATGGGTCTAAAGTCAACCGTTCTCGTGAAAATTGCATTTTCATGAAAATACAGTATTTTCAAAAATTTTCAACATTTAAAAACTTTGAGAAGTCTGAAGAAATTCGCTTGGAGATAAGATTGACAATAGATTATGTAACACTTTGCACAACTTACATTTTTAAAATATTGTACAGGGCGTTTTTTACGCTTGGTCAAACTTGTGAAACTTTAAACATCGATCACTCATTTTTTTTAAATACAACACCCTATATTTTTTTGCACCGTTTTATAGAAAATTTAATTCTCTTTCGAAAACATTAAGGCTGTTTTATACCTAAAATTGATATTTTCCGAGATATCGCGATTTTATTGTTAATTATTAGGGCAAAGTAATATTTTCAAGTAGGCTATGAAGATAGACAGCGGTATTTTGAAACAATTGAAAGAAAAAACGAGAAACTTGTAATTTTGTCGTTTGCCTACACATTTTTGACATTTTTTTATAAGAAAGTTGTAGTTTTACCATTGTTACGTTTAAATATAGGTTTCTCATCAGGGCCACAATATTTTTCATATAATTGCGTTTAATCGTTTGCCAAGTCCTAAAAACCGATTGATAATGTATTAGGTACGAGTACGGAACGCTGATTAAAAAAAAGTAATACTGAATTGTTTAATTTTACTTAAAAAAAAAAAAAACATTGTTGGTACTGTTTTCGGTAGAGTATCGTATCGTAAACAGACAAAAAATGGTTTATAGGATTTAGTAATTATCTTATACATTGGTCCAATAAATAAATGCATAAATAATTTTAAAAAATCTCTATTTAAACGTAAGTATGGTAAAACTACAACTTTCCTATAAAATAATGTCAAAAGTGTGTAGTCAAACGATAAAATTATAAGTGTCTTGGTTTTTCTTTCAATTGTTTCAAATTACCGCTGTCTACCTTCATAGCCTACTTGAAAATATTACTTTGACCTAATAATTAACAATAAAATCTCGATATCTCGGAAAATATCAATTCTAGGTGAAAAACAGCCTGAATGTTTTCGAAAGAGAATTAAATTTTCTATAAAACGGTTTAAAAAAATATAGGGCATTGTATTTAAAAAAAATTAGTTATTGATGTTTAAAGTTTCACAAGTTTGACCAAGCGTAAAAAACGCCCTGTATAATATTTTAAAAATGTAGGTGGTGCAACCTGTTACATAATCTATTGTCAGTCTTATCTCCAAGCGAATTTCTTCAGACTTGTCAAAGTTTTCAAATGTTGAAAATTTTTGAAAGTACTGCATTTTCATGAAAATGCAATTTTCACGAGAACGGTTGACTTTAGACCCATATAACCTTTTACATTTTTTGAAGTAAATTTAAAGAGGAATCCAAGAATGTAAAAATATACAGGGTGTTCCATAAGAAAAAGTATAACTTTGATATGGCACTCTTTTTTGGAGCACCCTGTATATTTGAAAATATTTTTAAATTGTAGCCCTTATTGACTTACATAATCTAACAGCGACAGAAATTGGAAAATATAAACTGTTTCGCCATAAAACTCCGACGCGTCCGTCGTGACTCACCCTGTAGATATAAAAAAAAAGTTAATGCTACTAACTTACGGTAGTGAAACTGGGGTCCTAAATGACAGAACCAAAAGCAGGTTACAAGCAAGTGAAATGAAGTATTTAAGAGCGGCTGCAGATGTAACTAGAACGACCAGAATTGACAATAACGAGAATGGTTCAAAGGTAATTATGGAGAGTAAAATTGAAAAAAGCCAACTAAGGTGAATGGTCATCTCACAAGAAACAATTAATGTACAATATTGAATCAAGGGGAGGGGGTGTTGACTAGAGCAGATAAGAGAGTGGCCCGGAAGTACCTGGAATGGGGGGATAGCCAAGAAACGCTAGCGAAGGACATACGGGGATGGAGAATTTTCTAACGCCTTGTCGAGCAAACTCATCAATTATTTTTAAAGTATTGATAATATTTCATATTTTTTGTTTTATATACCAGGGGTTTGGAGCAGCCCATTTTTTTAATTGCTCCGCTCCAGCTCCGTTCCATGCTCCAAATGTTGTTAACATTAAAAAAAAGTGTTTGATTAAAAAAATTATTTTTAAAAACAAAGTTTTAATTTTATCGGATATGTAAAAGTTGGTCAAAAATAATAATATTTGACCTAACAAGTGAAGTTAATAAATGTTTAAAAAAAGAAATTATTGATCTTCAAACGTTGAAAAAAGAAAAAAAACGTAGTTTTTCAAAAAATTTTACCTATAAACTGGAGCAGCGGAGCAATCAAATTTATTTGCTCCGGACTCCGCTCCTACTCCGGGTAAAAACCCATTGCTCCACTGCTCCGTGCTCCGCTCCAAACCCCTGTTATATACAATGGCGCCATACTGTTTTATTTCAACTTTCCTCTGATATTGTGTTTTGAAGATAGTTTTTCACTATTTTTAACGCTGAGAATGTTTTTTTCCTCAATTCATTTAAAATAGGAGTAGTGAAAATATTATTTTTAATAGCTTCAATATTTGGAAATGGATGAAATAAAATGAACATGTATTAATTAGGAACAACCGACTAGTGAAAATAGTAAGAAGCAAATCACCCGCGGAAGAAGGAAGTGTAGGCAAATCAAACTGTTAACATAATGTTTAGAAAACAGACCGAATTAATACGAGAGTGTGTCTAGCAGCGCATTCTAGCAGCGGCTTCTTGACATAGTGTCAGCCTTACAATAAGCTCCACCCGCCTAGATCTAAACTCTTTCCACCTACAGCGAGCCATATGTCCGTCTTTATTCTTAACTAAACGCGCTACTATTAATCCGTTCAAAAAAACATGGTGTAAAACCTTTTAAAACTCAACTTACGATCGTGTTTTAATTTGTTGTTGTGATAAACATTACCTATAAATATTTGAACACAAGATAAACAACAATATACTACATAACTGCTGATTTTATTATTCAAATATTTATAGTGTTTATCTCAACAACAAATAAAAAACCTTCGTAATCTGATATACCTACCAAATGAGTTTAAAAGGGTTTTACACCTTGTTTATCTTTTGTTTTTACAGCCTACTGTTTTTCTTAAAAAAACAAACTAAAAAAACCTTTGCTTTTTAACCCTTATAAGTATATTTAAAATGAGAAAAAAAAATAGGAATTTAAATAAGTTAGCCAACTATAGCTTCCATTTAAAAAAAGTTAAGTTTGTGTAATAACTATTTAACGACGAGCGTTAAAAATATATATTTTTTAATATAATCGAATTTTACGTAAAAATATCTGAAAATAATCTCCGTAAGTTTTTTTTATCCTTACAACAATAGCGAAGATATGACAAATAAAACACTTTTTTCTAATAACTCAAAAATCCTAAATAATAGAATAGTTTTGAAAACGGTTCTAAGCTTGTCTCAAAAAATTGCACTATTTTGGTAATTTAGCCGTTTCTCAATCTTGAATATTAATCGAGATACCCATGTAATCCCATCGAATTTGGATCACCCTGTACATTTATAGCAATCTGCAAGATTGAACAAATGTTTGAAACTGCTAATGTAGCATAACCACCTACCACGTTTTCTTCATGTCCGCTATTTTAGTCTAGTATAGCTTAGATCTTTTTATCAGCAAAAGCTTTGTATGCGTTTCAAGTTTTTTTGGCGTGATTCTTGGTAAAATCTTTTTATACCATAATATTTGAAAAGCAGCGTCCGAAATTCAATTTCCTGTTTAACCAACCACTGACATATCTAACATACTGCTTTCTGTTAACTGCACATCACTTTTATGATCAAGTTAGTCCTGAACTGAAAACATGCACAACAAACATTCTTACATCTGTGGATATGTAACTCACCATAGATTCTCTGGTACGTATCTCTTAGCACATCATATGTATTGTTTACTTGACCAATTGAACTTTTTGAACTTCAGACGACTTCAGTTTAAAGTTATTAGTTTATTGTTACAAGAAATTATTAGGTTGGGTTAATCTCCCACCCGATTTAGGAGAGTCGTGAACGTAAAAAGCTATTAGCTTATAGACTATACAAACATTTCACTTCCTTATTGCTACTATAACTAAACTATGCAAATTTAGGTCCATTTGATGATGATGTGTAAATCTCTTGTTGAGTTTATGAACGTAATTTATAAAAGGTGTTTGGGTTTGTACTGATCCGACTCAACTTTGTTTATTTTGGGTTTTATGGTGTAAACGAATTAAATTGGGAGCAGCTGTAGGTTAAGATATAAGTGAGCATAAGGTTAAATTGTAAAAAGGAAACCTCAAGAAGATAATAAAATAGTAGGTCGTTTTGTTTATAATGTAGCAGAATATAGAAGGTTTATGATTCAGGATTTAGCAGTCGTCATCGTTTTTGTGATGGTACTGCTAACCTTATTTTAAAGCTTTTTCGCTCTAGGGTTTACAAAGTTGAAAATAACCAGTAAATATTGTACAATTTAGTAAGAATTTACGTTTATCAAAAAATCTACATAAATGGATCAATCAAAATTAGTTACACATAAGGCTTAATATTAATCTAAAGAAATTGTTAAGAATAAAAAATATGTTCTCAAGTTCTTAAGTTTTAAGCTATAAATTGTTTAGTAAGACGTTTTCATTTTCATTTTTTTAAATATCAGGTAACTTAAAACAATTCCTTGGAATAATTGTTGTCTTCCTATTCTTTTTATTTTATAATTTTTGGGTTAGTTACTATTTGTTTTTTTAAGTGAAATTTTTTTACTAATTGACATTTTACATAAAGGGTAATTATTCGTTTTCATCATTATTTAAAAGTCGTCATAACTTTAATTTAGATATTTAATTGGCATTCAGTTGTGCAACTTCAAATTTATTTTGCAAACTTTGCGGAATTTCATTGTTAAAACGAAATTGTTTGGACGCGAATTTGAATATTGTCAATAAAGCCGTAGATTATTAAGAACTGGTATGCAATATCGTGACTTTAAATGAAAACTCTTTAATTTTACGTTAGCTTAATCCACTCAAGAAAGTTTGGTTTAGATCTGTCCACCATAATGTCAATTTTGTACTAACCAAAAACGCACCGTACAGACTGTCTCCTAAAAGAATCTCTTTTGCCTTTAAATTTTAATAAATACTCAAGTCGTTAAAATATAGTGAGGTGGACCGTGGACCGTATTGTAGATCGGCTCGTACTGTTGGGAAGAGTACTTATTACTCATATATTTATTTATTTTTAGTTGTGGCTCGTGATCGTTTTTTGTTTTTTTTATTGAGTGTTTAAGGACGCTTCGACATCTATGGTCACTAGCGTCCGGGAGGAGGGGGCGGGGAACAAGGAAAGGGTGGGTAAGGTAAGGGTAGGTGGAAGTACTGTCACAGCATTTGCCTATAGTACGTAGAGGAAGCCACCTGAAACCACTACGATGACAGACGGCCGTGGGATTCGAACCCACGACCTCCCGATTAACTCGGAAGGTTGCTTACCAACCAACCACCGAGCTCGGTGTGATCGGTTTTAATAGGTGGATGAACCCTAAAACGTTGTTTCACGTAGTGCACAGGTCTAGAGCAATTATTACTAGGGGTGGGCGATATATTGATATAATTTTGATATCGATATCGAAGGTGGATATATCGATGTTTTGATATTTCGATATCGGATGTCGATATGTCGATATCGACATGCCGATATTTGACATTATTCAATATTTTTCGATATTTCATGGTATGGATGGCGAGGAGCATTTTTTTAGGTCACCTCTTTTTTCAGTTTTCTAGTAACTTTTTTAGCTCTCCGGCCCTCGTCAAAATATCGATATAATTTCGATATTCGATGTCGAAGTTTCGATATCGCCCACCTCTAATTATTACACAGTAAGAAATAAACAAAACACGTTAACTTTAACAACAAACTCTTTGATTTTTCGACTGAGTGTACATTTCTCGGTGGTTGGTCCTGAACTACCTAAGCGCGACCGTCCTAACATTTGGGGTCCATATGGCCCTCCGTAGTCATTGTATATGTATCCTTGTCTATCTTTCCTGTAACACATATTGTACGAGTAGTGTGGCCTAATTATGATGTACAAATGTATCAATAAGTCTTTTTTTGATTGACAAAACCCAAACACTGTATTACACATCAAGTTATGACCGTTAACGTTAAATTGTTTTATTACAGTTAAAATCCTCGTAAATGGGCCTGTTTGAAGTTTTACATGTTTTAATAAATAATTTTACGGTGTTTTATACTTATTCGTTTAAAAAATATCCTAAATAAGATAACATTGAAGTAGCCTAAAAATAATTGATACCAATATCATTTAATTTTTTTTAAATCTTGATTTATTTAGAACCATTTTTTATTCTTCAGTTTTTCTTGAAAACCCTACAATTTTGAGTAAAACATAAAATAAGTCAACATGCACCATTAAATATTCTACTATTAAACTATTCATTTTGGTGGTTACCATGGTTTGTTTAAATTTCAAAATTAATTTCAAACCGCTAAAAAATTGTAATTAAAAATCAAACAGGGGTCGCACATTCCAGTCCCCTGTGAAGGTGGGAGATGATTTAAAATATTACTACGGGAAACCTTTTAATAAGTACAGGGTGCGTTTTATGTTCCAGGCTGATGTTTTTTTTTAATAACTTTTAAAAGAAACACAATTTTATAATTTATATTTTATTGATTGATTATATGGTCTTTAACATTATGTAGGGAATATAATGTTGGTCAGGTGGCCGCCTCTGGCCGTGGCGCAAACGCGAGCTCTTTCGAGCATATTTTTCATAACATTTTCGCAGACTTCTGGTGTTATTTCAGCAATTTCTTTTCGAATGTTGTCCTTAAGCATCGGGATTGTGGTTGGTTTGTTGGTGTACACCTTTCCCTTCAAGTACCCCCATAGAAAATAATCGGGGGCGGTCAAATCGGTGGATCGTGGAGGCCAGTCGATATCACCACTTTTTGACATTATTCGGCCGTGGAAAGTTTCTCGCAAAATTTGCATCGTAGCACGAGATGTGTGTGATGTGGCACCGTCCTGTTGAAACCACATGTGCTGTAGGCCCAACATGTCACGATAGCGATCACCAGTTACTGTTACAGCATTGCCTCTAGCATCCTCAAAAAAATATGGTCCAATGATGCCACCGGCCCAAATGGCGCACCATACAGTCTTTGGCTTTATCTCCCAGTGTATACAAACTTTCAAAATTATTTATTACACGCTGAATGGTTGACTTGCTTGGCACATGATTAACACCAAAAAAAGCAGGCAGTTTTCTTCGCGTATTTACAATTGAACAATTATTTAAAAAACAATGTTTTAATAACTTCAACACGTTGTTGCGGAGATAGATGTTCCATAATAAATTGTTATCGCCCACTCTACACGACGGTCAAATATGAACTGTCAAATGACAGCCAAATTAAAATGGCGGCCGAACAAAATCGGCCTGGAACATAAAACGCACCCTGTATAAGACTTCTACCAAATATCATTCTCCTACATTTCTCCAAATTTGAGAAATAAAATACAAACCTAATTTTATCGCTCCTTTTTAGGGGCGTGTAACTCAGAAAGAAGACGTCTAAGGAAAAAAAAATATGTATAAAAGTCCCCCTTAATTTTCGATAAGGAATCATTTCCTGATTTTTTTCGCAATATTTAAGAAACGCCCTATATGTTAAATAAATACATATTAGATTCACAGTTGTGCTCAATTTTTGTAACAATTAACAAAACAAAACAATTTAAAATGACAATTTACATTCATAATCGAAGCATAAAATATCATTAATTCTTTTGAAGAGATGAATAAAATTTCTTTTGAATAAATGAATAAAGAAGACGTATTCATTTCAAATTCTGCATTATTTAGCTATAGCTTCATCAAACATAATCAAGTCATCGGGTGTTTAATAGAAAGGCGCACGATACCCATTTGACAGAATAAGCTGAACGCTGAACATTGGTTTGTTCACAAATTTAGGACAATCAATTATTGTAACAATTCATTATACATTCGGAATTACGGCATTCAACATAAGTGGCTTATAACATCGATAACGCATTGTAGGTAAAATATCCAAGTATAATACGCTTTTTATGTTAAAATTTTGTATTGTGCCAAGCTATTAACGAATATAAAACCATTGTTAACGAGAATGGGAAAAAAGGAATATAAACGAGACAGCTCGCTTATAGCTGTACAAGATATTTCTAAAGGAAAATTTAACGCATAATTTGAATAGCTGTAAAGTTAATTTAAGTGATTCGAGAGATGTAATTTTAAGTGTTTTATTAAAAATTTCACTTATTCTATTTATTTGTTTTTGTCCAATTCTCATTTCAGTGTTTCGTCAGTTGCGAAAATGTTCCTTATTTGTTTAACGTTTTGAATTATTTGAATTATTTAAATGATTATTAATAAAAATAAACAAATCTTAAAACTGGTCTAGCATTTCTATAAGAGATCATTCGAAAAAAATATAAATGATGTTTAATTAAAGTTATTTATAGTTTGTGTTTATTTTGAAAATAGTTATAGATATCAACAATGTAAGATTACCAATAATAAGATAAAACTACAGATTCTTAGTGTGCCTAGTCGACTATATAGATTGATTATTCCGGGAACAACTGAAATAATGATATGAACGAACAGATATGTGTTAAAATCAGAGCAAGAAACCGATTAACCCTATTTTTTTCCAAAATTTTGGGATTTAAGCTAACTCAAACTAAAAAAACCGACGACTATTCAAAATATATTTTAATTGGTTTTTAAACGATATTATATCAATACTTTTAAAATTACATTATGAAAATAAGTAGCACTTTATAGAAGATCATTAAATTTATTGTTCATTGGGCTTTAATCAACGCACCCTTAATCAAGAGCTGTATTTTTACTGTCCGTTGCTTTATGTTATGTATAGGTACCTACTACAAAATAAACAAGTTGGAACAATTTTTTTGTTCAATTCTTGTCTCTATCTACTTTAAACGATTTCGCTATTAAGGTAGGTAAGTACGATGTCACTATTGGGCCTGTTCATTACATAATACAGGGTGTCCAGTAGTCCAGTTTAAAATGAAGTATATAAGTATCTCGGAAACCGTTAAAAATACAAAATCAGTTAAATGGGGAAAAAGTTGCGCAATTACATGCGTTACAATAATCCAGTTTTACATTTTCAATAATTCATCCTGTGACGTAGTACCACGATTAAAACGAAAAATGTACATTTTCTTAACACCTCCATATTACCTTTATTTGAAAAGATGTGTGCCCCAAATTTTCAGGATTGGAGAAGTAACTAGTAAGGATTTTAGAAATGACATTAAAAACATTATGGGCCTACTGTGTTTCGCGCGGTCATACCTAACTTTTGTTTTTCTTATGGACGCCATATTGGATTTTTGCATTTTAAATCTCCATAACAAATGTATATTGCAACCATATAAACCATCCGTATCTTTAACCTAGGGAAAATATCATTTCTCCTACACAGAATAAAGCACTCTAACATTTCATATTTATGCTTATTTGAACAACGATCCATTGAAAACTCGGAAATCACTAACTTGTTTGCACTACAGAAAAATATGTATTATTTGACAGTTGTTAGAAATAGTCGTTCAATTGTTTAATCACTACACCAAGGTCTACTGCAGTGAAACCTTAATTTTGCAAGTTTTCATATTTTCCCTAGGTTAAACATACTAATGGTTTACATGGTTGAAATACATTTGTTATGGAGATTTAAAAAATGCAAAAATCGAATATAGCGTCCATAAGAAAAACAAAACTTGGGTATTACCGCGCGAAACACAGTAGGCCTAGAATATTTTTAATGTCATTTCTAAAATCCTTATTAGTACTTGTCCGACCCTGAAATTTTGGCGCCAAATTTGTTCAAATAAAGGTAATATAGAGGTTTTAAGAAAATGTATATTTTTTTTCATCGTGGTACTACGTAACAGGGTGAATTATTGAAAATGTAAAACTGGATTATTGTTACGCCTGTAATTGCGCAACTTTTTCCCCATTTAACCGATTTTATATTTTTAACGGTTTCCGAGATACCCATGTACTTCATTTTAAATAAAATAGTTTCTTTAATTTCTTTCAAAAAACGGTTTAAAAAAATGTCTAAAAAACTAAACTGTTATGAGTTTTTAAATTAAAAATTAATTTTTAATTGTTTTTTTTTCTCTCTTGCTCTGGTTATAGTAATAGTATCTAATAAATATTTTATGTGATTTACAATTTACTTAACCTTAAACGTTGAATTTCATTAATTATTTCATTCCAATTATCAGAACTAAATACAAACTTTGGCATTGTAATTAAAATCGCTGATGCCAACAGCATTTTAATTAAACGTTTTGGCACTCGTAACAGGTTTTCGACTTTAAACAACTTTTGTAAATAATATATCGCAGAAATGGAACTTAATCAAACGACAAATTGATTTTCTTGAATATAGACACGCATTAAGTTGCAAAAATTAAATATAATAAAAAAGGTAAACAATAAAAATTTAATGATCATCTCGTATTTGCATCGGTAGTATCATTCAAATCTTGAATCGTTCAACGCTGGAATGACTCAACGCGGGAATCATGCAACGATGGAACCATGCAACACGGGAATCGTTCATCGCTGGAAAGCTCAAATCTGGAACCAGAAATTAAGAATTTTTGCTACCCTCTATATTACAACAGCCAAAGTATAATATAATTGCAGAACACTTCGTTTTATATTTTGTCTTAACTATTGTACAGTGGAAGATAAAAACATCGTATTAATGGTAACTCAAGGGCTACAAATTGGGGCAAAGTTGCGAGTAATTATAACGCTTAGTTAATTTTAAAAAGAAAGTAAAAGAATTTACTAAGTATTATAATTACGCAACTTTGCACCAATTTGTAGCCCGTGAGTTGCCATTAACACGATGTTTTTATCTTCCAATGTACAATAGTTAAGACAAAATATAAAACGAAGTGTTCTGTAATTATTTTATACTTTGAGTGTTGTAATATAGAGGGCAGCAAAAATTCTTAATTTCTGGATTCCAGATTTGAGCTTCCCAGCGATGAACGATTCCCGTGTTGCATGGTTCCATCGTTGCACGATTCCTGCGTTGTGATTCCAGCGTTGAACGATTCACGATTTGAATGATTCTATCGATGCATTTTCCAGATTTCAACATTCCATATTTAAATGTTCTAGATATGAATGGCTTGCCAGTAAGATTATGATTAAATTAAAAAGTTCACTCGCAGTAAATAGTATTGTTAAACTGTCACGTTTAAATAGTAAGCATTTACGTATCGAGGTCGTAAAATTTGTATCACTGCGTACATTACTCCGTCGTGTTTTCGGATGTCCGAGAACTAAAGGAAAATTGGAAATGACACCACGAAGTAACAAGATAAATCGACTCCAGTCTTGGTAAACGGTGGAAAGCCTAGGAAACGCATAAGAAACTTAATTGGACCAGTGTTTGTTCATTTTGTTGAATTTTAGTGCAGTGTTTTATTTCAATTATATTTAATGTAAACAATGAAAATACAAGGTTGGTTAAATGGGACATATGTTAGCCATTAAGGAGAGTATTTTAAACGAGATATTGTTTTGTTTAAGAATTTCACGGCTTGCGTGATAAAAAGAAAAATCCGAAATCGATTAAAATTTTTATCTTGACCATCGTTGCTAATACACAAAAATGCCATAAAAAAAACAATTTGCTTGATATTATTTGCTGTAAAATGGCAATAGTCAATTTTTATTTATAAATTACCGTGCGAGATATTTATTGACACTTTTTTAATGGCAGTCTTAGTAGGTGATAACTAGGACATAAAGATTATTTTTTCTCTTTACCATGATGTAATACTTTATCTGTCGATATACAAAAATTACTTAAAAAATTGCAAAATCTTGGGATAAAAATCAACGTTGCCTTGGAATAACAACAATCGACTTCCATTGTTTTATTTCGACTCTTGCTAGTCTATCCTGGCACCGTTTAAACGGTGAAATTTAAGCAAATGTAATGTAAAATTTACTAACAACAATAACAGCCACGATATTTAAGGTTTAAACTTTTGTCGATTTCTGTGTTCTTGTTATATACCAAGCAAGCCATGGAATTTTTTAACAAAACAATATCTTGTTTAAAATACACTCCTAAATAGCCAACTTTTGTCCCATTTAACCTAAAATTATAAATATGTATCAGCACGTAAAAAAATAATGCAGTTAATTTGAAATATTTCTGATCTATTTAAAATGGGAGATAAACTATACATTACTTGACAAAAGTAACAAATTCGTGCTGTGTATTTTGCATGTTTCCACACCGACATTCACTCCTGGTAAGACTTTTCCAATAAAACAAGTGAACTTAGATCAAATTGCTCTCAAAATGTTCACACATTCGCAGAATTTCTGTTACGTTTCATATAAAAGATATTGCTATGTCACAAGTTATACCCCGAAGCAGAACAGCCATATCAGAATTTTATTTTTGTACTAAACTTCAGTTTGCCAGCGGGTCTGATTCATTTTATTTTACATGAAACGTAAAACACAATATTGTTGCGTTTTTACTGAAATTGATATTTTACCGAATGATATGATTGTTGCTGATTCTGCGGTATTTAGGTTGTAAAAAAAAATAAAGCATAGCGAATAACTTTTTACGTACATTTTTATTTAGCTCATAATTAAATTCCACAACATGGATGTAAAATAGAAATAAAAATGAATACCTACGCTGATGGTAGAAAGAGCTTATAAAATCAAAAAGCATTTTTTTAATGTAAATAAACAAGCAGTTTTTATCGTGCTAAAAAACTAGTTCCATTGTGGCGAATACAACTGTATTTACCAGTTTATTAATAAGTTAATCTTTGTACGCAGTACTTATTATTGCTGACCTTACAAGTCTGATGAAATTATATTTATTTTTTGATTTAATTTAAAAAAACATTAAAATTACTAACGATTCGTCTTGATTGCGTTTGATTTAACAATTTTATTATATAAATTTTGCAGGTAAATCAATATAAAGCAACTCTCTTCAATAGCTTTCGGCGTTATCTCTACACACAGTCATTCAGTGTACAACTTTGTTCTCGGCAAGTTTTAAAAAGTTTGCCTTCACACTGCTTACAGCATTTTTCACCCTATTTTACCAACAGACTTTTCAAGGCTAAACCTAATTATGATTTTGACCACTGAAGACTCAAACCGATTTCGTTACAAAAATTCAATGATCTTCTAAATCTAAATTGTTACTTTTTTGTACTACTTGTCCTTTTATTTCAGTAACTAAAATGACTTACACCTTGTTTACCGAACACACACTTGATTATAACTTCGTACGGTGGTTATATGTATCAGCTTGATATTAACTACTAGAATAGTTGTATAGCAGCGGCGTGCGGTCCATGGATGCGGCGCATCCCCTAAAATTCACGTCAAGAATATTTTTTTCCGTATCATATTTGAATTTCGTGTAGCTTTATTTCGCTTTGATTTTATTTTTTGTTACGTTGTAATTTTATTTATTATATACGATGTTTTGCTTGCTCGAAAATTTGCGTTATATAATCTACATCCAGCGAGCGGCTGACGAAATGCGTGCGATGCACAGCACTAACGATTGTGAGCCCGACTGAGGGAAGCTATGCTGATTGTGGATACAAAATTTGCGTTCTGGGCGCATGCGTACTGCGATGCAGTCCATAGCCTATTGCCCGTGTTGTGGCTTACTTTAACAGCTACGGGAAGCGATTACTCTCATGGTTCCTCTGTGTTAATATGATAGGGCAGCCGCACTCCTTTGTTATTACCGCACGCTGCAAAAATAATCATTTCCGTTGTAAATTGATTTTTGTTTACTTTCTTTAAATCAAGCTTGTTCTATTTAAATAAGCTTAACTCTATTTTTAGTGCACTGTTTCGCTACTTATAATTTTGCTTATTATTTAATACGACCCATAATATGGATGAAACTGTAGTTAATAATAATTGCAATTTTTGATTGAAAATTTAAAGAATATGAAAAGAATTTTCCGGATTTTCTATTACAATCACTTCAGCCAACTTATGGAAAATACTTTGATTTTATGAAGTTAAAAAGTCAATTAGTTTACGTGTACTCGACTCCCGACTTTCATTTAAAATCTATAAATTGCATAAAAGAATTAATTGTGAAAGATGGGTTAAAAGATGTTTTGACAGAAGTATTTAAATTAATACATTAATTTGCACTATACCTTCCACGAGCGCATCGGCTGAACGATCGTTTTCAACAATGAAAAGAATAAAAACATTCACCAGAAGCAGCCAAAATGACGATAGACTGTCTGCTCTCGCTTTAATATCAATTGGAAAAAAATTATTGCTAAATATGAAAAATAAAAAAAGATTGTATGATGTTGCTATAGACGAATTTTGTAAAAAAGATCGTAGAATAAAATTAATTTAAAAAAAAAAATTGTTCGTTTTTTTGGACAGCATCCCCTGGTTGAAAAGTCACCGCACGCCACTGTTGTATAGTATGTTACACGGATAGAAATCGGAGTTGAAATCTGCAACAAATGGAGAAAAGTATTCTATTATCGGTTCCTCAAAAATTTTTATTCTTGATAAAGGTTGGTGCATGGCTTAAAACTGATTTCAAGATTTAAAAAAATTATAAAATTACTTGACACTAGATTAGCAATTTTAGATATATTCACAAGAGTAAAGTGCCCTTATTCTAAGAATTGCAAAAAAAACTTCATAGGTAAAGATTGTTTAAAATTCAAAAATAAAACCAAATATGAAGTTTCACCTTAAAATTTCAAATTTTATTTTTAAAGTTATACTAACGTTCAAAAAGTTGCAACAAATGAAAAAGTTTTTATTGATTTGTCAGAAATTTTTATTGTTGTAAAATGTTGGTGCATACCTAAAAGTAATTTTGGAATGGAAGAAAGTTCACTGAAAATTTATATGGCACTACATTTTAGCGATTTTAGAAATAATCGCATAACTACTAAAGTACCCTTATTTTAAAAGTTTCAAAAAAGTTCTTCTTAATCGGTTCCTCTTGTACCTTTCGGAGTCGAGGTATGCTTTTCTATTTCTGTATTAAGTTTCTCCATTCCTGCCTCTCGTTAGCTAACTGTGGCACACAGGGCTGCGGAGTTGGTAAAAAAAATCCACTCCGACTCCTGATAATTTATTAGTTCGACTACGACTCCGACAAAATTAAATACTAAGACATTTTATGATGTGTGTAATATAAAAAAGAAAAAGAAATAAAAAGGAATTATTGAATATTTGAGTTTAAATTTTGCGGCAAAGGACCACCTTGCAACTTTTTGTTGTACTCGAAGTCGGTAGGTACATTTTTTCCGACTCCGACTCCACTGACCAAAAATTTCGTTCTAAACTCCGACTCCACAGCCCTGGTGCCACCTCTCCAGCTGACTCCTTTTTCTTCTAGTCTCTGCTTCACTTCTTTTTTCCATTTTATTCTTGGTCTTCCTCTATTTCTTTTTCCCTCCATCTTCATTTTCCATCCTATTTTCGCGTATCTACTTTCTGGCATGCTTAGTAGATGTCCAAGTCATCTTAATTGATTCGTCTCCATCTTTTTTAATAACTATCACTCCTAGGTTTTTCGAATTTTTTCGTTACTGATTTTATCGATTTTATGCCTCTATTCTTCTCAGAAATCTCATTTCCTGTGCCTGTATTCTTTGTTTTTGTTTTTGTCTTAGTGTTAAGTTTTTGAACTGTAGGTGAGAATGAGTTAAAAAAAGGTAAAAGGAAAAAATTGTTTAAAATTCAAAAATAATGGTTAATATAAAATATATTTTTTTTAAACTCTTTTTGTAACTCTTAAAAGGATTTAATTGAGAAATCAACAAGAAAAAAACGTTTCCATTTGTTGCAAACTTTTTGAGTGACTAAGAGTTCTTACAAAAAGTCGCTAACAACAAAATTCGCGAATCGCTTAAAGTAATAAATTATTAAAATTAAAAAAAAAAACTCTTTATCATTTCCATTTCTCAAACAAATGCTTTAAAGTTGCATATTATTACACGTTAGCTATATATCTATATCGTTGGTTCATTTTGTTTTTCATTCTCATTTTTTTAAATTTTAGTAACACGTTTTAATTATAGAACTGTTATACTTTTATATGAATAAAAAAGCAACTCTTTTAAACACTGGCTTACCAAATGACTAAGAGAGTAGACTTGGACTATTTTTAACTGTTCTTGTGGTTTTTAAGAGATGAGTTGTATCAATTTAATTAAATTCTTGTGCCACTAGACTCTAGAGACTAGACTATCGACTTAAGATTTGACCTTGTGAACTACTGATTTTAAAAAGAGAAAAATATTATACCCAACAAATACCTTGACGTATACATTATTTTACAAGAAAAAACAATGATAATTTATTTTTTAACTAAAGTCTGAGAAAGTGCTGAATTAGGAAATAATTCTGTAACAAAATCTAGCGTTTTATTGATGTAATTGAAAACACTTTCTTTTAAAAAATAGTGTTAGGATGCCTTTTTGAATACTTAATAACTGGGGCGTTAACTACTTTAGTTTACATGGTTCGCATTATTTTACTTACAAGTTTAGTGTTATTTATTAGGGTACTATCGGGTTCCCGAGGCAGGCAGAGGCTGAAGCCAAGCGATTGGTGCAAAGGTGTATGCAGCGTACATAAAACAAAGAAGCTTGTGCCACTGATAACATTTAATAATTAGTAACAATTATGTACTCACCGGGGGGGAACCCACCCCCGCGTGTGATGCTGGATCGCCAGGGTTAATATAAGCCCATCACCATATTACAGTAACACACAAATCTCCAATAAAGCCAAGCATAAAACAACAAGGTGGTCTCACTCGCACACAAAGCTGAAAGGCAAAGCATGGCGTCCCACGCATTATATAAATTAGCATGTGTATCAACATACACCCTGGATCTCATCCAGTCAACCCCTGGACAACACTCCAGATCAGCAACCTGGACAACAGCTATCAGACTCTCTGGTCACGTTGGGTACCGTTGGCATGCTTTGATGGCACCTGGGTGGACCCTCCGGTGTACGGCCGGATTCCTACGCTTACTGCGCCTCATCACCCAGGTGTACCCTCATAGGGCGGCTGCGGCCAGGTGTGGGCCAGGACACACAGCATAGACCCACCACCCAGGGGCACCCCCCATAGGGCAGCTACGGCTGGGGGTGTGAGCCAGGACACACAGCATAGACTCACATTCCCCAGCACTCTGTATGGAGAAATGGAGAGAAATTAGCAGCATGATTAATACATTACCAAATGATTGCAATCCAAAACACAATAACACAATAACATAATATTCCCCAATAACTGCAGTGTTACATAATACTCTATCTAATATAACTGCATACTGCATGCACTACACAATGCCAACCCTTTTTATGACCACATAGCATCACATACACGTAACATGTATAATTCTAACAACTTATACTAAAGACTGTCGAATATGAACTGTATATCTCGAGTGCCCCCCGCAAGGGGTTGCGTCTGGCCGATACATAATATAAACAGTTTTGGGTCACTTTACCTGCCTCCAACGAAACCAAGAACTAAAACGCAACATACTATCTTTGTTTAAATGTAACATATGCTTCAGTGTATAATGAACGTAATTATTAGCATCTTAAATCCAATAACTAATTTATCTTAGTTTATCGAATATCGTAAACAGAAAATAAAGGTAAAATACCTTAGACAAAAATATGAGCCTTTCAATAGTTAACACGAAGATGCTCAGACAGAAACTGTCGCTGAAATATGCTAATGCGAAAAATGTGCGAGTTATCTTCCAATCCATATGTATTTTTTATAAACGAGAATTAATCAGACACTAACATGCATCGACATATTATCAATCGACCAACCGGCTTGATTGAAGGTTATTTAACAACTCAATAAAAACAACAAACACTGTCCAGTTCAATCAACTTTGACATTCTTAATGAATAAGGACAAAGAACTTCCAAGATATATTTGCGAACCAGACGGGATTTCGCAGAATAAAAGAATTCGTTCCGACGATCTTTTTCTAGCTATTTTTGTATCATAATTGCATTGCTGTAAATATATTAATTGAAGTGACCATTATTGCGTTAATATTAACTCATCGCTGTGACTAAATGAAAGGAATTTAATGATATCGTCGCACCCTTAGCGGTTTTCTTGGCAAACTTAAAAACATCAGCAAAATCATGAAAGCACAAGCTATGACATCAGCAAGTGTAATCAGATTATTCCTCTGCAAAAATTGGGACATTTAGAAGCCGATTAGGACCAGCAGCACAAAGAAAACGAGATCTGTCTAATTGAATCACAAAAATAAGTGTAGGCTCAAAGAAAATTCCAAGAGGTTTTCCTTGCGGTGTTTTTAAAATTGCCTTTTTTAATTTCTGAAAGTTCCCGCGGATCGAAACCGTTTTGAAGTTGAAAAATGTGACTTCAGCGTCGGTCGACGGACGTATTTCATTTTAAATAAAAAAGGGAACATCAAATACAAATTTTCTTACACATAATCAATCAAGTGTCACCCTTATTTATTCTGCCGCACTCGCATATGGAACGCAATATAGGGATTGTCGGAGGGAAACGTCTGTTTATTTATGTCAGACAACCCGAAATGCCGCGTAATCCTAACAAGACAAAATATGCGTGTAAACATTCTGTTTCTAATTTATTAAAAACAGAATTTATAATGGGTCTGTTTTGATTTGCTTACAAAAAATACGTGAACCAAACAGTAGCATAATTTCTTCACTTTGAAGTTGAAAAGTCGAACAAGCTTATAATTTTATGTATTTTGTTGATACAAAAATTAATTAGTAGTATCCTTATTTGTTAATCTGAAACAGGTTTCTTCATGTTACCTATTTGGAATAATCAGTCTAGCTTTTAAATTGGAGCTTTTCCAGTATTGTGTACACTTTACGCGTTTTTTCAATGTATATAGAACATGTGCCCTTTTATACCTAGTGTCCCAGTATCGGGTGTATCAGTTTGGTGTTCTCATCCCTATAATTACTAAACCATTTAACTTGGGATAATGAAAATTGGTAGTCTTTTATTATAAACAATTTCACATCTTTTGGCACTACTGCGACATGTAAATATTAATTTGTTTTTCTATTGTGGCTCAATATTTTTTCAAACAGCAGGTCATAATTTTTTTAAAAAAAGGTAAGCTGTTTAGTTTAAAAGGATGATACTTGTAGGTTTTTAAAATTCTTTGAATTGACGAACGCGAAATATTCGTTTCGGTTTCGATTTGTCTAATTAAAATATGTAAATCAACTTCTACTTTACACTACACCTTTACAGCAGTGTTTACCAAAATGTAGTACGCGTGCCCCTGGGGGTATGCGAAAGGGATTCAAAGAGTACACGGTAGATTTTTTGTTTTCCGTAATCAGTTTTCAGTTGTAGAAATGTAGCTAGATAAAATAGTAGCTATTATTTGAAACTAACACAAACTAGTCCTATTTTCGACCGAGAGGGTTACGCCGGTAAGACTAAACTCTCAAAGGGAGTACGGTTGTAGTTTGGCAAACACTGCTCTCCGGAATGATCTTATCGGTAGCGGTCCTCTATTTAAAAATTTTCTTTTTCCTATTAAAAATGCCATGCTCCCGTTAAGTTTTGAAAACATTTTGTTAGAAGGAGTAAAACGCTGAATCTACGCGCTCGCGCTGCGCGACTATTTTGTTGAAATTCTCCATAAATTAAAATCATGTTCAACTTTTCTTTATTTGTTTACACATCTACCATGACGAACACAAAGTTGTCACAACTAATAAATGAAAAAATAAGTTTGGAAGCCTACCTTTACCTATCTAATGACATTTTACACATTTTTTAAATTTTTCCTATGTTGTACGTACATGCAGGGTTCTCGTTTTTCGAGGGCCACTATGGGGATCTCATAAACGGTAAGAGTTACGACTTCGGTTAAATTAGGGCAAATTTTTATATTCAGGTGCTTAATAATTTGATGCAAACAGAACTTATCTAGCTCATTTAGTTTTTGAGATATAGGGAAAAAAGTAAAAAAGTGGATTTTTGTTTTTTGTCCGTAACTTTTTCATTTGATGTCAAATTTCGTTTTTGTAAAAACATTTTCATGGCCACTTGTTGCAAGGAATCAAATTCCCCAATTATATTTTCCGTGCGACGTTTCGTTTTTTTAAAACCATCATCAGGTCAATTTTTTCTTATGGACGCTATATCTGATTTTAGCGCCAAACGAAAATATAATTGGGAAATTTGCTTCCTTGCAAAAAGTGGCCATGAAAATGTTTTTACAAAAATAGAGAAAAGGTTCATGGCGATTAGATATCTAAAACAAAATCATGGATATTTTTATTATTTTTAGATTTGTAACAAAAATGCTGAAAAATGTGATTTAGAAAAAAATTATTATCTTCCATACCATTGACGCTTTTTTAATTAAACTTGGTAACCTTATGTTTTTGCCATTCTGGGTTGAATGAAGTAGACAGAAATAGGCCTTCTAGATTTAAAGCTGCGATAGTCAACTTTTTTTATTTCTTATGGCCGCCATAAAAATTCGTAATTTCATAGCCGACGAACTTTTTTTTTAATATATCGCCCATTCCTATTAGTAATATAATGTATGACTTTTTTTTGTATTTTAATTGTTATTTAGAGCATTCACGATTTTGTTATAAATTCGCAACAAAAACTTAAAGCTTTCAAAATTTTTTTTGAAAAAAAATTATGTTAGCTAATTTTTTGTCTAATGGTGTAAACATCCAATATGGCGGCCATAGGAAACATAAAAGTTGACTATCGCAGTTTGAAATCTAGAAGGCCTAGAAAATTTCTGTTCACGTCATTCAACCCAAAATGGTCAAAAACATAAGGTTACCAAAATTGATTAAAAAGCGTCAATGGTATGGAAGATAATAATTTTTTTCTAAAATCACATTTTTCAGTTTTTTGTTATAAATTTGAAAATAATCAAAATATCCATGATTTTTTTCCGATTCTCAATCGTCATAAAAATGTGCAACTTTTCTCTAATTTAAGTGATCTCGTATCTCTTACCGTTCCTAAGGTACCAATGGTAAGCATCAAAAAATTTACCACCCTGTATAACCAATTAAATTGTGAGCCTATCGTAGAATTTGAAATAAAAATATTATGGACGGAAAGATTGACTAATGTAAAAGTGTTGAGGAGACTGACTAAACAAGGTGTAATCAGAAACAGTACCAATAAATATCGTCATCTAGGGAAAAAAGCAGAGGGAAAGTAAAGACCAGGGCATAGAAAAAACCTTATGGTAGAAAATTATAAAACAATAGTATGGACAGAATACTATGAGATCGCTTTATCGAAAAGCAGTTGACTAAGTAGAAATCAAGCGAAAAGGCACGTGAAGAAGAAAATAAAAGCCCTTATATTTTCGTACATCCACATTATCTATGTAAAACAGCTTGTTGTAGCGCTAGAATTAATAACGTGCTCGCATTAATTTAAGCATCTTTTTTTTCATTAGAAAAATATTTTATTAATTTTGTATACTTTTCACTGAATTTATTAAGTCTGCAGGATATACATCCCATAGCATAGTAAGATACGTTATTTGCTACGGATATTTTGAAATATAAAAGAATTTGGTCTTATTAAATCTGACGAGACTTATAGAATTCTTCTTTAAATATAAGTTTGTAAAAGGAGAAATAATATAATAAGGTGGAAAAATAAAAATTGAATTTTGCTATGAGAATCATGTTTAAATATTAATTTAAAAAACTTAGATATGCATCAGTCGTTTCAACTTTATATTATATTTTTGATTGAGATTTTTCCGTTTTATTAATTTTTTAAGAGATTTAACGTTGATGCACGACAAAAACGGCTGTGGAAAATTGTATAAAGTAAAATCGGGCTGATGAAACGTGATGCAAAGTGCATAATAAATAAGTAAGCAATTGCTTTAATATGCTTTTTAAGTTACTGGAAATCAGAGCCGGTTTTCAAAGAATAAATTAAAAACATTGCTTTTAATAACAACCACTTACAACTCTTGTTGAACAACATGCTTAATACACTGATTAAAAATGATGCTGGTTTCAAATCTTATCATTCAAATGCTTAAAACTAATGACCTTTCGAGTTAATTTGTTTGTACTTCTCGGCATAACGAGCTTTTTAATAAGTTTTATCTAAATTAAATTATATAAAAATAAATATTGGGGACTTTGGCGTTACCGTATTCGGTCGAGATAATAAAACCTTAATTAAGTTACGAAAGCCTGCTGTGCCGTCCTTAATTCAAATTTACTTAAAGTAAACAAAGTGGGGAAATTTTGAATAAAACATTTAATTACAGGAATCGTTTATTATACGGCAATAATAACCATTTCTGCCAAGTTATACAAAATTAATAACAGCCGAACAAAAATTTTAGCGGGCTGTATGGATATAACAGAATTATTAAAACATCGTTTTATCCAAAATAAACAGAATGTTCGGTGTTCATAATTTGGTTCGCAATAATTTAAACCTCTGCTGTAAATAGTCTCCGATAATATTGTATAAAAATCAACTTATGTGGCAGTGGAAGTTAGTAGATTGTTCGTTTTTGTCTACAATATAATATGCAGTGCTGCGCGAATTAATAAACACTAACAGAATAATAATCACACAAAAGCACCTTCCCAAAATTAATTAATTTACCATGTTTCAGTGTACAGAATTACAATAAGCTACCTTCTTATTTAAAGGGACGCTTAAATGAACAATGGGTAGAATTGCGTAAGAAATTAAGTTTCGTTTAAAACATTAACCAATGTGGAAAAGTTTTTAGAAAACGACAAATACAGTTGCACCCCTATATGATTACTCATTTAAAAACCTTCAAATTTTAAACAGTTCCCAACAATGAAAAAGAAGACAATGGCAAAAATTATCAGTCACAAAGGCGCATTGACGACCTTTAATTGCTTAAAGATAAATTTGATAGACGTTTTCGGGATCTAAAGGAAATCGAACCACTATTATTACCTATTTTTGGTGTTTTGGTATAAACTACACTTGTGCACAAATTTACGGTTGTTGAAAATTCTAAAATTGAAATTATAATTTTGAAAAATGACATTGAACTTAAAGCTATTGGAAATGATGCTTTTTGGCAAGCAGCAGACCCTGCTGTCATATATCAGAATCTTATAAAATGTGCGGAAAATGTAAACTTATTTTTTGCTTTTTTATACCTGTGCGAAATTCTTGTAGCTAAATATAATCAAAACAAAACATGCATGGTCTTCTTACCTATAACCAGGGTTGCCACACGTACTTTCGGTAGGACAGTCCTACAATTACGATAGATGTCCTACGTCCTACACTCAAGCGTACCTAATTGTCCTACATTGTACATGGCGATAATTTTTAAACAAATACAGTAGGATTTTTGCTCTTCACAACAAAATGACCCATGCGACGTTTTTTTTTTTTTTGCTCTTCACAACAAAATGACCCATGAGGTTTTTTTTTTGCGCTGCACAACAAAAATGACCCATGCGACTTTTTTTTTGCTATACAAAAATGTCCTACATTGAGCATCTCAACATGTGGCAACCCTACCTATAACTAAGTTGATGTTGATGAATGTTTGAAAATAGTAATATCTCCTTACGAACCAGATTTTAAAATACTATCAGAAAATATTTAGGAGCAAGTTTCAAATGAATTACAAATATATTGTAACTATATTAAATAAATGTATCGTGGTTTAAATGCCTACCTTTTGTGTTACATTTTTTTGCCATGAAGGGGTTGAGAGATTAAGTAGCCCACCAAACTTTTAAAATAGTTAAAGTAGCCCCCAGCCACAAAAAAGTTGGACACAATTTTCTCAGCGAATTTTTTACCATCTTCCAAATTTAGTCAATGACAAATGAGCTTGTTAAAATTGAGTTGAGTTTCTAACAAAGCGGTCATTAATAACAACTGAAACATCAAACAAACTAAACTAATTGGAAACGGATATATCGAAATAACAACAATTGGTTTCGCAGTTCGCAAACAACGGGTCTTAGACAGGTAGGTTTGGAATTATCTAGCCGCCCGTGAAATTAAACAGAATATCCAACTTTACCAACAATTCGATGCGGTTGTTGTATAATATTGATATCTCTATCTTAACCTAATCTCCTTTAAACGACCTTTGACTGTTTGTGTTGAGACAATAAATAGTAGATTAATTTTTTACTGAGTCAACTTTCAGTGCTACAAACAATAAAACGCATCTTAAATTACCATAATGTTAGCGAGGTTGCAATTATGTATTCTAATACAAACAAAGGTAATGGGTCTTTGATGAACAGCTGAAACAAAACTGCTATTGTTGGATCACGCCGAGAAACCCTAATCTTGTTTTGGACAGAGTACATGTTGATATATTTACAAATGGCAAGTGTAACCTAGCCAACATTAGTTAATCCCTTTGCTGCTCAAAAGCAGCTTAATTAAAGACATTCCGAAAATCTAAAGCTCATTTCCAAACAATTTAACAGGATTTTATTTGTTTAGGTAACTTAACTTGATAAATTTAATTTTATAAACTTTTATTTCAAGTTTCAAATAAATATTTCAATAAGTTGGATGGACTCTTTGTTTTTCTAGCAGTATATTTACCCAAAACGCCTTTTAAAAACTCAAATAAGAAATTGATAATGCGTCTATAAAAGACAAGATCCTATTTAGAACTCTTTTTTAAATGTAAATTGCCAAACGAGGCTGCACTGTTTATTCTCAGTACCTGCTTACTACGTATCTCTTTCGTTCAAGTTAATCAGGAGTTATGGAAGTCATTTTTATCCAACTTGTTTAACTTGGACCTTTCTTGTCGACTTAAATAGTAAAAAAGTTCAAGATGTGAGATCGAAAATGTTGGGCCAAAATTTATAAGACTATACCACTTGTTTTGTTACATTTTTTTTGTAAGGCGTTTTCAGTTATATCATACAAATTTAACATACACGCAAAGGTACTAATAAATTTTGATCTAATTTTTTAAAACTTGATGTGCTCTTATTATATTTATCCACAGTTTTTATAAGAGTTTTAGTGCACTGAGGTAATTTTTTATAATTTTTCATTTTCTCAAATACTTTTTAAGTGATGTTGGCGCTTGTTACAGTGTATGCTTTTTTGTTTTGAGCTATGTGGATGAATGTGGAAGCGTTTTATTTGCCCACTCCTTCATATTTCATAGCCAAGATTTTGTTTTTGTCTTTAAGCTTCTCTTTCCTTTTATTATGTCTTTTAACATATTCTATAGCAGTTCATATTCTTCGTGTCTTATCGTAAGCGGTTTTGCATGATTTGACGATCGTAACTAATTGCTGCTGTGTTCTGATTCTCTTTAATAACTTCTTAAGTTTTTACTTTTAGAATACAGCTTATTCTTTGCATCCTCTGTACTGTCTTATTTCAAAGTTTTTTAATACTTTATTGTCCAAGTCTCACTGGCGTATGATAATAAAGACCAAATGTAAAATTTTAATGTTCTTTCCATAATCTGCTCTGAAAGTTTAATATCGCATAGCATTTTAAGTATGACCATAACTCCGTTACAATATCTCTGTCCAAATATACAGGGTGCTTAAAATTCGAGTTTAAACTTGGGGATATCGCTCATTATAATAGCTAGAATGTGGATTTAAACTTGGCAAAACCGATAAATTCGGTGCTTATTAATAATCCGAAGAGATGTTGAAAATATGCCAAGCGGTATGAGAATAAAATGGCAAAAACCGGATAATACGATTTTTAAAAATCGTCTGTTAACTGCATTGGAGTAAAAAATATTTCAAATGTGTAAAAACATTCCTATGGGTGCTAAAAAGTTACGATGGTTTTCATAAAACAAAAACGGATCGACCTAAAGGCCTCTACTCACCTCTCAACTTGTAGGTACAACCGACCGACCATTTCGATAAATTGTATAGTTTGTAGACTGTCGGCCGACCAACCCGACAGTTGGACAAGTTGGAACGGTCGGGTGGCCAGGCCATTCAACAAGCCAACCGCCCCACCAGATTCCTTTATAGATAAGGACTATTAAACCAAAAAACGATCGCGTTTTGTAAATTTGATCTCTACGAAATGGCATCACAGCCGCAAGAAGAAAATATTGTTTTAAACAGGGGTTTGGAGCAGTCCAATTTTTTAATTGCTCCGCTCCAGCTCCGCTCCGGCATCCAAATGCCTGCTCTTTCTCCGCTCCAGCTCCGCTTCATGCTCCAAATATTGTTAACATTTTGTAATTAAAAAATTAGTTTTTAAAAACAAAGTTTTAATTTTAACGGATATATGAAAGTTAGTCAAAAATTACAATATTTGGCCTTAACAAACAAGTGAAGTTAAATACATCTTTTTAAGAACAAATCATTCATTTTCAAAGATAGTAAAAAAGAAAAAAAAAGTTTTTTTTAAATTTTACATAACAAACTGGAGCAGTGGAGCAATCAAAATTATTTGCTCCGGATTCCGCTCCAGCGCCGGGAAAAAACCCATTGCTCCACTGCTCCGTGCTCCATGCTCCGCTCCAAACCCCTGGTTTTAAACCTCTTGGAATGTTATGAAGAGTATAAATGTTTGTGGGACAAGGCATGTCCATAGTACTCTAACAAAGATTGTCAACAACAAGCTTACAAAGTGCTGGTAGAGATTTATAAAAATGTGTACAGTACAGCAACAATAGACGCTCTTTAAAAAAATTGAAAATATAAGACACTGCTTAAAAACATGAAACAAAATGAAAAAAAATTGTGACGTTTATGCTGTTTTGGTTGCACTGGTCAGGAGGTGTGAGATACTATCCAACACGGATGTCCCGACGGTCGGCTCCTACAAGTTGGATATTGAGTAGAGGCTTTAAGAAAATTTAGTGACTACCACCCAATTTGGCTTAAAAAGTTGCTTTGGCAATGTTGTTATACATTTGAAATATTTTATACTCCAAAGGGGTTAAAGTAGATTTTCAAAAATCGTATTTTCTAGTTTTTCCCAATTTTCTCCAACACCGTTTGAGATATTTTAAATTTCTCTTCGGATCATTAATGAGCACCGAATTTAGCAACTTTGTCAATGACCAACCTACACTTTAGCTATTATAACAAGCGAGATCCCCTTGTTTAAGCTCGAATTTCAAATACTCTGTATACATATAGCTGATTACGTTGTCTAGGTGCTTAATTTTTAAAATGACGTTGGATTTTTCGTTTTACTAAAAACCATCGTTTTTGTTTTGTTTTTGTTGATTGTAAGACCCATATTTCTACTTTCCCTATTTAGTATTTCCACCAATATTTGTAAATCTCCTGCACTTTTTACTGTTGTTGCAGTATAATCGGTATATCTAGTATTGTTAACTATTTTAGTATTTATATTAACACATTGGCTTCTATTTTGTAAAGTGTGAGTAGTCTTTAAATACCAATGGCAAAAGCACGTAACCTTGGCGTACTCCTTGTTTAATGTCTATTGTCTATGTATGTATCATAGTTTTATCATATTTAAATTGTGCGCAAGCCTTTTGACTCCAATACAGGTTTCTTATTATAGTAAGACCCTTGCTATCTAATCCTATTTTAGATAGTTTATCCAAGAGTTTCTTATGTTGTATTCTGTTAACAAAACATTTTTCATTATGTACAAAATTCGCTGGTCAAAAATAAACTATTTTTTATTTTTTGATACTTTATTAGTAAACAATAATTATATAAATAGCAGTATTTAGTTCCACTAATAATAACAAAGATAGTTAAAGAATCTCAGACAGATTAGGACTCATGTACACGTGAATAATTAAACTTAAGCATGCAAGAGACCAGAAAAATTGTACTTCCACACATAGATTTACAAGAACATAATTTTCATATACAATTTTTTTGTCGTCCAAGATCAAAAGACTGCATAATTGGTGCTAACACATAATTGTTTCGAGTAATTCCATTCAATATATGATGTACAGATGTGTCCTTATTTTTTTTTTTACTTTTTTAGATGCGCTTAATATATATTGATTTTTCTATCTATTAGTATGCAACATTAATGAATGTAAATATGCTGTAATAACATGTTAGATTAACATTATCGATTAGTAATTACAGTAATCAGATGCTGTTGTTAGCTTATCTCTATAAATTTTCTTCATTTAAATGTAAATTTGATGTTATCGGGTGTTTTTCCTTCGTCATTTATTTTATGTAAAAGATTAAAGTGACACTCAACTGGCACGCAATCTTTTATAAACGAACACATGGTGTGAACATGAGTTTTATTCATATATCACTATGGAAAAAAAACTCATCCCTTAAAAATTAAACACGCAGAAACATGCCGAAATATTCCCAGCGGCTACCACGCTTTTTTTAGAGGGATAAGATACTACCACAGTTTAAATATGCGGTTTCTAATTGATAGTTTAGTTATACTTCAAAAGAAGTAGGTACCGTTAAGATGTTATCATTAAAATGCAGTTTTATAAACACAGACAGGTTAATTTAATACAGAGAGAAGTGGAATAAAATCTAATGAGTCTTATCGTGTATGCAAATTTTAATGTCATGATGTGCAGTTTTGAACTCGATACATTCTAATGGCTAATTTTGCCGAATTAAGCGATGCTCAGGAGTGATGGAAAGATATTAGCCGGATTAATTTAGAGAAGTGCTTGCTTCTAGCTCCAGTCATTTCTTGGAAATATCCATCTCATCTACTTATCCTATCGCTAATCGTAAGCAAACAAATTATAAGGCATCATCGGTATTAATTAATATTTAAATAACTTCGCAGCAAAGTCTGTAAATACTGAAATTGTTAAGTAAATAGTTTTGCAGAAGAGTAAATTGTTTTCTTGGTCCTATTCTTAACACATGAACATAATACTTTTAATGCACGTTACACATTTATCAACGTCTTTTAGAAACACATGCCAGGTATTAAGTAGCTTTGTTGACAAAAACATTAAGTAATTGATGTGACTTTAGTGAAGATATATGAAATTTGTTGCAGTGAATTGTATATTGTATTTTAATTAACATTTTTTACGGAAGAATTATTTCAATTCGTAATAAGCAGTAAACGACAATAACTAAATTATCTTGAGTAATTAACTAAAATTTGATGTAGAATATTGCAAACGAATGAAAGTTTCGAAGCAAGCTATGAAGAATGATGAATATTTTTTTTTATTGGTTTACTAAAAAAATAAAATGCGAGTTACCAAGTCAGATGACACTAACTTATAGCCAAGCAAACACAATGTCGTCCCTTAAACTAATTTTTATATTACTGCGCGACACATTTAAATAAATTACGTGACTAAATTCGGACTGAAATCCTAAAACAACTTATCGCAGCCTTATCTTGCTTTAAGAAAACATTAGCTCACGAGTCAAAAAATGTGATGGATGATACTGTAAAGTGCAATTTTAAATTGCTCTGGTTTTGGCTATTTTACTAAATATGTTTAATAAATATCAAAAGCACCTGTTTTAGACTATATATTAAATACTACTAAATAATATCTTGTAAAAGCTATTACGTATGAAGCAGAAGCGGATCGTTAACTTTGAGGGCCCTGGACTAACACTGTTTGAGGGCCAACCCAATTAACCCAAGTTGTGGCGACTCATTCGGCATTTTGTCGAAAACTTTTTTTCCTCCTTTTTTAAATAGAAAACATTATAGGCAACAGATATAAAAGAACTTTTTATTTTAATTGATGCACTTGGATATCCAAGCTTTTATATACAGTTATAATGAAAAAGGGTTTTGTATACATAACAAACATCAAACATGAATAAAAAATAAAATGTTTAGGTATTACTTTTAGTAACAAACAAAAGGAAAACGAAACAACAAATGCTTAGATCAACACTAAGAAAAACAAAAACAAATATAAATTTATTCTCAAAAATAAAATAAATAAAACGTTCTAAGAGTTAGAATAATAAAGTAAGTATTTTCAATACATTAAACATATTTAAAGAGTAACTGCTTTGCATTTTTCGCTGCAAATTATTTTATTTGAACATCACATTGTAATTCTTTGGTTAAATCACAGTTTATGTTTTTATTCTAATTTTTTTGACCGCGAAGGGGGCCCTTTGGCTGCAGCCCATAAAGACCATGCCTAAATCCGCCCCTGGTATGAAGTACAATTTCATTATGCAGCTAATGTTTAGAAAAAACCTTTAATTGTTGATTGTTTATTGGAACAAATTACCATAAATTTAAAACACATTGTTAAAAGATTCTTTGCAGGATGTGAAAGCGTTTTAATTAAGCCATGTGTTTGTAAACACTTTGCTGGATGTATATGATGAGAAATTGCTTGTAAAAATAATTATGTCAACTGATTGTATTAATGCTGAATTAATTAAGTGATGAACTGATTGTAGTTTACTACTCAAATATAACTAATTATATGTATATCACTTCAAGACCTGGTGTAAAAAGTCGTCATATTTTGGATAAAAATAATTTTATTGCCATTGACATTGAGTAGTTTTAGACTTCTTATATTCTTTAATTAATACATGAAATCCGTTTGAAAATATTTATATCCTTAATTGGAAAGCGCTTGCTCGATTTGTTGCTTTTGCCAGCAAAGAGAAAAGTGAGAGATGAAGCCATAAAAACTATTCAGTTTAACAATCTAGCTTAAAACGGCACAAACTGTTAAAATCGTTGAAAATTATGTAATATTGGCAGCATTTTGCTGCATAATTTTTGTTTTTAACTGCGAGCTACAATGCCCAACAAGTATTTAAAGTAGTCTTTAATTAAGTCAAATTGTGTCGAAAAATGTTTCTCTTTCTTTTAAGCAAAACTCATTGAATTTTTTTTTCAATATAGAACCGCGTTTTTTGACCTATTCCGAACCGAAGTTTCGTCGCTGTTTTAATTATCTTTAGAGTATTACAAATATAAAACGACTTAACAGCTTAGTCACTTACATTTATTCAATATTTGTAGTAGGTACGTTTTTGCATGATATGTCTGGTCGTAAAATTTCAGAAGCAGTAAAACCAATCAGAAAATCAAGAAACTACACTGAGATTAGAGATGCGACTTTCTATTAAAAAAAACCGATTCTGCAACCTTCAAAGCCGATTAAAGTAATATAAATGTTGATAAAAACTTACAAAAACGTTTTTCGGACACTTGTTGATATAATAAAATTAAATTTATGCAGGTCAAGACACTCAATAAAAAAAAAAAACGTTCAAAAATTATTTGAGGTTATAAAAATGTACCAAAATATAGTGCAGTTGTAGGTATCCAGAATTGCTTCCTCCTTCCAAAAATGTGAAATTATACAGGGTGTTCCATTTGAAATAACAATCCTAGGGCCATTTCCAGCGAAACCGGAAGTGAAAGAATAGTGTAGGTACATATGTTCAATTGATCTGATTTTTCACACATATCATATGTCTAAAATTTCATTTAATTAAATATAAAACTAAAGAAAAAGGGGGGTGTATTAGAACCCGCATCATAGAATTTTTATTATTGTTATGATTTAGGTCCAATGGATTACAAAGTATACCGATAATCAAAACAATTTTCAAGTAAAAATTGTTTTTTTTTATCAAATATCCAATCAGAAGAACCCATTTAAGTCTTTTAAGTTACTTCCGGTTAATCACGAAAACCGCTATAGCGTCAGTAAATTCTACATATGCACTTTTGTGATAATTTTTTTCCCCCATTCTTGTCAGACGTCGCTTTTTCGAATAAAACTGCTGGTAAGGGTGGTCCGAAACAGCCTGTATATACACAATTTAAAAAAAATATATTCCACATCAGTTGTGAATAATAAATAGCAAGGGCTACAAGATTTATGTTCTGGAGTAGTTATAATTCCTTATGATTTTCATACACATAAAATATCTTTAAAAATAGTGCCGTACCGACATATTTTTCAAGGACTTTGGAGCGCATAGATATTTTAAGATGTGTTTACAGTAGCGTTACTTTCCTGTCAAATTGTCACCACTTTAATACCATTTTCAACATTCCAAAAGCAATAAATTATATAAAGCCAAATCAAGCACGTAGAGGGATCATAGGAGGCGACTGTGATATATTACCACTGCGGCTGTTTCAAGCTTGGTGCAGCGAATTGAAATACGCTTTCAAAGAAAAATTATGCGTCAAAATTTTTATTCATTTGGACCATATTTCAGCAAAATATATATGTTAAGTGATTTTTGTTCATTTTTTTAAAAATTGGTTCGAAAAAATCTACCTGTTACGTGTATCTTTTTTATGAATCAACTTGTGCTATAGTCTTGCATTAAATTAGTAGGCCATGTTATTTCCATTCATTACGTTTTTGTTTTGTAACGTACGTAACGCATTGAATTGAATTGTTTTATGTCATGGCAAGCTAATTTGTTTTAACAATATTTGAATAGTTTAATACGATTTATACGCACGCGAAGCGCGTTAAGCAACACAATAGTAAAACACTGTCATAGCCTATTAATCTAATTAATGTTGTTTGGAATTAATTAACGTTTAACAGCTTTGTTGCAAAATTTTATATCTCGACCAACAATATAAACGATAGTTTTAGTGGCGTACGTAAACAAACTTTGTCATATCCAAGGTTTTTGATAATTTTGTACGAACTATTTAGTTGAAAAATGATACGGATTGGTTGGACAGTTCAATAAAGAATATTGAATTAAATACTTATTATTCATTCCTTAAAAATTAAATACAAATTAAATCGGGATAATTTGAAGGTCGATTTATACTGAGAACTATTCGATCATTTTTATTAACCAATTTATGTTCTGGGCATTGACCGATTCAGTATAGTTATCTTAAAATGTTCTTCTTCTTAATCAGTTCCTCTTGTACCTTTCGGTGTCGAGGTATGCTTTTCTATTTCTGTCTTATGTTTCTCCACTTCTGCCTATCGTTAGCTAGTTGTGGCACATCTGTCCAGCTGACTCATTTTTCTTCTAGTCTCTGCCTCACTTCTTTTTTCCATTTTATTCTTGGTCTTCCTCTATTTCCTTTTCCCTCTATCTGCATTTTCCATCCTATTTTCGCGTATCTACTTTCTGGCATGCGTAGTAAATGTCCAAGCCATCTTAATTGATTCGTCTCCATCTTTTTCTTAATATCTGTTACTCTTAGGTTTTTTCGCATTTTTTGTTACTGATTTTATCGATCAGTCTACAGCGCTCTATCCTTCTCAGAAATCTCATTTTTTGTGTCTGTACTCTTTGTTTTTGATTTTGTGTTAGTGTCCAAGTTTCTAAACTGTGCGTGAGAATGCATACGTACTCTGCATTAAAAACTCGCGTCTTCGTTTCTTTTGATATCTCCTTCTTAATTATCAAACATTTATCAGTGGCGTAGTAAAATTTCGTCGCTGGCTATTCTACTATTAAGATCTTCCTCCAATTTACCATTCTCTGCATTTATTGTTCCTAAACTTCGCTACCTGCTGTATCTTTTTTCGTCTAGCATAATTGTAACTGGTTCATGATTTTTCGCTATAACCTTTGTCTTGGTTATATTAATATTCATATTATATCTACTTGATTTCTCTTCCCATATGTTTAGATTGAATTGCAAGTCCTTTTCGCTTTTAGCTAATAGCACCACATCATCTGCAAAGGTTAATTCTGTTAAGGATATTGGTTTTAGTTTATTCCAATCCCAGTGGGCTTTCTTTGTGTTTTGCTGACATTCCTTAATTATTTTATCCATAAGATTTATAAAGAGCAGTGGACTTAATGTGCCTCCTTGTCTTACTCCCACTGTTGTTATAAATTCCTGGGATTTGCTGTTATGGGTTCGCACATAATTTCTACTATTCTTCTATGAACTCTTGATGGCGTTTAATAATCCCTCTCCCACTCTACTTTGTTTCAATATCTTCCAGATCTATATTCTTTTAATAACCTAACCAGAATGGCTTTTATGCATAAGTCTGTTATACTATTAAAAAAAAATATTGGGCAACATACACAGTAATTTACAATCAGCCAATAAAGTATCAATTTAAGAATAATCGCAAATTTGTTATAAGTACTGCATTATTATTCAAAAATGATATAAAAATATATGTAAATTTAAAGGCAATTAATACCTAGAAAATGTAGCGTAAAAAATGTAAAACAAATCATACAGTAATATAAGTATTGATAAACTAAGATTCAATTTTCTTTAGTAATCTGTAATAATTAGTAAACGATTTTGTTTTTCTCGTCAATAAATTCAAGGAACATGCATGGAAAACAAGATAGCGTCGCCTTTGCATTCATAACTTCACTGTTATAACTATAAACTTTTATTATAACATATTTAATTTGCAGTAGTTAATAATGAACGAAAAAAAGCACGTGCATTTTTTCTAATGTTTTTATTTATCGTGCATTATAATATAATACACAAAATGTAATCTTTTTTGTAGAATTACAGAACGTTTTGTGTAAAATTAGTTGTCGAATAACTTTGCTGTGCTATATTGCTGTTGGCGTTCAAATTTCTCAGTTGGCATGTATAACAATATAATGTATAATAACTAGCAGTTTAAACAAAACTGTCTTTGAGCGCATGCGCATCGCTATAAATCGATTTTAGCAGAAACTAATTATAAATTGCATTATACCGATAAACTATAAACACACACACATATATATATATAGTACAAAGTACTTGTAACGTAGAGAATTAAACGCATGTTCGAAGATACATAAAGCGGTTTTATTTTGTTTTGGTGGTTGTAACGCGAAAAATGTATTAGTAGTCATATTAAGGAAAAGTTTTAAATTTTATGTATTAATATATGTACATGTTATAAAAATGTAAACATAACTAGCAAATCGCTAAAATAAATTACATTATTATTATTATTATTATTATTATAATTAATTTTTCCGTAAATAAGGTTTACTTAAATACCTACAGTTGTTAAAAAATGTTAATTGACCGATCACTATTACTAGTATGTGTATTGTGCATCGATTTGTTTCATACATATTAATGATTAGTAATAATACCAAGAAAATTAACTTAGTGTTTATAAGATAATGCAACATATTTGTTTTTATTAAAGTTTCATTCCCACAATAAATATCCGTTTAATATAAGTAATTGACCTTGCGAACACTATTTTGACTATCGCTTCTAGTTTAAGAACAAAGCAGATGTATTGATCAAAAGTGACTAAATAAAACGTAAAGTTCGTCTAGTAGGTGATAACTTTGATAAAAATAAGATAATGCATCCAGTAAACAACACATCATATTTGTCGAATCATAGTAGTATTTTTTTGTAATATTGAATCTGTAGAAATTAAAACTATGCCATTAGGACCCACTTTTATAAAACACTACATCGCATTTTATTAATAACTTTGAGTTTAGCATTGCTAACACAATGCTGTTCCTCCATCAGGTTAACATATCATGTAAGCGCTTTTAAACAATCGTAGGAGTTACTATAAAACAATGTGGAAGGTTGACGTCTTAGAATTCAACTATTATTTCTTCAGTAAATATAACCCAGTTTGGTGTTCTCGTCCCTATAAGTACAAAACCATTTAACTGAGGATAATGAAAATTGGTAGTCTTTTATTATACACTATTTAACATCTTTTAGCAACATGTATTTATTCATTTATTTTTCTATTGTGCAGTCATCTTTGATTTTTCACATAGATCCATGGGTCATGCGATGCATTATTTTAAAGAGAATTTCATGCTAAATAGTGCTGTACAAAAATGCTAATACGTTACATGGGGAAAGTTTAGAATAAGAGTGTAAAATGTCATTAGGCGACTTCATCAATAAAGGATATTTATTTGCTTTTAAACTTTTGTTGTAACATAGAAAAATGTTTGAAAAACGCTAAAACCTATTTAAAATGTAGTCTTGTCACCACTAATAAATGACAAAACAAAAGATTGGAAGCAAATAAATAGCTTTCTTTACTTATGAAGTCATCTACTGACTTTTTTTAAGCTTTCCCTGTTTAACATATTAAAATTTTTGCACGTCTGTATAAAGAATAAAATTCTCTTTGTGCCCCGCATGACCCATTGTGCTATTTGAAGAAATTAAAGATGGCGTCACAACAAAAAAACAAATGAATGAACACATGTTGCAGTTTGCAGTAGTGCCAAAAGATGTTAAATTGTTTATAATAAAATACTACCAATGTTAATTATCCTAAGTTAAATGGTTTAGTACTTATAGGGATGCGAATACCAAACAGGGGCACCCGGTGTGTTGCATTATAAATTGATCAAACTTAACCAAATGCATCGAAAACAATTTTTTTTGCTTGAAACCTGTATCTGAAATCTAAAGGCCTCTACTCACCAACCAATTTGTCGGGACAACCGACCGATCATTCCGATAAACTGTTAAATGTGTAGTCTGTCACCCGACCAACCCGACAGTGGGACAAGTTGGAACGGTCGGGTGGCCAGACCATCCAACAAGCCAACCGCCCCACCACATTCCTCCAGATAAGGACTATTAAACCGAAAATTTAACGCTATTAATAAATTTGTTATCCACAAAATGGCATCAAGCCAAAATAATAAAAAAAGTTATGACGTTTATGCTGTGTTGGTTGGACTGGTCGGGAGGTGTGTAGACAACACCCAACACGGAGTTCCCGACGGTCGGCTTCGACAAGTTGGCTAATGAGTAGAGGCCTTTAAAACAAATGTGAGTGTTGTGTTTGTTTTTAGGACATTTGTTTCCACTGCTAAAAAATATTCAATTTATTATTTACAACCAAACAATTTTAACTATTCCTAAGTAATTTTATTACAACTTTGTTAATATTCCATAAATATTTCCAGCCTTTCAAGAACTTAAGTTACGGTTAAAATGTCCTCACCCAAAACATACAAAAGTTTAATTATTAATAGTTTGCCAATAAACAATAAACTTTGGTTAACTTTTTGTAATATATGTCTTTTGTTGGTAATATTTTCGGTTCACTTTAGACATGTTTGGAAAACACGCGTATTGGAATTAATTATTGAAGACCCGTAGCAATCTGCCTACTGAGCACAAAAAAGCGGATGCATCTATTTATACCCGATCGATGCCGTTACTTCAAACGCAGAATATTACTAAGATAAATTTAACTTCATAAACACTACATCACACCCCAACTTTTTTAGGGCTGAATTTCATTAAGACAAATCACAATATTACTAACCGAAGTTTTTTAAGTTAAAGTGGTTTTACCGATCCATATGTTAAGCATGTGTATACATCATTCGTGGAACATTCATCATGGTAGGCGGTGTTTGCAACTCGCCAACTAACTCGGGAAGAACTTTGCCACAGCTTTGAACTTTGCAGCGCAAGCACAATGACTCATAGACACTAGCTGGTGGTGTTACCACACGTTGCGATCTTTTTGTGTGAATCAACAGTTGACTAGATAACAGCACTATCTGTAACTATTATATTACTTTCTTAGCGATTTTTTTTGTTAAGCAAGATTAAGGTTTTTTGTGAATCACTTAAGTGAAATGAAAGTTGATACTAACATATTTAGATAATGCAATTGCTATCCGTTCAAAGTTAAAAAAATTATAAAATTAGCTAGTAAAAACTCTAAAGAACCACTGCATTTTGCATGGCATTGTCTTGAAAAAGTAACAGCGTCATTGCTTAAGTATTAAACAAACTTTGTGCACATAGGACAATGACACTATCCGTAAGTTGTATAGCGCAAGAGTTATTTTGCACTTTCGGTGCGTTTCTGAATGTAACAGTCCTACAGTTCGCAAAGAATTTACAAACTACATATAGTAAAAACTACCAACACTGTTTAGAAGAGCACCCTAATTTGAGTAGGCCTACTTTAAATCTGCTAGACAACGGTAGCAAAGTGCATCAAACGTTTTAAACCATTGGATTTTAAGTTTTAAATTTACCTAATTTAAAGGTTTGTTCCAGCAACGATATTTATCCCAGCATAAAATATTAGGATTCTACGCAGTATCGACTTCGCGTTTCAGCAGTCCATCGGACAGTTAGTCGGTTGTTCCAGCAGTTACCGGACTAATTCATGAACTAGTTTGCGTACGGTACAAACAGTACATGAACGAACGCATAAACTAGCGCTGGGATTTTTAAACGCATGCGCTGTTCACAACTAACATGGCCTCTGGTAGCTTAGTGCTTTCTTAAGATGTTTACACTTGCGATGCCCAAATTTCTTTGAACCCAATAAACACTAATGTCATTTACAGTAAGGCATATCGTTAAAGCGTTCCAGCAGCAGCTAATATATTTATTAGTACATAGTTGGCAAAAACCAGTTCATGAATCAGTCCAAAACCAACTGCAGGAAAAACCTTAAGTGACAACCACAATTAAACTAATAATAAATTAGTTAAGTAGAATATATTAGGTGACCGTCAGTGGACAGTAAACCTTCTCGAGTATAATTTGTCAACAAATTTGCTTATTGCTTCATAGTAAGCAGATTGCAAATATAATCTAAGATGTGAGTTGTGCAATTTGCTTAGAACTGTGTCTGCTCGTATTTATATCATATAAGCAACTTTCAGGGTTGGAATTGGCAGTCATTAGTTGCTATATTGCGAGCTCACTGTATCTTTATTGTTCCTGTACTTAAAAACCGTTCGTTTTAATAAAATAAATGATAGTTACAGCATTCCCAAATAACTAAGACCAGACTTGGCTTCGTGCATCTAATCAATTAGCTAGGATTTAGATTTAGTGGGAAATTATAAACCAATTACAGATCGTTGGATATTATCAGTTAAAGTTAGTTCAAAATAATCTATGCATGTGTCAAGGTGAAGCGAAGTGCTATCATTAACTATCTGATAAATCTACCAATCTAAACTTTAAATTAACAAACTATCGCTGTATAATAAATAACATTCTTTTCTTACGTTAAAAACACGGTTAAATATTAAGTTGATATATAGCAATACCAATATCCAAGTTCACATGAACATTTTTTATGTGACGCTTTTACCCGTATTTTTCAATTTTGCTCTAAAAAATGTTGCCACAAAACAAACACTAAGGAACCAAGAAACTTGATTTGGCGAATATTTCGCCTTAGTGATCGTTTTTGCAGGAAATGGTAAACGTTTGTGAATATCTGAGATTTTCATCACCCTTTAGGAGCATATTTCCTAAAAGAAATATGTGCCTACAGGGAAATTGTGTTTAACAAGTGACGCGTATAAACAAGCACACAAAAGCTCACCAAATTGTATGTTAAGTTCCCATCAATTTGCATATCAATGCTAAAATATCCAACGCAAATAAGGCCTTCCAGCATATACCTTCATACGCCATATATCCAAGTCAATCGCAGCTATTCCAGTAGATCAGTTACGGCTAACAAATATGCTTTTGACTTTTATTGGTAATTTAAATGGTTTAGTTGGCAATATTCATTTTTTGCAAGCTTTCGTTTATAGGTATATTGAATGCTAGACATCTCCACCATTTTTTTTAAATTGAAATTACTGAATATACTATTTATATTTATTTTATTCGTTTTTCATTGAATAGTTTATTTACTTAAAACAAGAATTTTACAAAACTCTGCACTTAAAAACTATCAGTTTTACAATAACGGATCGACTTCAATATCGTTTGCGTTTTAATAAAACTGTTTTTGCATAAATCTGAGTATTGTTTTTTTTTAAAACTGGAACAAAATTAGATAAAAACTAACACAGTTATATTTCATACATCGTATCATCCTTTCAGCGCTATCCAAAAATCTAAACAACCGCTAAATCTTTATAATGTAATAATACATTACTATGTCTGTAAATCTAGTAACACGGATTTTTTAACAGGAAATGGTTATAACCATTAGGCGGCAAAAATAACTTTACACACCTAGTAATACGTTAGTTTAAGAGGTATCATTACTTTAGCTATTGTTTTGTCTTTGTTATAAGTTATAAGTTATTGATCACTTTAGAAAATGTTTCTTATAATGCGTAATAATTTGGAATGTTATGATTATATACATATATGCATCACTAAAGGTATTTTGTAAAATTATGAGAAAGTATTTTTTTGTGATTTTGTTTTCAATTGTATTTTTTTGTATGGCTAAAAATACTAACTCCTTCCACGTACTTCCTTTTTTTTGTGTCTAAATGTATGTTCACTCACAACTCGAAAACTGCTGAACAGATCTAAGAGATATATTGAAGATGTGGATTTGGAGTTTCAGAGTAAACAGTAGACGACTTTTTATCCGGTCTAATATACTATTAACACTCTCGCTGCCGACCTCATAAGCGAAAAGCACCCGACGTTAATTCGGAACCGGCAGCGAAAGTGTTCGTGTTGGTTATAAGGGTACATAATGTATCATCGAAATTTACGCCAGGACAAAAACTAGCAAAAAATAAATAATCTCTGTACTTCCGTCTAATATTTAAAATGTATTTATTATGTTGAAATTCATGGAGATTGATTAAAATAAATGAATTCTGTTAATAAAAATAGTCATTTATACTTTGGTTTCTTTAAAAGCTCTTAATTTTATTTTATTTGTTTCAGGTATGTCGCATTGATCTATTGAATCAACTCGCTTAATATGCGGTAAGTTTTCCAGAAAGTGCAGATTAGCTATAAGTAAGAAAATAATATACCTACTTTTTCTACAACTACCTCTGTACAAAGCAAAGAGTACCGTTTTCTAGAAATTATCAAAGTAGACTCACGTGAAAATTGACAGCGTACGTATCTACATATTATCAAGTGTGTTTATTATAAGCCAAAAATCCGATAAAATCATTTTTACAACCACAATTTTAAATGACTTTACTGTACAGCCTGCATGCATAGTAAGTGGGTCTTTACGCACGGTAAGCAAAAAGCACAGCTTTTTTTAGTAGGCTCACGTCAAATTAGGCTCACGTCAAACCCATCCTGCATGAATAGTAAGTGAGTCCTTACGCACGATAAGCACAAAGCACACTTGTTTAAAAATGTCAAAGTAGACTTACGTCAAACTTGACAATTAACAGCGTTCGTACAAGTGTGTTTACTATTAGCAAAACAAAAACCGGTAAAATCGTATGTATTATGTGATCGTAGAAAAAGTATGCTACATAACACGAGTTGTAAAGCAATTCGCACTCGTGGAAATACGCACTCGCCCCTGCGCGGCTCTGTGCGCAACTTTTTCTCTCGTGTGTAATATGCTTCTTGCAACTCTTGTTATGCAGTATAGTATTATACTATTTTGAAACATTTATATTATCATAGGTTGACATGCATATACAGCTGTTTTATAATATAACATTCTCCATAATTGAAAAATTTGTTAAATCGGGGCACAAAATTTGTATCCTATCGTCGATAAAGTCCGCCATTATGTATTTGAACACATTTTTTTAAGTTTAGGTACTGTGTGTGTATGTAACGATATCTTGCAATAACGAACGAAAAGTGTGCGGTAACGGATAAGTCCAGACCAATCTGTTTTTAAAACAACAAGTTTTATGATTGTTATGGAAGTTGTATAGAGTATAAAGTTGTGTGCGTGTTTTAACTAACGTGTGCCATTTAAGAGTAGGTGGTGTGTTGGTGTGTTTAAAAGCAATGTTAGATGATGATTCTTAAATAAACGTTTTTATGAATCGGCTTGATTTAGAACTTGAGACACATATTTGTACGTATTTGCGTGTGAAACCGCGATCCTGTAAAATCTCTTAATGATAACAGAATTTTTTTTGCGCGTTTTGCGCTCCATTAATCCAGTAATTTATTAAGGTTTTCCAAACGGCTTTATGTTTCGTGAGAATGTGTTATAAATTAGACTGTAAATCCAAATAATTTTTCTACTAATCTGTGGAATAGAATCAAATTATTATTAAACAAGCAGTGAAAACGGTACATACTTATTTATAAAATATTAAATTTTCCCAAAATAAAATTAATTTTATTGTAGGATTTGTATCTTGCTCATATTAAGCCGGTCCACGTTAGATGTTCGTTAATTAGTTTTTCAAACTTGCTCATCGCTAGTAAATTTTAAGTTTTATTACCATTAAATGTAGTGTGCGTACTTAAAACTTAGTTGTTACATTTATTATTCAGTTCAGGACGCACTGTGTACATTTTGTGTTAAAGCCAACCAAGCACTTAACCAATTAACTGCTTGAGTTCCCTTTTGCTTAACTAAATTTATGCTAAAGTGAGGTTCTATGTCTTGAAGTGAAATAATTAAACTGTTGTACTTAGGTCCAATTGTAATTTATAATTTAGACAGTCTCAGTTACTCTAATTTTTTAGATTGTGCCCTCATTTGGCAAATTTTAACCGTTTCATAACTATTAAGATAAATCACATACTAGCAGCACGATACCCTGTCCATTTTCCAAATATACAATATTCGGTTTAGCAACTTAATTAGCCCTTTATAGGGTAGAGGTCGATAATTCGACCACTTAGTTTTGATATACTCTATGCGGTGATAATGCAAGTTTATTGTATATAAGTACCTGATTGTCTAGCAGTTTACAAAATCATTGATGCTCACAAATATATTTGTTCTGCCACCCGACGTAAAAATACGTAAGTGGTTTATATACTAACCACTAATGCTCTTATCGCTAATTTCCGAGCGTCACGCACATGCTTTCGTACTGTATCAAGGTCCTATTTTCTTAAAAATTATCTTTCATAGTTTGTCAGTTTAGTCTTCTCATAAAGGTTTGAGCTTTACTAAGTTATTAATTTAGTATAATTTGTTTTGCTAACTTAGTGTTATTGTTTAAACAAGCCATATTACAAATAATTTGCTGTAAATTAGACGGTGCTTTATATCCGAAACATTTGCATCGTTCAGTTTATAACTAAAATGTACTTGTCAAAAATAAAGGGTGTGTTAGAATCCAATCAAATAAGTGGTCCAATTCGCGGACACTATCTTGTAGAGTTACCCAGATGATACTTAAATACGGATGCATAAACGAAAACGGATCTCCGGTCGATTAACAGACCACCCTGTACAATTGTTTTTAATAGTTAAACAAATAATAGTACTCTAAAAATGTTCTGGTTCATAGTACTTATTTAAAATCAAATTTGAATTATGCCCTATTAAGTTTTTCACACCAGTTTTTGAACAATTTATAATTTTCAGTTAAACTTAAAGGAATTGTTTTTGGTTTCATTCTCAGCTTACCACATTTTTTTAAAATCAATTTTGCTGAAGTATTTTAAAGTTGATATACAGGGTTCTCGTTTTTCGAGGGGGATCTCGTAAACGGTAAGAGTTACGACCGGTTAAATAGGGGCAAAGTTGTATATTCAGGTGCTTAATAATTTGACGCAAACAGAGCTTATCTAGTTTTTGAGATATAGGGGAAGAAGTAAAAAAGTGGATTTTTGTTTTTTGCCCGTAACTTTTTCATTTGATATCGAATTTCATTACTGTAAAAACAGGCCCACTTTTTGCAAGGAATTAAAATCCCCAATTATATTTTCCATGCGACGTTTCGCTTTTCTTAAACCATCATCAGGTCAATTGTTTCTTATGGACGCTATATCTGATTTTAACGCCAATTTGTAGAGCATGTTATTCCGAATTCGACCATGTATAACATTAAGCACTTTTTTGAAATATTTTATTTTGAAAAATTCCTAATTGGCATGGTAAATTGTCTTTAGCCCTTTTTTTTCCACAAAACATAGCCACTTTCTCTGTTTTATAATGATTTAGAAAAGGTTTAATTAATAAAATTAACATTTCGTTAACAAAAGCAGGTATTAATAAATATGTTGTGAACGCATTCACATTGTATACTTAATTAGCAAATATTTTTAGAATATTTTCCTTAGTTAAGTAAATTTCACTAATATGTGTAATTAGTCCCTTATTTGGCATACAATCATTTGTAACAAAATTTTCGTAATCAAATAATGTAAGATTTCATAGTTTTTAAAAACGTCAAAAAATCTGTTTACTTATTAGAAGCCGTTAACGCAAATAAAGGGCATAACACGTTGAAGATGTAACCAATGCGTTCGCTTGACGAGTTAAGTTAGTTCTTGGTTGGGTGACCGTGCATGGATGGCTTGGCTGTTTTTTTCCCTTCAATAAATAAATTAATACCTGCCTATTTTCGTTTCGTATAAATCTTTAATTAAATCCCTTTAATTGTAATTACCTGCTTCCAAGGAAAAACGAACAAAAACAATTATTTACCATGCCAAAAAGGAATTTTTCAAAGTAAAATATTTGTTTTTGCCATTTTAAACAACAATTGTTTTAAAGAAGTGCTAAGTGTTAAACATTGTCGAATTCAAAATAAAATGCTCTACAAATTGACGTTAAAATCAGATACAGCGTCCGTAAGAAAAAAGTTACCTGATTATGGTTTTAAAAAAGCGAAACGTCGCAAAAAGTGGCTATGAAAAAGTTTTTACAGAAATTAAATTTGATATCAAATGAAAAAGTTACAGCCAAAAAACAAAAATCCACTTCCAGTTCTTCCAATTTTTTTCAGTGTAGTCCTGCTAGGGACTAAGTCTACAATTAAATTTTATATTTATTGTTCAATTTACTTTATTTTATTACACTAATAGAATATTTTAAAGTAAAATAAAAATTTGTCTGGGCCATATTCCATTCATTTGTTTTATATCAATAAACCGTAACTGCTTGAATACACAAAATTAAGTTGTAATAACATAGGAAATTAAGTCTTGTCTATGTCGTATTGTTGCTTGTTGAATATAAGATCGGTTTAATGAGAATGTCGCCTGAAGCGATCGCAACTTTCTGTACAATGTTCTTATCTCAATGTTATGTAACTTGCATTAAAACTGTTTAATTTCTTTATTGTAGAAATTTCAAAACAAGTTTCGTTCTTTAGCAAAAATAACTAATATATTAGTGTAATCTTCAAATATCACATATAAAAAGCGTTTGTTGCTTCTAAATTGCGTGATAAAACGTTAGATAAAGATAATTTATCGAAAACCTCCCTAGGTTACTAAATCGAGTATTATATCTCCTTAAGGAAAATGTGCGAACGTTGTGAGATCGATAGCGAAAATTTTTGTTGTAAGAATATTGCTCATGCTGCATATTCGCTAACTTTTAAATGTTACGCTTTCAATGTTTTAGCAGCAACTGTTTATTAGTAAATACATTTTGAAGTGTGTATATAATGTCTTATTACTTATTGTACTATGAATTAAATCATTGTCACAGTCAAGGGTGACTGTTGATAAAGGTGTTTATTGTTTTCCTGTGGAGCTTCCTGTATAGAATTACCTTCAGTGTAAATTATTAACAGAATTCGGTTCAATTCCAGTAATGGCATTTCCACTAAAGGCTGACATTAGCATATTATCACTGGCACTAGGTCCTGGAAAGCAACATGTGCTCCAGTCTCGTCTTGTACGACTCAATCAGAGTGGATTCGAATTTGTCAACGGCAATTTTCTATCTCTCAGTTAGGACCGGCTTAAATTCTGACTAACTTCATATAACTTCTGCTTGTTAGTAGAGATATTAAAGGTACAACAGGATTAGCTTTCACCTGTCGTGTGTTTTCTAACTTTGCTGAACAGGAACCAAACTTCTCAACTAAGTTTAGCCTTTAGATAGTAGTATTTAACGCTGGAGAAGTAAAATAAGCAACTGATTTTATTTCCGATTTAGGTACGCAGAATAAAATTTTGTCGAACTTAGATCTATTTTTTACCAGACGATGTTGTTAAAAACCCTAAATTTCTTTTTATCGTTTTATCTTATTAAAAATACTTTAGAAATAACTCTAAAACACGTTATATTCTATTAAATGGCGAAAAATAATGCTTTAATCAGGAGTGATATAAAAAGTGCATCGAAAATTATCGATAATTTTTGGTAAATATGCCCGAATGCAAGTTGAGCTGAAAAAACACAAGTGATTTTTTCTGATTTAACTTGCATGAGTGAAGATTTGTCAAAAATTGTAGATTATATGCAATGCACGAGTTATATTTTGTCAGAAAATTTCCTTTTTGTGCGATCGTACTAGAAACAGCTGTTTGACGGACGCGTTAGCAACCATAAAGTACTGCATTACCGGCCCTATCCTTAGCAACGGCCGCAAAAGTGACTTTTCAGGCCGTTACCCTTAGCAACGGCCGAAAAAGTAACTTTTACGGCCGTTGCTAAGGATTGGGCCGGTAATGCAGTACATACGCCGTCATCTGTCAGTGACATAATATCACGTAGTTTCTAACCTAAATTTTGAAAATTACTAAAAATTTAAATTGTTTTTAATTCGATCGCACAAAAAATGTAATATGCACCTCGGCCAAAACGTACTTTTTGGCCTTGATACATAAATAACTATTATCTAACCTGCCTGTCAAATTAAATGTTTTTTATGTCAAATTTAACAAGTACTGTCAGAGTGGTGCGTCAGGGGTGTGTTTTAATCCATATTAAAGTAACGCTAGTGGTCGCCGAAATTCGTGAAAAAATTATCAAGACCAAAATATTTATATTTTCGACCAATCACAAACTCAGATTTCTTAGAAACGACTTATAAACGCATGAAAATCTGTTAACTGCGAAAAGGATATATATCAGTGTATGAAAATGTTGATTGGTCGGATCTAAGAAATATGAGCTTGTTATTGGTCGAAAACGCAAATTTGACAGGAAGATCAACATCTGACAGTAGAATGTAAAATTATTAACAGGTAGTAATGCTCCTATTGGTAGTCTCTAGAAGATTTAAGATTAGTGATTGGTTGAAAATGCAAATTTGACAGTTGAAGGAAATTTTCACAAAAAAAATTCGTCATTTGTATTTTAAAAAGGCTTTAAAAGTATTAATTTTTTTCCTACTTTTACACTTCTATCATTTAAAGTCAATATCAGCTAAAATATAATTTTAACCTTTTAATCATGTAAATATTTTCATATTTATTAACATGGTTTTTCCACAAAACTTTAAAATTTCATATGTATATGTAGATTATGAAGACCTATTGTGTGCCTAAATAAGAGTTTTTTTGTGATTTTCTGATTATGATTATTATTCGATTTCCAAACTGTCCTGCCAACATTTATTAGTGCAAAAAAAAGTTGCTATTAATGCTTACAGATACTTGGTAATTTTTGCGGAGAAAATTAACACAATTATTAAAACGTTTACATGATTGGTAAGACAAGAAAGTTACTGTTTACAGTCAAAAACTAAACAACAAAATATGTGTTAATAGGTAAACATCAAAATTCGGAATATACTTTTATGCCACATGCAGTATTATTTCGTCATTACAAAATAAATAGTTTTTTTTTTTTTTAACCCTAACGAGACGTTCGCGGTGGAAACGATTTCTGGAGCACCCTGTATAGTTTCACTTAAACAAGCATTAAACAACCCTAAATCCTTTATATTTTATACTACCCACATTTAAATGAGAAGTATTTGCCTCTTTTATACATCAAGACAAATGTTACAAGCCAACATATTAAATTACTTTTACGATATTAAACAAAAGAAAACGCAAATGGACACTAATTTTCGGTGAAGAGGCAAATGAATGTTTTACTTGCTAAAAGTTGGGCACTTTCCTTATATTGTCCTGATGGCGGAAGCAGATGTTACCTTTTAAATGAAATATATTGTTCTTCCGTATCTAACGATGTAAAAGTTTTGAAAATATTACCCTTTTTCATCTCTTCCAAAACTCCAATTACCATTTCCCCGATATATCAATGTAAGGTTATAAATTTGTCCTTTGCTGTTTTAATTTAATTAGTAATTTTTTTATATAGAATACTGTACTTTGGAACGAATTTTTAATTGATATGCACACACGCACCTGCATATCGGGCTAGCATATCGGGCTATTATTGCTCGATCACTTCATTTGTTTGACAATAACTGCCACCTCTATAATTTTATGATACCATAAAACCGTGTTCTTTGGTTACGTTATAAGACTGGCAAACAAACGAGTATTAATTAACTTTTAAATGTTTTATGCTGCTTACAATAGGCAATAGCAGGTTCATACATACGTATTAGTTTTGTTAGCATTTTCTATTAATAAATATTTGTATTTCTTTGCAAATAATATCTCAGATTTATTACTTCTTAGTTGCGCGGAAGTAATTTTAAGTAACTAACAGTTGACTGCAATAAGCAAGTAAAGAAAATGTTGGTCGTGTAGGACTGAACACATTCTTGTTAATCGATTATCCCATTTTTGTCCTATTCTCGTCCAATTTCCTTCTAATTTAGTATCCTTTCAATTTATTGTGATAATTGTATGTCATTTTGTTAGAAGCATCGCCAGATTTACTTCTAGGGTAACGATAACAAAAGGAAAGAATTTTTTTGAATGGTAAACCCTAATAATAAAATCGATTCAACTAGGTTGCTAGGGTGTCGAGAACTCCTCGAAAATTTGATAATATTACAATAAATTTAACACTTCATGGTTATTTTTTTGTGGTTCATAAATTAGTAATGATCGTATTTTGAGATAAAAACATGCAGAAACCCCTTCGATTTTTATTAATACTAATTGGAAAGGAATACTCAAATATAGAAGAGAGTGAGTGCACTTAAAATTTTATTTGTTTTCTAAATCTCATTTCTGAGTCAGGATTCTCTGCGCTCGTTAATTTTAGAACCAAAAAAAGGAAAACTTAAGTCGGTTGAGAGTATGTCTATCAAATACTCGAGCTAGTATTAATAAAATATAAAAGGCATCAGTACAAGTTACTCCATAATAATTTTTTTTTTTAATATTTTGTTACCGGGTGTAACTGAGTACAGCCCCATTTTTCCTTTAGTTTTGATTTTAGATAATTGAAATTTTAGTCAGATGATATGTGTAAGAAAACGGATTATTTAAACATACGAACACTATTGTTTCACTTCTGGTTTCACCGGAAATGACCCCAACTTCGTTATTTTATATGGAACACCCTTGTGTTTTACATTTTTGAAAAGAGGAAGCTATTTTGGAGACAACAGCATCATTTTGGTAATTTTTTTTTACAACCTCAAATAATTTTTGCACGAAAATTTATTTTTTTATTAAGTGTGCCTTTTAATTGACATTTAAGTTACTTTAATCGGCTTTGAAGGTTGTAGATACGCTTATGTGACAGAGTTTTTAATGAATGTGCTGTACCTGCAGTTATTTAAAGATGACTGATGCATACTTTTTCAAATTTTGTACCAAGAAATTTTCGCTTCTATGTCGTTGAAGAATAAGTCTAAATGCTTTTATCTGTACTAAATGACTTTATTAACATTCTTTATTGCTCATGTACCTACTTACTTTGTAATCAAATTTTTTTTACAGATTATTTTATAGTTAAGTAGGAAAGAGAATTTAATAGTTAAACGCATCTTGTGGCAATGATATTGAAGAGCAGTAAGATAAAAATCGTTTATCACAATTAAAGTGAAATCGATTTTCACAGTAAAATATGCATAAATTATCCCTGTGATTAAGTCTCTGTTCTCTTATAATAATAATATACACATAAAATTTAACAGTTAATTTGTAGAAATACTTATGCAACAAAGTATTTTATTATTCTACGAGAATAATACTTCCTGCTTCGAACATTAAAACTTTCTGAAGTCCCAGTTAGGAAAACCACCCCATTTACCATGCGACCCAACACTATATCGTTCCCTTACTTTATTTAGGTCTTCCACAATTCTAGGAGAAATTATGGTAGAACGTAACAGGCGAGATTAAACTAGCACCTTTGCTAAAGGTTTAACGCTCTAACGTAAAAGCTTTTAACTCAATGAATTGTGCAAATTTGTGAACACCGAGGGAAACTTTCGAATATACATGTCTCACTATAAACGAAATTTGGCGATAGAGATGTAAAGCATTTAATAGAGACTTACAACAATGTGACATGTTTATAGGGCTCTTTTCAGCAACATTTAGTAAAAGAAAATGCTTTAAGGAAACTACGTATGTATTCCATGGGTTACTGTAATTGAGTGACCTTGCACTTGAAGAAGCCTCATGCGTTATGTAAAAGTAAACTATTGTTGTTTCTTTCGCATCACATTTAAAAATTGTTTGAATTTAAATATACATCGTTTAGAGGAAAAATAGAGTAGTAGGGTCTAAATTTGCATTTGAAACGATAATTGTCGTAACCCAATAATTAGTTTAAAAGTTATTGAGAAAAAACCAAAGAAATAGCATTTCATTTTTCTTTTATTTTGTTTACGATAAGAGATGTGGAAAAACAAAAAAAAATATTTTTGATTATTCATCACATTTGTCATTTCCGATGGATTGGATATTAAAAAATCCTTACTGAACACTCTAAACCAGGGGTCGGCAACGCGGCGCCCGCGGGCGCCATGGCGCCCTCGGTGAGATTTTTATGCACCCTCACTATATTGCACACATACGGTGTTAGGAAATCTGTTCTATGGTACGCTCATAGGCATTGCTAACCGACCGAAACGTGCGAATTTGAACCTTATGTATTACGTCCATAAGGTCACTGCTACTATAATATTTTGAAGTTTTTTTCGGGTACCCCCCAATAACTTTTGAATTTATATTGCGCCCTTATTGAAAAAAAGGTTGCTGACCACTGCTCTAAACAAAATGATGTAACATGCAGACGGTGCAATTTTAAAAAACTTTCGTAAAAAAATCCAAAAATAACGATAAAATGAAATTCTAGATTGCCATAAAACAGGGGTCGGCAACCCTTGGCACGCGTGCCAATAGGTGGCAAGCGGCAATATTTTGAGTGGCACGCAGAAATATTTCTTATATTGTAAAGGTGGATGGACAGGCAAAATATTTAATCTACCAAAAATATTAAAATAATAAATTACATTTAAAAAAAAAAACAACTTTCAAGCAAAGGTCGATATTATTATGGCTACACTAGAGACATTTTGTAGGTTTAAAATTATTAATATATGGCACTTAAAGTGACAAATGGTGCCAACCCCTGCCATAAATAATACTTTCTTAAAACAGTTTGAACTACGTATAGCGAAAGTATGAAACAAATCTATCAAAAATCGGACAAAATTATTAAACTGCAAAGTTTTACGACTGTTTTCTGTAATTTTACTACTGTACTTTATTTTTTACTTTACTATTATATAAACAAACTAATTGAATGCAAATCCCCTGTCTTATAATGAACAATTAAAAATAACAAAATTATTTATTATCATGTTTAAAATGGGTCGTTAAAATTCGCTTTAAAAGTAATAACCACATCTTACTATTTTTGTTAAAGTAATACAGATTTGAATTAAAAACTAAACATCAGTTTTATTTTTATCTTTAATACAATTTGACAAAATAATCATACTGTCTTAAACTTTTATCTAATTCAATAAAATTGTTACGTAGAGGTTTGGATAGCTTTTTCATAATTTTTTTAAAATTTTAGTGAATATCTTTAAAATGAATCATAGGTGTGTTATATCAATATGTTCAGATTTTTTTAGTAGATACTATCTTTAAATGCAAAAAGTGGTGCTTATAAAAGTAAGAATTCGATGCTCCAAAATAACCGAACATTAGATGAGCAGAAAAAATAAAATATTTCCTCAAAAAAGTGCTTTCAGTTTTTCTATCGCTCTTAAATTAAAGAAATTTCGCAAAAAAAAATTTTTTGTTTCAATATTTTTTGAACTATGTGGGCTGTAACAATTTTCCCTTCTCATTTAGCGTAAAATTGCACAACTATACCATAATATAACTCTTAAAATGAGCGATATTCCGGGACCTTCGTTATAACCCAATAATTGTTGTTAAACTATGTTTACTAAAATTTTCAAAACTGATTCGTCTTGAGTTATTCGTCCTTCTAAAGTGCGCTTATTTGCTTGAGAATCAACACCGATAAGCTAACGATAAATCTACATTTTAAAATTCGCTTTAGAGTTATTAATTATTAAAAGTAAACAGTTTGTTTTTTCTTAACTAAATACTTATAGTGGTTGTAAGACTGCGAGTACTTGTAATGTATTTACATTAATGTAAATGACTCTTAACCGTATAGCCTGCATGCATAATAAGTGAGTCCTAACGCATAGTAAGCAAAACGCACACTTCTCAAGAAATGTCAAAGTAGGCTTACGTCAAAATTGACAAAACAACGTAATTACATGTGTATAATAGCCAGAAGCCGTTAAAATCGTAGGTATTATGTGTTCGTAGAAAAAGTAAGCTACATAATACGAGTTAAAAAGCAATTACGTACTCGCCGCTACGCGACTCCGTGCGTAACTTTTCCACTCGTGCGTAATATGCTTCTTACAACTCCTGTTATGTAATATACTATTTTAAATGCCTTTTAACTTAACGATAGCGAAGCATATCGACTGAAAGACGAACAGACAAGCATAACCATGAGGATCGTAGGCTCAAAATATTATTCAAAGTTATTAATTTTTCCGTTTCCATTTCCTTTTACCACTTTGTGCAGGAAGTTCTAGGAAGGTGAATGACATTATAAACTCAATCGATCAGCATCAATTCGAGCTTTTGATGTGCTTTCTTTGCTTTACAACATTGGTTTCCAACCCTGGAACCGCGACAGATCGCGATGCGCAACACGACGAATCGTATTTCAGCCGCTTTTATTTATTATACCTTTGTGCATGGAAAAGTGGGACATTGCAAAGCAAGGCAGTGTGAGCTCAATACTTAAGCTGGCACTGTGCCTTGTAGAACCAAGTAAGACAAACAATTTGTCATAACTTACGATCAGTGCCGCATTTACGCTTTTGGGGGCCCTAGGCGCAAAATCATTATGAGGCCCCAAAAACTCAGATCAAGTCAGTACATAGTAAAAGAATTGCTTCATATTATTTTTACTTTTTCTAATAAAGTCAATTTAATAAAATAAAAATTAAACATGTAACAAAAATTAAGAACAGGTACAACACCGATTTTCCGGCATCTCCGTTAGTCCGGACAAAATTACGAAAGGAAAAAGGCTTATGTTTAAAATAGAGTAGTTTTTACATTCTGGAAGGTAAACCTTAACGCGTCTTGTCCTTTCTAAATTTGTACACAAATTTTAATTGTAAAACTGTCTTTTTTTTAATCATAACTGAGAATTTTTTGACTCAGTTAATAAAATTTTTCCTGTCAATGTCATTCCTATGAGTTTTTGAAATTCTGTTAACACTAGTCATATACTTGTCTAGATCTACATACTTCTTTAAAAATATGACAATCTTAACTAATACATATAAGTATGTTTAAATAGCTTGCCGTTCAAAATTGGCTTATTAATATAAAAAAAAACTGCAACAGGCCATCTTTGCGTTTATCACAGTATATGTTCGAACAAGTTTGTCCATGCGATCTACATCTGATTTTGTTTTATTATAGTCAATTATTATTTGTGGTTTCTTCTAGGGGTTGGTGATATATCGATAAATATCAATATAATTTTGTCAATATATCGATATTTCGATATCGGATATCGATATATCGACAGTGACAAACCGATATTAGATATTGTTCGATATGTTCTCAATATTTCTTGTTATCGAGCTAGGGATTCTGTCCCGGGACTTTCTTAGTCTCGAGTCCCGGGACATTTAATTCGAGACTCGAGACGAGACTTAATGTTACAGAACATTGAAATTAATTTTTTATCCTTCTAATTTTTAAACAAATTTTACTGCCACGAGTTAAGCAAAGTTATTTTTATATTTTTATGTTCTAAAGTTTAAGGAAAGTTACTAAGTTTATTAGTAAAAATATATTTTACTTATGCAGCTTATGTTAAAATTTATGAAAAATTGGTAAGTTTATTTAAAACTAGCGATTCCAGAGCCCCTTCGGGGCTCCTTCACCGCTAGATCCCGGCTTGCGCGTAGAAGGTTCGAGCGTTTAAACGTTACGTCGAATTGACAGATTGTCAAATTTTGACGAAATTCTCGCTCCAGACGACCCGATTTAAATGTTGTGTGTAAGATTTTGGCACGTTTTCCTCAATATCTTTTCCGGACGATTTTTTTGGGAATTCTCATATAGCCTATGTTCTTTCCATGGTCCTATAGATTGTCTGTGCCAAATTTGGTCAGGATCGGATGAATGGTATAGGAATGCATAAAGGACAAACATCCATACAAACATACATACATTCATTTTTATATATATGGATAGGTATTTTCTTGGAAATATATATTTTATTTACTGTAGAATGAAGACTAAATTAAAAATAATACTACTACTACTACTAAACTTTATTCATTAAATAAATGCTTAAAAAAACGTGTAGATGGTTTAATTTTAAAAAAACATACAGGGTGCAAACTTTAACTGGAATAAATTCTGTAACTTGGGAATACAGTATATCGGTAAAACCTGCGAAAACACGTCGATTTTAGTTTTTCGCCGGATACATTTCAGCAGTATTGCTTTTGGGATATCTTCATCCAGAGGGGTGCAACAACCCCTAATATATTTTTTTTAAATGTAAGGATATGTCGAGTGGCATATCGTTGGAAAGCTCATTTAGAGAGGAATACAATGCATATATTATTTTCGAAAAATTACAAGAGGTTAGGTGTTAACAAAATAAAGAGGTTTAAAGTTTAATGCTATTTAATGTAAAGGTTGTTTAAAATGTGCACAATTTCAATCTGTAAGCGTTCATTTGCGCATTTCTTATCACAGTTAAACAACTTTTTATCGTAACTTTTTGTTGCGACCTTTTAGCAGTTGAAAATGTTGCCTCTCTATAAAATTTAAAATTTATATTTTTATTTTGTTAACACCTAACCTCTTGAAATTTTTCGAAAATAAGTTATGCATTGTATTCCTCTCTAAATGAGCTTTCCAACGATATGCCACTCGACATATCTTTACATTTAAAAAAAATATATTAGGGGTTGTTGCACCCCTCTGGATGAAGATATCCCAAAAGCAATACTGCTGAAATGTATCCGGCGAAAAACTAAAATCGACGTGTTTTCGCGGGTTTTACCGATATACTGTATTCCCAAGTTACAAAATTTATTCCAGTTAAAGTTTGCACCCTGTATATCATTTGCAGTTTATGGATGTGTGAAGTTTGAAGTATAAGTTAGTCGCGTTCTGTCAAACTGTCACGTCCGATTTACGATCACGATACGCCCAAAGGAGCAATTTTAAGTATATAGAGGGTGCTACCAGAAACACTCAAAAAATAATTTATTTTTTACTGTGTAAATAGTCGTTAAATTATCAATCAGTATCTTTATGAATATTGCATCATATTTCTTGCAATTTATGAAATCTTTCGTCATTTTTGCCGGGCTATACCACCATTTTTTAGTATATAAATAAAATTCGCAAAAGTCTCGAAGTCCCGGGAATTCCCGGGACTTTGATAAAAAAAGTCTCGAGTCCCGGGACTTAAACAATTGCCGAGACTCAGAATCCCTATTATCGACAACAAAAATGAGGGCGACGAGCCTTTTTTTAGGTCAACAGCCTCTTTTTACAGTTTTTTAGTAACTCTTAGTTCTCCTGTCCTTTATCAAAATATCGATATCGATATTCGATATCGCCCACCCCCTCTTGTCACCTTCAGAAATATCACCAGTTACATGTGTAGTTGATAGTAGCTTTACAGTTTTTTCCCTTTTTGGCAATAAGACACCAATATAGCGTCGTCTAGATAGCCAAATTTAGTGAAACAGAAGTCTCTTCTACGCGAATCTACTAATTCATGGTTTGTTTTTTCGTACTGTAATAAGCAATGTCAAATTCTTCTCTGTCAAATCTTTTGCAAGTTCGAGAATCGTGAAAAAATTATCGTTGATAACATTCCTCCTATGCGCTAGAGCTAGACATTGAACCAGAGTCTGATCCAGTAATACAATTTCAAGTTAATAAGTTTCCTATTTTCATTTTTCCTTTGTTTACCGTGGCGGTAAATAAAGTGAGGCCCCTGAGAAAGCGAGGCCCCGAGCATGCGCCTCATGCGCCTAATGGTAAATGCGACCCTGCTTACGATTAACTTTCAAGCATTTTAAGAAATAACAGTAAAGTTGAATTATTTTCGTAAATTTAATTTTTGACTTAATTCAGCATTTTTTATCGTGTCAAGACGAAACTACCTAAGAAGAAATTACACATGGAAGAAATTATACAGGGAAGAAATTACTCACGGAAGAAATTACACAGGGAAAATATTTCACACGAAATATATTTCATAACTACACACATTCGAAATTTCCACTGATATAATTTAACTGTTTGTTTCCAAATTTTGAGTGTTAAACGTTAATGATAAAATTGGATGCTTCCATTATCTGTAACAATTAGAAATGATAAATATTTTACCGACTTTCAATTACCTATCTATCCTTTACCTTTCAATACTTCATAATACTTACCTCTGATTTGATTTTAATATAATTGGTATTTAGTTGTCACATCTAATTAAACAATTCATTAAAGTTCTTGAGGATTAGAGAGGTTAGTGTGAATGTGGGATTATCAAAAGAAATGTATATATCATATACGTCACCGTCCGGTTTTTGAATACTTTAGGGAATTATTTCATACCGTGTATTAAAATGTCTAATTAACTTAATGTGAAATTTATTCTGTGTGTAATTTTTTCCTTGTGTAATTTCTTCCTTGTGTAATTTTTCACGTGTTATTCCTTCTGGTGTAATTGAATCATGTAACCATTTTTTATATCACAGAACCAGTCATCTTGTCGTGGTAACGTTTAGTAGTAAAGAGCAATGTTTACCAAATCGTGGTACGCTTACTTATGGGGATACGCGCAATGGTTTAAAAGGGGGTATTCAAAAGAATTTTTTATTCAACATTTTTTAGCTGTAGAAATGTAGCTAGATAAAATAATATTATTAAAAACGACACCAAACTAGTCTTATCCGAGAGGGGTACGCCGTTAAGACTAAACTTTTAAAAGGGTTACGAGATGGTTGCAAGTTTGGTAAACAAACATTGGTATAGAGCAGCGGTGGGCAAACCGCGGCCCGCGGGCCGCATGCGCCCCTTGATAGTCTTACATGCGGCCCTCCATGAATTACTATATTAGTAAACATATATATGTTAAGCTTTTTTATACCTAAATATTTGTCGCTTCCAACTTACACATAATTAATAAGTTGTTATTATTATATTTTTTTTTAGTGCGGCTTTTTTAGTCACAGTTTTTGCGAAAAGTGGCCCGCTTCAAAAAAAGTTTGCCCACCGCTGGTATAGAGCAGTGTTTCTAAATTTTTAACTCTGAGGACCCCTTCCAAAATTAAAAGCCTCTGGAGGACCCCCATGAATTGTATTGTACACAATATTTTTGTTTTCTATATTTATTACTTTACAATTTATCTTATTTTTTTTGTATAATTGAAATACATATATGATTAATTTTTCTTTAATAATAATAATAAATTTGGATCACTTTCGAAGGGTTGGGGGGCCCCTTCAGAAGAACTCAGGGACCCCCAGGTTGAGAAGCACTGGTATAGAGGATATTTTAATCGTTATGGAATTTTATGGCTAATAAAAATATAGGTACCTATCAAATTTGGTTGGAAACACAGTTTTTGATAAAAAAATTAAGGTGAATTGGATTTTTAAGCCGGTTAAATAAAACGATTTTTAGTTTTTTACATTAAGCTTGGTAGGGGTAGGGTTGTGTTTGTTCTACATTCAGAGCTGAATTTTTTTAACTGGCTGCAGTACAAAATTCATAAGGCTTATGCAAGCTTCAAGAAAGCTTTTTACGAGTACATATTTTCACTCTTTAATAGTCGCTTTCATATAACATTTAACTATTGGAAAATTATCGTACAACACAAAAGCTTGTAGAGAAGAGATTCTGTTCTCTGCTCTTGAATTATTCTTGTCTGTTTAATTATATAAGAATGCATGAGGAATTCGTAAGAGCTCTTGAACGTTAAATTATCGACGAAGAACGTTCCATATGGTAGATTTATTAGCTACAGTTGGAGTATCAGAGCAATTGAGACAGTCCATTTACTCGGTAGATTATTTATTATTATTAAAAAGCGTCCAATAATAGTCACTTGTCTGTTCGCTTTAGTAGTGATAGGCGACAATACATAAATTATAACCAAGAGTGAGCATATCATTTGCAAGTGTTTGCATTATACAATTTGTAATTGGATCTTGTTTTTGTTAGATATAAATTATACGAGTTCTTAGAACAATCGTATCAGACCTAAGAAATATAAATATGGGACATAATAAAATGGTTTAGGTTTCATATTTCATGCAACTTTAATCTGTCGGGATTAATATTTTAACGTAGTTATTACAGCAGTAAATTTGATACGAAGATACGAAATATTTCGTTACCAAGTATAATTAAACACTTAACAATTTCAAGGGGAATTAAATATGTTTTCTTGCTTCTCTTTAGCTTTACGTTTTAAGTTTAAACTCTTACTTGCAAGTAGGTATCTACAACTTTTTGCTCAAAAAGATTTTCTATCGAAGCGAAGATATTTAAACTGTAGTAAATTTGCTGATTTACGTTTTTTGCCTGTACGTAGTTTGCCATAATTTTTTCTTTAAATTAAAATTAAAGCATCGCTGAGTAAGACAGTAAATTACAATTTAAAAAAAAGGACTTCGCACAATGTAGATTAGATCACTAAATGCAGAATAAAAAGTTGTCACGAAGAAGTTTTTACGGAAATCAACACTTATTTTAAATAAAAGTTTGTATCTAAAAACCGAAATTCAGCTTTTCAGGTTTTTCAGTTTTTATAAAAATTTGTGCAGGTTTCCGAAATCTGTGTAAAACCTAAGGCATATCTTAATTAATAAAGCCTTATCCTTAAGTTTAAATTAGTCTATGCCAGAGATTCCCAAACTATGATACATGGACCACTTAGTGTTCTTAACTTATTTAACTTAACTTGTTTGTCAGGGTCAAATATTGTAATTTTTGACTCATTTACACATATCCGATAAAATCAAAGCTTTGTTTCAAAAAACAAAGCTTTTAATTAAAACACTTATGTCAAACATTTTATCAATATTTGGAGCTGGAGCAGGCAGATTGATATCGGAGCGGAGCTGAAGCGGAGCAATTAAAAAGTTGGACTGCTCCAAACCCCTGATTAAAACACAATTTTGGATTTATCGACTTTGCATCACGAAATGCTTTTATGATGGTACATACCTATATAGTTTGATTCTTATTTATGTGGTGCAAAACGTAAAAAGTTTGAAGACCCTTGGTCTATACAATTATTAGTTTTTATTCTAGACATTAGAAGTCGTTTTAAAATATTTTTAACAGATTTTAAAAATTGACCAAAGTTTTTAACAACTTCAAGCACTGACAGTGTGTTGTAAATTATTAAAATAGCACATCGTTTTAAATTATAATGCTGTAATATGAAAATACTGCAGAAAAGTTAAATTGCCAACTTTTACAATGCTTACAGGAAACAGATTATAATCAACAGTTGCTAAAGTATGCGTTTGATTTTACTTCTTTGTTGACATTTATAGGCCACTTAGCTAGATTTATAATACAAATTAACTATTATTTACAACTTGCAAAGATTTCATAATCTTGTAATATTTGAAATTTAATATAATAACACCATTTACTATTGTAAAAAAACATGGACGATAAGATTACAAAATATTTTTGGTCACGCAAATAAGTTGAAAATAGTATTTCATGTTGTATCGACCTGCATGCATTATTAAAACTACGCGAAAATGTTTTCACTGCAATACAGTGTACCACAATGTTGATCTTACACAGAGTATCACGACCGTGCATATAAATCAATTTTTAACAAAGTTTTTCCATTAAATACAATCTTCTTAAGGCTTTTGTTTTCATTGTGTCAAAACTGCGAACTTAAATGCCAAGTATTATTAAGAATCGACTAAGTAATCAGTTCAAACAAAGGATTTTCCAACGGTCGCAAACGCGGATTACCAGGTTGTTCCAACTTAAATTGATATATTCGCTGAATTGATTAAAAAAATCTATGAGTAATTATCGCTTTTTAAGTCTTTTTTGAAATTTTCGTAATGTGTAGGTATATCTCGAGTCATTATTATCGATATTAAAATAATATATTGACATTTTGTATATTTTTTATGCATAATTTAATAGAATTAATAAAAATAATCCTTTACCAGTTTTAAAGTTATTGCGCAAATTTTGTTAAATAGTTAAACATTTTGGCGTTTTAAGGCCCGATTATACAAAGTAACACTGGTGCTAAAATAAAATTGGGATTACCCCAAAACTAGGCAACATCAGCCTCAACTATGTTGCGATTTTGCCTAGTTCTAGGGTTAACGTGGTTTAACCTCGGGGTTAATCTCAGGTTCAACCTTTATGCAATCGGACCTTAAAGTTCTAATTTTTTTCTGATTACATATATTTTATGGGTAATAATATAATGATAGCAATCATGCATTCGATATTTTTAATATATTCTTAGCACAACATTTTTGTATGACCATTTTTTTAATAAATTATTAAAATATTTAACTGTTATTATCTAAACAATAAACAGCTGATTTAAAATAAAACAAAAATGTTTTATTTATAGTTTTGTTGTCTCTATTTATAAAAGAAATACCAAGTTTTAAGTTCTTTATTTTTTGAAATAACTATTATACAGGGTGGTCCACATAGAAGGGCCCTCTCTGATGCTTATTTAGTGATGCTTTAATGTTTTAAAAATGTTCCATGGCACGCTAGAGAATAAACAAAAGTCAAAATGGACATTTTTTTAAATCGTTAATAACTTGGTTACACTTATTGTACAAAATTGTTTTTGGCAAAAAAGTTGTAGGTTTTTTTTTACGCTCTGTAAAATGAAAATATTTATTTGTTTGAAAATTGTTTAATTTCATAGCACTCTCTAGCTTTGTAAGGACTTTTTGATGAATTTGTGTTATAACTTAAACATTTTTGAAGATTTTTTTATCTTCGTCATTAAAATCTGCATTAAAAGATTAAACGTTGACTGTCCGATGAGCTCATGACGCTTCTTACTTGCATATTCTCATGGCATATGTGACTCATTTGACAGATGTCAAATGTCAAAAGTAAATGTAAATATCAACATAAACGTGCAGTTAAAAGCTTTGAAATGGTTGTAGAACGTAAAAAGAGGGTTGTCTAAGGCTTATTGAGCAAATATTTTGTATCACATATCACTCTTAAAAGTCCTATGTACGTAATTCAAAAAACTGTTGAATATGTTGTTTAAGTATGTGGACACATTAGCATGGGTCGTCAGTTTTAAAAAAAAATTCTTGGAGAGTTAACGTGTTAAATACATTATTTTGATATCTACAAATCTATAATAATCACGGCAAGACCTAACAAATCTGAAATAGTAAAAAATGTTAGTAAGTTCTGAATGTTTCTTAAAAAACTGCACCTTAAATAATTTAACCATCTCTTAATCTAAAGTGATTATCAAAATAGCCCATGTAATACCATCGAATTCGGACCGCCCTGTACACAAGAGCTCGTTAAATATAGTGCATGCATCACTGCTAACGGATAAAAACACCGCGGTATGTACAAATATTACTTTACATCGTTTAGTGGTTAACCAACGATTATTAAATTCGTTTGTGGTTTGTATTTTACCGGCTACAAATCGCATTTTTGGCACTGATAAAACAATGTGTTACCACAATATTGACGAATATCTCCAATCTGCCTCATAGCGGTATTTCCACTCGTTCGCTTCATCGTTCATCGCATATTTTGCGGCAAAAAAACCGTTTCATTATTGACATAAAAAATAATGTAACGTTCGTGCTGGAGATTTGACTGCCAAGATACGTGTCCTAATGAAGCTTTATAGATATTTAAACTTTACGCCTGATATTTTGTTTAAACTTACCTATTGTGTCGTAGTTACTAGTACCTAGAATTGGGTGCAGATTACAAAAAAGGGTTAATTATTTTTATGATAAAAACTCTCAAACTTATTATCCGAAAATTTTACTTCCTTCAATTGTTTTTAATACTCAGAAAATGAGAATAATATTATGCTTAATTTCAGAAACCAAAGACTAATTCCGACAAATTCTTTTAATATTTTATAAAGTAAAATATTTGTGATGTTATACAGTGTCTAAAAGAAAATTCATTAGCATAAAACATACGTAATTAAACACATTGGCACTAATACGTCACTTCCGGTTTTGCCAAAAAAAGCCGTAACTTGATTATCAAAATTAGTTTCATCTGCTAGTAAGTTTTCTCCGTAAGAATTTTCCTATTTAGATGTATTTACAAATTTGCGTAGCAGGGCAGTGACTAAATTTTCTTCAGTACCGGTAGAATGGGGCTACTTGGGACAGTTTCAACATTTAAAAGCGTGTACCACGTTCATTTTATAATTAACAACTTTGAATTTTTGTATGTAATTGGGTGAGGTGCCAATGAACAATATTCTAATATATAAAATAAATACAGGGTGTCCCCGTTATCTCCGCGAATATTTTAAGTGGTGATAGAGGACCTTTTTCTGAGAAAAAATTTCAAGTAAATTTTTTTCCTAAAATCAAATGCTATGCTGATATCAACACTTACTTGATTTATTTACACTTCTGCATTTATAAGACTCTGTAGCCGAAAATATCAATTTTATCGTAAAATACCTTAAAGCTTTTTAATAGAGCATGAAATTCTCTACAAAATTAGTTCTATTTATTTTTTGTCTACAGGCAATGGTTTGAGAGTTATAAACCAGTTTGTACAAAAAAATTTACAAAATTTAATTGTTTTTTAGACTTTGCAACCGCTGTATCTTTAAAACGAAAGGTTGTACAAAAAAACCGACGGCCCATTCCCGATAGCAAATTTTATGGGCTACAACTTTGGTTTAGTGAAATTTTTTGAAAATCAAACCGATTTTCCGGAAAAGCTGAAAATAAGGAATAGAGTGCAAAAACAAAATTTCCTACAAATATTGTTTTGTATTTAAAAATGCTTTTAAAGAGAGTGAGATTACGTGATTGAAAATGATGAAGGTCATTTTGAACACTTATTGAAGTAATTTTGTGGTTACATGTTAATTTTATTGCGTCCAGATGGATTTGCATTGTTTTGCATTTTATCGTTTTTTTTTCACCTCTTTCACTATTATAAACATTTCTATGATACATTTAGTTTTATTGAACAACATGTTTACCGAAGTTGTAGTCCGTTAAATGCCTTATCCGCAATAGGCATCCGTTTTGCTCTACGACGTTTCGTTAAAAAGATGCGGCGTTTTTAAAAATTTACATAACTTATTTATATGCAATTTTACAATTTTTTGTTAAATTTGTTCGTTAGCTCCTTAAAAAAAATGATAAGGGGTGGTTTTCTGAAGAATTTCAAACTTCATAAAAAGCTTTGAAACTGATGAGATACATAATTTTATGAATGTTGCGGATGCTATGGCATTTAAATACAAAATATCTTAATTACCGGGAGTTTTTGTTTTTCGAAAACGAGAAAATGCAAAACAATGCAAATCCATCTGGACGCAATAAAATTAACATGTAACCACAAAATTACTTCAATAAGTGTTCAAAATGACCTTCATCATTCAATTACGTAATCGCACTCTCTTTAAAAGCATTTTTAAATACAAAACAATATTTGTAGGAAATTTTGTTTTTGCACTCTATTCCTTATTTTCAGCTTTTCCGGAAAATCGGTTTGATTTTCAAAAAATTTCATTGGACCAAAGCTGTAGCCCATAAAATTTGCTATCCGTAATGGGCCGTCGGTTTTTTTGTACAACCTTTCGTTTTAAAGATACAGCGGTTGCAAAGTCTAAGAAATAATTAAATTTTGTAAGTTTTTTACATTTTTTTGTACAAACTGCTTTATAACTCTTAAACCATTGCCTGTAGACAAAAAATAAATAGAACTAATTTTGTAGAGAATTTTATGCTCTATTAAAAAGCTGTAAAGTATTTTACGATAAAATTGATATTTTCAGCTACAGAGTCTTTTAAATGCAGAAGTGTAAAAAAATCAAGTAAGTGTTGATATCAGCTTAGCATTTGATTTTAGGAAAAAAATTTACTTGAAATTTTTTCTCAGAAAAAGGTCCTCTATCACCACTTAAAATATTCGCGTAGATAACGGGGACACCCTGTATATATGTATATACACAAGATACCAACAAAAAAAACTTTCTGTCCCAAGTAATACTTAAGACCGGGCAACTTGGGACACATATGAATTTCAGTAGTTTGACTCAAGTTTAGCCTATAAAGTCCTACTTGGGACAGTTATATTATATTTTTTATATTAAATTAATCTTTCACAATTATCCAACATGAAAAAAAATATCAAAAATAAAGAAAATAAAACTTTAATTCGCAAATTACAAAAATTTTAAACTAAACGATATCTTGATTGGAAAAATTAAAAAAATTGTACTACCTCTGTTCAAAAATGATTGTCTCATTTGTAAAAAAGTTTTTTAAAGCAGGATTCAATATATTAATTGAATTAAAAACTAATGAGACAATCATTTTTGAACAAAAATGTTCACCAAAACGGACAATCATTCATTTTTGCACATAGTTAGTATTAAATAAAAAAATGAGATAAGTTATTCAAGACTTAATATTAAACGTATATTTTCAGAACAAAAATACAAGAGAAATTTTAAACAGTTCTTAATTCGGCCATTTTATATTAATTTAAAAAAATGGATGTAACAACTTACCGTCTTGTAGTAATTTCAAAAATGATTCGTTTTTTTAAGCTTATATGATACTTTTAAAACTCTACTAAGCAACTTTGATTATCTCAAAAGTTGACAGTTGTAAATAAAATTTTTAGGTGAGAATATCATTTTGTCCCAAGTTACCCTACTGTCCTAAGTTGCCCTATTCTACGGTACTGACAATCTACTCAAGCTCTTCATTTTTGAAACTTTACTAAAAGCTCTTTCACCTTTCGTAACTGTTACAGGTGTTGTGCAAAAAACTGAAGTAGATTTTCGAGAAAAGCACTTGTAAAATTTGACATAACATACATTTAATTTGACAGGTAGGTTAGGTGAAGGAAATTTTCTGACTTAACAATCTAGTTTGCAATTTTTGCGAAAACATTTAAGATAATGTATATTTTATACAGAGTTAAAAAGATAGCAAAATAATATTGTAATCTGAGACAGGTAATTTACAGTTTTACAATGTTTGTAAAATATTTTTCTGGTAATGTTTCGTAAATTAAGAGATATACAAACTTTCCTTCTGTGAAATTAATTTTTTTGTAAATAGAACTCGATAGGTAAATAGGTTTTTAATAGTGATATATACTATAATTGCACGTAAATCAACGAGTTATTATTTACTCTTTCCTTTGCTACTCCAGGAAGTATTCCAACTGGTTTTTACTACTTGTCATACTGCGCCTGTAACAAATATTGGATTTCATTAAAACTGAAATGAAAATGAACAATCAACCAGGAAGTTTACGTTGAATTTATCATTATCTTTAAATTCCATTCTTGAACGTGAAAACGACTTACAAAGTATCTAACGCCCGACTTTATGCTTATTGATTTTACCATTTTTCAAGATTATTCTGTTGATAAATTATATGAAAGGACTTTGATATCTGTAATTTGTATGCTTTTATTCCTTTTCGTAATTTTATCAAAATACTTGACTCGAAAACGATGGAACAATCTTAAATTTTAAAATCATATATTGGATATTTACTTTCGATTCATTTTATGTTGGTGTTATGTGGCCGTAATTTTGGTGTGTAGTATTTAAATGGTGATAGTGAAGAGACGACAGGAGCAAAAAATGAGATTTAGTATCGGCAGCAACCGACAGTGTGCCCAAATTTATGTTAATATGAGCTCTTGCAACAATGTGCTTCTGTTAGGGAGTGTTCTTTAATTAATATAAAAAAAAAATTAAAAACTTACCCTAAAACTGAAAGTTTCTTTACATAATTTTTTAAACAGTGTTGAGGATAAAATACCTCACGAATTTGAAGGAACTTTCAAAATTAATGGTGCTTGCGGTTTATGTTACATTAGGCAAACCAAACGCAACATTAGAACACGCATCTAGGCACACATTTGATTGTTCAAAATAAACCAAAAGACAACCTGCACTCGCGGAACATTTGTGCAACACAAAATATTTAATATACGTTGATAATATGAAGATATAAAAAAAGAACTTTAATGGAAGAACTCTTAGAGCGTCAATAGAAATTTTAATACAAATTTTTTAGTAAAAAATAACTGAGGATTGTTATCTTTTAGATAAAAATTGGAAGGCATTGTTTTGATCAGGGGTTTGGAGCGAAGCGCGGAGCGCGGAGCTGGAGCGCGGAGCAGTGGAGCAATGGGTTTTTGCCCGGAGCGGGAGCGGAGCCCGGAGCAAATAATTTTGATTGCACCACTGCTCCACTTTACTATTATAAACTACAATTTTTTTTTCATGAATTATTCTCATTGGTAAAGTATTTAATAAAATTATAAAAAAACTAAATTTTATTTTTTTGAAGTAAAATTATTATAATGTAACTTTTTTGAATATTATTTTTCAATATTTTGTATTTGAATTTTGAAAAATTTTAAAGAACTTTATTTGTTCATTTATTTAACTTAACTTGTTTCTCAGGGTCAAATGTAATTTTTGGTCCATTTCCACATATCTCATAAAATTTTAGTTTTGTTGTTAAAAACAAATTTTTAAATAAAAAAACTTTTTTTATTAATATTTGGAGCGCGGAGCGGAGCTGGAGCAGGCATCTTGATGCCGGAGCGGAGCAACTAAAAAATTGGACTGCTCCAAACCCCTGGTTTTAATAATAAAAATTTATCCAACAAAATCAATTTAGTTTTAAACTTATCCTTTATACAACAGCCGCCTTACGGGAGTCTCAAAACTGGTCAAGTTTTTCTACAAAAGAGCTTCTATATAGTTAAGAAAATAATTGATTTTAAATTAAACTTATTTATATTACGTTTAAAATGAATCACTGTAATTAATTAAACTGTATGATGTAATGATTTTTTTAAAACTAGAATTCATATATTCTACTTGCGGAGAACATACTGTTTGGTATAATTTATCGGTCTCATAATGAACTTTTCCAGCGCATCTATTCTTTTGAAAAACATGCATAATTACTTTTGTTATTCCATTCCCTTGCCCAGTTATTAAAGATCGCACAGTGCATAAAAATTTTGCTGATTAAGAATGTAGCGTGAAATGAGTTCGTTGAGTTACCTCGACTTTGTTCGTGCCCGGAGTAACCCGGAAAATTCATACGTTGCGACAACGGAAGTTCTTGCTGCACTATTAAGTTCCGATTGTCCGTTTTATAATACGACCACTCCTTGCTACATGACTGGTGCGGTTTAGTTTAGGCATCAATTCAAGCCCTACGACCAAAAGAAAATAAGTCATTACACCGTCAAATTCAAGTGATTTATGGGTACAACCTGATCATTAAATCAGTACGTTTACAGTCCGAAAGCTACCAAAAAAATAATCGTTTGAAGTTATTAAAAATATGATTCGGAAATGTATATTTCAGTAACGGATATTATGTTGTTATAATCAGGGTGGATAAAAATCATGATTTTTTTTTTTTTAATCAAAAAAATCGATTTATTTGATTTAAATCAGATTTTTTTAATTTAAATCAAATGTACCATATAATCGAATTTAGTGACATATTCACATGCTATTTCTGTTTTGTGCTAATATATTTAATAACCAATATATTTAATTCATTGGTGAATTTTTGTCAAAATGAAAAATGAAATATAATGATTAAGAATTTTGAAAAAATCAGTGCTAAATGGTGATGTTTAATTAATTATATACAGGTTGAGTCATTAGTGCGGGATCGGTCGATTGTGGTTAAACGGTTTGAGATATGAAGTTGATTCAAATAAATGCTATTTTATACAGTTTTTTCTAAACAACACAATAAAAATATTTTCAAATATACAGGGTGAGTCACCTTTCTGGAACTAATAGCAACATTTATATTTCAAATACAACACCCAATTTATTTATTATTTTTGACCGCCTTAATTTTAGCTTTGCATCAATATAAAATACTACAGGTTTTTATACGGCGTTGTAAAAAAAAATTCTAAATTATTCAAGGTTTTAAGTCTTTATTTAAAAAATTCTCCTTAAGTTATTTTGAAGTACAGAGTTGTAATTTGGTATGGACATGCAGAAAAAAATTCTCTGTTCGCTCGATATGAAAAAATTTGAATCACACATACAGGGGTGTTTATAAATAGGTGGCAACTACAATGATTTTCAAAAGCTCGAAACTCGATTTTTTCAAATGCAAACCCCTGTATTTTTTTATGTCATCGAATTCGTCTTTAAAAGAGCTTCATATTTTATTACGTATGTCCTATACCCAAAACTCATACTTTTCGAGATATTCGACATTTTTCTTCAAATCGTTATTGAGCAATAAAGTGCCGTGGAAATTGAAAAAACTGACTGATCACTTCGCTAACGTCAAAAACTTGTCATTTATTTTTTGAATTATTGCATTTCCACAATGAATATTACTTTACAAGAGCAAATTGATATGGTTTATTCACCATTTCGTGTATTTAATTACTAATAGTAATACAATTTTGTTTTATTATAAATATTATATTGTACTCATATAATCTGTGATTTAAATTGATAATTTTTTTAAAAAAAATCACTTAATTTAAATCAATGATTTTTTTTTTTAAATCACTTGATTTAAATTATGATTTAAATCGTGATTTAAATCTGCTCAACCCTGGTTATAATATGTTAACATGTCACGTTAATTGTTGTCAAAATATTAAAAATTCGAGGGGTTTATTACCAGATATTTCTGTTTAATACGCGTGTTTTAACTTTTTAGTTTAGTGTTACTACAATTAGTTGCAGTTTTTAAGACAAAGAAGTTATTTACATTTCATGTTGTGGGTGTGGTTTAGTTTTGCCTTTAAAAAAAAAAGGCAAACTTGGGCTAATGAAAAAATCATCTATTGCGCTCTTATTTTCTTCATAAATAATAAATAAATAAAACTGCTACTAATGAAGAGACAGTCTTAAAATTGGTTTTGCATTTAGACAAAAAATACTTCAAAAAAAGATGAATTGATTTTTAATTAAGTTAAGTTATAATAGGTTGGTGTATATGAAATGCCGGTTGTTGACCACGAAGTTTTGAAGATTTTAATTTAAAAAATCCGTCTCAGAATTCACGAGAACTTGCAGAAAGGTTAAGTTTGGACCATACTACTGTTTTACGACATAACCATGCCATAGGTCAAATTAGTGCCGACATACCTCAAAGCCTTTAATACATCCACCCAAGCTTTTGATAACAGTTTGTGGGGTATTTGCGGAGTTATCCACATTCTCTCTTGCCTACCGGTGAAAGCATTACATTGGATGCATACCAAAAAAAGCATTAGAAATTGCAGGTACAGCGTGCGGCACTCCTGAATTACCAGGGACCTATTCCGTTACATTATAATGCAAGACCCCACACATCGTAAACGACAGTTATAAAACTTAATGATCTTAAATATAAAATTCTTCAGCATCCGCCATATTCACCCGACTAATCTCCAACAAATTACCACTTCTTCAAACATCTGGACCACTTTATATCAGGCAAAATTTTTAATAGCGAGGAAGATATTAAAAGTGTTATTAATGATTTCATTGATTTTAAATATTTTCAAAAATAGCATAAACACCCTTGTAGATCGTTGACAGAAGTGTATTGATGCAGCTGAAGCCTGTTTTAATTATTTAAAAAAAATTATATGCAGGGTGGTCCACTTTTTTGTAGCAGGACTTTAACAGTCGATACAAAAACTCATTTTAAAGCGAATATTCCTGATCAACATGGGTCCACAAACGCTTCATTTTAAAGATACAGGGTGTTGAAATTTTCGATAATTTTTAACCGTTTCTCAACCAGTAGATATATTTAAACCAAATTTGGTATACAGCACCACCTTACAGGTTACCACATTCGGTGAGAATTTCAAGCCCCACAAGCAACCAGTGAGGGTTCAGTTTCAATAAATTTTATTAAAAAAACTACTACGGCCCTGTTCAAAATTAAAGTCGAACTTGTTTTTGGATAGAGCATTTTATTCTAAACAAAAAGTGTCTCTTGACTTTTCCTAGTATCCGCCACCGTTTGGCGCGGAATCCGATTTATTTAACTATTTTCGCGAAAAATTATCCCATAAATTCGATCTAAAAATTTCGCAAATTTCGCATGTTCGAAATAAAGAAGTAATTACCGATTTTTGCATTTTCAATAACATAAGATGCTAATAATGAGGAAAAAGTTCCGCTAAACCAGGAGTCGCCAAACTTTTTTGATCATCGACATGTACATTATTTTATGATTTTAAACATTTAAACATTTATTAAAGTAATTTTACATTGTGTAACAATAGTTTTATGAAAAATATCTTAATGTTGAAATTTAAATACCTTAATATTTATTAAATAATAAGTAATTATAAATAAGTAAAAATAATAAGTAAAGTAACTACAGTATTGCTTCTTAATCAATGAGATGGGTGTGCCTGGTGTTTCTTTGCAAAGTTCGCTCTATTGAGTTCGAAATTGGTCAATTTTAATCTCAAATACCCTCGAAACTCCACATTTTATTTCTGTACTTAGTTAAGATTGAATTTACGTGACTGAAACCGGCTTCAACCATATAGGAACTTGGAAACGCCAGCATAAATGGCTGAGCTATTTCGTAAAGTTTTACATATTTTTGCATTATATTTATATTTGTCCAAAATTTGCTTAGTTAAATTTTTAAGAAGCGTCTTTGCTTCAAAATCCGATAATAATTCAGCAAGCTCATCTTGCAGGTTGATGTCCACGTTTTCAATTTGAGCGGAAAATGGCGCAATAATCCATTCAGGGATGTCAATGTTTTCCAAATCAACAAAGCGCAGTTTAAAATCGTCGCTTAATTTTTGAAGATGACTTGTATATATTTTCAAGTCTTCTTCTTTTATTTCTAATTGTCGAAGATTTGAAAAATACTGATAATCCTTACGTAGCAATAAAGATCTAAATTAATTTAATTTTACTTGAAAGCCTAACAGTATTGTCCGAGCTTGGATAATTGTTACATCTTTTCCTTGCAGCTTTGTTTGGACCTCATTAAACTTTCCAAATAAGTCTGCTAAATAAAAAATATGGTTCTTATTGTTTTGGAGTTCATCACTCAGAACAGGTCATTTCGCTGAGAAATTCTGTCGTGGAGTCAAATAACTAAATAATTTATTTTCTATAAAGAAACTGATATTAAGTCAATTATAAAAACATTCACAAATTTTACATACGCAGTTAGGTATGTGTGATTTGCGTATTAAGAATTGTTTTTCCTTCGACCCCCCAATCGACCCCCTGGCTCAGATCGGCCCCTACTTTTGTTAAATAGACCCCTGGAGTTCTATATAGACCACTTTGGCGACCTCTGCGCTAAACTAACGATTAGTGATCCACATTTTGAGCATTTTACTCTGCAACTGGCAATTCTCCGCTTTTCGCTATATTTTTAGATCGAACTTATGAGCTAATTTTTCGCGAATATGTAGTAAAATACATCAAATATCGCGCCAAACGGTGACAGATACGAAGAAAAGGCAAGAAACACTTTTTGTTTAGAATAGAATGCTCTATCCTAAAACAAGCTCGTGTTTAATTTTGAACAGGACCGTACTAGCTTTTTATAAATTTTATTGAAACTGAACCCCCACAACTTTGCCACTGGTTGCTTGTGGGCCTTGAAATTCTCACCGAATGTGGTAACCTGTAACGTGGTGCTATATACTAAATGTGGTTTAAATATATCTACTGGTTGGGAAACGATTAAAAATTGTCAATATTTTTTCGAAAATTTCAACACCCTGTATCTTTAAAATTAAGCGTTTGTGAACCCATGTTGATATGGAATATTCGCTTTAAAATGGGTTTTTGTATCGACTGTTAATGTCCTGCTACAAACAAAAAAGTGGACCACCATGTAGTACTGCAATGTTTATTTTTTCGTACATAATCCTACATTTCATATGCACCAACAGATACTGATAAACGAATTACTTAAGTAATCCAATCCAGAATTTCCCAATTATTTTTTTTGTGACCCGGCTACCTATGTGTATGCTTCTCCTTCGTGACCCACTAAAATTTGCCTATACTTGCCTCTAGGTAAATTAAAACAGATTTGAAGGTACATACAGTTTTCATATATTACCTATACAAAAATGTAAAGAAATTAAACTTAAACCAAATAATTTCTTATTAAGTTGTATAATGCTGTTTCTTGTTGCGACCCGGCATTTTGCTTTCGTAGCCTGGTGCCAGGTCGCGATCCACCATTTGGGAAACGCTGATCCAATAGACTCATCTTTTTTTGTATTTTTACACCTCTACCTTAAGTAGAAGACTTTTGTTTCTTTTTATTCGTAACATTTATAATTATAATTTTTGTCCCAATAATGACTAATGTTCAATATATTTATAAAACACTGAAATATTAAATACCTAGCTAAAAAAGTTAGTAAAAAACTGAAAAAAGAGACTGGCGACCTAAAAAAAAAAGCTTCTCGCCCTATATCGATCTCAAAATTATATCGATATATCGCCCACCCCTAGTATGTACTTGAATGAAATTGTAAACTATAATGAATTTTATAGAATAAACTGCGTTTTAATAGAATTTAGTTTTAAGGTTGTTAATATCATATATGTACTAAGTACCTAATAATACGTTTTATAGTTTAAAAGCGTCATTAAGTAAAGATTGCTTAGATAATTTATTTTATTAATTTACGTGTCTCGTGAGCCTGTTTACTCGTATAAATATATAATTTTACGATATTTGTAGGACAAGATAATAATACAATTTTGTAGAGAAAGGGTGTAGGTGGCAGAAGAGGAAGTAATGTAATAAAATCGCTCCATAAGTTTGGACGGAAGTCTCTCATTTAGTAGACTTAGATTTAATACTGCGACTTATGTTCTGATTTATTTCTTTATAAATTAACCTAAATCTTTGCTGTTTTCTTATACTTACTGTATTTTGTATTATTTCTCTTTTGTTTTGTACAATGCACATCATTGGTAAAAACAGATGTAAACCTTCTCTTTCTTTTTTTTATTTTATAAAGGTTTATCGTAAATTATAGAAATAAAATAATTTACACTAATAAGTTAATTTTTTATAACTTAAGCTTTATTATTTTAGTTTTTTTTTTTGTAGATGCAAAATGAGAAACATTTCATTTTACAAGTTTACTTATTCACAAACCTGTTCAATGCTAGATTTATTTCGAAAATGGTGTCTGTCAGTCATAACCGGTGAAATTAATTTTAATCTCGCTATTTTCTTGTAATCTTATTTGACATGTCTAATTTTTAAACGTAAAACACCAATTTTATACGCCTTTCATGTTACAATTTTAGCGTTACATATCCTAAATAAGTTTATTATTAACAAATTGATATTTTACAAGGAGTAATATAACGGTTTATGAATTTGACAGACAGTATCTGTATCTTTTATCGATTTTAGTGCCAGTTTGAGGCAAAGTTACATTAGTTAAATTATTTGCTTATTGTACTCATTTACTTTGAGACAATTTATGTTTGAAATATTTGTTCTGGAAAGAAATTTAATTTAATTTCACTTCTTGCCTTTTCCTTACTTAAAATATTTATGGTCTGTTTAATTTTACTATAGTTAAATAGATGAATTAATCGATTTCTTTGTTTTTAGGTACGCTGTTAATCTGATGTTCAGTATTTTAACCATTGGGTAAGCGACTGTGTTTTGCATAAATTAAAACATATTTTTGCATAAATTTTGCATAATTTTCTGTCGGAATCTAGTTTTTTTCCTAATTTCTCATTACATTTGTAAAATTGTGTGTTGAACAGCGACGGTAAACCATTCATATCTGGAACATTTAAATATGGAATGATTCTACCGGTGCATTATCCAGATTTGAACATTCCATATTTGAATGTTCCAACTTTTCATGCGTCTTCAACAGCGACCACTATCTTGGAAACAGCTCAGTCTTTATTATTTCATGTATTTACCTTAGTAACATCAACAAACACAAATTTTAAAATCATAATTACTTACTTAAAATCATAATGGATTAATAGAAGAAATGAAGAAAAATAGTAGGAGTGTGTATTTTATTATTAATCGAATGGAAATTCTGCTCATAAAAACATATTCATTGAGTAAAAATAAAATAAATATATCAGCAATTACCAATATCCCATGCTTCCAAAAAGTTACTTTAGAAATGTATCCACACCTATCAAAAGTTTTGTACAAACAAAAAAGTTGGGGACCATTTTCTGGAACGAAATTTTCAAATTTTCCTAGTTTTCTTGCATTTCTTTTAATATATTTAAAATTTCTTTTCACGATAAAAATTATAAGCATAACATTTAACAGCCTTCCAATACAAATATAAGTTATTGATATTGTGAATTCGTCAGAAAATGCTGCAACCTTCAAAGTCGATTAAAATAACCTAAATATCAATTTAAATTGACAAAAACGTTTTTCGGTCACTTGTTGACAATAAAATTCAATTCATACATGTCACGGCACACTTGTCTAATAAAAAAATAAACGTTCGTTCAAAAATTATTTGAAGTTATAAAGATCAACCAAAATTTCTACCCAAAATTGCTTCCTATTTCAAAAAATTTAAAAATATATTTCATTAGAAATAACAAAGTTAAGGTCATTTTCGGCGAAATCGGAAGTGAAACAATAGCGTACATAAGTTCAAATATTTCTGTTTTTTACACCTATCGTGTGTCTAAAATGTCATTTATTTCAAATCAAAACTAAGGGAAAAAAAGAGAGGTGTACCAGAACTCAGTTACACCCGTATATTTATCCACTTTTCTGACTATTTTTGTACTTTGCTCAAATGCAATTAGCCTTATACAATTGTATTTTTTTCTTCATCTTAGATAACCATAACGGTGAGGTCCTAATAAATAAATAATAACTCTCCAGTCCTAACCCCCCTGTTTTTTTCTTGTCAAGCCGTTTGAAGTCGGTCGTTTGTAAATCTATCGGTTTATAACTGCTAAATGATTTTAATCGTTTGGATGTATCATGGCATTAGATACCTTAAGACGAGTTCAAAGATCGCATGCATTAAACGCGTTCAAAACTGTTTGGACGGTAAAGGTCACCAATTTGAATAGTGATAATATTAGATGACCAGATACATTATACAGGATAGTCCATATAGAAGGACCACTATTGAGATCTCGTAAACGGTAAGAGCTTCAAAGAAGTTTAAACTAGACAAATTGTTCTACTTTCTGAGACCTATTCAGTGATCCTTTCATGTTTTAAAAAAGTTCCATGGCACGCTAGATAATAAATAAAAATTGAAGTAAACCTTTTTTTTAATCGTCAGTAACTCGGTTATACTTGTTGGTACAAACATATTTTTAGGGAAAAAATTGCAGATTTTGTACGTACCTACTGTAAATTAAAAACATTTATTTGTTTTAATATTGTTTAAATTTACGGCACTTTATAGCTTTGTGATGAATTTTATTTGTTTTGAGCCTAAATATCAAAATAAATACGTGAAGACCTATATTATTAAAACGAGAGGGAAAATGCTTTTTTCGTGAGGTCATAGCCAACTATGTTTTCCATTTAAAAAAATGTAATTTATCTGAGAATTTAAACAATATTGAAACAAATGAATGTTTTCATTTTACAAAATCTTACACTTTTTCCAGAAAAATATTTTTGTATCATCAGGTATAACCAACTTATTAAAGATTTAAAGCTATTTGATTTTTGTTTATTATCAAGCGTGCCATGGGACATTCAAAACATTAAAGTATCACTGAATAGGTCTCAGAAAGGGGAACAATTTGTCTAATTTAAACTTCTTTGTAGCTCTTACCGTTTATGAGATCCCAATAGTAGTGGCCTTCTTTGTGGACCACCCTGTTTAGATTATTTCTCTGTGGATCCGAACTGGGTATGTTTGACGCATTTCTTAACAGATTGCTGGTTGGGGGCATACCCTGTCAGTCAGATGACAATAAGGACTATTTTTAAGACCAAAGATGTACATTTGGCATTGGCATGACATTAAAAAAACTATCCAATTGTAACAATTAAAGGTCATTGATCAACTAATGAATCAATAAATAACAACAAAACGTTTTTGAAACTGGTGAACGGTATTGATAGAACCATTTACCATAATGGTATTATGGTAATTGAAAAAGTTTGTTTATCCGCATTCCCTAATTATAGCTTATCGCATCCCGCAGCTATACAAATAATGATATTATTTAAAATATTTACAACGCAAACGTTTACGATCAAGAAGCGACTAAGAATAATTTACAGCAATAAACTAAATTAAAATTGTTTTCAACTGGAATGTCTTAACTAAGCTCTGGCATGTGAGTGCATTATTTTGAACTGCAACTTATGAGCTCATAGAGAAGTTCAGTGCTGTATATTTATAGTTAAACTGCCTCATTTATTAAGTTTTGCAACGCATGCCAGACGTTGACCTTTACAACACTATGTACAGATTTTATTGGAAAACAACGTAAATGTTATAAATAGTAAATAATGGACAGAACGTCTTTAACTTAAGTTCAATTTGTTAAAATATTATAATGCTTCTAAAATAAACCGCGTCTTATAAATCACTTCGTAGCAATATTTTGGATATATATCAAGGTAGTATTAAAATTGGGTAGTTTTTAAATAACAGTGGCCCTTTGTGGTGTTAACTGGTACCTAACTATTAAGCCCGATGGTCACGCAAAATAATAGTTTTTCTTTTAAACGTTTTAGATTAAACGTTCATTTTCGATGCACAAAATTAGTAGATGATTAAGTCGCTCCTGACTAGTTGTGAATCTTTGCCATGTTAATAATATACTTGCCAATCTGCTAAACAAACGATCTTACAGCGAAAGATACAGTAACTGCTTCTGTACATAACAGTTTGATGACGAAGCAGATATCGGCAATGCCTTGCAGTTTTTTTTGTCAGAAATGGCGTTTAGAAGTATTAATCGGGCTTCTTTCAGTAACTACCGAAAACTTTTAAGGTAAAGAATTTTTAGCAGTCAGTCTTTTGACTGATCCTTCTAGTCTGTATTTACAAGCTTTGCTGCTTTTGCAGTAAGTTGACCATCGCCTAAATTCAACTTCCAAAATGGGTGAGAATAAGTTAGATGTGGTATCTGCTGCTTTAAATTTTGTCTTAAATATTGATAATAAAATCCAGTACTGGGTAAACTACAAAAATTTTGAAATTTTATTCAGGTTTTATACAGGTTTTTTTAGTTTTCAGAAAATTTGAGGTTTAACTGCTACTGTTTTAGAAACTAGTGTTGCATCTTGAACAACACTTTCTCGCGAGTCACGGAAGTTGAATGGGCAAAAAAAGTCAATATTTTATAAAGTTGCTTTTTGTTTTCTATTAATCTCTCTTAGCTGGCTGAACCGCCACGCCGGGACCCCGACTAGAGCCCCTTCCGGGAGCCATGGATTAAATTAGTGAATAATTGTGTCTTGCTAACTAAAAATATTTAAGGAAGGTTAAATCAACTACTTAAAAATATTTTGGTGTTTATCAATTACTAAATGTCATTGTTCAATAAATTTTATATCGCATATCTTAATTATGTAATAAAATATTTACAAATTTATTATTTTATCTTATTTATTCACCTTGAAGTAATATAGTCAAAAGTATTACCTAACTTCTTTTTTTGTAATATTTGTAATTATTTTGGTAATTAAAAAAAATACTTTTTACGAAGTACTTTTAAAACAAGGATTTTAAAACTGCATATAATTCAGTCCAGGAACGCTATTGTTATAGGGCGCTTACACAGGAAGTACGTGATAAAGATGTTTTCCTTTCGTATGTAATAAACGCTATATTGCATTTTTTTTAAATATTTACTTAGGTAGGTACTCAAATTTTCTTTGTGCTTAATAAAATACTTCTAACATTATGCGAAACTAAAAATAAATCAAATATTTATCTCACAATATTGAAATCACAAAGTTTGCTATAATTTCATTATGTTTTTTTTTTAATACTTTAGTGTAGTAATTTATTATTTTGGGGAGTTAAAGGCTGGGGAAAAAAATTGAATACATTCAGCTTAAATGTAAGTAACTATACAACATTTTTATATTTTTAGAAACTCTTACATTATCAAATTAAACTTATGTATACGTTGCTCGGCTTTTTAGATTCTCAATACCGCGCTTGCTAGGAAATCTCGTGGTCTTAAAGTATTGCATGCATTGCACATAAAGCAAAATTATGGCAATGTACACGTATATTTTATGGAAGCTTTTGAAACGCTAGCTGTTTCGTTTATTTTCCTTGCCGATAGTAACTGTTTGCAACTAATGAATTTTGGTTGCAGTATTCATTTATCATGTTCATGTCTATGTCTATAAAGGAACGAACAGCGAACTGTTAACATTTACAGGCGATTTAAAAGAGTAACCAACTGATAACAGCTTTTGATAGTTTTAGTAAGCAACATAGTAACGCGTTATTGTGTACTACTTTTCCTAATCAAATTAAACATACAAGGTATAACAAATAAATTGGTCCTACTATTTGAATCTCGCTTATATTATAAGCCACGAAATCTGGCAAAAAAATGTTTTGTTCTAGTTTCTATATTTTTAAAACAATTGAAACACTGAAAGATTTTTTAAAATCATGTTTAATTACTTACTGATATAATTAGATTTCGAATCAGACGTTTTGTTTCTTTTACACCATCATCAACTTTATCACTTCTTTCAGGCGCAATATTGAATTTTTGCATAAAAAGTTAGTACCAATAATTCTGAACACAATTATTTTATTGATAATATTTTAACTCTAGGGTTATAGAGAACCAAACTTATCAAAATTTTTATAAATCTTAATAACAATTTATTTTTTTTGCAGTTAGCATAGTCTTATACGAACTAGCACGTAGCCCGTCCTAGGACGGGTATATTGTATATCTTAAATTTAAACTATTACTTTTTATAATAACATAACCTTTTATAATAACATAACCTCAAACCCTAATAGACGTCAAAACTGACAAATTTATTTTGTAGCTATTTTCATGCGTTATTTTGTAGCTATTTTCATGCGTTACAGAGTCACAGAGTCAGCCTGGACTTTTATATTCTTTGCATTATAATTTGCAAATGACACGCAAAATTGTATCATGCGTTTTAAATGTATTACATAAATACTCTAAAAAACTTTGAATGTCTACAAAAGTCTGCATATGCAATCACTTTAAAATTGTTTTGCAGCCTCTTTCTCTGCATGTTTTGTGCTATAAATGCTCTTTTAATCTTTTAATAGCCAAAAACTATAGTTAAGAATTATGCAAGTTAGTTTAAAAACAATAAAACTATTATTTGAAAGTACGTATATTGAATACAATAACCGTTAATGTCTGAAAAAATTAAACAGTAACGAGTTGAGCGCAAAATTAACCCAATTCCTGGAGTTTGGTTGCTTTTACACTCAATAGTCCACACATACATACATACATACATATACTACCTGGTTATTAACATGTGTTTTAATTGTCCATTTTTGACGTTCATGTTTGACACATTAACTTCTACATTGTGTAGTCTGACTCCGTGCAGATTCGAGTTTTATATATTGTAGTTATAAAATCGACTGCCGTTGGTGAACGATGGAAGAAAATAAGGCTGCATTAACATGTCGAAAACGACAAAATAACTTTTTTGAGTGCTCCATAATTCTTCCGAATTCATTTTTACCCTGTGATTGGTTGTTCGGAGCAATTAAAAAATTTTTGAACTGGCCAACAAATGAAACAAATACAAAATTCAATTTTTTATTATGATACTTATAGCTCATAAAAATGTGTACCTAGTTTTTTTATACATACAAATTCAACGTTAATATTTTTAAGTTAACTTTGAAAATAAATATTTTAGCGTAAATTGTTGTTTTACTTTATACAGGGTGCACCACGACCCTGAGATTCTTCGATAGCTCCTTTATTAATGAAAATATCAAAAACTGTTTAATACAAATATTATGCGAACCTATTTTCTACATAACCTAAAATTATTTTCAAATATACAGGGTGTTTCGTTTGACCGGCACATATAAAAATTTAATTTTTTTAAATAGAACAACCTGTATATTTTTAAATTTTTTGATTCCTCTTAAAATTTACTTTAAAAAATGTATAAGGTTATATGGGTCTTAAGTCAACCGTTTTCGTAATATTTACATTTTTATGAAATGTTTGAGCAATACAGCACTTTCAATTTTTTTTAACATTAAATTTATTTAAAAAAGCGGTAAAATTTCGTTTAAAATTGAGATTGACAATAGATTAATTAACACTTTGCGCTGGCTACATTTTAAAAATATTATACAGGGTGTTTTTTACGCATGGCCAAACTTGTGAAACTTCAAACATCGATAAGTCATTTTTCTTAAATGCAACACCCTGTATATTTTTACATTTTCTTGTAGAGAATTTAATTGTCTTTCAAAATTATTAAGCATGTCCTATACCTAAAGTTAATATTTTTCGAGCTATCTCGATTTTTATTAGTATTACTAAGCCAATTAAAATATTTTAAAGTCGGCCATGGACGTAAGTCGTAATTTTTCAAAGAATTTTTAAACAAAAGAATAGAAAGAGCTCCAACTTTAATTTTAGTCCAATAATGTACCCCTTTTCCCCGAAATTTATCGTATAAATTGTTTAAAATTATATCCTTGTTCATGTTCTACGCACAGCCGTAGATGTTGTCTCAAAGACTGTAGCACTCTTGATAACATTTTGGGGGTTATACCATTAAAAGCAACACAGCAAGTAAAGCAGTTGCCGAACACAGAATATCCTAATAGATGGATAGGGCGAGGTAGACCATTCTCCTGGCCACCTAGGTCACCTGATCTTACCCCTATAGATTTATTTTTGTGGGGACCCATAAAACAGGTGTATCAAGAGCTAGAGTCTTTCAGACAAGGTCTACCTACGGCTGTGCGTAGAACATAATCTTGAACAATTTATACGATAAATTTCGGTAAAATGGGGTACATTTTTAGCCTAAAAATAAAGTTGCAGCTCTTTTTATTCTTTTGTTTAAAAATTCTTTGAAAAATTACGACTTCCGTCCATGGCCGACTTTAAAATATTTTAATTGCCTTAGTAATACTAATAAAAATCGAGATAGCTTGAAAAATATTAACTTTAGGTATAGGACATGCTTAATAATGTCGAAAGACAATTTAATTCTCTACAAGAAAATGTAAAAATATACAGGGCGTTGCATTTAAGAAAATTGAGTTATCGTTGTTTAAAGTTTCACAAGTGTGACCAAGCGTAAAAAACACCCTGTATAATATTTTTAGAATGTAGCTAGCGCAAAGTGTTAATTAATCTATTGTCAATCTAAATTTTAAACGAAATTTTACCGCTTTTCTAAATAACTTTATTGTAAAAAAAAAATGAAAGTGCTGTATCGCTCAAAATTTTCACAAAAATGTAAATTTTACAAAAACGGTTGACTTAAGACTCATATAACCTAATACATTTTTTAAAGTAAATTTTAAGAGGAATCCAAAAATTTAAAAATATACAAAGTGTTCTATTTAAAAAAATTAAATTTTTATATGTGCCGGTCAAACGAAACACCCTGTATATTTGAAAATAATTTTAGGTTATGTAGAAAATAGGTTCGCACAATATTGGTATTAAACATTTTTTGATATTTTCATTAATAAAGGAGCTATCGAAGAATCTCAGGGTCGTGGTGCACCCTGTATATTGGCTTGTAATAAAGGAATTCTTAAAACTAAAATCACATTGATTGCAAAAGCAACCAAAGTCCAGTTATTAAGAATTGGAATAATTAAGTGATATACAAAAATATAGAATTGAAATGGATCATTTATAATAACGCCTGATTAGATCTTCAAAAACACATGTTGTTTGATTTTTTTTGTGAAACCTTAATATAAATTAAACAGTTTTTGCAATAAATGTGTGCCAAAATAAAAAACACACGCACACGGTAGGCCGGCCCGCGCTAGATGAATGAGGGTAATGAGCTTTTTTTTTAGATCACCAGCCTGTTTTTTCAGTTTTTTAGTAACATTTTACTCTCAGCCCTTTATCCAAATATCCGGCCCGGCATTTGTTTCAAACACAGCCCCGCAAACTCTAGGACCGGTTCTGCGTGCAGTATTTATATGAAAATGAATCTTGATTTCTTATTAAACATATTATCGGCAGACAATATTTTTAAATTCATGTTTAATTTACTTTTTTTGTATTGATAATAAAGCTTTTCCCCAAATTATATTCCTGTTTATTGTTCTTTTCGTATAAATCTTATACCGAGGTACTATTGATTTTTTGTCTTGAAATTTGGACAGGTTTTATTAATCATAAACGTTGTTCAGTGTGACTCCGTTTAAAATTTCCACCGCTGGTAATGAGAACTTCACTTTAAGTTTATATTCCTTTAATATCGCAACTTGACTATCATCATTAATTATGGCAAAGCGTATAATGAATCAACATCTTTTTGTAACGGTGCATTTTGTGATTTTGTTTGATAAAAGCCATTAAAATTGTTTAAATGTTTAAAATTTAATTTGAAATATGTGATGCTTGTACTGATTGATATCATTTATAACTGTTAAGATGAATTTGTTATAGTTTTTGTTTTCTTTTCCAGTTTACTACAAAATTTTGTATGTGTTACACTTGCTAATTCCATGCTTTAATCGACCATACGAAGGAACACAAATATGAAAAAAGCTTAAAAATTAATTTAAAGAAAAACCCTTAGCAAGTGGCTTTTCCAAAGTGATTTTGGACGGTTGTTACAGTTTTGTAATTAAACTAACTGTATTACTGCAGTAGAGTACAAAGTCTCGATAGCTATTTTAAACACATATTTTTATTACTTTTAATGGATTTTTTTGATTTCTAGTATGAAAAAAACATGCATATTCGTTCCGAATTTCTAATCAGTCTTTAAAGATCTGTAGTGTCAAATGCACTTAAACCAAAAAGTGGACTCGATCCCATCGAGTCCTATGTTTGTGGGTCACCTTAAATCACTATTTTATTTTGCTAAAAACTGATTTATTGAAGCCATTACCCAGTAGCATTATTGATGATTTACGCACTCTTAACTTACTTCATTTATAATAGATTTTTTAGGTTGTGCTTAATACTACTTCTGTAAGTTAAAAGACACTTTGCAATGTGGTGAAGCACATAAAACATGTGACATTCGGCTCATTAACGGCAACTTGGGACAAGTTTCCAGATCCGAATGAGATTTACCAATTGTTTGTAATCTTTAGGAAATTACCACTAGAAAACCCTAATTTTGTGTTATCCGTGTGAAGTAAATATGTGAGAAAACATACACCGGTTGTAACTGAAATCAGGCTCACTCATTTTTTTCTTTCATTTTGATTTTAGACAAATCAAAATTTAGACATGTGATATGTGCAAAAAACAGATTTTCTGAACAGATGTACACTTTTTTTTCACTTCCGGTTTCGCCGGAAATGACCCTAACTTTGTTATTTCAAATGGAACACCCTGTATATTTTTAAATTTTTTGAAAGAGGATGCAATTTTAAATACAACTACACTATTTTGGTTAATTTTTATAACCTCAAATAATAATTTTTGGACAAAATACATAGTATTGTTAAATAAACAGTTTAATTTTTGCGATAAATAGTGCGACAATTGTATCAAAATTGGGTCTTCTTTCCAAAATTGTAAAATTATACATAGCGTTTCATTTGAAATAACAAAGTTAGGGTCGTTTCCGGCGAAACCAGAACTGAACCAAAGTACCTATATTTCATTATATTCATTTGTACTGTACCTACAATTTTAACGTGTTTAATGTGTTCGTCTTTTTAAATTTTATCTTAATAATTATTGTGTTCTGTTATGTAATCCTAGTGTCTAAAAACGTAAAATGAAGACCTTCAAGTATATTTATTCATCACAAACAATATTTTTCATGGTTTCCAAAAATCCACCCCAAAATTTTGATGTAACATGTAATTCTAGTATCTAAAAACGTAAAATCAAGACCTTTTAAGTTTATATTTATTCATCACATACAATATTTTTCATGGTTTCCAAAAATCCACGCCAAATTTTGTATGCAACATTTCCAACATGCATCTTTGTTAAATTGAACCACGTTCTTAATCCCTGACGAAGCTCATAAAAAACATGAGCGAAACGTAGGATTTCAATAAACGTAAATAAATAAAGATACCGTCCAGTAATACCAGAGTTTTATCATTTCATCGATTTACCTATACATAGTTATGTTCAAATATTCCGTTTTTTTTGCACATATCACATGTCTAAAATGTCATTAGTCTAAAATTAAAACTAAAGAAAAACAGAGGAGAGCCTGATTTCAGTTACACCCTGAAAATTTTACCTTCAAGCACATATACAACATGAGGAACATGGGGATGTCGGAAACCGTTAGAGAGAGAAAGATAGTTGAATAAGCATAAATGTGTTTGGACATGCTTGGTAAGAATATAAACTAAACAAATATGCAATTGTGGACAGTTTCTGCATATTCTAAAAAACCTTAGCTACAGATTTTTATCAACATTAGAAACATTAAAATTGACTGAGGCTCCTTAATTTTTTGAGATACGGAAGTCAACTTCTTCACTACAATGATTATCATATTTGAGGAAAATATACAAACATGCGAAGTTCTTCGAATTGAATCACTTTATCCGTGAGAATAATTCGATTATTAACCAAGTTACGTAAAAAATTAAAGGACCTTCTCTACTCAAACTTTTAAAAGTAGCTAACAAGTGAGAAGGATATAAAATATTTACTATTTTCCTCAGACTAAACCTTGATATCGCTAAACGTGCTCTTGTAACTCATTTGTTTTTAATATATTAGAGCCATTGCACGCAAATTTTTTTTGTAGTTTTAAATTAATGCGACGATGGTTTATCAGCTTTCATGCAACGTCTGTTAAAAATATTACTAATTAAAAATTTGATTCACATTTACAGTTTTCATGACAAAGACATACGTTAGGGACAGTATCTACGATACAATAAATTTTATTGCACATCTGCATGTAACTTTTAAAAATACCTTAAAATATAGAGCTAGTTGGAGCTAATATATTTAAATAAGTCACCAAAGCTTGACCATCAAGTTTTGGTTATCACTGCTAGATTCCTTTTATAAATGTGAGTCAAAAATATTCTACATTGTTTTTGATAACAACCGAAATACATTCCCCGATAACGCGATTTAATACGAAACATTGTGTATACCTGTACATTTTTTTAATCCATGATGATTATGGAAGTCATAAAATTCGTCAACTGGTAGGATAAACGTTTGATATGGTGTCCTTAAAAAAAATAAAAAAACTACTTTTGCAACTTAAAATCTAAGCCGAGTGCATCAATTCCAAAACCGAGATGAGCTTGAGGCTTTGTCCAACTTAAGAATACCAAAATTTCAAATTTTTAATGTTCATGGTAGAAAAGTTATAGATAAAATTTAAAAATCAAGTTATTTTTAAGATATTTTGGAAACTAAACACAATATACAAATTTTGAGTTTAAATTCTTACTAAACACAAGCCTGTGCTAATTCAATCGTCCTTCTATCTTCAACGATTTCCGGTATCCCAATGCTCTTAATTTTGTATATAAATTTATTTAAGGTTTCTAATTTTCTTTACTATAGATTTTTTACGAAAGCTTAGAAGGTCCACTAAAATTATTTTGAAAAAGTAAAATTGGGAAAAATAAGGTAAAATTTAACCTTTTTAAAGTTATTTTAAGTAGCCCTTTCAAGCCTTTTTAATTTGTAGCTGCAATTGTATAAATGCAGCGTCTTTTTCATACAGTAATACCTTTATATCCTTCTGTAAATGTAACTGTGCGAAACTATAGCAAAAATAGTACACGACATTGCTTCAGTGAAGTTTTTATAAAGTGACTAATAAATTGTAGAAAATCAAGCTTTTATACCGAGTTTAAAGTTTGTTGCTGTTAGGTGGTGTACTCTTCTGCTGTTATTATATACTTACATTTGTTGTAGCGCCAATATTTACTTTATTTTAATAACGGAAACTTGCAACACAAGTTATTAAAAATGATTAATTATAAGCTTTAAAAAAGACTGCATTTACTAAAAACAAATGTACGCTATAAATAACGTAAAACGCTTCGAGCAGTCCATTCCTTGTGGCATTTTGCACACAACAAACATTTTCATCATGGAAAATTTTTTTTTTTATTTTTATGATGTAAGTGATTAATACTGGTCCGGCTGGGCCAACCATTAATTTTTCTATATAATAAAATGGAAATGTAATAAAATGAAATTGATGAGGATGAAATGATTACTTAATACTAGAGTTCACCCATCGGTGTCCTGAAGATGGCACTCTGTTTCACTAATAAACTATCCTACACTATACAAGTTCAAATGGTTTTTGTCTTTTTAATCTTCTGACCAACCCATGGTTGTCTAGCAGTTGTAGTGCCTCTGGGTTTATATGGTTTTGCAGTCGGGTTGCGTGTTTTTTTGCAAATCGTTTGATTTCACTAGATACCTCTGGGATACAGAGATCACGATGAATGTCCTTGTTTCTTACGTACCATGGCGCGTCAACTGCGTTACGAAGAACTTTATTTTGGAATACCTGTACTTTCTTGATGTTGCACTGTTTGGCACATCCCCACAACTGTATGCCATAAACCCAGACAGGTTTTAGTATCTGGTTATAGATAATAATTTTATTATACAGCGATAATTGGGATCTTCGTCCTAGAAGCCAATACAGTTTTCTGTATTTTATACTTAGCTCTTCTTTTTTTATTTTTATATGTGGCTTCCACCTCAGTCGCGTGTCGAGAGTCATGCCTAAATACTTGGCTGTCGTTTTATTCGGGACGACGTTCCCATTAATCGTTATTGGAATTTGTGTAATTTTTTTATTCGTAAAATATATGTGAGAAGATTTTTGATCATTCAGTTTTATACTCCACTCGCTCATCCAATTGCTGATTCTATTACATGCATTCTGCAGTTTTATCGCTGCCTCTTCTGTATCTTTACCTACTGCCATGATTGCAGTATCATCTGCAAATGTGGCTGTTGTAATGTTTTGCAGTTGCGGCAAATCATGTGTGTACAGTAAGTAGAGGACTGGGCCCAGGACGCTGCCTTGAGGGACTCCTGCTTTCACTTCTTTCAGTGCAGAATATTCATTTTCTTGTTTTATTCTAAACAATCTACCTGATATGTACGACATTAACAGTTCTACATGATGTTTTGGTAGTATTCTGTTAAGTTTCAGTATCAGTCCTTCATGAGAAACCCTATCGAAGGCTTGAGCCACATCAAGAAAGATGGTAGAGCAGATTAATTTTTCTTCTAATGCCTTTTCTATTACGTCCGTTATCCTGTGCACTTGGTCTATCGTAGAGTGTCTGTGTCTAAAGCCGAATTGATGGTTTGGTATTAGCTTTTTCCTTTCTATTACGGGTTGTAGTCTCTTTAGAAACAGTTTCTCGAATAACTTGGAGATGATCGGTAAGAGTGATATAGGCCGGTACGATTTGGCTTCATTTGGTGGTTTGCCTGGCTTTTGTATCATGATAACTTCTGCTACTTTCCAGGAACTAGGAACGTGTCGAAGTCTAAACGCTGCATTTATTAAATACGTCAGCATGACTATGCCTTTCTTTGGGAGTTGTTTCAAAATTTCACCGGTGATAAGATCAAACCCTGGAGCTTTGTTGGGATTTATGTTGGTCTTAATTTCTTTGGCCACTTCTTTGGGAGTTACTAGTTCAATTTCTGTGTCTTCAACGTTTTCAGTTTCGTGTATATAGGCATCAGGGTGGATGTCGTTACATTTGAATATTTCGGCAAGGTGATCGGCAAAAGTTTCGGCTTTCTGCTTATTCTCTCTTGCCCAGGTGCCATCTGGCTTTCTTATTGGTGGAGATAGAGTAATCGGCCTTTTAAGTTTTCTCGTTGCTTTCCATAATGAGTATTCCGTTTTTTTATTGGCTGTTAGATTTTCCAAGAACTTATTAATTGACTCTTCTTTCAATTTTTGGATTTTCCTTTTGAGTTGTTGGGTTTTGTTATTAAGTATATTTTTGTCGGCGGGATCTCTTGTTTGTTGATATCTTCGTCTTGCTCGTCTTTTTTCCTTAACCAGTTCTTTGATCTCCTTGGGGTAATTGTTCGCTATTGATCTGTGAGTGTACTCTTTGGTGCTGTTCCATGCCGCTTGTTGTATAACACTGTTGAACTTTTCCACTTCTGTTTCTAGTTGCTCCAAAGTTTGCAGTTGTATATTTAAATTGATCTTATTTGCTAGTTCTGTTTTGAAGTTCATCCAGTCTGTAGTTTTGTTTGCCAATGTTGGTCTGTTCTCCTTTTTTATGATTTTTTCACTCAGAGTTAAAATTATTGCGGAGTGATCAGAGTCTAAGTCAAAGTTTTCTGCAATATCAATAAAGTTTGGGGAAACTCTTTTTGATATAAAGAAGTCGAGAAGATCTGGAATTTTGTTTAGATCTGTGGGCCAGTAGGTTGGCTTACCTGTGGAGTGATAGGTACAGCCCATTTCCCTAATGGCTTCTCTCAATTCTTTTCCCTTCGTTGTTGTAAGCCTGGATCCCCAATCAACGTGTTTCGCATTGAGGTCGCCTCCCAAAATGAATCTGTCGCCCATATGCCGCAGGAAGTTTTTATAATCTAATTTCTTAAGGTTATATCTTGGTGGGCAATATAAGGCACCTATAGTCAGTTTTTGCTTGATGGACTTAATTCCAACCACTGTAAGCTGGATTTCTGCGCTTTGAATATGGCACTCTTCATAATGATTGATATTATCTTTTATAATGATAGCACTTCCTCCTTTCGCTTTGTTATCGGGGTGAGTGGTTTGGTAAATTTTGTAGCCTGTTAGTTTTATGTAGGACTGATTTGTTGAGTGCGTTTCCGAGACGAGGCATACATCGATATTTTGTGTGTTTAAAAATAGTTCTATTTCTTCTTTTCTATTCTGAATGCCATTTGCGTTCCATGTAGCTATTTTTAATTCACGCTGGTCCATTAATTTGTTCCTCGAGCTGCTGTTCCAGTGTGCTTGGCTTCCAATCTGTCCAGCCTTTCTGAGAATTTGTTCATCAAATTTGTCAAATTCTGCATCATCTGCATTATTGTTTGTTGTTCATTTAGCTTTGGACCAGGTTGGGTTTTGCTAGCTTGGACTGCTTGCGCAAATGATACCTCATTGGTAATTTTTTTGCTTGAAAATATTTTCTGTTGGGTATATTGTGGTTTCTTAGAGTTGATTAGGTTATCTCTTCTCTTTTGAAGTTCTTTTGCAACTAAACAGGCACGATAATTTGCAGGGTGGGCCTCTGCGCAGTTGGAGCACTTTGGTGGATCATTTTTTGGTTTGCTGCATTCGGTGGTTAAGTGTTTGCCGGCACATTTAACGCAATTAGCTTCGCGTTGGCAGAATCTCTGGGTATGACCATATCGTTGACACCTCTTACACTGCGGGATTAATTTGTTATTTTTGAGTGCTTCGATTTTGATCCTCATATGGCATAGGTATTGTATTTCATAGATCTTTTTAATCTCTTCCGAATTTTCGAAGGTCAGCATGAACAAAGGAAGTGGGGTAGTCACCACTCTGCCATGTTCTTTAGTTTTTCTGATTTTATTTACTACATCAAGTATTTTGAAACCTCTACTTGTTAGTTCGTCTTTGATGTCTTCCGGCTTGCAAGTTGGGTGCAAATTCCTAGCCATGACTCTAATGGGTCTTGTTTGTTTGTTCTCATACGTGTGCCATTCTATTTTGGCATCGTTCATGAGGTTTGTTACTTCTCTGTATTCCAGTTCGGTATCAACGTTAATTTTTAATTGGTTATTATTCATTAAGTTGGCTTTAAAGTTCAAGTTTCTGGTCTTTAGGGCCTGATTTATTTCGGTATAATCTTCTATATTGCTCAGAACCACTGGTGGTGGTTTATGTTTTTTTGCAACGTCTGAATTTGGTGTAGGTTTAGAACTAATTACCTTTTGTTCTGGTGATAATGCCATTTTTCTCTTTTTATATTTTGGTAATAGCCAAGCTGTTTCTTTAGCTACTAGTTCCTCTTCTTCATCCGAGTTGATTGGGCTATAATTTTTATTAGATTGTAAAGAAGCGATCATCTCTCTTAATTCTTGTATCTCTTTGTTGGCTGCATTGAGCTGGGATTCTAGGGTTTTTATTTTTGCCGATTCTTCTTTTGGGAGGAAAAATCCTTGAGTATCGTTGTTGTACAGCGTTGAAGAGCCTTTTTGTTGGGATGCTGTTGATAATTTTACATTTTGGTGTTGATTTGTTTCGTTTTGGTTTACTAAGGAGTGACTTCTTGTTCTCAAAGGAGATCTCGCGAGCCTCCTGCTCTTTTGGAAGGGATTTTGAGTGTCCTTTCCGTCCTCATCATGGAAAATGATCAAGGAATATTTTCATAAGTACCACTAAATTACATTATTACTTCAAAGGACAAAGCAAAAACTCGCTATTTTGTATCCGCTTTTTTCCGAGTATTATTCAGTTTTTTATGAGTCAGTGGTAAAAAAAATATGTTAAGCGTTTTTACCTTTCGACCACTGCTGTATTGAATTGCAGGAAATGCAAACAAAAAACTGTTTCGTACAGGAAAAAAAAAGCAAATTAGCTGTGGACATCGTCCAAGCTACAACTAATTCTGTTACGTTTTTTTCTGTACGAGCCACACAAGTTCAGTGTCAAAATTAAAAAAACATCTTAAAAACACTAAGTATGTGTTGTGCAATTTGCTTTCAACGAGTTATAAAAATAGAAATGAATGTTGTGTTCGTTATAGTTTTGAATTAATTTTATGTGCAGCCATAAACTGTGAAGTTATTTTTAAATGATCTAAATTATTCTCGCATCGGTAAATAAATTGTATCTAAATTATGCGTTTATGCTAATATGGGAGTAAATATCTATTCCAAATTGGGTATCATTGGAAAAGTAATAAGATATCTGTTTTAACTTTACATAGGTGCATTTAATTCACGATTTAATGTGAGTTTGAAACGTTTTATAACTGGTTATATTCAGAAATTTATTTCTTCTTGAAGCGAATACCTTTGTCATGTGACATGACTTTTATAAAATATAATTTGGTATTACAATCCTTAGATTTCATTTGTAATATACTTATCAGTTCTCTAACAAAATTAATTGGTAATTTTGTATCCTTTAATTAAATCTTCTTGAATTAAAACTATGCACAAAAATTAGCTCAAAAATCATTATTAAAATTAAAACTAATAAAAAGTTTCTATTACTGAAAAGATAAAAAAAATGCCATCTGGTTTTTGTTACACACTATTTGAAAGTAACGCTTGATAACGCCTTTTTAATATAAATCTAAATTTTAATGTTATTTTATGCAGGTTTAACATCAATTTATTAATGAAAATTGTTTGTTATGGTTATATCTTAACATAAACGCAATATTTTTAGAGGCTGTAATGATCTTTGGGATACCTTGTGTATTTTCTACAGGTTTAAAATACATCCTTACATATTTGTAGTCGATACGAAAACATTAAAAAATTTCATTTTATAAATAAGTAATATCCAGAGGCGGCTCTCCCATGGGGGGGTCCAAGACTGCATCTCCTTCAGATTTACGTAAATGAAATAATGCATGTTATTTAAAAATTTTAATTTTTACTTTAAACCGTTATATTGTCGTTTTTTGTGCAGTTACGCTCGATATTTATACTTTGTAACAAAGGCCGTGTTTTATAAAATGAATACCCGGCCTGCATTTTCTGCAGTCCGAAACCGACATATATGAAACGGCAAGTAGATATGGAATGGGGGTGATGCGTGTTATACATGGTATTGGGGCTGGCGATCGCTACGAGCTAATATACCTACAAGGTGTCCGTCCACCTAGTGCGTATTTCCTTTACATCTTTTATTATTTAAACTTTTAAAAAATCCAAACAAAATTTGCTAAAGATCATGAGTGACGTAACTTAACACTATTTTCAGCTATCCGAGTGTTTGTTTCCGCGCACCGTTGTTACTTTTTTACTTAAAATACAACACCCTGTATATTTTTAATATTTTAGATTACAAATTAAATTCTTTTCAAAAAAGTAAAAACTTCTCTCCACCTAAAACCAATCGTTTTTTTTTTAATATTGATGGAAACAGATATTTAACAAAATATTAATATTTAGCGATTTAACAATGCCAGTGTAAAATATTTTAAAAGTTTAATTATACATAGTTTTATATGGAATGCCACATAATTTTTTACATTATATTGTGGATACTTTTTTTGGCCATGTTTTCTGTTTAAAACGATATTTTATAGGTAAACTTGCAATATTTCATGAAATTAAAATGTTTTAAACCGGTTTCATGCCCTGGTTCTAATAGAGAATTAAATTCTAAATCCGATAGTGCATTAAAAAGAGAAGCATACAAAAAAAAAATTAAGAAAAATGAGTAAAAATTATTTAATATTTTTCACAAAATCGTTGTATTTGACTAAACAACTCACAAAATAATGATTGATCATCGAAATATTAAAATGCACTATCGGATTTTTAGAATTTAATTCTCTATCAGAAAGATTAAAAAAGAAGTATAGCATGTAATTTCAAAAAAAGAGTTGACTATCGCCAGTATGACAAATGGCGTCGTATAAAAAACATTTAAACGTCATTCGATGAAAAATTTTCCACTATTTACAAAAATATAAGGTTTATGGAGGTTTCTTCTTAAAATAATAGTCATGAATCACCCTGTATATCTCGTTTTTGTACCAAAACTTCTCCTTTTAAAGCTTTTATCTGTATTGCTCTTCAACGTGCAATATTACAATTTCTTTTGTTTTTTTTTTCAATTTTACTGCGAAAAAAACATTGTTGCGAATCAATCCTTAAGAACTTGAAAGCGTTCTCACTGTTTTCTACGGTTGTAGTTAATAATAATAATAATAATAATAATAATAATAATAATAATAATAATAATAATGGCTTTATTGCCATAAGAAACAAACAAACAGTACAACAATATTATTACATATATGTTATATGGCAACCGCAAGGCATAGTTCAATCCATTGTCTAGAACAATGGATTGCTCTTCCACTCAACCTTGTTTGAAGGTACATTCAAAATAAAACTTATAATAATAAAAATAATAAAAATATGAATATAAATATGAGGCAACATTTATAATGTAGAAGACAAAATAATATTTCCAAAAACAACCCATCCACATGTTAACTGCCAAAACTTGCAAATCTGATTCAACAAAATCTGATTAAAAAAAAAAAAAATTACTACAATAATAGCCTGCCCTCAGCCACAATACGGTAAAACCTTTCTCTTAAAGGACTTTGAGTCACAGATTTTCAAACTGTCCGGAATAGAGTTGTATAATTTGTAAATATTAAAAGAAAATGATCGTTCAAAGAACTTAGTTTTGTGTTGTGGTGGACTGATACGACCCCTATTCCTGACGTTCAAGTTGTGGACATCAGTTCTGAAGGTAATTTTGTTTAGTAAATATTTAGGAGCTTTAGACAGAAATAAATTATGGTACAGAGTGACGCTTTGTAGGATACGTTTATTTTGCATATTGACCCATCCCATTAACTTACATTTAAGGGAAATTTTTTGAAATTTTCTTATGCCATAAACAAATCTAAAAGAACTGTTTTGAACCCTTTGAATTTTACATTTAGTATCGTAATCTAAGCAGTGGCCATAAACTGGTGCCGCGTAATTGAAATGTGAGAGTACCATTGCCTCGCATAACATTTTTTTTACATAAGTATTAAGATAGCTTCGGTGAGGATATAAAAGTTTTAAATTTAGGTATGCTTTTTGTATGCATTTTGATACATGATTTCTGTGTCTAAAAGAATTATCCAAGGTGAGCCCCAGAGTTTTGAAAGATTCGACAAATGGTACATTGACACCATTAACTTTAATAGCTATCGCGTTGTTTATTTCCGAAACAACTTTCTGATTACCAAACAGCATCCACGCAGACTTAGCGGCATTAAGAAAAAGGTGGTGTTCCTGCGAATATTCATAAATTGAAGGTCTTTGTTTACTTTATAAACAGCATCAACTAAAAATTCTTTTTTAAAACAGCAGGGTTGAGCAGATTTAAATCAATTGATTTAAATCACGATTTAAATCAAGTGATTTTTTTTTTAAATCATTGATTTAAATCAAGTGATTTTTTTTTTAAATTTTCAATTCAAATCTCAGATTATATGATTACAATATAATATTGATTTATAATAAAATAAAATTGTATTACTATTAGTAATTAAATACACGAAATGGTGAATAAACCATATCAATTTGCTCTTGTAAAGTAATATTCATTGTGGAAATGCAATAATTTAAAATATAAATGACAAGTTTTTGACGTTAGCGTAATGAACAGTCAGTTTTTTCAATTTCCACGGCTCTCTATTGCTTCAATAACGATTTGAAAAAAAATGTCGAATATCTCGAAAATTATGAGTTTTGGGTATAGGACATACTTAACAAAATATGAAGCTCTTTTAAAGATGAATTCGATGACATAAAAAAATACAGGGGTTTGCATTTGAAAAAATCGAGTTACGGGCTTTTGAAAATCATGGAAGTTGCCACCCTGTATGTGTGATTCAAATTTTTTCATATCGAGCGAACAGAGAAATTTTTTCTGCATGTCCATACCAAATTACAACTATGTATTTCAAAATAACTTCAGAAGAATGTTTTAAATAAAGACTTAAAACATTGAATAATTTTTTTTTACAACGCCGTATAAAAACCTGTAGTATTTTATATTGATGCAAAGCTAAAATTAAGGCGATCAAAAATAATAAATAAAAAATTGGGTGTTGTATTTGAAATATAAAAGTTGCTATTAGTTTCCAGAAAGGTGACTCACCCTGTATATTTGAAAATATTTTTATTGTGTTGTTTATAAAAAAACTGTGTAAAATAGCATTTGAATCAACTTCATATCTCAAGCCGTTTAGCCACAATCGACCGATGCCGCATTAATCACTCACCCTGTATATAATTAATTAAACCTTACCATTTAGCACTGATTTTTTCAAAATTCTTATTCATTATATTTAATTTTTCATTTTGACAAAAATTCACCAATGAATTAAATATATTGATTATTAAATATATTAGCACAAAACAGAAATAGCATGTGAATATGTCACTAAATTCGATAATATGGTACATTTGATTTAAATTTAAAAAAATCTGATTTAAATCAAATAAATCGATTTTTTTGATTTTTAAAAAATCATGATTTTTATCCACGCTGGTTAATAGTAATTTCATCTTGTTTAAATGCTCTCATAAAATTAACCCAAATACTTAATGATCCTCATGATTGTATGCTCGCTTTTATCAAGACAACTTTGTCACGTTTGATTCGACCTTAAGGTTATCCATTGCACTGAATAATATTTTAATAGAAGTATTTTTTGTCGAGATTAAAAATTGTTTGTATGTATGAATGACTCTGTTATCAAGAGCGTGTAGAATTTGTTTTTAAATGCATTCGCATAACAAGAATTTAAAAATATACTTATCAAAACCAAAAGCGTTTTAATAGTTATAATTAGAAATAAATGTTTACCATGGACATATCCATATCTTGCGATAAATATTAAATCTCGTTACAAGCTTGTAATTTTTGCGTTGTATAGAACATTAAGTATAATTAATTTATTTAAATGCAGTATTGTCATTTTTAAAACAGCCAATTATGTCTTATTTTCAAAATGTAATAATTAAAATGACACTCATTGTTTATTAACACTTAAAATACAATGCATCATTTATCTTTTGTGATGAGTTTTATTTTCTCTAAATACCCTTTTGAGTGAAAATGTGTTCTCTTAATAATAAAATATGGCTTGCAAACCGGTGATAATCTAAATCGGTAATAGTTTTTTTTTAATCCAAATTTCATACAAATCAAAATTCGGTTGAATGTATTCAATTAATCAAATTTCGATTGCCGGTAATTTCGGTACAAAATTACGTTCGTCTTTGAAATTTGACTACTTGAAATCATTATTAGTCTTTCTGGAAAATTATCTTATTAAAAAACATACTTTGTGAATATTTTTGTGTTAAATCTACTTTGTGATTTTTTTGTGTCCACCACATTTAATTTTATTATATGTACATACAGGGTGGTCCAAATTCGTTGGGACTACATAGGTGTCTCGCTAGATAAACGGTTAAATATTTATGATGCAAATCTTCACAACAAATAAAAAACCTTCGTAACTTGTACCGCATGAGTTTTAAAAAGTTTTACACCTTGTTTTTTGTTTTCCCAGCCTAATGTTTTTTTTTACTAAAATATCTTCGTAACTTGCTTATTATTAAAAATAACTACATCAACCCTTATATATTTGAAATGAGAACAAAATAAGAAATTTAAATAGGCGATAGCCAACTAAAGCTTCCATTTAAAAAAAGGTAACTTTGTGTCATAACTTTTTAACGGCGAGCGTAAAAACATTTTTAGTACCATCGAATTATAGTATAATTCGATAATTATTATACATAAAAATTGCTAAAAATATCTTTGTAAATTTCTTCAATATTTGCAACAATAACAGAGATATGACATATTATAAATATGACAAAAAAACACTTTTTTTTATAACTCAAAATAGAATATTTTTAAAAACGCTTCTGAGTGTCTCAAAAAACTGCACATTTTTGGTACCTAATTTAACCGTTTCTCTATCTTGAATATTAAGCGAGATACCCATGCAATCCCATCGAAGTTGGACAACCCTGTGCATACATATATAAACATTGAAAATTGAGAAGTATTTTATTTAATGGTTAATTTTTGTTATTATTAAATAAATATTTCTATTAAATTTTAATTTATACAATTTTCATCTAATTAAAATTTCTATTCCAGTGCAAAATATTTACTTTCATTTTTGCATTTATGCGGATATTTCGACTAAAAACAGATAATTTTTCAGAAACCGAAAAACCATTAGTTAATTAGTAACAAATGGTAAAGTCAATCATAAAATTTGCCGATTTCTTGCAAGCCCTAGAGTCAAAATTATAACCAAAAATTAAAATCCCAATTCTGTGTTAACCTTTGTAATGTAGTAAATAACCATTATTGGTTTCTACGTTCAACCAACGGTCCATTCTCATTTTCTGGGTACCACTATGGCAAGGTGGTTGTTTATTAGACCACTTATTTGGAATAAATGTTAGTATAAGTTTTGTTTTTTTAAATAAAACATTTTCTTGTATATTTACAATTTTAATAAAGTAAAATTAAGTATTCCAGACATACAGTAACTTCAAATTGTTGTAAATTGTTTGTGATATTTTTAATTTAAACAATGGTTTTAATACATGGTACAAGCTTAATTGACTACTCAGCAAAGTTAATATAAAATGTGTAAGGTGTAACTTATTAAAAATATCAAGAAAAGCAATAAAGAACAGTACAATAACATATACGTCACGGTAAGAAATGGGAGATAATTATTGGTGGTCGATAGATAAACCACTTAGTGATTTTTACGGGAGTTGACCGCTGCTAAGACATTTTTGTGATCAGCGGACTTATTTTGAAATACTAGACAAGCAGACATGCAATAAATTTTCTTAAGTGAATATAGCGAATATCCAGTTAACTAACTTCGACACCATACCCAACGAGTATTTGCAAACGCAGAGAGCGTTTAATGTTTTTTATTTTTCTTCTCACCTTTTTTATCGTGCAAATGGTCAAAATTTGCCAATTTTTTTTCAGGACTGTTATGAATTACAACAGTGCTAATCACCCCTTAATTTCTACCTTGCATTCCAAAATATTTTGAATTGTTCTGAAATTTCGGAAATGTGCTTTTTATCCGCTTGTTGGAAACAAGGATAAATTGAATATTGTCGGCAACTTCCAATAACCCTTTTAAAGCGCTTAACGACTTTTCGTATTAATTAAAACACTCCCATTTCGCTGGGAGTAATAATTATTTAAGTGACATAAATATCTCTGCAATAAGTGTTAGGGAGTTCATTCGCACGCTGTAAAACAGATAGGGTCATATTTCTATCATCCGATCAAATATCCTTATGTTGATTTATAACTTATCCGTAGGATATCAAGCGTAAAATTAATTACTATTGATGCTGACCCGGAAGCTTATCTGTTTAAATTTGAATCCAATCAGTAATTAGTTAAAAGAACGTCGAAGTTAACCATCTGTGTGTGCAGTTGTATTTTGGGCATCCAGTTTTAATGTTATTTTATTTTATGTTGAATCGCGTATTTATAGACATGTCAACGTTATATTTCCGTTCGTCACTACACATTTCAGATGTGTAACTGTTGTTGATGACCGGCTAGCACTAGAATGTAATACAATAATGATCTGTTACCACTGTACCAAGAGACAAAGTGATTGATTCAACAATTTATTCGTAAACAATATTACTATGCTTGGTTATAATAACAGTAGGTTCGCCCCATAGAATGCAGTAATTTAAGTAGTTGAGTTTAGGGCTTTTAATAAAATATTAAATTTCGTTGGTACTATGGAAAATCATGCAGTGTTAAAATATTATATCCTTGTGGCATGGTTAATAAAATTTTGTAGATTAGATGGTCGATATTTTCTTCATTATAAAGATACACCATGTGCATTTTTTAAAACTAACTGAGGAAACAGTTGCATTCTTAGTATATGTATCCCAACAATATGATTTATGAAAAGATATGTATATTTTCATGAAATTATGGTATACTATTCGAATTTTTAGACTTGTTAGAGAGATCTAACTAACCAAAAGGAATATAAAGGTTAGTCGTGCGAGACTAACGTGAAGCACTCATTTTTTCAGAATTTGTTTCTTTGGTTATTAAGACATGGTTTAAGGACATTATTATCTAATGATGGAAGGTGTTAAAAGTGGACAAGTCCAAAATATGGATTTCAAATATTAAAACAATGTATCACACTGACGAATATTTACATAAACAGATTTTAGAATATATTTATATCTTGAATGGGGATTTAAATATACAGGGTGATTCGTAAAAAATGCGAAAAAATTCGGTAGGTGATTCCTTATCAAAAATTAAGAGGAGTCTTTAAGATAAAATTTGTTCCTTGGACGTCTCCTTTCGGAGTTACACCCCCCTAAAGGGGAGCAGTAAAATTAGGTTTTTATTTTATTTCTCAAATTTGGATAAATGTAGGAGAATGATATTTGGTAGAAGTCTTATACTCAATAAAAGGTTTTCCATAGTAATATTTTCAATCATATCCCACCTTCACAGGGGGCTGGAAAAATTGACCCCTGTTGTTTTTTTTAATCAGAACTGTTTGGTGGATTGAGACTTTGCAATTAGAAATTTTTGTCATGAAAGCTTGATTTATTTAGAAACTTATTTTATTCTTTAACTTTATAATTGACGGGTGTAATTCATTTTAACGTTTACGCGGCGACAACGCTAAAACGCCCGTCAATTCTACCCAATATGAACATAAACAAACCATGGTAACCACCAAAATGAATCGTTGTATATTGGAATATTTAATAGTGCATGTTCAGTTATATTATTTTTTACTCCAAAACTGTAGGTTTTACGATGATTGAAAATATTACTATGGGAAACCTTTTAATAAGTATAAAACTTCTACCAAATATCATTCTCCTACATTTCTCCAAATTTGAGAAATAAAATAAAAACCTAATTTTACCGGTCCCCTTTAGGGGGGTGTAACTCCGAAAGGGGACGTCTAAGGAACAAATTTTATCTAAAAGACCCCTTAATTTTTGATAAGGAATCACCTCCCGAATTTTTTCGCATTTTTTACGAAACACCCTGCACAAGACGTCCTAAAATGCATACCAATACGGGACTTGTAAGGGAGAACTCAATGTTTACAATAAATTTCGTTATGTAGACAAAAAAATTATCTACAGTTTAATGTAAATAATTTTTTTTTAATTTCAAATATTTGTACCAATTTGTCTGTAGAAGATAAGTCTGGACTCAAAAATCCATAAACATTTTCTATTAAATAAACACTTTTTTTAAGTATTAAGTATTTATTATTTGACTGTAAATATATCATTAATAATTATTGATAGTTTAATTTTTTGATCCTAATAACATGTGCTGAAAATATTTCTGCAGACTAAAAACAATAGAACGATTTTCATTTTGAAATGTGTATGATATATTATGCGCCAGTAGAATCGAATAGTTTAAACATTTTCTTTAAATTCAAAAGAGGATAAATCTCTTGGTGCCCATGAACCAATTTATTTAACTTGGTTTTGTAAATACAGGACAGCTTTGTTTCTTTGAATTAGTTGTAAAATATATAATTTTATATAAAAATGTAAACAAATAAAAATGATCGTAATGTAATGAATTTTTAAATGATGTTAAAACCAGTGGAGTCGGAGTCGGAGATTAGAAGAAATTTCTGGTTAGTGGAGTCGGAGTCGGAAAAAATGTACCGACTCCAACTCAGAGTACAACAAAAAATTGCGAGGTGGTCCTTTGCCGCTAAATTTAAACTTAAATTTTAAATAATTTCGTTATATTTATATTTCTTAATTATATTCACACACCATAAAATGTCTTTAGTATTTAATTTTATAAGAGTCGACCTACTAAAATTATCAGGAGTCGGAGTCGATTTTTTTTACCGACTCCGCAGCCCTGGATAAAACAAACACGATCTTATTAACATCTGCCATAAAACATTTTTTTCTAATCTGTGCACCTTTTTGTTATGTTTATACAGTTTTACAGTATACAAAACATCTTGTAAACGTTTTAGTAATCTTGCTTACTTTTTAAACTAAAATTACCCAGAAAGCTTTTAGTGATTCATACATTTTAGTGTGGCATATATTTTTTTGTTTTATTGTACCTAAATCTCTTAATGGCATACTTAATAATTTTAAAAGAAAATTTGACCAATAGTTATTTGCTAATTGTCTTTTGTTAAGATGAATCTAAAAGAGGATTAAGTAAGTGGGGGTAGTGTTTACAAACGAGAAATAAATTCATAAGGCCTATTAAAACATTATGATTAATGAAATGTATTGATTAGCAAGTAATTTTCCAGGATCGCCATTCATTATTGTAATGTATAGTTTTTTCTTCTCCTTGTAATGTTTTTATTACCAGTTTTAGAGTAATAAATATAGCTATTTTGAAGCGAAACTATTAGGTAACTACTGTAAAATAAAGTTTTAATAAATTCAATAATGCATTGAAAGTACTTAATTACGAATAAAATATCTTGCAACTAATTAAAATAAAATCATTTTTGTACTCTTACGTCGTATAGCATAAAGAAAATAATACCATAGTTTTATTTCTTTCTGCAACATTCTTAGATTAACACAAAAAATACAAATCATGAAATTTCAATTCGCTTAGTACATGCTCATTTAAAAAATGCACTTCATTGCTATCAAAACTAACGTCACCATATAGGTATGGATATTAACAATGGTGAAACAATATTGCACTAACCCAACACGTTTTAATTTTAAGATCTGTTTTGCTTGTACTTTTTTTTATTCAATAATTTTTGCTACACGTTTTTGCAGGCCCAAAAATAGCTGAAAGCTTCAACATCCAAATGAAAACATTAAGCTCACTGGAATGAAAAATATCGTTCTTTTCCTTTGAAATTAAATCTCTGCATTATATCAGCGTATATTACAAACTGATTGCCATAATTTTTTAGGTGACAAAACAGTGGATATTATTAATAATATCGGTCGGTGTTTGCTCCATCTAGAAAAACTTTAGGCTATCAGCAGTACTAAAAAAACAATAAGTGTGACTGCAATTTGCGCAACCTATAAGTAATAAACGTTTACATTTGAATTGAGTTTGTAACCCATTACGCCTTTGTGGCATTAAAAAATTAAAAACATTTTTCTTCTATCGTATCACGAAAAAAAACAATTGGTCACCTTAACTTCATAGTATTTGGACCGCTTTGAAATTCTACTAGTAGAATTATCAAGACCTACACACCTTTAGCTATCAGATTTGTGAATTCTAAAACTCCATTCTAGGTCTATACATATTAATGTCACGTGCCGCCTGATTACGTCATCATGGCGTAGTGATTTGTGAACTTCCGGCGACTGAATCGTGCATCAATCATCCCTGTATGTTCTATTACTTCCGGTCGTTCTTTTCTCAAGGTGGAGATTAGTGTTACCTAAATAAAGCTTCTCATGCCGATACTGAACTTTGACAACGTAAAGAACGGTAGATTTCGGAGGTGTTAATCTTGAGTAAGCTCGAAGCGTCGCAGCACACTGTTGGAGTTTGATAAAGGGAACTTTATTGTTATTAAAGAAACACGAAGTTTATTTTTCGAATCAAGCCGTTAAATTACTTATGTAATACATGAATGCTTCATAATTGTTTTCGATGTACTTTTTTCAATTTTTTACATTTTAACGCGCACGTGTTAAACCTAAATGAGACTGTTAAAATTAAATCTGAATGTTATTGTTACTGGCAGATGGAGCGCGATTGTGTGTACGAGAATATCCATAGAGATATGATCACAAACAGACAAAAAGAAAGAATTACAACCGAGCTTAAATGCTGCGAAACAATTGAATGTGAAACTGAATAAATGAAAACAGGCTAGTCTGGAGCTTTGGTTTGGGATTAAGGTACATGGTCAATGTTACAAAAAATGAAACAAACATTGTTACATACGTGTGTTTGTTATTTTTAGAGGTACTGTAGCAAAAACAAACGTTCTTAAAGCAAGTTTATGTAAGTCTTCAAACTTTCTAGAAGTATTTGTTTTCGTGACATAAGCGTTAGTAACGAACAAGTCTAGACTAGTCTGCAGACCTAAATCGTTGCGAGGTGCCCGTTTGTGCACATTTATTTCATTTTGTAGATCTATTATTAAATACGTAAATACCTTAAATACCTTCATCTGCTCTTCTTGCGGTTTTCATTTGACAAAAAAAAAAGTCCAAGGGATGAAACCTGGTTAAATAAAAATTATTTGCTGATCTTAAGCGGCTATTAATAGGTTTGTTCTAGCAGCGCTATTTACTATCCCACGAACTATCAGGATTCTGCGCAGTATCGATATCGCGTTCCAGCAGCGTTTCTGATAGTTCACCGGACGGTTAGTCGGCTGTTCCAGCTGCACTCTGACTGTTTTTGGACTAGTTTGCAGGTGGTTAAAACAGGACATGGACGAAAGCATGAACTCACGCTAGGATTACTACACGCATGCGCTGTTTGCAACTGACGTGGCCTCTGCTAGCTGTGCATCGCCCTTCCAACAAGATCTTAAGATTTTGACGCTTGCGGTGTGCAAATTTCTACACAACAGACACAAACGTCATTTACAGTTCCAGCAGCGCTTAATACATTTTTTAGTACATAGTTGACGCATGTGCAAAAATCAGTTCATGTATTAGTACATGAATTAGTTCCAAACTAGCTGAAGGAACAAACCTAATAGCATTATGAACGTATTGGCGTATACACGCATCACCGAGATAAAGCTAGCCACCCAATACAATCGCAAAAAAATCGAGCATGTATAAGCCATGACCATAACTCGGTCTATTTTACAAAGAAAATCCTCGATTTACGAACATTTGCTATTGGAGCGAAAATGAAAGGAATACATGCTTGGGTGTTAAACACAAAGAACAAAACGCATAGCAAACGACATTTAGGGGCGAAATTCGTTCGTATATCGAGGACTGCCCCTTCCTTTACCGTATTTGGGTAGGCAAATAGTGATATTAAAAAAGATGTTCAGTATTTTTTAGAATACGTAAAAGAAGTTTATTAATGTCTTTCATAACATCTGATGCTCACGAGGAAAAAATTAAAATATTGCTGGAATAAGAATGGGTGGAAAGATGTTTTTTATACTCTAGTTCTCTTTCTTTGGAAACCTTCCATTTGTTTACAAAGGACAACTAACACAGTGATACTCAACCTTCAGGGCGCGAAGAAAATTGGAAATCAAAAGCAAAACAATTTATTAAAACAACAAAAACAATGCCAAAAAATACTTTCTGAAAATGACAGCAGTCGCAATTAAGTTCTTAGTGAGTTTATAACAAGTGTTCCGGATTTTTTTACGTTTTTACTTTAGCAAAATAAGGTGCTAACCAAAATATGGATTTAAAAAAATATATATATAGGTACTGTCAAAGACGGTTGCGAAATTTAAAAAAGAGCGTTTTGGTCGTACAAAACTATTAGACCCGCTTTCTAGATCAAATTTTATTGAGCACCCCCCCTTTTTCGTATCAATTTTTATCTATTAGAAGATGAGCGCAATAAAAATTGATTCTACGGAAAAGGGGTGGGGGTTGGCGCAATAAAATTTGATATAGAAAAGCGGGGCTCAAATACGCAAAGGATGAGAAACACTGAATTAACATATTATCTTCATTGTTTGACATCCTAAACTTACTTCATTCGACTAGGAATAAATTTGTATACGTCATACGTCGATACTGCCATACGTGTGTTATAATTATTGTTCGCAGGGTAAATGCCACGTATATGCCGATACCCTCGTAATAGCCGCTTTCTAACCTTAACTAAATTGTGAAAACTACAGGAAACAAAACGCTTTTAACCGTAACTAGAGGACCAAATTCAGAATTGTTTATAACTTCTTATTACCCACTAATTAGAACCGATGTTTTTAGTCACTAGTTTTTAGTTACAAATTTAAGAAATTTCTTAACATGGTAAACGAAGATTTTGACATTGTTGTCCTGAAGTTTAATACTTTGGAAAGGTAATGCTTTTTTTCTGTTGATGCATGATTATTTACAACATTCGCGAAGAAACAACAATATCCAGGGTGATCATAATTAATGCGAAAAACTTCGGAAGGCAATTCGAAATTAAGAGAAGTATTTTATATATATTTTTTTCCCTAAAACGTCTTCCTTTGGAGTTACACCCCCCGAAAGGAGAACGGTAGTATTAAGTTTTCATTTTATAATATTTCTTTAATTTAGAGAATTATAGGAGTACGACATTTTAGTAGATGCCTTTTACTTATTAATATTAATATATTTTAGTAATATCTTCAATCATCTCCTATCTTCACAAGGGGTTGAAAACATAACCCATGTTTAAGGGTTGGAATTTTGTATTTAAAACCTCTTCAGGGACGAATTAATAAAAGCCGCAAAAAAGGACTTTTAATTTTTTAAAACGTAATTTTTATTGAAAATACATTCAAAACAATGAATTAAAACAGGAATTTTAAAAAACAAAAGCGAATAATAATGCACGCATTTGTGGCCATTGGGCGGTAAGGGCACGTTATAAATTAAATGACTTCATACATTCAGGGCACAGGTTCATTGCATTTCTTGCATATATAACAAATTAGACAAAAATAACGCTTTGTACCCATATCCTCCATTCTTTTAAAATACTGGTTGCACATACAATATAGAAGATAATCAATATGTAGCACATAACAATATGCGAGGTTTAGAAAAAAATTACTACCAGTGTTGATAAGCCTACACAGATGTGTACGTTTACTAATCTCTTGTCAATGAGCATGAATATTGTAAATAATCTCTAAAATTTACATGGTTTATGTTAATTAAATATATTTTACATATCTTTCAACTTTTTTAAACTGAAATTATAGAGATCTTCGGTTAATAATAAAATAAATTTATTAGTATAGAAAAACGGTCAACTAATTTCAGTACCACGCTATTTATTGTGACCAGTAATATGACAATTCATGTTTGTTTGCCCATATTTCTTTTTTTTTGTTAGCAAATATTGTAGTGATTGCCTACTTGTAGTAATTTTCATTAAATTTTTTTTACCGCGGCTGACTTATAAAAAAACTAAACGTACACATATGTGCCAGTATCCCTGAAGAGGTTAAAAAGTTCCTTTTAAAAGCTTGATTTATGTAGAAAGTTTTTTATTTTTTCATCTTTTTCGCACAACCTCCACATGTAGTTGTAGTATACTTAAGTTTTTCAAAGCAATATGCAGTATGAAAAAAGACATATTTTTTCTGCGTCCGCCCAGAAAATCACTTGTTACCGATCAATTTTTAGGCTAGAAAATACGTCTTTACTGGCCTAGGCCATAAAGTAACTGGTTGCTATGGTAATGAGTTGTCATTACCGGCCTAGGCTGGAAAGTAGCTGCTTGCCATGGTGATGAGTTGTTTTGTTTATTTGCGCTGTCAAACTAGCGTCATTATACCACCAAGAGAGTTTGCACCTGTAGTTTGTTAAGTTATTGTTTAATTATGGATGGTGACGAAAGTTATTTTGGTGTCATTGGAGGAGGCAGAAAAAATATTGTACGTAACACACCCGTAAAGTGTCTTTACTGGACTCGTATCCTTTCAGGACTCGCCAAGGCTCGTCCCAAAACTGGCTATTCTCCCAGTAAAGTATCACTCCTCTCTGGTCTTGTTACGTAAATAACTATTACAAAATGTCTTAGTTACAAATATATAATATTAATGCAAGCTTTTAGTTGTAACAGCTTAAACGCAAAAGATTGACGCTTCGATTTTTTTTTACCGAAATGAAGAAGGCAACTTGACACAATTTACTTGTGGTATAATGGTGCATAAATTAATGAACTAATGTTGACATAATCGTAAAGCATATTGCCCTATTGCATTTCATGCTAGTTTTTCTTTTGTGTGTTTCTTAGAACCGCAGATTTATTCTCCGCCGGCAGATTTCTCTAAACATACAATCAATAAAATTTATTATGCTCAGTTGAGTTTTTCAGTTCTTAAATTCGTACTGGCCAAATCTAAAGTGATATTCGCGAAATAACATGAATATCCAAATAACAATTTCTTTCTACCGATTCTTTCTGCAATACTCGTGGCTACCGAAACTACAAGCGGTCAAAATGTCACATCGTCAATGCGTTTTCTTGATGGTCTTACACAGCCGCGAAAACAATACATTGTGTGATAAAATGCTATTGGATGACATTTCGATCAGCGAATACTCAGAGCAAATTAGTTAATGAAATAAAACGTAACCAAATATCATATTGATGGAAATAAATTATAGCTATTAATATTCACTTGTCGTGTTGTCTGTCATTGATTTTTTAAATTCCAATTTGTCCGCCACCACTAAAATGATTTATATCCTGTTTATTGATTAATGGGGTGACAAATTGACAAATAGTTAAATAAATATATTTACACTTTGGAACGATTTCATTCTAATCTGAATACAAATAGCACCTAGCAGTTACATTAAACGTATTGGTATTGCAATGAGTAATACAGCTGCTAGATAGCTTCTTTAATAATTTATAATCTTAGCTGACAACCATGTGTTCGAAAATTGAATGTGTCACTCATTCATGTCTTATTTCACGACGAACAATCGCGCTCTTCTATTTGAAAACTAAAGCTATCAATAAATAATCAATAAATTCCTTTAAAACTACACATACACACATAATGTTTAAGATTTTTTTTTTCTTAAATTCCCGTTGCTAACAAAGCAATCGCATTTAAATATGTCATAAGAATATTATACATATACGGAAAAAAAATATTATTTTATTATAAGTTGAAATAACTATTTTAATCTTCTGTATGACGTACTTATAATAAATAGTTAAGTATGTGTGCGGATTTGTATTGTCTATGCTATGCCTATAAAAACTTTATTATAGCCAAATATTGATCGAACAAAGTTTTGTTACAAGAGCAATATTGTTGTCATACAAAACACCAGAATTCGCAAAATGTTTTTAGAATCATAAAAAGTTATAAAAAATACTGTTACCCAATGTACAATTTACATTTTTATGTTTGGACCGTTAATATAAAATTAGTGTTAGTCCATTGTTTTTTGTTTCGAGGTATTTAAGAGTTTGCATTTCAGTCAATTTTAAAATTCTGATAAAATCTACCTAGTTTTCGTACTTATCTATGAATTTAAATATATGTAAATCTATTGGGCAAATAATGTTTTTGAGAATTCGCTTAACCAATATGAATGTTTTTGGGTCATCAATGGACTTTCCTCATTTTCATAGCTATTGAATTGTAAATATCATTTAATTTTAATTATTTCAAAGTCAATTTTACTTGAATTTTGCTGTTTTTAGTTCGCTTTTGTTTATAAATTAAAACAAGAAACAGATTACTATTATTGAATCTGTATTTACTTTTTGCAAGTTACATTGTGCCCATAAGCTTTTTTAAATAAACTCGTAGATTTTCGTATTACATGGTGAATTTAATGGTAAAATGACAGGAGTTCACTCTTTAGCTTAGCTTAGACTATGGAAAATGGACGAACCATTTTTAATAAAAATTATCATGCAATGCCATTTACTAACGAATTTTTAGTTTGTCAAAGCATATGGAAATTTTAAAATATATACTGTGAATTGTCTACAAGACAAAGGTTTACATTACACCAAACAAATCATAATTATATGGACTTACACCACATTGATAATAAAAGTTCAATTTGTTGGTTAAATATAATGTAGACATCAACGTACAACTAAAAAAAATTATTGGAGATTGACAAGTGCATAGCATTATTCGTAAATATTAGGAAAATGGTTTTAACCGCAATTCTCGTTAATGTAGTCGGGGTTTTCTAAGGAAACTGTTGATGAAAAATTAACATTTTTTAAATAAAAGTCGTTTACGTTTATGTCTATGTACTACATTCGATTTTATAATATTGTTAGAATTATTTAAACAAGCTTTGTTGCAAGGATGGAATAACGTTTTAAATCGTTACGTTATTGTATAACGTTATTAATTATTTTATTTCGGTACATAACGTTATAAATAACATTAAAAAATGAATTGTTGTGTTATATAACGTTATATGTATAACGTTGTATAACGTTACATAAATTATGAAAATAACGTTATAAAAATAGTTTTTATTTGTAGCTCTGAAATTATTTGTGGTATCTGTAAATTAATGTAAATTTAAAAAATAGTACAAAATTACGTTGAGATATTTTATTTTCATTTTAATTTCTAAAATACAAACAAAATATTATATCTTCTGAAAATAAAAAGATCGTCATATAAAAATGTAATTTATAGAGAATAACGATACAAAATAACTTTTAATGAAACGTTGTCGGTTATTATAAGGTTATATAACGTTATTAAAATATCGTTACGTTATTGTATAAAAAATTATAGTTGAATCGTTATTATAACGTTATCGGGTATCGTTACGTTACGTTTTCCATCCCTGCTTTGTTGAGCCTACTCTTTTGTCAGGTTGTAAACACTCACTTACCAAATGTTATTGGAGTTTATAATTAAATCTGCGTACTCGTAGTTTTAAATAATCAAAAATGTAGTTTTCTTATTCGATTATTTGAGAAAACATTGATCAATGTTTTTATACTTTGTAGTATTTAAAGTGTGTAGAACTTTAAAATATGTATTGAATATAGACCGTAAATGGTGAAATCATGAGCGAAATATGGTAGATGGTGTTCGTCGAGTGAGCAGCTGTGTTAACCACAATTCTTTATAATCGACCTGAAATTTGACAGCAATTTTTCCCTCGATAGTTGTAGGGTTCTTTCAGAACACGGTATAAATCACGTTTTCCCTTCAAGTTGTTGTGGTTTCTGCCGTTTTTATTTCTTTTGTGAATGAGATCGAAAGGGTGCGATACGGAAGTGTGTTTCAAATCAGTGTTTGCTTGATTAATATTGCTATACAGATTTTAATCCAAAGTTTTCATATTATTTTCCGCATATTATATCATACATGTAGATGTTGCCCAAAACTTTTTTAGTTTCGTGTTGTTTTAGCGTTGTAGTACATATTAATTTCAAATATTTTATCCATTAACGTTTCCTCTTCATCATTAATAATTACGAATATTGAAAGCTATGAAGTCGAGTTAATAATCAGATTGAAATAACACAATATTATATTTTTTTATAAAAATTATTGTCTGCTAAAGTTTTTTTTTTTTTAATTTTCATTATGAATTCATCGTAAGGAATAAAATTTAAAAATTATATCATCTCGCTTAATGAAAAGACAGAGAAAATTTTAGAATGTTTGCTTTGCCTGGGTACAGTGGCGTACGCAAGGGGGGGATTAGGGGACAATTCCCCCCCCCCCCGAAAATTTGAAAAGGACTAAAATTATAATAACCACTATTGCAAACTTATAAAATACATATAAAAAAACAAGTATAATAGTTATTTATGTATCAACTATCAAGGCCGCGTCTAATTTGCTGGCTTAGACGTAGTCGAAGCCAGCAAACAGGCAAGGTCGAAAAAGTACGTTTTGGCCGAGGTGCATATTACATTTTTTGTGCGATCGAATTAAAAACAATTAAAATTTTTAGTATTTTTTAAAATTATAGGTTAGAAACTACGTGACATTCTGTCACTGACAGATGACGGCGTATGCTGTTGGCTTTAATGCAAATTTACTTTTTCGTACGCTGTAGCGGCCGTAAAAGTTACTTTTTCGACCGTTGGTAAGGGTAACTTCCGGAAAAGTACTTTTTAGGCCGTTGCTAAGGGTAATGCGGGTAATGCAGTACTTTATGGCTGCTAACGCGTCCGTCAAACAGCTGTTTCTAGTACGATCGCACAAAAAATATATTATATGTTTGTATATTTTACTTATACATACAGGGTGCGCCATTAGTGCGATGAAGTCCATTATTGCCCTTAATGTCAACTTATTAAAAAAAAGTTTTTAATGAAACTTATAGTATTTCTAGACGTGCATGTTTTAAAATTAGTTTCAAGTATACAGGATGTTTCTTAAAAGTGGGGCGTCACTAAAGGTATTTTTTTTAAATTGAACACCCAGTATATTTTTGCATAATCGAATTCAGCAAGAAAATCTCCATATGACAGTATTTTGTTTTTTTCATTTTTTTGCGACGTTGCCAATTTATCTCCAAAAATCTTTGAATTTCCAGAAAAACAGGGTACAATACTTGTCAAGAGCACAACGTTATGAATAATAATTGGCAAATGATATTTTGTACATACAAAGTTAAAAGGTGTAGTCATAGTCTAAATACATCAAAATTAATTTATATTATACAGGGTGTTTTTTATAGATGTGCCAACTTCCCAATTTTCAAACATCAATAACTTTATTTTTTCAAATGGAACACCCTGTATATTATTACGTCATTTTGTTGCATTTTTGTTTTTCTTCAACTTTTCTTAATACTTACCTATACCTAAAATGAATATTTTCTTAGATATTTACATTTTACTTATTCTTATAAGCGTTGTGTAGGAATTTTCTAGTTTTCTCGAAGTAGGCCCCGACTTTGACAATAGAAACAATAATTTCTGTAGTAACAAATGTCAGAGTAAATTGCTGTCAATTGTTAAAACATAAATAAATGAGTATAACATATTCAATATGAATTTTCCAAAAGAAGAATTGATTGATACGGTCTATATTCAGGGTGGCGTATTTTCGATGCCCATACAGGGTATCTTGGTTATTACCAGAGATAAAAAAAAACAAGTACGTAGTCCCAACTTCTTTTTTCGAGAGTAATTCATTGTCGTAAACAGATTTTTGATATCTTTTTTAATTTTCGAAATATAGCCAAAAACCGATTTTTATCAATTTTCAAAAATGTTAAATATCTCGCTTAAACAAAAAATAAAGAAAAACTTTAAACTTTTTTTCATAGTTTTTTGTCCTTAATAAGATAGCGAAATTCATTTTTTTTACTCATGTACTGTATGGGCATTGAAAATACGCCACCCTGAACATAGACCGCATCAATCAATTCTTCTTTTGGAAAATTCATATTGAATATGTTATACTCATTTATTTATGTCTTAACAATTGACAGCAATTTACTCTGACATTTGTTACTACAGAAATTATTGTTTCTATTGTCAAAGTCGGGGCCTACTCCGAGAAAACTAGGAAATTCCTACACAACGCTTATAAGAATAAGTAAAATGTAAATAACTCAGAAAATATTCACTTTAGCTATAGGTAAGTATTAAGAAAAGTTGAAGAAAAACAAAAATGCAACAAAATCACGCAATAATATACAGGGTGTTCCATTTGAAAAAATTAAGTTATAGATGTTTAAAAATTGGGAAGTTGGCACATCTATAAGAAACACCCTGTATAATATAAATTAATTTTGATGTATTAAGACTATGACTACACCTTTAGACTTTGTATGTACAAAATATCATTTGCCAATTATTATTCATAACGTTGTGCTCTTGACAAGTATTGTACCCTGTTTTTCTGGAAATTCAAAGATTTTTTGAGATAAATTGGCAACGTCACAAAAAAATGAAAAAAACAAAATATTGTCATATGGAGGTTTTCTTGCTGAATTCGATTATGCAAAAATATACTGGGTGTTCAATTTTAAAAAAATACCTTTAGTGACGCCCCACTTTTAAGAAACACCCTGTATACTTGAAACTAATTTTAAAAGATGCACGTCTAGAAATACTATAAGTTTCATTAAAAACTTTTTTTTAATAAGTTGACATTAAGGGCAATAATGGACTTCATCGCACTAATGGCGCACCCTGTATATGCTATTTTTGGGTGCGTTTGACCTTGCAAAAATAAACCTTTTGCGCTGTTACCCAGGGGGCTTCCGCCCCCCTGGACCCCCACACCTCTTTCTTACAACTCACTTTTTGTGTCTAGCCCCCCTAGGCGATTTTTAATATTACCATTACCATGCCCCGTTTGAAATAAGTCAGTATTATTTTTGCAAATTAAAACAATAGCCCCTCTGAAATATTTTTCTGCGTACGCCACTGCCTGGGTACCATAGTATTTTTTTATACTTTTGACATGTATTATAGAATTAAAATGTGTTTGTTTATGTACTGTTTTTTTAACGTGTTTCAACTCAAAACATTTACCCCTTGCAAACTTGCAATAAATGTCGATCGATAATTGATGGTTTGGTCGAATACAATAAAAGGCAAAATGATTTTTTTTTTTGCATTCAAATCATAGGCAGCTTTGTGATAAAAAAATTTAATGATATTTTTACGAATTTTGTTTCGCTTGTACGTGTCGCATGACCATGTCTTGCACACTGAAAGGTTATTTATAGTCGACTTTGTAAACAATCGCCGCCAATCATCTGAATTGCGTTAGTGCACCCAGCGAACGCGTAACGCAACTACGGGCAGCGTTGTATGACCGCGGCTCTGTTATTTTAGACAAATGACAAACGACGAGGTTAACGCTCTCCCAGGACACTTTGAGGTTCATAGCAACCGCGATGCAGCCACACATTGTCCGTTTTAACACCGTCGTTTTATGCACTAATTAACGTTTGCAGTTTATATGATAAAATAAGGGAGCCGGCTTTTACAGCCCATCTTTCATGCCACTTAATGTAAATAAAGAATGGACGAAACTCGGTTACAAGAGATTTAAAAGCGGGTTACTTGGTTTATTGCCGTTTTATGACGGAAAACATGAAATCTATTTTGGAGAATAAAATTACGTCACCAAAATGTTTCTATTAATCTTCTAGTACTGGAACAAGGAACGTATTGGGACGATATTATAATACACATTTATCTGATTATAACGATCGATCTGTAATAACGTTTTTTTTTTCTTGGTAACGTTGTTGTAATCTTTACATTAGCAAAATGTATAGTAATAACACGCACCTGTCAAGAGCCATGCGAAGCGAAAATTCTGAAACTAAACTAACTCAATATGAACGAAAAATTGTGGTCATTTTGTTATCCGACAAGCTTATCTGAAATAAGTCTCATAAATTTTCAACAAGCGCGAAACAGAATCTTGCATGAAATATACGCCTGAATTAACAACTGTATTTTTATAGTAAGTTTTGAACGTGGTTTAGCGGAAACAGTTGCTCGTTTTTGTTGAACCTGAATGAGTTCAAAGCTTTAACAGGTTTTAGTGAACGTTGTTTTTCGTTTGTAGAATTAAAAACAATTGCAGGATGTTTTTATCGTTACGCTATTAATTCTTATATTGCACACGGGAATTGTTAAAATAGTTGCTTTAAAAAGGTAAAAAAAAATATTCAACATTACTTCGACGGCAAATCATATATAACAGTTATGGCCAACTGGTCAATCGCGAAGCCATTTTCAGTCTGCAACGATTTCCAAATTTGTTAAGTTACATAATAATTTCTTCGACTAAAGAGATGATGACTCCATTATCCTTTACGGCTGGCTACCCAACAATGGTGTCTAATAATGGTAATTTTTGCAATCTCGTTGGCCATAGAACCATGCAGAAAAAATCGCAACTTCTGTGGTTTTCAATGCGCGCATTCTTAGCGTATAAATCGGTGCATACTTTTTCAAAAAAAACTTAAACGGTTTTGAAGAAAAACGCGAAAAACAAGACGCCTGTAAAAGCGGTTTTCCCACGAAGTTCGTTCAAAAATTCAAAAATTTGGTAGGTAGCTCGCGACTAAGATTCTATATAAAAAGGCGATCGCGAAAACAAGCTAGTTGGCCACCTCTAATATACAGGGTGATTTATAATGTATGTAAACAATTGTGACAGTTTTTTGGGGAGGTCATTGTGAGTAAAAAATTGTATGAACTTTTAAGTCCTATCTCATTTGGTTACTGATATACAAGTCAAAATTGTATTAGTAAGCACCTACCTGCTACAGGTGAACCCATACTTACTCGACTTTCAAGGATTGTAAAATTCAGGTTATGGAGGAAATCGACTTAGGGAGGTTCTGTTAAATATTCAATTAGAGGGGAGGATTAAGATAAAGTATACTAGGGTAAGTATGTTATATTTACAGTTCGTATGAACTGATTTCTAAAGTCGAGCACTGAGGTAAATCGAGTTACAGATGTATCGAGTAATAGAGGTTTAACCTGTATAGTTAATTCGGAAAACAAAAGAATCAGAAAATATCTCGTTATAGTGTCATTCACTAATTTATTGTTTCGTGTTGAAAATGATAGGAGCACATTTTTTGCATTTCTCGTAATAAATAAACTCTTGTTTTGGAAATTAAGTGCCTATATTAGGTATCTACTATAAAACTTTGACTTCTTGTATATCCGTAACCCAATTAAATAGGACCTGTGTTTAAATAATATGTCACTCAAAATGACCCCCCCCCCTACAAACTGAAACGATTTGGCAAACCCACTATAAATCACCCTGTAATAGTATTGAGAATATTGCTCAAGCTGTCAGTTTTAATAGATTATTGAAGAAGATGGTTTGTTTTAAATGCGCATTGTGGCTTCTAAAATTTCAAAAATTAGCCAGGTAGGTGTTATACAACGACTGTGAAATAGAAGTAGAAAATTAGCAAAATGTTTTCGTTTACTTAGTACTTTAAGGATATCGCTTACAAAAGCAGACAGACATTTGGCGCATTTATCAGTCTCGGTATTCTTGGACACACTATTTTCTAATAAACGATTTAGCAAGGCAAATCAAACAGGAAGTTGGTGGCTAACACCCGACGACTGTTTAAAATTCGTGTAAACACATTTCACAACTGTTTGGTGTAATTTTAGGGTATAGCTAAATTTTGCATGACAGTCAAAAGTATGCAAAACAATGGCGTAACATAAACAGTGTGTCAGAGTACAAAGCTTTTTTCTGAGTCTGTAAAGAAAGGTAATTTAATTGCATGCTTAAGGGTAGACTAGTGTTAAGCAGGGTTGAGCAGATTTAAATCAATTGATTTAAAATCACGATTTAAATCATGATTTAAATCAAGTGATTTTTTTAAAAAAATTATCAATTTAAATCACAGATTATGTGAGTACAATATAATATTAATTTATAATAAAACAAAATTGTATTACTATTAGTAATTAAATACACGAAATGGTGAATAAACCATATCAATTTGCTCTTGTAAAGTAATATTCATTGTGGAAATGCAATAATTCAAAATATAAATGACAAGTTTTTGACGTTAGCGTAGTGAACAGTCACTTTTTTCAATTTCCACGGCACTCTATTGCTTCAATAACGATTTGAAAAAAAATGTCGAATATCTCGAAAAGTATGAGTTTTGGGTATAGGACATACTTAACAAAATATAAAGCTCTTTTAAAGACGAATTCGATGACATAAAAAAATACAGGGGTTTGCATTTGAAAAAATCGAGTTACGAGCTTTTGAAAATCATGGAAGTTGCCACCTATTTATAAACACCCCTGTATGTGTGATTCAAATTTTTTCATATCGAGCGAACAGAGAAATTTTTTCTGCATGTCCATAACAAATTACAACTCTGTATTTCAAAATAACTTCAGGAGAATTTTTTAAATAAAGACTTAAAACCTTGAATAATTTAGAAAATAATTTTTTTTTACAACGCCGTATAAAAACCTGTAGTACTTTATATTGATGCAAAGCTGAAATTAGGGCGGTCAAAAATATTAAATAAAAAATTGGGTGTTGTATTTGAAATATAAAAGTTGCTATTAGTTCCAGAAAGGTGACTCACCCTGTATATTTGAAAATATTTTTATTGTGTTGTTTAGAAAAAACTGTATAAAATAGCATTTGATTCAACTTTATATCTCAAGCCGTTTAGCCACAATCGACCGATTCCGCACTAATGACTCACCCTGTATATAATTAATTAAACATCACCATTTAGCACTGATTTTTTCAAAATTCTTAATCATTATATTTAATTTTTCATTTTCACAAAAATTCACCAATGAATTAAATATATTGGTTATTAAATATATTAGCACAAAACAGAAATAGCATGTGAATATGTCACTAATATGGTACATTTGATTTAAATCAAAAAAATCTGATTTAAATTAAAAAAAATCGATTTTTTTGATTTTTTTAAAAAAATCATGATTTTTATCCACCCTGGTGTTAAGTACGTTTTTTGTTTTTGTTTTTGGGTATACTTGTGTACGCGTTTTAAACAAATCTAAAAAGAGCCATGATGAGTATGTTCAGTCTCTGGTGTAAAAAAAAAAATTGGCCGTTTGGCGAAAGCTAAAAACTGATAAAGACGAAACATATGCATTACAGTCGGGACCCAGGCCATATTACGGACCGCGGGTTATTTGTACCGGCTTCCCTACCTCACTGGTCAGCTCCATAGGATCTGAAGGGCCCGGGGTTTTCAGATGTAGTCGCACTTAAGGGTGAACGATATCAAAATTTGTATGTTCAATAATCATATCCAAATTTTATTGATGCATCGTTTAAAATTTGTAACATGGTTGTTAAAACTGGAAATAAACGAAAAATCGGTTTGTGGAAATCGTTTCCTGCTTTTTAATTGTCGACTAATATTTTTTATGACTGCTAAATAAATTTTTTTCGATTAACTAATTTTATGCTAACTACTTATCGGATTTTTTTTCTGATATGAGCGAGGTATGACACGTGGTAATTTACTTCGAATAATATTAGTAAAGTTGTATGTTGGACAGCAATCGCGATCATAGAAGAGACTCACCCATTATTATTGGTAACGAAACAAGAAACTAAAAATATCGTTCTGAATGTAACAAAAACGCGGTTTGTAGCGAATTTGTCGCATTTGGAGAAAACTCTATCAAAATTTGGATATATTCAATAACGATCAAAATTGTATCGATGTATCGTTTATTCGACCTTAGAGACATTTGTTTAGGATTTTTACGTTTTTGTAGTAATAAATGTCATTTGTTTATTTTATACTTTCTCAACAAGGTTTGTAGCCCATTTATCGATATTGATCGATGTATCGGCCACCCCTAGTCCAACAAATCAATTGAGTAGAACGCAATTTTTTAATACTTCCCTACAGTATTTATTTGTTTTTTTAAATTTTTTAACAATCTTCAGTAAGCTGTAGAGAAAACATTGCTTTGCAATGAAAACACAAATAAATTAAAAATAAACACCTCAGTTTGTGATAAGTGTAAAAATTACTTAATATTAACAATGTTTTTACTCCCTAGTTTGTTTGTTTTTTTAAATTTATTATCATCTGAATGTCAGACGCGTTCTGTTCAAAACTAAACTAAATTTTCAATTTTAAGCAGACTCATATTGCTATAATATGAAGTTGAGAATATGCTGATCACTAGCAAAATTGGCAGTTAACTTACTAAATGACTTTGCAAAAAATAAAGTTGTACTAAATTAAGCTTTGCAAGCGTTATTAAAAGTTAAATTTTCTTATTATTGAACATTTTCGAGACTCATCTGTTCAGCTTATTTATGAATGTATGGCAAATAAGATATTTACCAATAACGGGACAAGAGTCTCGAAACCATGCTAAATATTTTTTAGGAACTGATTATTTTATCTAAGTGGCTATGGTAGCTAGGATATCTTGTACATTTACATTTCAACTGAATTTTTTCAAACTTTAAACATTTATTAAATATTGTACGTCTTTCATAAATTATATGTAACTTGAAAAATATATAAACTTTGTCAGATTGTAAATAAAATTTTACAATATTATTGTGTGCATACCATAATGCATAAAAATGTCTGGTCATAAGTAGAATATTTGAACCAAGATATTATCAAACATAGTTCAGTATGAATAATGTTCTTTATATGTATTAGATATCACTTGTTTGAGCATTAAGTACACATACACTCATCATGTTCGTTGTACCAAATATATTGATACAGTAAGCAGACTTCCGCTTGTCAATCCCCAGAGAGAAGAATCGTTTGCGAGAAGCACATCCAGAAATTAATCGAAATATAAACCAATTATAACAACATAGAACTTAGTTGTTTATACATATAATGCGAAATTCTCCTTATTAAAAATATTAACTTGTAGGTTGGCAAATTTGTTTTTTGCTATCCGTAACTGTGCAATATTTGATGCTCACATTAGAAAGTTGTTAAACTTGCATTTTGCATTACACATGGAATATTACCTCTTGCTTGAATAAAATTCAAATTTCGTGTTTAAGAATGAATAAACATCCTGCTAAACCGGAAATGATCGAGCATAAGGAACGTACTGATCGTTAACGTCGATTCATGCAGTTTAATATTTCTCACAAACATTTTCGTTGTATAAACGACTATTTCAGTAGCTATTTCTGCTCCGAAACTGTAAAGCCTTCATTTCTTGGAGAAACGCGTGAATACTTGAATATTAGATTTCACATACTTGATGGAAATGTGTATTATTTATTTTACCAAATTTTTGTGTGTGATATTCGTATATATTTTTCTCTCGTGAACAAAAATATTTTTTAGCGAACATAACAGAAATCTTGTTGTAATATGCGTATACGTCTCAAGAATTAGATTTTCGAGATTTTTATGAAGCTTCTACGTTACAACATACCAAAGCTTTATAAAAATATGTTTGCTGCTTAAAAAATGTGGTATTATTCTGTTAAATTTTATACATATAAATTTTACATTATACAGTGTGCGGCAAAAGTATAGAATAACTTCATTAAAATTTTTGAAAATAATCATCGGGCAGGTCGATTTTAGTTTTTAAGAACACCATGTTATGTATTAGACTCAATTCTTGATATTCATTTGTTTTCGAGTAATGACGATATTTGTTTTTAAATAGTAACCGTCATATTTTTTTTCTTCATTCTGACAGAGCTTTTAACTCTTTATATGGCAGTATAAAAAAGTTGACACCATACTTTAGAAATTTTTAGAACCAAACGCAATTAAAAATCGAAAAACCTGAATTTTATTATTAACAAAAATTAATCACACTCCGCTGGTAAGCCCAGGGGTTTGGAGCGGAGCTCGGAGCTGGAGCACGGAGCAGTGGATCAATGGGTTTTTGCCCGGAGCAGGAGCGGAGCCCGGAGCAAATAATTTTGATTGCTCCACTGCTCCAGTTTATTATGTAAAATTTAAAAAATAACTCCTTTTTTTCCTTTTTTTCAACATTTAAAGTTCAATAATCTGTTTTTTCAAACATTTATTTAACTTCACTTGTTTGTTAGGGCCAAATTTTGTTATTTTTGACCAACTTCTACAAATCCGATAAAATTAAACTTTGTTTTTAAAATCAATTTTTTTTTAATCAAAACACTTTCTTTAAAAATGTTAACAATATTTGGAGCATGGAGCGGAGCCGGAGCAGGCATTTTGTTGCCGGAGCGGAGCAACTAAAAAATTGGACTGCTCCAAACCCCTGGGTAAGCCTATAATCTTATCGATCGTATTATAGAATATTAGGCCTGATTTCCTTTGAAAAACCTTACAGGGTCACAGGGCAAAGGTACTTGGTGTTTTTGCGTAATGACTAATGAACTAGTACCTGCACGTGCAGAAATTTTTCGTGCGAGGATGATCCTAATCCACCAGATAATACTATCTGGTATTAGCATGACGGTGCACCCCCGCACATTGCATGTCCTATTCGCGATTTTTTGGACAATTACATTCCTAGAATGTGGATTGGCACAACATTGGCAGGCGAGGGTGGATTGAGTGGCCACCAAGGTCTCCAGACGACCTTACACCCCTTTACATTTATTTGGTTATTTGAAGTCAAAAATCTACGTCGACAGAAAACATGTAGAAGGTTTAAAAAATTGGGCGCACTCGAACTGCAAAAATTTTAATCTCTTTTACTTAAGTACTACCCGAACTGGAAAAAGTAATTAAGCATGAGAGCTAAGCCGATACACGAACTGCAAAAATTCTTTAATTATACTTTTCCTTGAATTTCGTATTTCGATAAGCGGTCAAAAATGGTTGAAGTACCTATTCCTAAATATTCACCACTTAAATTTCAAACCATTCGGTACAATAAATGAACTTAAGAAAAAGAAATAAATATATAAAATATTTTATTTATTAAAAATATATGCATAGCAATTACTTAATATAAAATTTCTACAACCGGAAAATATAAGAAGAACATTTAACAAAATCTCCTCGAGAAATCAAGTTATCTTTGTATTGCTCAACTTTTTTTTCCAAATACTTGCTTGTGTAAATCGAAATGTATGTTGTTAATAACTAAACACTGAACACTTATACTTGTCGCATTGTTTTTATACCTATAAAATTACCTGTTTATTGGGCAAATTTTAAGATTAATTCTTGGAACATTAAATTAGGATCCCATATAATCAAGGGTTTGAAAATATTTTTATGCAGTTTGAGTGTAGGATCAAGGCATGGTCATAAAAGTTGATAATGATGAGATTAGAATTTTTGCAGTTCGTGTGCACTGAAAAAATTGAATTAGGGATTAAATTCGCAGAATTAGTCCAGGGGTCATTCGAAAGCTACAAGAAGCATTTGAAAATAGGCTCAGGGCCAGTTTTACCATAAGGCGAGTCTAGGCAATTGCCTGGGGGCGCCTAGATACGGAGGCGACAATCTTAATCATTAAAAGAAAACAAAATGATTAATTTTAAAAAAGTTTAACGCACGTGGGAAATTGCTGAGGTCTAAAGGTGTAATGTCTAATTTTGAACAAGAAAGAGTCGACAAAAAAATTAAACTGTCTATGTATGAAGCAGATGATGAAATCATAACAGTTTTAAAAAAAAATTGAGGTAGACTTTCATTTTTAATGATTGATAAAGCGATTGCATGTGTTGATCAAAAATTTAAGCATATAATTACAATATTTTTATATTTAGTTTTCTTTTAAATGCCTATATATGAATTTTAAAAAATACTTCAGCACAACTGCTTAAAAAATGTTTGACATTGTAAAATCATTTAAAACACGATATTTTGCAAGCTATTGATGGAACATGCTTAAGTAGTAAATTACAAATAATAGCTAGGCGAATTCCAAAAAATACTTATTCAATAAATGTCCTGTTAGATCGACGTAAAAATTATTTTGAATATAATGTTCTAAATACGTTGTTCTGAGAATTTTTGCGACATTGTCAGTATCGCTAGCAAATTCGGGAAGGAGTTTTTTTTTAATTAACAGAATTGTACACTGTAGCAGAGAGATTAGACTTTGAATCAACTTTACATTTTTTAATGATTATTTACTCTCATTTATTATGATATTATACAGCCACTAAATTCACCTAAATATTTTTAAAATAAGACTAGTAACCACAAGTAACATTCTGAAAAAGTTTTTGTTTGCAATGTTATTAAGTTCCTGAGGAAATTGCAATAATTTACCAAATTATCTTAAGATACGATATGTATTTGTGTTTCTAAATGTTGCGTTGGCATGTTCCATAAACTTTTGAGTTTAAAAACTTCTATAAGGATAAAATAGAAGGCATTCAAATCGAAACATTCCTCCATACTCATATCTTGAAATCTGATGCTTGACATTGTAATTTTTCTAAACATATTTACTTTCTTAAAATATATGTCAGTGCTCGTTACTGTCAAAATTAAATATTTTATCAAATTCCCGGTATATTCTTTACCAAAGTTATTGTATTTTGCCGTCGGTCATTACAGTACTTGCATGGCTGTCTTGAAAACAAAAGCCACACGAATTTACAAGTTACAATTTTCTTTTATCTATGTAAACATTTTCAGTGGACAAACTTTAGTACATCTTTACATCGTGTTAAAAGAATGAATCCAACCATATCGCGGTGCACAAAATTTACATAAAAGTGTCTTTGTGTTCACGCAATCGATCTTGTGGAAAGATAAGTTTATACACCACGAAAGCGAAATTTTCTGCCAAATATCCCAGTTATCAATCACGTTAGGACCCTATGCTAGTACAAGTCGCTGTATGTGTAACTAAATACACAATTTGTTTCGAACAGTAGTCCGCACAAAAACGTCCAACCCTAGCGCGCCACCCTGTATTATATAGATAGGCTGATTTATATTAAAGGCAAACATTGGAGTCTCGCTTAATGTTGGAGATAAACCATAGGTTTCAATTTCATGCTGAATAACGATATCAAAATAGATTACAGATATTTGCAACAGTTTTTATTAAAGCGAAAAACAATCTAAGAAATATCTTTAATTTTTCGGCTGTTAATTTTTTATTTATTAAACTTTTTTAATTCTGTAAAAAATCTTTTTATTTTGTATTTTGAATATTATGGTCGATTCGATTTAATTTTTTCGACAATAATTTTCTTGTTTCTTATTGGCGTCATATTTAATTTGCGCATAGTTTCGGTTACTACTTTTTTCTCTGTTTTCAAAAATGTATCACTTGTTGATAGTGGCTTTCATATCAGTAGAAAAGATATTGTAAACAAACTGTTTTTGTACAACTAAGATACCCTTTAAAACGAGCACATATTAATTACGTTAATAAAACACAGTAATTTTTATAAGTATTGCAGTTAAAGGCTCGTTTCTTTAAGAATAAATCTCAATATGATCGATATACAGGGCATGGGCGTTCACAGGCGAGGGCAAACGGGGCACGCCTCTCTCTGGAACTCCATTAATGACCAAATAAAAGAGGGTCAAGTTAAAAGTTCGTTAAATATTTTTATACATTCCTTATGGGATCTGTTAGGCGCAATTTCGTTTGCTAGCTTTGCCCTTCCCCTTGAATAATTTTCTGCGAACGCCCATGATACAGGGTGATTCAGTTTGACTGTCGCACCCCTAATTGACCTTCTGTCAATTTGTTTCTGTTAGTGTGTACTTTCTTAACGCATTTCAATGTAATGTTCACAAAATAATGATTTTTCGTCGAAAAATAATTAAACAATTAGACAAGTTATATAAACTGCCAATTACTTCGGCGATCGTGTTTTGTCAATTACAACGATTTTGTGAAAAATAATAAATAACTTTTAAACTCATTTCTCTCAAAAAAAATTCTATGTATGCTTATTTTTTAATGCACTATCGGATTTAGATTATTCGATAGAGAATTTTCCACGTTTTACGAAATTATAAGATTTATGGGGTTTCCTCTTAAAATGACAAAGTTATAGGGGTGCGACAGTCAAACTAACACACCCTGTGTACTAAATGTTTTTTAGGCTTTGTTTAAAAACTGCTTACTAAAAAAGATAACCTTGCAATTACATCGTAACCTAGGTCATTAGACATGCTATATAATTTGAAAAATGTTTCCAATGTTATATGTAAATTTTGTTTTTGGCAATCCAAAAAGCAATCTTAAAAATATGTTTTATACTCTATCCCAATTATTAATTTATGTAAACATTATTATCCGGTCATATATTTTTTGAAAAACAGCAAAATAGGTATCGCCAACTATGAGAAAATTATATGTGGTTCCTTGAAGAAAAAAGAGAGTTAACGTCAATAAACAAAGCCAGCTCGATTTTGCAAAGTTTGATTAAACCATGATCTTTGGAATAAAAAATAACTGCGAAAAAGTGTTTAAAGAATTTTAAAATCTAATTCATGAATGGAAAACAAAGAGCAAAAACGAAAATTAAATAATGTTTTGTTTTTATGAAAACTCTTGCAAGTACCTGAAATCTGTTTTGATAACATAAAATTGAGCAGCTTTGTTAAACTTAAACCTATAGTCAGAGGCGGATTAAAGTCGTTTGGGGCCCCGGGCGCAGAAGAAAATATTGGGCCCCTTAAAAAAAAGAGAGAGACAGGAAAAATAAAAATACATGTAAACGATATTTTTAAATAAATGAAGTTGGGGTTTTGCGGGGCCCTTCAGAAGTTGGGGCCCTCTAGAAGTCGGAGCCCTTCAGAAGTCGGGGCCCTTCAGAAGTCAGGGCCCAGGGCGCGCGCCCGGTGCGCCCGCCGTTAAATCCGCCTCTGCCTATGGTCTATCTGTAATAATAACAAAGATCACAATACAGTAGAACCATTATATTCGTCATTATTTTGTTTCTAAAATGATCTTTATTTTACTGAGGAGCGTGATTACCAAACCTAAAGAGGACGAAAGGGATTATTGTTAGGAAGGAAAGTCACCTTCCATTAAAACATCGACATAGTTACTCCCAAACATCGAAATAATTCATCGAGCGACACATAAAAAGAAGGACAGCACTTTATCAGCGGCTTTAAACGACCAAACATTTGGATTATGTTTTTGCTCATAGAACACGTTGTGGACCATTCAGGTGACTACAACGCACTTTGGATTTTTTGCGTACTGTATCAACCAGGAAACTTTCAGGTCGAAATGTATGCTCAGTTTGTGTTTGCAAATTCGATTTAATTACAAGCGTTCTTCAAAGTATTTGTAGTCCACTGTTTATCGTACTTTAAAAAATGACAACATAATTAGACATCTTCTTTAGAACTTCATTAGATTTTTAAATTTTAGATTGTAGGTAACTAAATAATCTAAATTTTAAACAGTACTTTATAAAAATTCTGTTAACATATTTAATCGAATTAAAAATTACCAAGTAAAATCAAATGGCAATTACCATTACACAGTTTCTCCATATCGCCCGTCAGCTAAGTTCGTTGTAGAATAAGTAATTTAGCTGCACCGTAATCAGTCACGTAACATTATTTTTCTCTCGTGGTCAAAAAACCTAAAAAAAAATTCGTCCAAAATGTGAGCTTAAAAATATTATCGCTCTTTTTAGGATGATTAGAAATCTTAACTTTGACTAAAAGCTCCATTTACAGGATAAGCATCAAGTTTCTTAAGCTGAAATACCGGACGTAATCGCAAATTAGTGTTCTATCATAAATTCCTCTTCGCGACGTTAATTTAGTGGTTGAAGGAATTACTTAATTACGAACTTACACCTCTATTGTGTTAATTATCTTAAATTTATGCCCTAGTAATGCCGAAACAGAAAACTTCTAACTAGAAGTGTTCAAATTTTCACCGATAATGTTAAAGCGAGAACAATTTAGCTTTCAAAATAACAGATTTTTACGTCAAAAGGAATTATGTGAGGAATTACTGAAACAAGACAAGAAAAATTTTCGCTACAGAATTAAACTTACTTTTTTCTGAAAGAAAATTGTTAAGCTTGGTAAAATTTTACCGTTGAGTTGGCCTGTACTCGACAGATCAGCAAACCGTGAGTATTGGTAAAAGAATTACGACAAAATAAATTTTATTTCTAGTTAACGACAGAAGAATTGTCGGTTGCAACAACTGAAATAAGCTATTGTTATATGTAATAAATATAATACCTTGAGATTCAATTCCATATACCAGACAAAACCACAAATTGTAATTTTATTTGGCTGTCTAGTCCCAGCTTAAGCTATTTTTAAAACTAAATAAAGGATTTTTCGGATTTCTTTGAGATCTACAACTAAATTATTTTATTGAAAAGACATATTAATTTGTTGTTTTTTATTACAGGTAATTCAACCACGAGTGCTCATATGAAACAAACAGACCGACATACGGTAAGAGTAAGACGAAACCAAGAGTGACATTGTTTTACTTTGAAAGTTTCCTTATAACAATTGAGAAATTTGTTTTTTCAAAAAAATTATTTAATTACTGACTATGGAACCTTTATATTTTCTTTTTGGAAAAAACTAATAGTAGATATCTTATAAAGTTTCCTTATAACAATTGAGAAATTTGTTTTTTCAAAAAAATTATTCAATTACTGACTATGGAACCTTTATATTTTCTTTTTGGCAAAAACTAATAGTAGATATCTAATAATCAGTTAAAGTAGAAAAATCACCGATTCACATTAATAACATTATACTACAAAAATTGGAAGAAAACTTATTGATTACACACTAGCTACCCATGAGTATTTTAACAATTGGCGGTAAAACATAGGACTCAAATTAATAACATAACTTGATCATTATCTATGATACAATAAATCTTATTGCACAAAATCATTGTATTCATAATTTAAAAAAAAAGTCAACTGATAACACAAAAATCCAACACAACGTCTAAGTATAAGGAAAAAAAAGTTGATTATCGCATCTCAAAAACCAAGCAGGCAGGGTCAACTTTAATTACACCATGCTATTAAGGCCCTTACTTAACCCAAAAATACCAAATTATAACTACTATTGATATTAGGAAAGTTTAAAATTTTTATTGTTGTTAATTTTTTTCAGGATCCGTAACTGGTCATAATTTGCACACTGTGCGAGATCCCCATGTTCTTAATGGTGAAATATACACCTTTTAATTGTACTTTGAACAAGCGCCGTTTCGTGTGATCACTTGTTATTAAAATCAGCCGTTTTATAGAATCAATTTTTGAATTTGTTTATAAGAATAATGTTTTCGTATAGAAGAATTAAATTCCAAACATTTTTTGGACTAAAAATGAAATATCTCCAACACCTTTCCTTGTTCAGGTAGTAGACCGACTACCATTAGGCAATAAAACAATTTACTGTTGGTTCGGGTTAGGTTGGATTATGAAATAGTGCGCTTGTCGAGTTATAGTATTGAAAATTATATGAAAATCGTTGGCGTAGTTATAGGGCGAGCTAGGGGGGGCTAAGCCCCCCCCCTGAGCCTACCATTAACCCCCCTGGCTTAGCTGAATGACAAGAGAGATTCGATAATTTGTTAATTATCAACATTAAAAGGGAAACTAAAAAAATTGAATAGTGAAGAAATTCTTGCTGAATTTGTTTCCAGAGGAAACCGGAAGATAAATTTTAACTTACATATAATTAAGTCCAAATTCAAACTGTGTTTTGATTGTTATTACGTAAGCAAAGTATCTAGTTAAGCATTATGTTTTTAATTTTCTATTTTCTTTACTTATAGAACGCCTTTTGACCTTTTATTTCAAAATTATAATAATCTGCTTTTTCTTGCAATTAAAATGTAATCAGTGCCTAACTAAAAATTTGTTTTTTTATTTTTTTGATTTTTTTTGTAAGTTTAAATAATGTTACGATCTAGTCTTAGACTAATAAGTAACTTAGTTCTATTCCTAATATACTATAAAAAGTTAAGATGTAAGTCACCCATTGGCGTCTCTTATCTGTTCTAGCATTTGGCACTCTTATCTTGTGCACTAACACAAACACTGACTCTGCTTATTTTAAAACACTTTTTAACACTTTTTTTAAAGCACTAATATTGTCACATTATAACAGCTCAAAGGGTTTTTTCCTTTTGAGTCTCCTGACTATATTTGTGTTATCGAGAAGCTGGATAGCCTCGATATTCACGTGCTGCAGTAGTCTTTCTTCGTGGCTTCTCGAAAACTTTTGAGTTTCACTGTCCACAAACTCTACTCCAAGGTCTCTATGAAGATCATCGTTTCTAATGTACCAGGGTGCATCTACGATGTTCCTTATCCTTAGTACTTTATTTTGAAAAGTTTGTATTACTTTAATGTTGCTTTTTTTGGTACAACCCCAGAGCTGTATACCGGATGTCCACACTGGTTTTAGTATCTGCTTGTATAGTAGAAGCTTGTTATGTACTGACAGAGCGGAGTTTCTTCCTAAGAGCCAGTACATTTTTCGATATCTAATACCCAACTCCTCTCTTTTTTTTCTGACATGAGCTTTCCACCGAAGTTTAGCGTCAAGTGTTAAGCCGAGATATTTGGCTGTGTTGGCATATGGTATTATCTGACCATTTATGGTTACCGGAGCGTTGTCTATTCGTTTGTTGGTGAAATCAATATGGACTGACTTGGTTTCGTTGAGTTTTATCCTCCACCTTTTTGTCCAGCTTTGAAATTGATTGATGGCTGTTTGCAGCTTGTTTGCTGTTTCTTTGTTGCTTTTGCCGACAGCTAGGATGGCAGTATCGTCAGCAAAAGTAGCTATTGTGTTGTTTTCTGGTACTGGAAGATCACAGGTAAACAGTAGGTAAAGGACTGGACCCAAGACACTACCCTGTGGCACTCCGGCTTTAATTTCTTTGAGATTAGAGTAGGCATCTTCCTGCTTGATCCCAAAATATCTCTCTGATAAATAAGACATCAGAATTTCTGTGTATTGTTTGGGAAGGATATGTTTTAATTTATAATGCAGTCCTTCATGCCAGACCTTATCAAATGCTTGCGCCACATCCAGAAATACTGCGGAACAAACATTTTTCTCTTCTAATGCTCTTTCAATAATATTAGTTATCCTATGGACTTGGTCAACTGTGGAGTGTTTATGTCTGAATCCAAATTGGTGATTTGGGATCAAACTTTTTCTTTCAATGATGGGTTGCATTCTCTTGAGAAGCAGTTTCTCGAAAAGTTTAGACATGATAGGTAACAGTGAAATTGGTCTATAGGATGTGGCTTCGTGTGGGGATTTACCTGGTTTTGGTATCATGACTATCTCCGCCACTTTCCACAGTTTAGGCACGTATTTTAGTCTAAATGCAGCATTAATAAGGTTGGTAAGCTTGACTAGTGCTTTTCTTGGGAGCTGCTTTAACACTTCTCCTGTTATCAGTTCAAAGCCAGGAGCTTTTTTTGGGTTAATATAATCCTTAGGAGAGACATCATTAAAACTAAAAAATAGTAGCTATATAAGATAACAAAAAATAAATATTAAACTAGGATACAACTAGATATTTATTGGGCATCCAACATCCTTACTAGTTATTGAATATATTTTTTGTCACTCTTTAACCATATGATTTTTAAGCGGTTTTTTAATTGTTTGTACTAATAATTTACCGCCGTTTTGATTTCCGTACAATTATTTTTTTTTGTTTAACCTCTATAGGTACTGTGGTTTAACGTTTGACTTTTTATTAAATTTTATACTTATATTCATTTTAAGTTTCATTGCATAAAACTACGTCGCTGTATCAGTGGCGTAGGCAAGATGCTTCCATGGGGGGGGGGTTAATAAACTCAAAAAGAGCCGAGGACCTTTTTTTTAGGTCACACTACTCTTTTTGTATTTTTTTTAGCAGCAGGATATTTAATGGTTTTATCATGGGATGGGGTTAATAAACGACAAAAAGAGCCGAGGACCTTTTTCCTTAACACAAGATTTACAGTGTTCCGGCCATATATCGACTCGAACCTATGGGGGGGAAGTTCTGATCCCCCCCTCTGCCTTCGCCACTGGCTGTAGTATAAAAGGTAAATGCTAGTCACTTGGGGCTGTGGCCCCCCCTAAACCTGGAGGCTAACTACGCCAATGATGATAATACCTTTAAAGAAACAACAATATACAGTATTTTTTGAAGATGTTTGAACTAAAACTTTCACCGCCAAGCCAATTTGACATAAAACACCCCCTTCCCCCAGGTTAGAGTAAAATGTGTACTTGTTAATCAGATACAGATGTCAGTCATATACGGCTGTTAAGGTCATGTTTTTATTTGGAAAATTTTACAAATATACGTCAGACCCCCGAAGTAAATTTCCGCTTAATAGAATCGCCATTAATTTCTAATGTGATCACAATAAGCGGCGCTTAAAAACAGGTGAAAAAAAGTTTGTTAAGTAAATATTAGTTGTTGAACCAAATTGCATTTAAATTTAAGTATGGAAAAGCGAGAGGTTTTCGCAAAAAAGTCGGTTGCAAATACCCCAGTTGCTACTTGGCGCTGATTTAACTGGTGTCATTTGCAAAAATTTTCAATTATTTATAAGTAGCATAACCTGCTCCTTTTAAAATAATTCAGGTAATCTTTCAAGTGGAAAGTATCTACCTCCATTTCTTTCTTATTGTCCTACTTCCATTAGCAGTTAACGCGAATATTCACCCCGAATTTACCTCGATTAGCTTGTATCGATTCTAAAAATTTTTTGAAAGTCTTCAACAATCATAGCTCCTTTGCTATTTTTTCTTGGAATATTTTTTAAAGAACATTTATATTTCATATTTTAAATATTTCGTTTTATAAATCATATACAGAAGGTTGTGTTTGTGCTAGTGACAGGTTATTTACGGCAATCGGAAGTACAGAACATTGAGTAATTTAGTGTCTTGTTGCGGCCTTTTGTTAGACTATTGGTTCACAAAAGGGCATCGTTGAAGTAAGAGTTTGCAAATCGTAAACGTAAACTTACTTCTAGTTGACTTTGAACTTACTTACTTGCAGTTTACGTGTATGATAAAAGGTATACTAGTATATCGATATTGAAGTGCTGTAAAGGATTTATAGTAGTGATTTAATCGCGAATATATTAAACTTTGTCAATTTTTGGACTTTCCATCCATCCTAGAGAATTTTCTAATAAATTAAAGCCGCTAATTTCACTTAATTACCAATGGCAATCAATTGATGTTCATCAACCATCCAAATCTTAACAAACACGAAAATTTTAGACATTCATTGTTAGCAAGCTTTTTTCTTAACGCTGTTACAAAACGTTTAGATGAGTTTCCAGATTCCTTTGGAACCCCATGTATATTTTGTGTAACGATAACAGCATCATTAATTTGTTTTGGGAACATACTTAAATTAACTTCAAAAAGTTTTAGCCGTGTTTATTAAATTAAATATACATGGTTATTTATGTTACATCTTCGTGACTTTAAAGTTGTGACATGCTAGAATATTCATAATGATAATGGCACTAAAGTGATTGCATTTACAAACAAGCAGAAGTTAATAACTTTCAGCAACTTTTATCACGTTATCTGCGCTGTATCGTAAGTGCCTGCCTGAAAAGATCTAGTAATGACTCCAAGATCTGTTAAATTGCTTTACAAGTTTTACATTTAATTTGAATACGCATTACGAAACATTAAACACATTTGCAAAATCATTTATCCCATTCTTTAAGAATTTCTAATAATTTGCGCAATTTACCATCAGACTGCGTTTGAAATAAGACAACATAGATTAATAATGGAAGATGCTTAGCATACATAGTACCGAACACTTAATGTTGAAAAAGTATGCAGAATAAATTAAAAACTGAAATACTCAAGAAATTCTTATATCTGCGCCTTTCTGTGCCCTTAATAATAAATTAACGATGTTAAAATGGATATCTGTGTTAATATAAAACTATGGTTGAAATTGATGCTGTTGGTATAAAATAATAATAATTAATTTAAAAAACAAACAATAGCATCCGCTTGACAGTAACCCAAAATGATAGGAAAACAGTGGTAGATATTTTTTTAACTTTTAACTTGTGGGGTTCTATATTAGATACCTACTTCACGATTAGATTTTCTGTAAAATTTGAAATTACCAAATTTCATTGAAAAACAAAATTTTCATTTGTTTTTCTCAAAAACTGGTGGTACAAATTTTCTAGATATTTGCAAAGCCTACTAATTGTTTAAAATATTGTGTTTGTGCCTGTACAGTGTACACTGTACAGGGTGGACCAAATTCGAATGTTTTACGGAGTATCACAGTTACCGTAATAGTGCGAAAATCTGATATCTGTCTCTTGGGCTATTGACCAATTTCAAGTAAATACGACCTTGCTAAGTAATGAAATATTATATTTTTTTAAATTATGTTAATGTTTTTAAAAAAAGTTACATAATGCAATAACCTCATACGTTTTTTAAGGACAGTTTATATTTGCACCTAAAAATTACAAAATATACAGATTGTTTTACTTAAAAGAACAAAGTTACGTAACGGTGCGCAAAAACAAAAGACGCGGTATATAAATAGGGAAAATTTTACAAAACAGGTTTTGAATGTTTTTAACAATTTATTGTAATTGGCAAATACAATTTCAATATCACTTTTAAGTTGCATAATTTAACCCTTTGCCTGTCCTGTGCATCACATGTGATGCACACACTAAAATGGTTTCTCTTACGCTGTGTATCATATGGAATACACATATGTTGCACTTGCTAGATGCTTTGCAATACATGTATCCTGACACTACCATATACGTATAAAATAAGCCCATAGAGCTATACAACATGATCCATGTGAAATATTTAAATGGACATACAGCACAAATCTTACATAAAATTTGTGGGTTAAACGGTCACCTAATTATTTAACATGTGCATTTTAACCTTAGCTCTTAATTCTTGGTCCAAAAATACTTAAAAAAATACGAATTTTTATTAAAAACAACTGCTACACCCCACACAGTCCTCTTTTTAATTAAATATACTTAAAGGTGCATCCGTTAACATTAATAACCATGAATGTCAACAATGAACTGGTTCTGTACATAGTTTTTATAGTTTTTATAATGTAATTAAAAAAAGTTTGAAGACAAATTTGTAAATTGTTTGCTAGAGATTAGTTTGGTTGCTGCGCTAGTTGTGTTATTTGTTTTACGTTTAGCATACCCCGGTCGTTGCTATGGAGTGCTGTATAAGGCACAATTAACTTTATTTTATTGCTAAACGTTAGGACCAATCCAAATATCATTTGTTTTTGTGTGCGTGAGCTTACGTTATTTTAATGATTTGTAAAATGCATGGTGATACCAACTATCTCATTTTTAATTTAAAAATCCTATACAAAATGTCTTGATAAATAATAATTTTTGTGCAAATTGTAACCTTAAAATGCTGTAAAGATATTTTTATTTACGCACATGTATAGCTAGTTTTATTGTTCTTGTTGTAATTACGACTTGTAATTAATAAATTAGTCATTGTTGTACAAGCAAATGCAATTTCAGAAAAATACTAGCTTATTTCCAATTAAACGTAACATTTCTTTTGATGTTCTTGTAAAGGCTGTGAAAGAAATGCAATGCGTCGACCATCGGTATTCTTTATTTCTCTACCCACAGGGCGGTTGCCGTGTATCAGAACTATTTGAACTTTATTTTCAAAAGGACCTTTTGCTCGTTCTTTCCGTTAGTGCATTGTTCATACATTAGTCATACTCGCAAAGCAACCTTCTGACTCCCAGTTTATGCTTTAAAACGTCAAAGAACTACATTTTTCCTTTATACATTTTAAAGCGATCATTCAAGCTACTAAGACTATTGAATAAGGGAATTAAAACTTGTTTATAAAAACTATTTTAATAGGCTTATTAATTTATTGTAAAGTTTTTATTAGTGTCATATCACTGCAGCTACTTATTTTATCAATTCATAAAACATGGTTCACTGAATAAAAAGCTGTCATTCACATATTGTATGTGTACTATCCGTCATCTTATCTCTTTTTTTTAAATAAGGGTGTTGTTCAAGGAGAAATATAACTCTGCGCGTAATTAAATTGATGAAATGCATTGTTCCAGTCGCTGCAATGCAAATCTATTGACCGTAGGGAGAACAATGCTCTTAATAACTGATACAGACTGGAACATTTAAGCCCAGCCTGTGTAATTATATGGTATCGTATGGTTCAGTCGACGAATAAACGTATTGTTACAACTTTGTAAATGCAGCGAGATTAAATACGTCAGCTGGTGACATTGCAAAGACTGCAACCCGCATGGCGGCTAATATGCTGTTGATGTAGTTGCAGTAAAATTAGTATAGTGGTCGTAGCTTAGTGGTAGAACGTTCGTATCGCGCGGATGCGTACCCTAGTTCGAATCTCAGCGGCGCCATTATTAGTTACTGTTTCTTAACCAGTATCATATCCCATGCAAGGTGTCGTTTTCTAAAGATACATTGTGCAGTTTTACTGGTAGAATAAAATGACCTTGTGTTATCCTACCGTTCCGATGTTCAATGTTGTAACGGTCCGGAAAGCACTTGGTACAGTTTAAATTAATTAAACGGAAAATTCTTTTTGATTTTGAAAGCTATAAGCTACTTAATTGTTACTAAAAATTCAATTTTTAAAATACGAGGCTTGTTCAATTGAAACCCATCTTTGGTCCAGAAAAAATTCATTGACAAATATATTTACAAATAACTACCACTACAATTAAGGCACATTTCCCATTGTTTCACCAACCGATGTATACCCTGCCTAAATAATTCTTGTGGCTGCTGCTCGAAGAATTCTTTCACGGCGTTTTGTACTTCTTCGTCCGACTGAAAACGGTTACCTTTTAACGCCTTTTTCAGTGGCCCAAAGATGTGAAAATCGCAAGGCGATAAATCGGGACTATAGGGTGGATGCTCTAATATCCTCCATGTCTTTCGTTGTAGATTTTTTTTCACTACTTTGGCAACATGAGGCCGAGCATTGTCGTGAAGCAGAATGACACCACGTGAGAGCTTCCCTGGACGTTTTCGTCTTATAGCTTGATGGAGCTTGTTCAGTTTCATTATACAGGTTTGTGTTGATATGCACTCTGGGTTCTGTAAACTCTATCAGCAAGGGTACTTCATGGTAAAAAAAAAATGTCAACATGGCTTCAGCACACAAAAATTGAATGACCGCACGCTGATCACATTTGGACGGATTGTTAACAACAAACGCCATTTCAAAGTCACAATACTTAAAATCGCTGTCAAATATAAACGATAAACACTGATTAGTGTGACGTTTACAAACACTACTAACATTGCAAAACGTCAGTTGAGTGATTACAATTGTTTTCAAGGCTAACCTGACCAAAGATGGGTTTAAATTGAACAAGCCTCGTATAACTTTTACGGTTATCTGATATTGAAAATGTTTTCGATAAAATAATTTATTTACGATGATAGTACATGTTTTATCAAAAACATTTTAAATATCAGATAACCGTAAAGTCGTTTAATTACGACATTCAAATTAAATCTGAAGAGGCGATATCATCAATTAATATTTAATTTAACTGATCTGTTGCCTAACCTGAATAACAAATATGCAAATTTTTTTTGCCACCACAATTTCATACTAAATCAAACAAAATATTATGCCAACATAAGTTGAAACAAGTTGGTGGAACATACAGTTCTAGTCTCAGGGGGTGTCAAAGTAAAGTCTCATAACGAATGTAATATTAAACCATCAGTCTGAAATACATGTAAAATATTTTTCATGTCGTTTTAAGGTATAGCCACATTTATAAAAACTGTAACGATAAAAGCCTCAACGGTATAAAAAGACCCGAAAAAAGGTCTGCATTTGTCATACATAAATCATTATTTTAAACGATACGTTATTTTTTAACAAATGGTTGACATTTTTGAGGCAAAAATCTTTAAGATCGCGTAAAAACATTTTTTGGTTTATAAAGCAATTTTATATTACCTATTTGTTTTGATGATTTATATCGTCTTACATTTCTTGAAATCTTACAGGAAATTTTTTAGTTACAAGAGATTAATCGGGTGTGTACTGGAAACATAAAATACATTTTGGATGGCGAAATTATTTAATAACTAATAATCAAGTGTAGAAGGTTGCATAATGTCGGATTTGTAAAATCATTTAATTCTATTTAGATGAAAAACTGTAAAATTTCACTCCTTAAAATACGTTGAATTAAAGAAAAGGTAAATTAATCATGTTTTTTAAATTTACAATCCATAAATATAATCTAGAATATTAGGAAATTGTAAGTAAATATAGCCATAAAAAAGTTCTTTGCGCGGTATTTGTCGATATCTGTAAAGGAATTAACAAAAGACGATCGCTTCTGTAAGTAGTTTCACTATTATGCGATGAAAAGCTGTTATTATAATTATAAACGTTTTTTAATTATCGGTGTTTACATAAATTCAATTTTTACAATTCTTTTAGTCGTAGAACAATGATGATACAAATTATAAACTTGTTCTTACAGAAGAGTCGTGTTTTGTTATATTAAATACACAGTTTTCTGTAATTTTTAAATTAATTTTCTCAAATTGTTTTGTTACGGATAGTTTTTTCAGTCGTATTCAAAATAAAATGTACTTCCAAATTTTAGGGAACAAAGTATGCTATGTAATTTCATAAAAAAAGTTGACTATCGGGTCATAGTTAAAACAATATACAGAATGTACGTTCTAATGTGAAAAAATGTGTGTTCTGTATAGGACTGAAGTATTCTAAAAAGAACCTGAAAAACTTCCATTTTAAACTTTGAATGTAATAAGAGCTTGTTTAACAACATCGAGGTTTTGTTTTTAAGCTGTATCTTAAAAACAGTTTTAGGTATTGATTCTCGCTTTTTTTTTTTAAGATTCCTTTTATTTATTTGAGTAACTTTATTAATAATCAACTATTCCCCAGAACAAAGTGAACCACCCGATTCGACTTTAACAACGCCATGTACTAAAGTCCTTTCCTAATCTTAAAATACCACATTTTTAATGTTATAAATGAGAAAGCTGTACAATAATAAATTGAAGCTGGGCACAATTCGTATATTTTTAGTTTATATTTTTACTAAGTTCGTAAAACCACAGTTCTTCGCTAAATGAACCATTTTTGTATCTCTATTTGCCGGAGTTTTCTGATTGTAAGTCGTGCATTAACACGTTAAGCGCCATTTGTATCCATATGGATACAAATAGTTTTTGCCAAATGGGCCACCTGTATCCATTTGGATACAACAGCCTACATTTAGATTCGGCTGCCTGTATTCTTAAACATACATGTATTACATATAACTATACCAGAAAAGGTTTAAGGATGGCCCGGTGGACCAGAAAACCTTGGTGGTCACGATTTTTTTACCCACATTGATATTTAAAAAAAAAAAAGAAGTTTTATGATACAAATTTATTCACACCCAAAAAAAATTTAAAAACTGGTTAAAATGTTATTATTTTGTTGTGAAATTTTTTTATATTACTTAAGGGCAATTAAGAAACGTAAATTTAAAAAAACAAAGGTGGCTAAAAAAACACCTTTTTTTTAACATGGTGGCGCTTAACGTGTTAAACTATTTTCGCTGTACAGCATGTCCCAGGTAACATTTCCTCCATGGAAATCTCGCTTATTGTAAGAGATAAAGGTTTGCTTACTAGATGAATTATTCATAAGTTTGAGAGTGTAAAATGTTTAGTACAAGCAAACTATTAAAAAAGATGATATTATTAGTATTTTACTAGACTCAAAATTTAATATAGGATTACATTAAAAATTACAAAAAAATAAATTGCACCAATAAAAATAATATTGTTTTATTATTGTATATTTTTAATTTTCCCGTTACTCGCTACCCGGTACCCGGCAATTTTTGGACTCGGTACATCACTAATCTACATGTTGTGTTGTATGGGTAACTTTGTCATTATATGAGTTACATAGTCGGTTAAATTAGCAAAGTTGGGCAGAATTTCAAGACAAATTTAATGCCATTTTGACATTTGACCTACGCCTTTACCTTTTTAAATATTTTGAAAAAATTAAAAACAGATTTTTTTTAACGGTAAATACATAGTTCCATAGCCACCTACGTTTACATCAAAATATAAAATTATTCCTGTAGATATTTTTACGTAGAATTAGAAGATAATATCTTAAAAGTCATGGCACAGTTGATATATGTATTGAGATTGAGATATAAGACAAACTTTTTTTAAATGGCAACCATGGTTGGCTATGGGTTCAATAAAAAAAGAATTTTCTGCTCGTTTCATGATGTATGGGTTATTAGGTTTATCTTGAAAAATAAGCAAGTTATAGCAATATTATTGTATTTATTAAGTTTAATCAAAGTGACCGTTGAAAAACAAAACAAAAGATCACATAATTAAGCTAGCTGTACTTAATTCAACACAAAAAATATAAAACTTAAATAATTTAAGATATTTTTTGCATTTCAAAATATTTTATGATTGTTCACATACTTACTATTACTATTAAATCTTAATTATTATTACTTGTATTAAAGGTGTAGACCTATTTCTATGAGCAATACAAATTGAAGATCTGCTTCTTGTAGATAATAATTATGTTTTTCTAAGCATATTACGTTTTGTTTGATATAATGTTCTTAAAACAGCCAATCTTAAAAAGACCGATGAATACAATTGCTGAACTAAGATTAGTCGTTTTAAGGACCGTTCACAAATAAAAAGAAATGTGCCTAGAAAAATATTATCATCTGCAAGGTGCAGATTTCAAATTTATATTGCCCATAGAGAGAGGCTATTTCTTTACCTTTGACACATGTAATACTTTATATGTAAGTAATAGTAATTGAACAATCATAAAATATGGCTATGGATGGAATTATTTACCATTGAAAAAACCGTCTATTTTTTTTTTTTTTTATATTTAAAAAAGTTGAAGGTGTAGGTCAAATATCAAAATTGGTATTAAATTTGTCTTGAAATTCTGCCCAACTTTGCTAATTTAACCGAGTATGTAACTCTTATAATAACAAAGTTACCCATACAAAACACGTAGATTATTGTCACCCGGTATAGGTACATCATTTTAAGCGATTTAATATTATAAATTTTCTTATAACAACGAATTTATAGATAAACGACATGCAATCTAAAATACTCGATATATTTAAATTTTTATTTATGTTAAAGTCAAACTAGTTTCTATTTTAGAAATTGCAATTTTCTTATTTGCCTCAGAGTGTTAAAAATACGAAACCAAATGAATGTCGCTACAACTTGTTCCGTAATTGTTTTTCATCGGCAACTGATGTATTATTGGTCTGTTTAAATGAAGCATGTCATGATTTTATTTCAAGACAAATAATCGTTCTTTCAAACAGGGGTTTGGAGCAGTCCAATTTTTTAATTGCTGCGCTCCAGCTCCGCTCTGGCATCAAAATGCCTGCTCCAGCTCCGCTCCATGCTCCAAATATTGTAAACATTTTTAAAAAAAGTTTTTTGATTAAAAAAATTGATTTTAAAAACAAAGTTTAATTTTGTCGGATATGTAGAAGATGGTCAAAAATAACAAAATTTGACCCTAACAAACAAGTTAAGTTAAATAAATGTTTGAAAAAACAGATTATTGATCTTCAAACGTTGAAAAAAAGAAACAAAAGTAGTTTTTTTTTTTAAATTTTACATAAAAAAACTGGAGCAGAGGAGCAATCAAAATTATTTGCTCCGGGCTCCGCTCCTGCTCCGGGCAAAAACCCATTGCTCCACTGCTCCGCGCTCTAGCTCCGAGCTCCGCTCCAAACCCCTGCTTCCAAATACCAACATTATGTCTAATTTATCCAACTTTGTATTTTTTACCGTTAACGAAAACCTATAGTTGGCTTTGTGCATACTATATATGGAAAAGTGTTGACTGAATCTCTCGCCGTTCTGGACTACAGCTGAAAAACTCTTGAATGGACCATAATGACCACTGCATGCAAATAATAAATTTCGCTGTTACGTATATGTTATTTGCTTTAAATCGTTTGTTTAAGCGCGAATAAAAGCTAAAGTTTTTGATTGCTAAAACTTCGTTGTGGTATTCTTCCTATAATGTAGTGGAATTTTAGGGGAAATACGATATCGCGATACTGTAAAGAGGATCCTTTATGGGACGTAATGAATTTGACACGCTTCTCCCTGGAGAGCCAACAAACTATTTTAAAAGCAACATCTTCTCGTGTTAAACCCAAGAAAATGAAACGAAAAATGCTCGGGGCATTATAACATTTCAGACTGTAAAAAGATAAAAAAAAATTGTTATTGGTAGCATAAATCCACTTAAACAAACAGGACGTGAATGACCGGAAAGCTATTTCATGTAGTCTATGTTTATTTGATAAACAAAGTAAAATGAAATGCTACTTCAAAATTTACATTATTATAAATACGCAATGAAGATGCGTCCTTTCTCAATTTATAGACGTTTGGGGTTTTATATATTTCAATTAAATACTTTTTATAGCTGTTGCCTTTTTTTTAATGTCGGCGTGTATAAATATTGGGAGAATGATATAGACGTGTTTAACGTTTCGTGCCATCGATTTACTGAAAACACATATATTCTTCAGTCGCTATTTATAGTTCTGACGCCGTTATATGTATGTATGTGTATACAAATGTGTTTCTCAGAGTATTAATATTTCAAGCCACGACGCCTTTTGAGTTGATTGACCACCGTTTATTGATTTAAAATTAATTGAATGGCATTTGAATATCACTTACCATTAAATTAATTTTTAATATTGGTGTCTAATTGACCTTTGCCTTCTGTCACAATAAACGCGTTTAATTTTTGTTGTATCGGTTCAGTACGTAAATTGCTTTTAAAAATATGACTTTAGATATCGATAAATTTGTGTGTTGATCAATTCAGCTTAAAAACAAAAAAAGATAAATTATGTAAGAAAAAATTGATAAAAAATATTTGCTTAAAATCAGGGCTGCGGAGTCGGAAAAAAAAAAGTCGACTCCGACTCCGACTCCGACTCCGGCTCCTGATAATTTTAGTGGTTCGACTCCGACTCCGACCAAATTAAATACTAAGACATTTTATGGTGTGTAATATAGGGAAAAAAATACTAAACATAAAAAAATTATTTAAAATTTAAGTTTATATTTTGCGGCAAAGGACCACCTCGCAATTTTTTGTTGTACTCGGAGTCGGAGTCGGTACTATTTTTCCGACTCCAACTCCGACTCCACTGACCAGAAATTCCTCCTAAACTCCGACTCCGACTCCACAGCCCTGCTTAAAATACACTGAAAGAGTTAAAAGAATTAACTGCCAGTTTAGTAATTAAATCTATTTGCAGAATAACAGCTTAGTTAGTTAGTTAGTTAGTTATCCGTTCCTCTTTTGCAGTTAGGCGTCGAGGTGTTCTGATTTGCAGAACTTTTTCCATTTAATTCTGTTCTTGGCTAATTTTGCAGCTCGTTCCATGTGGTGCTCTTCCTTGACAATAATTTTCCCACTTCTTGGTTCCAGCTTCTACCTGGTCTCCCTCTTCTATTTTTTTCTATACCAGCCTGCGTCCCATATTTCCTTTATAGGATTCCCATCCTTCATTCTGATTAGATGCCCGCCCAAACCAGTAAATTTGTTTTTCTTCTATTTTTTTTAAATGATTGAAATTAGAAGAGGCTCTAGCGTCTTCTAATTTCTTCGTTCTTGATTTTATTTAATCTAGTAACCTCTTCTATTTTCCTTAAAACCCTCATCTCTGCTGCTACAATTTTTGATTTTAACCTGTTTGAGAGGGTCCAGCATTCGCTTCCATATATTAATTAGCGTAAGTATGAGAGTTATAATACACTCTAATTTTTGTTTGTTTATTTACTTCTCTCTTGTTAAAGAATACCTTTTTCAATGGGTAGGATAAATTATGTACAGCCTTTATTCTACTATTCATTTCTTGTTCTAAACTTTCTTTATTGTTTATAATCGAACCCAGGTATTTCAAATATTTTGTCGTGTTAAAACTGTGTCCATCAATGGTTATGCCGATGTTTTGCCCCTCTTGATATTAGATACTATATCTCTGATTTGTCATTAGGTATTTATTTTCAGACCGAACTCATCAATATGGTCTTTCCATATGTCCACCGTTCTTTGTAGTTCTGTGTCATTTGGGGCAGCTAAAATTAAGTCGTCCGCGTATAAAAATTCCTTCACTGACAGGCATCAGCTTTCTAGTACCCACCTGTATCCCTCTTGCTAATGTGCTGGTCTTCTTTGCTATATCATCCATCACTGTTATGGATAACAGCTTAGATTATTTATTTATTTCAGGTTTCCTACTATGGCTATATCATAAAGATTACATTTAAGTTTTAAGCCCAAAAAATTAAACTCTTATATAAGTGTATCAGAAAAACACTGATTGAAAAAACTAGTTTTTATTGTCTATTTGGAACTTTTTAGTTGCAGTTGAATTTTCAGTATATGAAACGAATTACAGCCGTATTCATAGTCCTTCCTTATCTTAAGGATTGAGGAAGCCTTCATGAAGGCTTCCTTGCATCTTCAAGGTTGCCTTGTTTCACAAATAGACCTCGAGTCTCCCTTGCTGGAGGACGGTATATTTTAGGGATTTTTGGATTTTGTGCGTTCGGTGCAGAAAATCAGCGGATTTTTTAAATCTAAAGATAACCTCACTATTTTGTTATAGACCGGTCTAATCTAATCTAATCATGGGGCGCCTTCAAAAATGTTTACTTCAAGTAAAACAAGCAACATATTGTATTGTTTCGTATTTCTAAGATTATTTGGTTATAAAATTGATGTAGAATGGTATGATATAAAACTTTTTATAAAACGCCTGGGCATTTTACAAAAAGCCGGCAAAACGAGCAAATTATAATTTTCTCGCGTTTTGACTAGACAAATTACAAAATGCCGGCAGAATGTAAGCGTCTGAACACATAATATCTCGTTATGCCTTCTTATATTTTAGGCATTTTATAATCTGCCCAATGTAACATAGTCAAAATATGCGATATTTTGTTTAAATTGGCTGTGAGAAATGATAAACCCATTTAATTTGTTCTGAAATTAAAATACAATTTTTCCGCAAATTATGAGGTAAGATTATAGAAATCAATTGATTATTGTGGGGCGCTTTTTAAAGAAGACCCAAAGACTGTCCAGCTTAAACAGTTCGTTATAATTGCTCCTTTAGTGCCACTTTCTGCAGCCTTGATTGCATTAATTTATTAAACACATTAAGGGTAGGTATACCTCGTTAGATTTTGTAAATATTTAAAAACTGCAGCATAACATAATGTTTAAATTATTCATGACCGAAGCCATTTTCATTCTGGTGTACGTAGGTACTTATTTTAAACTTTGAAACATCCGCATTGCAAATGCAGTGCAGTGCAGTTTTCTTTCTGCATCGTAGAGCTTATGTTGTAAATTTATTAAGCCGTTTAACACAAGTGTCCTGTGTACGAATTCGATTTTACCGTCAAAACAACTACAAGCAACGAGAATGAATCTGTTACCTAAGCGTTAGGTTACCGGGCAACGACCGGGGTGGTTCCGGCGTCTGATATGCACTACTCGGCGGCGTCGTAAAAATGTCGTCCTGGTTCCGGAAAAAATAAATCCGTCCCTAAAAGCTACTTAACAATAAAGTATTTAAACATAAATAAGATTAGAAATAATACGAATTTATATACCCACTTAGTTTTGCAGCTTATAAGGTTCGTGTTTATAATTGTTTCTACATGTATGCAATAGTGCTCAAACTTTTTTTGTACTTGCGGTAGATTTTCTTCAGGGATAATTCTGTACCTCAGGAGTAAAAGGTCGGATGTCACTTTTCTTAAGTTTTACAGTATGCAGGAAAAACTTTTTTTTTTTGTTTATGCTGATACCTTGCCACCTTATTACTTATTCCTTAAAACTTATACAATGATAAGTAATATACTTATTTTTATCATATGTTTAACGAACTTTAAATAAGAAACTGAGGAAAAATATTTAGAAAAGTGTAATTGTAAAAAAAGTGGACACCCGACCTTTTACTTCTGAGGTACAGAATTTTGAAAGTGATGTACATACAGGATGTACCAAGTTTGTCAATTATTGCCTTTAGTTTTAGAGTTACTGAAAAATTAAAACACTCTTAAAGCAACTTTTCATACTCTACAGTTGGTGGCATATGATTTTTTGTCGGACGTTTTGACTGTTTTATACCATCATTAACTTACAATTGGTGCAGTTTGGAAAATATGTAAAAATTGCAATGTTTTATTAAAGCTCCATTGAAATCAAGACTAAACCCAATCCAACCCGTACATGGTCAGGGGCGCGCCGTGCCAGGGGTACAAGGGGTGTTTTGAACCCGGGCGCGTCAATCAGGGGTCAGGGGGTGCATGCAGCGAGATAAAATTGTGCCTTTATATGTTTTATGCAAAAGCGAAAGAAAGCCGAAGGAATGCAGCGGGGTTTTCCTTAAAAATAATTTGCTTCAATACGATACCAGCTGAACAAAAGGAATAGCACTTGCACTCAAGGTGACCAGGTGAATTGTTGCTTAAATCGCCAAAAAAAAGCGCGCTAAAGTAGCCAAAATCGCCAACAGAGGACGCCGATGTAACCAAAATCGCCAACTCACTTTCTTTCTTTATTTAGTTAAAATTGGAACAGGAAAAATATGTGATAAAGGGTTGAAAAAATATATTAAAGACTAAAAACATAAACATAACATAAATTCAACAAAATCAGAATTACATGTAAACATAACATACAGTGCTGCGCAAAAGTATGGAAACAAACAGATATTATTAAAAATATTACAATAAAATTTGGACCGGTATCGTATGTTCCATTGATGAAAAATCGCGATATCTCGGAAAATATCAATTTTAGTTGGACAATTAAATTTTTTGTGAAACTAAGAAAATATAGGGTGTTGTATTTAAATAAAAATGAGTTTCTGTATGTTTCAAGTTTCACTATTTTGACCAAGCTACTGAACTCCGAACCTATGTTTACTATTGCGTAAAAGTAAAATGACAATGTCAAGTTTTGTTTGTAATACCCTTGCGCTTGCTAAACGAATAACACCAACTTCCCTCTAGTAACTATCGAATGTTACCAATTTTCCTCTTTTATCCGTGACATTAACAATATGGATTTAGGGCTCCAGAAATTAGTTCGCACCCCGGCGATTAATACCAACGGCGGCGCGCCACTGTACAGGGTGGACCTAACCCGAATGTTTTACGGGGTATCTTGGTTACCCTAATAGCAAAAATCTGGGGTTATTTTTTGGCAAAATAACTCTTGTGTAACCAGACTTTTTCTATCGCTTTCCATTTAGCACTACAAACGAAAAATGAAATTTCATCATTTTTGAAAATATACTATAACTTTTTTATTTATTAAAATAGAGCAAAGTGTTACAAAGGTTTTTATGCTTCATTTAAAAACAAAATTAAAAACTTTTTTAGCGACCTTGACTTTCGAGATATGTAGTAAACTTATATATTTTTAAATGAAAACCCTAGTTGGCCATGACTTTATATGAAAGAGCATTTTTTTTTAGCTTGAATTATATAGTTTTATATATTTGTTGCAAAAAATAGCCAAGATATGGCAAATTTTCTAAAATTTTCTGTATCAAAGCTTGCCATGATTTCGTAAACAAGTGATATTTGCAATTAATAAACTAAACTTCGTTGAAATATAATGTCACCCAATATTTTAAACACCTTTCATTTTGTTATTATTTTATTATATTGCTGCAAGAATGTTTTTAAATAAAATTAAATAAATAACCTTTAAAATCTAGAAATAGCCAAACTAGTCAACGTAATTAATAGTCTTCAAATTGGTACAATGAATACTATAGACGCAATAATAGTTATTTATGTATCAAGGCCTAAAAGTGTAACTTTTTCGGCCGCGTCTGGTTTGCTGGCCGAGACGTAGTCGAGGCCAGCAAACAGGCAAGGCCGAAAAAGTACGTTTTGGCCGAGGTGCATATTACATTTTTTGTGCGATCGAATTAAAAGCAATTTAAATTTTTAGTAATTTTCAAAATTTTAGGTTAGAAACTACGTGACATTCTGTCACTGACAGATGACGGCGTATGTACTGCATTACCGGCCCTCTCCTTAGCAACGGCCGTAAAAGTTACTTTTTCGGCCGTTGCTAAGGGTAACGGCCTGAAAAGTAACTTTTACGGCCGTTGCTAAGGATGGGGTCGGTAATGCAGTACTTTATGGTTGCTAACGCGTCCGTCAAACAGCTGTTTCTAGTACCATCGCACAAAAACAAACATATAAACTGAACAAAAAAATAAAAATATTTAAATCTCATTTTGCTATAGAAAGAGCTCTAATTCCGAATTAACATATATATGGAATCATTTCGTAATAACCAATATTATCAAAAAAAAAATGTTTTGAGGTAATTATGGCTTCTTGTTTTTGTTATTTGATGTTGGATTGAGATTTATTGGTCACAGATGTATAATTTGTACTTAAAATAAACGTTAATTCATGCCGAATTTTAATTATCTAGTGATTTCTTGATTTTATTGATTATTATACTGGTTTTCTACTGGGACTTTATTCCACCATTTAAAGAGACTGTTGTTATAGTGCTCTCTATGAATTAATAAACAGTTTGTAGGATACAGTGTTAAAGTATGCTGCATGGATGTGTTTAAAAAAAATAATATATAAATAATTGTTTATGTTATCGAGCGTATAGTAAATAAAGTACCGACATGAAGCCGCAGTTGTCGAGTATAGAAAACCACACTTAGCTAACTTGTATCTCAAGATCCTCAATATCGGATATAAAGTATCCTAACAGCACAAAAAACGCTTCTGTAACATGAATTTGATGTTTGCTAGCCCGGAGCACGAACGATACGCCGCCCCTTTGAAGTTGGATCAAGTGACAACTCCGTACTGTGTTTTGTTAAGAAATTAGATTCTGCGAATGCTTGTTCACTTTATTTTGCTAATATTGGCGTAATTGTACATCGGGAAGCTGTTACAGTCTGAAATGGCTTGATATTGACATTTAATTTACCTAAATAAGGCATTCGATGTCAACAACGCGCTCGGAAAAAGCGTACCGGTATTGTGAAGTAACTATCTAGTTACCATTCAGAAAGTTGTCTGTTCTACTAATTAAATTTTATAGTCAAACGTATGTAGGTAATGTAGCATTCTGGTTGTTGAATATAGAACGTGGTAAAAAAACGGAATCGTATTTTACTAGTAACTTTTTTATTTATAAATCTATTTCTACTATCTTGTGCGTAAAACTAAACTAAAACACTGTTATTTTACTTGGCGAAGCAAACTAGTTCAATTATCTTAAAAACTTTTTTTTTATTTACACCCGCTTAAACAAAAAGCAGTAAAATCGGTCAATAAATAAAAAAAGTTCTTTGTAAAATCAGAAATTTGTTCTTTTACGACACTGCAGTGTAATAACAGTTCGTTCTTCATAGATAACTATATGCAGTATTATGAATAATTGGAAGGCGTCTATATTGCTTCCAACTTAATACAAATTAATATTTTAAAGGTGATATACTTTTAAAAGCAGTTTCCTAAATTAATTTTTCCACGAAAGAACTTTAGACTTTATTATTGCATACTAACAAGCCATACAAATTATGTTCGTCCTTAAAGACATTATAAAATGCTATGAAATATAAAAAACTATAATTTTTAATGAAGCTTAAACATACTCCTACTACATAACATAAATTATGGTAAAATAATAATGAAGGTGTAATAAATAACATAAGTATTCAAAGAATTTAATATGTAATAACAATTCACGAAAAACTGCAAATAAGCTATCATTTTCCTTTAACAATTATGAATTTCTATAAACAAATGTTCTTAACACAAAATACTACTGGAAAATTAAAATTACTGCCACATTACTTTATTTAAAAATACGCGTAAGTATCCCCGATACGAAATTCCGAAAACCGAAATGCTCTAAAACCGAAAATTCTAGTTCACGAAATGTTGCCGTTAGCATACAGTAGTGCGCGAATTATTGTGAACACAAATGATAATTTAAAAATAATAATTTATTCTTTATTTGTAATAAGTTAAATCCCTATATGTATTAAATTTGCATTATTTTAATACAAAATATGCTCTCCCTTAGTTTTTATGACCTCTTCAACACGTTTTGGCATAGAGTCAACAAGTTTACTGTAATTTTCTAATATTTTCTCGTCGTAAAACCATATCTGAATTACAGCCTCAATCAGATTTATTTTTGATGTGCAGCCACGATGCAAGTCTAGCTTTTACAATGGCCCAAAAATTGTCAATTGGATTAAGGTCCAGTGAATTCCCTGGCCACTCAAGGTACGAAATCTTCTTATCCTTAAAATATTTCATCATGATCTTTGACACATGACATGGTGCCAAATCTTGTTGGAAGACAGCTTCACCGTTGCTATCAACTTTACACAGTTCTGCTTCTAGTCTTCGTTCTAATAAGTTTTTGTATTTTTGGGTATTCATCATGCCTTCGATTGGTACAAGAGTTCCAGTTCCTACAGTCTCAAAACATCGTTTTCTGGGGGTGTTTAACAGTTTGACTGATATGGACTGTTGTAAGTTTTTCATTACCATTTTTCCTCACATAGCGAGATCGTTGTCCCTGTACCAAAAAGTGTGTTTTTTCCGAGAACAACACTTTTCTCCAATCCTCAACAGTCCAGCTCTCATACTTTTTGGCCCAAAGATATCTTTTTTTCATCATTGTAGGAGTTAATAGTTGTTTTCTTTGGAGTCTTTTGGTGTTTCTCCCAGCCTTCTTCGTACGGTTGAGTCGTGAATTATTACTCTAGCGTGTGCTAAATCTTGCTGAAGATCAAAGCTAGTTTTTCTAGGGTGTAATTTACTTTTCCGGATAAAAAACGCTACATCTCTTACAAATGTTTTTCTTTTTCGCTTGACTTCAATAGACCCAGTTTCCCTTTTTTTTTGCTTCAGAATTTTATTTACAGCTCCTAAACTCACACCATACTTCTTTGAGTCGTAGATGTATGTTCGCTCAAAGTAATGATTTTTGTACGTTTTTTAGGCGAGACATACAATTTTGCGCAAAATACACAATAATTAAAATTACAATTTAATTAATTTAAATTTAAAACTGTTAGATTATAAATTGCTTAGAAACAATATTTATATGTCAATAGCACGTAACAAGATGTTACTTACTGAAATGACAGGCCAGTAAGCAAAATTACCTCCATAACTTATATAACTTTGTTGTCAACTGCGATAAATAGCAAAATATTACTCTGTTCACATTAATTCGCACACTACTGTATCTCCAACTACATGAGCGCATGTGTTCTTTTTTTTTTGTTGCTAATTTGTTGCTCTGCAAAAATATTGTTGACAATGTTAAAAACAAATAACTTAAGAAATTATAAAGGTACTTTTTTTAGCATCGAATACGAATTTTATTTCCGTTAGTTTTACTCAGGCATATTAAATTAGAAATTTTCAATCTGTACTAGATAATGTATTTAAATTTTGTTTCAATTCCTCACAAGTAAAGACAGCTGTTGTTTTTTTTTAATGTCGTTATAGAGTTTTTCAGAATCACGGTAATGGCTACAAAACTTTGTTAAAATTAATGTGTAAGATCATTTAATATTCGTTTAGAATATGCCGATGAATAAACTAATTAGTTCACTTCTTTAAAAAAGTTCTTCCAACTTAAATTAACTTCCATTTGCAAGTGTAGTACATAAAAGTTCATCTTTCAGATTGCTTTTTACTTGTTGCATAAAATATACATGTAATAAACTTAGTCTAAGTCTCATCTTATGTTTGAAGATATCCGATATCCATTTGATACCTTGATAAACAAGTCCTAGATGTATCTTGATTTTCCTCTTAGTTTAAATAAGTACAGTCGTCAGGGATAATACAAATCCGGCAATGAATATCGAATGACAGCAGAGCATTTGCGATTTTGTGTTGTGCAATGTTATTTTCGTAAGTCTAACATTATACAATGCTATTGTACTTCAAATTCTTCGACAATCGTTTATGTACAAAAAATATTTTTTTTATAAAGCAAAAGTTTGATTATACAACTTCGGTAGCATCTGCTATTTTTATGTAACAGGAATTACATTTTTTTCCCTCACATTAAAATACATAAATACCTTCACTAGTGTTCTTGCCAAAAGCGAATAAAAGAAGTAAAAGTTAATAGTACTTCAGTTACAGGGTGGATAAAAATCATGATTTTTAAAAAAAAATCAAAAAAATCGATTTATTTGATTTAAATCAGATTTTTTTGATTTAAATCAAATGTACCATATTATCGAATTTAGTGACATATTCACATGCTATTTCTGTTTTGTGCTAATATATTTAATAACCAATATATTTAATTCATTGGTGAATTTTTGTCAAAATGAAATATAATGATTACGAATTTTGAAAAAAACAGTGCTAAATGGTGATGTTTAATTAATTATGTACAGGGTGAGTCATTAGTGCGGAATCGGTCGATTGTGGCTAAACGACTTGAGATATGAAGTTGAATCAAATGCTATTTAATACAGTTTTTTCTAAACACAAAAATATTTTCAAATATACAGGGTGAGTCACCTTTCTGGAACTAATAGCAACTTTTATATTTCAAATACAACACCCAATTTTTTATTTAATGTTTTTGATAGCCTTAATTTTAGCTTTGCATCAATATAAAATACTACAGGTTTTTATACGGCGTTGTAAAAAAAAATTAATTTTCTAAATTATTGTAAGTCTTTATTTAAAAAATTCTCCTGAAGTTATTTTGAAGTACAGAGTTTTAATTTGGTATGTACATGCAGGAAAAAATTCTCTGTTCGCTTGATATGAAAAAATTTGAATCACACATATAGGAGTGTTTATAAATATGTAGGTGGCAACTTCCATGATTTTCAAAAGCTCGTAACTCGATTTTTTCAAATGCGAACCCCTGTATTTTTTTATGTCATCGAATTCGTCTTTAAAAGAGCTTCATATTTTGTTAAGTATGTCCTATACCCAACACTCATACTTTTCGAGATATTCGACATTTTTCTTCAAATCGTTATTGAAGCAATAGAGTGCCGTGGGAATTGAAAAAACTGACTGTTCACTTCGCTAATGTCAAAAACTTGTCATTTATTTTTTGAATTATTGCATTTCCACAATGAATATTACTTTACAATAGCAAATTGATATGGCTTATTCACCATTTCGTGTATTTAATTACTAATAGTAATACAATTTTGTTTTATTATAAATATTATACTGTATCTACTCATATAATCTGTGATTTAAATTGATAATTTTTTTAAATAAATCACTTGATTTAAATCAATGATATTTTTTTTAAATCACTTGATTTAAATCATGATTTAAATCGTGATTTAAATCAATTGATTTAAATCAATTGATTTAAATCTGCTCAACCCTGCTTCAGTATAATAATTATCATACATATAATATTAGTAGTAGTTTATATGTTTATTATTTATATAATATATTCAGTAAAATTAATAAAGAAGTCGATTACCTTTATAGCCATGCTATAATAAAAATTATTATTTATTACATATTAACACAGTATATTTTTTTGTAAATATGTCTTTATTTTATCTAAGCAAAGTTTCCTTACTTACTTGTTCGGTGAAAATATTGCCGGTTTTGTTATCCATGTTTATTATGTTTTGTTTGCTAATTGTATGCATCTTAAATATGTTTATTTGTTGTTAATTCTTTATACCTTGAGTTCTTGAGTTTGAGTACATGTTACAGTTATTATCATATACTAACAGTGGCGCACCCACAGGGGGCAAGGGGCCCTGGCCGACCCCCAAAAAAACGTTGCTCTTAGGCCGCATCAGCGATTATTATGTTTCATTTCATCCAATTTGCAACAAAACTATTTTTATCCTTTTAACCTGCCACCCCCTCAAAATTGAATCCTGTGTGAAGCAATATGTACAACTTTACGTTACTTACCTACATATAACAGTGAAAATGCTTAACAATGCCCATGTGCTAATATTTCCATAATTTGAAAGCAAAAATCAAATTCTATACAAAGTTAAGTTAATTTCCTGTTTTATATTTCTTTTCTTCTTGTCACCGCTTGTAAAGTTTTTCCCACAGATTTTTTACAAAGTCGTCAAAGTAAATAAAAGACTAAAATAAATGTACCAACGTTTTTTATCACTGTGCAAGAGAAAAATGTTAAAATTGTTTAAAACTGATGCCGACTTTGATATTTTTAACTGAAAGTTACAAACCAAATATTGTTACTCCTTTAATTTTAGTAAGCAGCTAAAACGACTCTGAACAAATATTTCTTTGGGCACGTCCGAAAGTTAGCGTTTTTCTTGGGAATAGTAATCATATTAAAAAGACTTCCTTTTACAAATCCTATGCATAAATTTTCTGTAGCAGTTGTTTTAACGATCGTCTTAAATCGAATGTTTTATCATCAATATCACATTTAGTCGATTATATAATTAAACAGAATAAAGCTTTTATTGTCTTTTATTTTAGAATTCAATAATTTTTTGTAAAACGCAGGTTTTACTTTACAAAATTCACTAAAAGTAAGACGTGTTAATAATTAATTATTTTAGAGCTTAATTAAGAATTCCTTATTCTTCACGTATTTTGGGCATTTATTATAACAAATTTTGGTTAAAAAATTCTGCAATCTACATATTTTCCGTGGTAACAGATTTGTTAGAAAATATTTGTTTTCTTTGTGGTTATTTATTTATTCGTACTACTAAATTTTATGTACTTCGCTATTCAAAGGTAACACGATGGGAGATAGATAGAATCTTTTTGAGAATTGATTGTTGTTTCTATAGAAACTTTCAACACTTTCACGATACAAATCGTCATCTGTAAATTCATTGTGGCGTTTTAAGTAGTGAAATTGGTCAAAGTTTTCACGGGAAATCCTCTAAATAAAAATCTTCCGTAGTGGTATTTAGGAAGACTATTTTACGGTTTATATACTCAATAAAAAGACGCAAATATTACTCAAACTTATTTACTTCACAAAATTACAATAAAGAATTTTTTAAATTTAATTTTATCTGTACCGTCTACTTTCGTTATACTGAAACCCCAACAATCCTTTAATATCCTATCTATATAACGTATTAATCTATAATGGTCGAGCTGGTATTGTACTACTTGGGAAAATGTCCTAAAGTGCTTCCCGGCTTCTTTTTTGGTAGCAAACGGTGTTAATTGGCGTGAGTTTCTTCTTTCTTCTTCACTTCATGGTTTAGGAAAACTGCCAGTTTCTCCTTTCTTCATGGGTGTTCTAACTTCTGTTGTTTCTTTTGGCTTATACTCTTATTATAATTTTTGGTAACCTTTGTTGTTCTATTCTGTTGATGTGTTTTTTGTATTTCATCCTGTTTTCTTTTACTTTTTCCTTCTGTGATCTTAAATTTCTAGTCCTTTTTTTAACAATTTCTTTGCATTTTTATTAATTTTTGATACTGTTTTACAGCCAAAACGCGATTGAAAACTCAATTTTTTTTAAAAATGTGGTTACTTATAACCTTAGATCACAATAAACTACATGGATAACACTACCACAATGCAACTATGTTGTACACATATCCCAGACGTACAATTATACTGCATCTCCTTCTAACACGTATGAAAGTATATTTCTGTCTCGCTTTCCGGACCCACCGAGTAAAATCGTTTGCGTTACTATGGTTACGCGCGAAATTTGAACTAAAGCGTTATTTGAACTACTAGTAGATGCAATGTACTCGGATGTTTCCGTGTCAAATATGGGAGGATACAATAACATTAGATCAGACTTAGTAAGTTTTATTGAAGTACAGTAAACACCGCTTATTTGAATCAATTGATTCAGTTAAACGACGATTTTAATAGCAAAAAATTCTAAATGTCACTCACGCGTCAGTCGCTAGAATAGGCTAGGTGAGAAGTACGTTACAGTTATTATCACGGTTGCGCTACGATGACAGCGGGCCCGGGTCCAAAACAAAGATGGCGTATATTGGGCCCACATAATATAGAAAGAGATAGGTTTAAAAAGGCACGTTGTACATGTCGGCAACATTGTCTTAACTATATTCCTACGGTGTTGTGTTATCCATGTAGTTTATATGATCTAGGCTTATAACCAGGGGTTTGGAGCAGTACAATTTTTTAATTGCTCCGCTCCAGCTCCACTACGGCATCCAAATGCCTGCTCCTGCTCCGCGCTCCAAATATTGCTAACGTTTTTAAAACAAAATTTTCCATTAAAAAATTTATTTTTAAACAATGTTTTAATTTCATCGGATGTGAAAGTTGGTCAAAAATTACAATATTGACCCTAACAAATAAGTGAAGTGAAATAAATGTTTGTAAGAACAAATTATTGATCTTTAAAGATTAGAAAAAAGATAAAAAAGTATTTTTTTTTAATTTTACATAACCTGGAGCAGTGGAGCAATCAAAATTATTTGCTCCGGACTCTGCTCCAGCTCCGGGAAAAAACCCAATGCTCCACTGCTAAGTGCTCCGCTCCAAACCCGTGCTTATAACTGACCACACTGAAATATGAATTGTTTGTTGTTGATCGGTTGCTAACGTAACAAACGTTACCATAGCAACGAACAGTAACACGGCTGTTCAATGTACAGGGTGTCCCACAAGGTATGCCTTCGCTAATTTTTGCATAAATCGAATGTTTAAGACCTAAATAAAACGTTTTTACCGATAATAATTTTTTTCATGTGTCCCTTCATATACAGAGTGTCCAAAATATAGTGAACAGCATGGGGATCTCTTAAACCGTAAGAGATAAAGAGTTGGTTAAATGGGTCAAAATGATCTATGATTCAAGAGCAACTGTTCTTTGAAAAAAAAACTCGAAAAAAATCAATAGTTCTTGCATTTTTGATGAATCAGGTTTTTAATTTCTGCTAATAACTTGCTTATTTGAAATCACACTTAAAATATTATTCGACATTATTTGGGCACTTTTTTGCGTAGATTTGAAATTTGTCAACAAATTTTATCTATATTGTCGAATAATATTTTGAGTGTGATTTCAAATAAGCAAGTTATTAGCAGAAATTAAAAACCTGATGTGTTTTGTTTTTCATCAAAAGCGCAAGAACTATTGATTATTTCAAGTTTTTTTTTCATAGAACAGTTGCTCTTGAATCATAGATCATTTTGACCTAGTTAACCAACTCTGTATCTCTAACCGTTTAAGAGATCCCCATGCTGTTCACTATATTTTGGACACTCTGTATATGAAGGGACACATGAAAAAAATTATTATCGGTAAAAACGTTTTATTTAGGTCTTAAACATTCGATTTATGCAAAAATTAGCGAAGGCATACCTTGTGGGACACCCCGTATTTTCACTATGACCACATTGTAGTTGGCCAAAAATGACCAAACCGCGTTATTTCGGTCAGTATGACAGAGTAAAATAGTAATTTTAATCAGTTTGAATGGTTATATCAATTTAGGTTTTATAAGATTTTGCCTAAATATCTTATTTCTTTTTCATTAAGAAACATTTGATGAAAAAGTATATTTCGACATTTTAAAATAAATGTAATAATTACATAACTTTTTTAATTTCCTGCGTATCGTCTGGTATGTCGTTAAAATATCTAAATTTATTTTGTGAACAAAAAGATTAGCTCATATCACTTTTTTAATATCTATTGGTGGCGAGGTCACTTTTTAACTGCATTGTATTTGAAAATGCATTATTCATTCTATTTCAAATAATTATCATTAAAGTTGGCAGTTTTAATTTTCTTTTGCAAAAGTATAAGCCAGTTTTAATGACATATTAATGTTCTTCAAAATTTTACTGAATTAAATAGTTTTAATGGTGTTTATTTTTTGTTGCATTATAAATGCTTAGTATTTCTGTACTGTGCATAAAACAATACAAACTTGCACGAGAATGCTACATGAAAACCACATTTTATGCTACAATACAATTGTATTTCATAAACTTCATGAACTTGCTCAAGGAGTATACATTCAAACAATAGAGTTAAATCCTATTCATCAGTAAATTACTATCTTTCAGTAAAATAAGACACTCGTGGAATCATATTATGTAAGAGAACTATATCCTGGGAGCCTTTCAGGTGCAAAGAACATAATCCATGATGTTTAATATTTAAATCAAGCAATGTGCACCGTACAAAAGTTTAGTTTAATTAAATCGAAACATAACGAAATTATTAATTGATACATAAAATATTACCAAGGTATACATTAAAGGTTAACTAAATGGTTTTTAATGTAATTTATGTCTACATTCAAGGGAATTTCATCAAATTTAATTAAAATCTGAGCGGTATTTTCATGATTAAACAGTATGGTAAAGCAAAATACGGTGATACCAACCCAATTGGATTGCTCAACACAAAAAGAGGAGTTATCAGTTTACATATTTAATCAATAAAGCTTGAATGTGTGTTAAAGTTTCATTGATGTATCATAATTTTGACAGAAATTTATAAGCAGTTCATATTATACAATAAAGTAAATTTCAAGTACAACATTATTTTATTATAGTTAATATTAATAAACTTACATTATTAAAAATTTTTTATGATCGCCCTAATTACTTTTTTTCATTAAATGATTATTTTGATCAGAATAAAATTAATTTAGAAACTGTCATGTCTTTTTTTCTAATACTAAAGGAAAAATATTTACGTCCTGTGACCAAGTAAATTTACTCCCTCTATCCGAAAACATTCATTTATTTTCCTAGATAGGTAGAAGTAAAATCGTTCTGAGACTGCTTTTTTGTGACGTAAATCTGAAAAAATTTTATAACACCAAAAAACGATAAGAAAACCGTTTACAGGGTGTTCCAATCGGCGAAAAAAGTCAAGCATCCAATAGAGTTTTGTTTGGGTTTTATTAATTTGATTTAAGAATCATTAATTTATAGTTTAGATTGTATAAGCAAAAAATACATATTACAGTTTCCGATTTTAAGACTTACGTACCTACTAGCGAATTAAACCTTTATTAGGTCTTCTTATTCTTCTTAATTTCTGGATTCCAGATTTGAGCTTTGTTGCGAGGAGCGATTTCCGTGTTGCATGATTCCAGCGTTGAACGATTCACGATATGAATGATTCTACCGGAGCATTTTCCAAATTTGAACATTTCATATTTAAATGTTCCAGATATGAATGGCTTACCTATTCTACTAAATGGTATATAATATGTTATTTTTCATTAGTCATTCATCACCTGTTTCAGCAGTGCATTTTGTACTAATTCACGTACTTATACATAAACTGGTTTATGCACATGCGTTCACCATGGACTAATAAATGTACTAGCCGTTGCCGGAACGCTAACGACATGCTTAACTGTAAAAGACATTTGTGCCTATTGAATTCATAGAAATTTAGGCATCGCACTGAAAACAGTTTAACCCTAGAAGCCCAATCATATTTTTGAGGCTATAAAGCCCAATCATACGTCAAAACGACGTACAATTATAAAAGAGCTCTATCTAAATAACCTTTACTGCAAATACTAGTTTTTTGTATGGTTTCTGTAAAATACTTTCTATGTAAATAAAAAAACAGAAATTTAGAAAAAATATTGTTTATTTAAACTCTGAAATGTTCACTTTAATTAGACATACAAAAAATGGCACGTAAACTGATATCCTTTGAATTTTTTCTTATATACCACAAATTGTTTACAAAAATCAACTATTTATATTTTTTTTGAAAAACTAATCAACTCTTATCAAACATAAATCAGTTAAGTCAAACATAATTCAGAAAATTCGAAAAGTGCAAAAGTTAACAAAGCCCAAACATACGTCATAACGACGTGAACATTGCGATAACAACAAAATGGCGGCACTTATCAAAGCGAGACTGCTGTCTCCTGTTAGCTCTGGGCATGTACCGAGTTGGCTAGAATGGTCAGGGCGATCTAAGCAAGCGTGCGAAAAATATCGCGAATATGTGTTGGAGTGTACTTCAAAATGACGTAGATTGGGCTTCTAGGGTTAAGAAAGTGTACTGACATGAGATAGAGAATGCGATTCGTAGCTACCAAAGGCCACGTTAGTTGTGAATAGCGCATGCGTGTAAAAATCCCAGTGCTAGTTCTTGTCTTCGTTCTTGTACTGTTTTTACCGTCAACATACTAGTTCATGAATTGATTCGATAACTGCTGGAACAGCCGACTAACCGTCCGACGAACTATGAGAGACTGCTAAAACGCCATATTGATTATTCATCGGATTGTGCATAGTTTTTTTTAGAAACAAACCTATCGCCTTTCGTCTGTTGATTTCTTAATTTCTAAACTAAATATAATTACCGTAATAAGTAATCAAATAATGAAAAAATCACCAATAATATTTACGAACGATACATGTAACCTCAATAAATTAACATATTCACTTAATATAGCTTACAATTTAATAAAAGTATTTAGTTTTTAATAACTAATTTTATTGTTTCAGGTATGTGAAACTATCAGCTTTACATAACAACTTTGAATCTGATTAATTTTCTTTTAGTGGTAAGTGCATGTACAAAATTTAAAATAAATATTATAAGAGGGAATATAATGTTATGCTATTATTGTTTTAAAGTCTTTTAAATTAACAACATTGATTTAGTTAGTATTAATAATTTATTTGCTCGAACCTAAGTTATCTTTAAAAGTAAAAGATTTTATTTTAATATTTGATGTAGTTAATGCAAACTGAAAAAGTTCTCATTTTACATCACAGAAGCAGCTTCTTTTTACTTTTTATCTAACAATATTTAAAACAAAAAAAACTGTTTGTGTAATAAGTTTTTTTATTATATTATTTTGTGTTTTTACATATTGTTTGTAAGCATTACATAAGCAGTCTTTTTCCATTAACCAAAAATTACATAAAACGCAAATACCCTATTACGTAAATCCTAATGTCGATCTTTGTGTTTACTCCAACTCAAACAGCAAATACGCTTTTACGTTTATCTTGGTTGTTTGTAGTTTTTCGTAATCTTTTATATTTTGCTTCTGCTAGAGGCTCATGTCGAATGTATTTTCTTTCAACGAACAGAACGTCTGTCTAAATAAAAATCTTGAAATAAAGTTCGTTGAATTTTCCTTATTTTCATTCGAGTAATTTTATAGCTTTTATTTATATTTTGTACATCTCATCTTCTAAGAATCGGATCTTTTGTGTATAGTAGTAAAACATTATCGCAAATATTGTAACGTTGAAAAGCTCATTATTTGTTGATTCATGACTCCATTATTATAAAATTGCATCAGTATTGCTTTACACTTACAGTAAATGTGACGTATATAATATTATGATGAAATAAAATCCCATGCTTACTTTATTCCTTGTTTAATACCAACATTACTTCATACAAAATTAAATATTAAGTTTAACTGGATAAGGCCTATGGTGTTTTCGAATTTTTTATGAATTCCACGCAAAGTATATCTGGTAAAAGTATAGAACACGAGATCTGTAAAAGATAAAAATTGAAGTTAACCAGTTTTGTTTACTTTCGCCATTTATTGTTTTAATTATTATTAGATTAAAAGGATGCTTTTTACAGCGACGGACGAAACATTGTCAAGTTTATATTTTCGGTGTTTTTTTCCATTTTGTAAACTAGTACATAAATTAACATAATCACACTATATTTATTCATTATTCTTTAATTTTATTTCTTAATTTCTTTTCTTAAACAATATTGCTCAGCATTTTACTGTAAAACAAATAGCAAATATTTTTCTGATCCAAATTGGTGTACTATAATCTACATTTTTGAGAACTGCTCGTCTCTGCCACAGCATACAACAAAATCAATTACATGTAATTAATGTTTGTTTGAATATAAAAAAAAAGAGCTCGGTGGCTTATTGTATTAACAACCTAACTTGTATTCGGGACGTCTTCGGTTCAAATCCCGGAGCCGCCTGTCATTGTAGGGGTTGATTTCTGGTGTTTTCCCTACAATTAAGGCTAATGCTGTGGCAGTACTTCCACCTGTCCTTGCCCTTTCTTGACTATCCACATCCTCACTAATTTTTCTTGTAGGTTTGTTTACAGAGGTTAACTGTTTTTTTATTTTAGTTTAAAGCTGAAACAAGAAACTCAAAACAATATTACAATATTAGGTATAAAATTTTGTATCCCAGTCACGACATTCTCTGAGACTATATTTTTGACGTACCCGGTGTGATAAATGAATTTAAGCTCCACAGATGCAACCAAGCCTTTAAAAACCAATTTTCTCTATGGCAGCTATGAAAAGGGTGCTCGGAGACGGATCCGAAAGCGAGCTGGTTGGCCTAAAAACAAAATGAGCTGGCGTACAAATTCAATTTTGGGTTGATTTTACGTACCATGTACATTTTCACATGTTTAGTTGTGTTATACAATATATAGAAAGACCTCTAGTTTAAAATTAAAAATTTATTGACTTCTCCAGCTAAAACAGCATTTTGTATGTAACTCTATTGTAACAAAATTTTGCGATGCAAGGACAATTAATTGTCTTATTATGATGAAATACAATATATCACTTCTGCGGCGCATCCACCAATGTTATTTAAATACGTACCATCAAAAAAACTTACGCAATTGCGTTAAATACAGTACAGTAAATTTTTTTCCAGTCATATAAAGCTGATGATTAAAATTAGTTACGAAGAAAACAAAAAAAAATCGATAAGTTTTATCAAAACTTTAATCGTTTAAAATTAAACATTACAGGTCATTTTTAAATTAAAATTTTAATGTAAAAATTCCATAATATTACTGAAAATATTAAAGTAGCATAATTATAATTTAAAAAAATTTAATAATTAATTAACAACAGTGGTTGTGAAAATACCTGTTAAAGGGAATTCCTAAAATATTCATATTAAAGTTGTTTTGGTATAGCCAAATCCAAGTTTAATGGCGAAGGGTGGGGGTGCGCACTAAACACAATTGGAATTAAACACACCTACTTACTTAGCTGTTTTGGTATACAGCCTATGGTTTAAGAGTCTGTGGACCATATTGTGGCGTCTGCTGCGCGAACGTACCCCCGCCTTCGCCATTAAACTTGGATTTGGCTATAGACTATTACCGTAAAAAAATAATTTTAACGTAGATACATTTATTATTACCTGGAAATATTAATTTTAGCAAAATTTGAAGTTTAACTCTTAGAGAGCAGTGACGGTTTCTAAATATTACTATAAAGATGTTCAGCATGTACTAAATGGAAATAACATCTTGTCCTTCCAAAATGATTTAATTGTGCTCTTTTTCGTTTAGGTACAGAGAAACTATTATTATTTAAAAGTTGTGTATTTGTCAGTTATGAAAAAATTGTATCATACTTATCATCAACATAGATGGGTCACTATTGGAATCTCGTAAACAGTAAGACCTACAAAAAAATTTAAATGAGACAAATTGTTCTTCTTTCTGAGACCATGAATTCCCTAGTTTCAAAACCCGACAAATCCATTTTAGACAAATGTTGGGAAATAGCAAAAAACTGTTTTAATAAGTTCCCAGTTTTTCACTTTCAAAATATGTCGCCGTCATATAAGGATTAGGCGAATAAGTTGAAAAACTACTGTTTTTTTTTCAAAAACACATCAATAACTTCAGAATTTAATTAAATAAATGGAGTTGTGGGGTTTTGATATTATACTTCGGATATGTAGGGTTTTGAAATATTTCAAACGCAAATATCATATGAATTTAGTGGGTTTTGCATCGTATACATCATACTATTTAGTAGAGGACAAAATGGCGAATCCATTGCCATATCGATCGCATTTTTTGTCTAAAATGGATTTGTCGGGTTTTGAAACTAGGGGATTCCCCTATTCAGTGATGCTTTTATGATTCAAAAAAGTTCCATGGCGTGCTAGATAATAAACAAAAATCAAAATGAGCATTTTTTTTTAAATCTTTAATAACTCGTTTAGGTATACTTACTTGATGATACAAATATATTTTGGGAAAAAAATTGTAGAATTTTCTACGCACAGTAAAATAAAAACATTCATTTGTTTTAATTATTATGTAAATTTTTAGATAAATACAAACTTGCATTTTTTAAATGAAAACCATTGTTGGCTATGACTTCATGAAAAAGCATTTCTTTTCCCTCTCTTCAATAATGTAAAGTTTAATGTATTTGTTTTGATATTTAGGCTCAAAACAAATAAAATTCATCAAAAAACCTCTATTGAGGTTATATGTAGAGTGCCGTGAATTTAAACAATATTGAAACAAATTAATGTTTTCATGTTACGCGCGTAAAAAATGTACAACTTTTTCCCCAAAAATATTTTTGTACCATCGAGTATAACCGAGTTATTAACTATTTTTTTAAAAATGGTCATTTTGATTTTTGTTTATTATTTAGAGTGCCTTTTTAAAACATTAAAGCATCACTCAGTAGGTCTCAGAATGAGAAACAATTTGTCTAATTTAAACTTCTTTGTAGCTCTTACCGTTAACGAGATCTCAATAGTGGCCCTTCTATGTCGTGTTAATTGTACATAACGTCTCCATAAATTTAAATTATTTGTTAGGTTGTGACTCATAACAATGTCTTACAACTTAATTCAGACAACGATTAATTATAACATTGTTGCAAAAAAACACAAATTTATAATGATTAATGTGTCGCACATTCTTTTAATTGCCCAAATTAAATAAAAATGCTTATAAAACAGTATTTGAGTCATTACAGTTAATTACTTCATTTGTCATTATATTTGTTTAGCACCAGTTATCAATATTACTAAATAAAGCCATGTGTATGTTGCTAATTGATCTGTTGTTTATCTAACAAGAAAAATTCAAATCTGGCGAGGATTTAATATTTGAAACAAAATGTTTTGCAAAAAGCGACAATTTATTAAGCCCTTCAGTTTTACCTCACACAGAAATCTCTTAATAATATTTGTTAAATCAATGTTTGTTACGCTGAATATATTTGAATTTGAAATCGAAAATCGCATGCAAAATTACAAACGGTGTCGAGTGCCATCGATTCCTGTTAAGCTCTATGGTTTTATGCGATTTAATTCCGTAGGATTAATTTAAATCGCTAAAGCATTGCGCAACCAAAAATAAAAACACTTTTGTGAAACTAATACGGTCGGGTTTATTGCTTGCGAAGTTTGTTAAGACGTTAAATGAACTGATTTCATCAGCTTGAAAGACAAACTGTTGCACAATTTGATATAATCTGTGTAACATGTGAGATTTAACAACTAAATGTTAGTGTTTAAAGTAATATTAAACATCTTAATGTCCGATTTTATCGGAGTAGACTTAACCTTTTCAAGTTGTACCCGAATATGTAGTAGATTAGTAAACTTTATCGTTTTCTGTCCTTTTGTTCATGTTGATTATCACGAACGGATTTGAAAAACAGATAAAAATTATTTTGTAAACATAAGTATATCTACAATTTTGCGGCAATTTTTTTTTTTTTTACTGTCAGTCTGTTTACCACCTGTCCGCGAACAACAAGTAAATTTGATAACAATATTAAGGATAAAAATAAATATTCATTAAAATAAAAAATAACAACATGTAGGCATAGTCATTCAACAAATCCTGCCTCTAGTTTGACGTTCTAATCACGAATCACTAAACCTCTTGCTAATATCTAGCGGCTTAAACCTCTTAAGCCTGCGTTTGTCATTCTGTTCATTGAGTAATCTGCGCACTAGTCTGTGTGGATGCACTGAAAGTTTTTCACTATATGTTGCACAACGTTTACGCGCTTCTTCTTTCACTGTAGACATCTGTAAGTCTCTTCTAATTATTGCATTGGTAACAAACCACTGGGCATTGACGATGATACGTAGCACCTTAGCCTGGAACCTCTCCAGTATATCAATATTGGAAGTTGACGCGGCACCCCATAGTTGGATACCGTAGCTCCAAATCGGCTTTAGTATGACTTTATATTTATACAAAAGAACTTTGTTTTCTAGACTAAGCTGTGACTGTCTCCCTAAAAGCCAATACATTTTATTAAGTTGCAAATTTAGCTGTTTCGTCTTCGCCTCGATTTGCGGCAATAATTTTATAATTTTTCAAAAGTAGATGTCGGGTACGAATTTGACTTAAAAAGTGATCCTAGACCACAAAAGGTTAGAGACCACTGCTCTACAGCATTCAACTCCTTCGTTAGATTCAAATCGCCCTTCTTTAAAATTAGAAGAATAAATTAGCTCCAAAAATCAGAATCTTGAATAATTTATTGAATTTTATGAGCCTGAACAAAGACTGAATCGAATTGACTGAACAAAAAGTTGATGGGGCCATTAAATTGATAATAATAACTTGTTAGTAAAATTTTACAAAATAAAAATTATGAATAAAAACATTGCAGCCAAATTACGAAAAATCTAATTTTCAAACTTTATCGATTTGTATGAAAGCTGTGTTTGTAAGCTGTTTCAAAATTGTTAATCAGCATAAAATTTTGCAACTTTGCCACTATCTCTATTGGTAAGGGAGATAAATTTGAATCACCCTGTATACTAATGATCTATGTTTTTAATGATAATGGCTGCTAAAAAGTATGTACTTGAATAACGTTCTAGAGACTCCGAAAGAGTAAACTTGTAGAATCCGGGCGTTTGGTAATATGTACTTAACTAATTGGTCCAACATTCAACGATTGATATTTAAACGCGTTAGGATTTTATCGCAGTAAACTTTGACACTGTTTTTCTCAATGACAAAAACACAGTATTCTCAGAGATTTATATTTTGTACTGAAACGAATTAAGAGTTGCAGTTAATTTTCTCCGCTCTTAGTACAAGGATAAAAACATAATAAAATACAACAGGCCAGAATTTCATCCTTATATCTCAAAAGATTGTATTTTGATCCTGTTGGGACATATGGAATTCTGCACGATTCTTTTTCTTATATACAATGAATTGGAATGTTCACCCTTGTTTCTAACGTCAGTCTACAAGATCACTTTTCAAAAGTTAACAAGAAAATGCTTAAAAAGTTTCCAATCTAAAACTTTTTTCACTGAAACGCTTTAGTATTCTTGGAAGTGTCTGTTGAACTATAGTTTTGGTTCTTTTCCTGGAGCTATGCTATTTTAAATTGACCTGGGTGAATATTGACAGATTATAATCGAAATGAATAATCGAAAGTATGTGTTTAAATAATGGGCTTTTTATTTAAAAAAAAAGTTTTTATATTTAAGCTAGAAATGTTTTAAGAATGTCCCATGTTAAATTACATTTAACTGTAGTAACTGTAGTAATAAGTAATAACTTTGTTACAATATTAGTGTTTCATTACGTTTTTATTACATTTTATATATACAGGGTGTCCCCGTTATCACCGCGAATATTTTAAGTGGTGATAGAGGACCTTTTTCTAAGAAAAAATTTCAAGTAAAATTTTTTCCTTAAATCAAATGCTAAGCTGATATCAACACTAACTTGATTTTTTTACACTTCTGCATTTATAAGACTCTGTACTCTGTAGCCAAAAATATTAATTTTATCGTAAAATACCTTAAAGCTTTTTAATAGAGCATGAAATTCTCTACAAAATTAGTTCTATTTATTTTTTGTCTACAGGCAATGGTTTGAGAGTTATAAAGCAGTTTGTACAAAAAAATGTAAAAAATTTACAAAATTTAATTGTTTCTTAGACTTTGCAACCGCTGTATCTTTAAAACGAAAGGTTGTACAAAAAAACCGACGGTCCATTCCGGATACCAAATTTTATTCGCTACAACTTTGGTCAAGTGAAATTTTTTGAAAATCTAACCGATTTTCCGGAAAAGCTGAAAATAAGGAATAGAGTGCAAAAACAAAATTTCCTACAAATATTGTTTTGTATTTAAAAATGCTTTTAAAGAGAGTGCGATTACATAATTGAATGATGGAGTTCATTTTGAACACTTATTGAAGTAATTTTGTGGTTACATGTTAATTTTATTGCGTCCAGATGGATTTGCATTGTTTTGCATTTTATCGTTTTCGAAAAACAAAAACTCCCGGTATTATGATATTTTGTATTTAAAAATGCCATAGCATCGGCAACCATAAAATTATGGATCTCATCAGTTTCAAAGCTTTTTATGAAGTTTGAAATTCTTCAGAAAACCACCCCTTATCATTTTTTTTAAGGAGCTAACGAACAAATTTAACAAAAAATTGTAAAATTGCATATAAATAAGTTATGTAAATTTTTAAAAACGCCGCATCTTTTTAACGAAACGTCGTAGAGCAAAACGGATGCCTATTGCGGATAAGGCATTTAACGGACTACAACTTCGGTTAGTATATTGTTCAATAAAACTAAATGTATCATAGAAATGTCTATAATAGTGAAAAGGTGAAAAAAAAAACGATAAAATGCAAAACAATGCAAATCCATCTGGACGCAATAAAATTAACATGTAATCACAAAATTACTTCAATAAGTGTTCAAAATGACCTCCATCATTTTCAATCACCTAATCGCACTCTCTTTAAAAGCATTTTTAAATACAAAATTAGTAGGAAATTTTGTTTTTGCACTCTATTCCTTATTTTCAGCTTTTCCGGAAAATCGGTTTGATTTTCAAAAAATTTCACTTGACTAAAGTTGTAGCCCATAAAATTTGCTATCCGGAATGGGCCGTCGGTTTTTTTGTACAACCTTTCGTTTTAAAGATACAGCGGTTGCAAAGTCTAAGAAACAATTAAATTTTGTAAATTTTTTTAATTTTTTTGTACAAACTGCTTTATAACTCTCAAACCATTGCCTGTAGACAAAAACTTAATAGAACTAATTTTGTAGAGAATTTCATGTTCTATTAAAAAGCTTTGAGGTATTTTACGATAAAATTGATATTTTCGGCTACAGAGTCTTATAAATGCAGAAGTGTAAAAAAATCAAGTAAGTGTTGATATCAGCTTAGCATTTGATTTTAGGAAAAAATTTTACTTGAAATTTTTTCTTAGAAAAAGGTCCTCTATCACCACTTAAAATATTCGCGGTGATAACGGGGACACCCTGTATATATATATATATTAGTGATAGCTACTTCACGTCATAAAGTTAAGTGACGTTCTTAAGTTATAAAAAGTGGAACTTTGACGGCATCTTCTTGACCCTAAAATCATTTGCGCTGACCTACAGGAGAGCTTCTACACTTCATAAACCGCTCAAATGGTGTCATATACTGATATAAGCTCCCAAATTACAAACATCTCGGTTCCGTCATCGCTCATGTTAGTGAATGTCGAAGACATTATCTCGTTCTCCTTTTGCCTTTTGATACAGTGGAGGTCTTTTTCTACATCATAAATCTATATTTACTGAGGTTTTATAACGTAGATTTGGTTTTGGTCCTGTCCGCAGCAGATTTGCGAGTCATACAAGGGAGCCTAAAGCCCTTGAATATCATTCCAAGTTTTTAAAGGCTCTCTCAGTTTTCTGTTTAATTATCCTGCAGCGGGTGCCTTTCGTGTGCTTTCTATTTTATATTAAAACTTCGTAATCTGTTATCTCGTTTTGCGTGTTGTTATTGTAACTAAATTAACATTAATTTACTCTACATTAAAGACATTATACACAGTATAAAGGACACAAAATTTCACTTGTGAATTAACATTAAATTTTTTATCCATAAAGTTTTCATTACTCTCAATAGATATGCTTCATCACTTCTTCCTTATAAATACAAACGACCTAAATAGTGTAGTTAAGTTTTTTTTCAATAAGGATTTTATAGAAATTTGTTAGTTTTTGGATTTTTTCGGCTATTTTTCAAGACGCGCAAATTTTGTGTTTAAAATTCATAGTACCTCCCTACTATATTATAATAAATCAGTCAAATAAGGTACTTATGAGATAGTCAATGTAGGGCCGTTTTTTTCCCTAGGCAGACGCTAGAGGCCCGTCATATAGGGCGGCCGGAATCGTTGATCCAATCTAAAACGAAAATGGCATTGATACGGACGACCAATAAAATTTTGCATTTAAAAAATATATTAAAACTTCTTATAATTTCTCTAAATTCTTAATTAATAGCATATTTCTTTAACTTTTCTAAATGTCGAAATTATATTTTTATTTAACATTACTAATTAGTAATGCAACTGGTAAATCTACTTTTTTTGTTTTAATACGGTTTAAAAATTATCTTTGCAGTACAGGGTGGTCCAAATTCGATTAAATTGCATGGGTATCTCACTTAATATTCAAGATAGAGAAATGGTAAAATTACCTAAATTGCGGTTTTTTGAGACAAACTATAGCTTCTATGTAAAAAAAAGGTACGTTTGTGTCATAATTTTTTAACGGCGAGCGTAAAATAATTTTTTTAGGGCAATCAAATAATCTAAAAATAATTTCCATAAATATTTACAACAATAACGGAGATTATAATAGGACCAAAAAAAAAACGTTTCTTTTAATAACTCAAAAACCGAACATGACAGAATATTTTTGAAAACGGTTTTGAGATCGTCTCAGAAAACCTCACATTATTGGTAATTTAACCGTTGCTCTATCTTAAATATTAAGCGAAATACCCATGGTAATCCCATCTCCAATTTTTATGTATTGAGCAAAAAACATTGAAAATATTGATTTAAAAGATATTATATAAGAAATTTGCAGAAAAAGTCTACAAAAGTACCCTTATAATGTTTTTATTTAAACAAAGTACAATAAAATCATTGGTTTTTGTTTGATTATTTTATGAGTGTTATAATTTTTTTTAAATCCGACTTCTTCCAGTTCACTCTACCTTATTCACAATATATTTGGGTACTTCAACTTTTAAATATTTTCTAAAAATCTTCTGAAAGGGGCCCTAAATTTATATTTGCCTTGGGGCCCAGAATGGAACTAAAACGACAAAATTGCCAGTACTTCTGATACAAATTCCAATTAAATCAGTGTGTACAAAATGAAAAGTTGCTTTGAGAAAGTTTGTAGCATTTAAATAACGGAAAAATGTTTACCTGGTGAATTCAGCACCAAATCGCACAACTTTTCACCAGTTAACCTGACCATGATGAGCGAGATCCCCATGTTCAACCTCTAATTTAAGTCACCCAAAGTGTAAACCACCCTACGAACCCAACTGTTTTTATTTATTTAGACGATAATGATGTCGGTATTTTTAAAGAAAAAAGGAAAAATTTTAAATAACTCTCGATTCTAGTGTGCCACGGAAGTTTTCCAATTTTTGTTCAACTTGTAATTCTAGATATTGTGCAATCATTCCGGTTAGACTTATACCATATAAAGTAAATTACAAACCTTGCTTAGAGGTATAAATCGCCGTTACCATTTAATGTATGATGCATGCTTTTTTATGGAGCCACTTTTTATGTAAATTACATCTAAAAAAACCTTTTACGAAAATGTGCCTGTATTAGCACATCATAATCAAAATGTTTGATTGTGACAACGCCAAGGGTAATTATAGTTATCTACTGTTCTAAGAGTTTGCGACTAAACATTGTCAGTGACATCAAATAATAATGACGAGCTTTTTTTATTTCTTCATATAATGATTTTTTACCATTAGCCGTGTATATTTTATTTTTTGTGCGATCGTACTAGAAACAGCTGTTTGACGGACGCGTTAGCAACCATAAAGTACTGCATTACCGGCCCTATCCTTAGCAACGGCCGTAAAAGTTACTTTTCAGGCCGTTACCCTTAGCAACGGTCGAAAAAGTAACTTTTACGGCCGTTGCTAAGAAGAGGGCCGGTAATGCAGTACATACGCTGTCGTCTGTCTGTGACAGAGTGTCACTTAGTTTCTAACCTATAATTTTGAAAATTAATAAAAATTTAAATTGTTTTTAATTCGATCGCACAAAAAATGTAAAATGCACCTCGGCCAAAAAGTTACACTTCTTGGCCTTGATACATAAATAACTATTATATACATTTGGTACTTCTAAGTCTAAGAATAATCTACAGGGTGACGATAATCTACATGTGTTATATGGGTAACTTTGTTATTATAAGCAGGGACTGAGAACGGAACGAAAACGAAAACGTTAAACGAAATTAACCGAATTTTTTTTAAGAACGAAAACGAAATTATTATTTTTCGTTCAAGAACGAAAACGAAATAAATATTTTCCAAAACCGGTTTTAACCGGTTTTAACCGCTTTTAACCGGTTTTGTCGCTATTTCAATTTTATTTGTTTAAACACAAACGCGAATTTACCTTGTGTGCTGAGGAGACTCCACGAGGCAGTAAAACATCTCACTTGAAATTAGTGAGCTTCACTTTTCTCCATATATTTACGTGAATATGTATTAACAACTTTATTGTTTATACTTGCAATTTCGTGTAACACAATTAGCGGTACAGATATTCTCTATTTCTAATTTGTTTTTTAGATCATCAATATAGAATATACACTTGATTGGATATATATTATCAATGTGTATGTTTTATTTGCGTTTAGACATAATAATAGTAAAATTTATTCTTACTTCGAAAAGGACTAATGTAAAAGAAGATTTATTGGAAGATGTGTTGCTAGTAAGATTTAACGGAATGTGAAAATGTATATTGTATGGTATGTACAAACTATAAAGTTGAAGTATATTTCAAGTTAATATAAGTTTTTTTTTAAGATTTTTTTTATTTATAACATTTAGTAAATTATCCACTTGAATCCATTCTTTTGTCTTTTTAAATAATTGCAGCAGGATCTTATTTAATTCAAATGCATAGATTTTTAGTGCTAAAACAAATTTAAAATAGCACTTGCTATAATTTCATATTTTTAGATAAAGATCGTGTGTCTAATTTAACCTAATCACGTTGTGTTTTTGCACCTTACGGGTGTTAAACTTAATAAAATGGTTAAATGTAATGTGTTTAACGATTTGGTAAATTTAATATGGCGATGGTTCGCCAGTCTAAAATATGCTGTCCGCGAGCATCAAACCCCATCGTCATCGTTTATATTTTAGTTGAGACGCAAATATTGTTATCGTATTTATAGAGGGTTGTGGTGACTAGAAAAAAAATTGATTTTTTGACGACAAAAAAAATATTGTAAAACCGGTTTCAACCGTTATTATTTCGGTTCACGAAAACGAAAAAAGAATTTTTTAGGTTAGAACGAAAAGAACGAAAACGATATATTTCGTTTTTGTTCCGAACGGAAACGAACGGATTTTTTTTCGTTTTTAGTCCCTGATTATAAAAGTTACATAGTAGGTTAAATGCCATGTAGAATAATTTCGGTTTTTTTTGCAAGTTTTGAGATAAGTAATAAAAAGTCATACATTTTTAAAACAAGAAAAAAGATAGCTTCTTGATGATCAGAAAGCCATCTCCAAAAGCGAGTGTGCCACATTTTAGATCTTTTATCTAATTTGCCATAAAAATATCTACAGGAATCAATTCACATCTTGGTTTTAACATAGGTTATTTACCATTGAAAAAATCGTCTGCTTTTAGTTGTTTTTTTTAAATATTTATAAAAATTTAAGGTGTAGATCAAATGTCAAAATGGCATTACGAAATTCTGCCCAACTTTGCTAATTTATCCGATTATGTAAGTCATATAAAAACAAAGTGGCTCATAACAAGACATGTTAGTTATTGTCACCCTGTTTGATAAGAGTTTATTAAAACGTATTAAATCCTTTTTAAGTTAAAAATGTTCAGGGCCAGGGGCGTCGAGAGACGTCGTCGGGCTTAGGGGAAAAATTTGTAGCACCGTTCTTGGACAATTAATTAGCGCGTAAAAAAACAAATTGTGTGATTATGTCCGCGTCCCTGGGAATCTCGAGCCCGGGGAATTTACCCCATCACACCCTCCTCTCGTCAGCCCTGTTTAGGTCATTCCGTTTCTACTAGCCTACTGGTGCCCGTCCACGTGAGAGTAAACTACTCTCGATAGCAGCGTCGCCAAGGATACAGCCCCTGAGAGTAACTCGCGATTGGCTGTATCCTTGGCGACGCTGCTATCGAGAGTAGTTTACTCTCACGTGGATAGGCACCATAAAGCCGCGTTTTCCTAGCAGCAGGTATTTTGCGCGGCGTAGAACGTAGTAATGCCTCGACCAATCAACATAGAGAGATTAATGTCTCTATGTTGATTGGTCTAGGCATTACCACGTTCTACGCCGCGCAAAATACCTGCTGCTAGGAAAACGCGGCTTTAACGCAGCACGATTGTACCGCGCACCTGTTAGCGAAGACAAAATCAAATAATTTTATACGCTTTTACTACGATATACGACACAGGTATTTTTCTTTGAAGTTATTTACGCCGTAATGCAACACTGCAAAAAAGCCGTGCGTTAGAGCGCATTTCAAAACACTGTAACTGTGTATAAATAAAATGTAAACTGAAAAAGGAAATTACTACTAGCAATAACAAAAAATCGATCAAAAACTCCACGCGCGCGTGTATTGTAGACCTGAACAACAAGTTATTATTCGTTTTATAAAAACAAACATACTTTACAGTTGTGTTTCCAAAGTAAGCGTTTCAAACGATCTTACTTTTCGCATGAAAAGTTTGTTTTACTTTTCAAATAGAATATGCAAATCCTGTTTATATTCGTTTGATTACCTTTCAAACGAAAAACATTCAGAACTTAAAATCTTTCAAGTACGTTTTATTTCATTTACTCTTCTTGTTTATAGCGATCACAAATCGAGAGAATGATTTCGTATATTTTTTGTGTAAGGTCTACCTTTCTTTAAAGATTTATGCCGTTTAGACACTTGGGATGTTGAGAACATTCACTTTGGAACACCCCAAGCAATTTCTTATAAATCTTATAAAAAATCTAATCTTCTACGACACAAAAATTGCTTTTTCCTCGTAAGCAATTTTTGTTAACGTCTGTTGAAAGAATAATAACCAAGAATAAGTGGTTTAATGCTACAGTTAACTAAAAAGGAATTAAAATTTAAATGCAATATTACAACAATGCTTGCAAGGCTTTATTTCGCTAAACAAAACAGCTATAAGTGGCATTTAATTGAATAATAAATTCAGTAATCTTCGAAATACCCGGTAATCCTAAAATCAACCGTATCGATAATACAGGGTGGGACAGGGAAACTATCTTTTTTCACTACTAGTAATATAGCGTAGCATTATGACGTATATTAGAATGCCGTGAAATTCAATTTCTCTACCTATGCATGGTTACAGGTAAACCATTTTTCATTATTAACCACTGGTGAATAATGAACAAATTTATATTTTTTGATAATGCTGTTGTAGTTTTAAAGAAAAAAAAATTATAGGACGATTTAGTATGATAAAGAAATTCTCTTTATTGGTATTTTAGCATTTAAAACGTTGTTTAAATAAATTAATTTAATTTTAAAAACTTTGGTGTATTTAAATAACACGACTTTCGCGCCGAAATAAATGACGGTTGTCAATATCCACACCGTCGATTGACACAACGTAAAAAAGAAAAGTTTTAATAATGTCAGTATTTTAGATGAAACCATCGCTTAAAAACAATGTTTTTTAATAACAATAGTGATTTAGCAAGATGAGTAACACGCAGATTCAATATTTCTATAGAATAGATAGGTACTTAACTTTTTATATTTTAGGTTAGAAAGTGCGTACCTAACATAAATGGGTTTGTCTTACTAGTAGTGAAAAAAATAGTATATACACCACGGTAGAGAAGTCTTATAGCCTTCGGGCCCTTAGATCCCTCGGCGCTTCGCGCCTCGTGATCTAATCTGAGCCCTCAGGCTATAATAGTTGACTTCTCTACCTTGGTATATAATATACTATTTTTCAATGGGGCGTGGTAAAGCGAGGAGAGGCAGTGGAGGGGCGGGGATGGTCTTAAAGGAAAGCGGTATTAGGGAAATTTGTTCATCAACCTTCCTCAGTCTTAAAAAGCTTAGGACAAAACAGCAGCGCGCGTTTGCCGTAGAAGCTTACTTTTCACGAGGCCACTCGATCGTCGCGGTGCAATGTGCATTTCGTTTGTGTTACGAAATTCCCCCTTGAGGTGCTGTTCTTCCCGGGTATCGTGGGTAAAAACCTTCAGGGGAGATGGAAGTGTGTCCAGCAGAAGATCAGGAAAAAGACGGACCGTTAGAACACCCCAAAACATCGAGGCAGTTCGAGGTTCAATCTTGCGGTCTCCTAGGCGCTCCGCCCGCAAACATGCAGCTGCCCTTCGTTTGTCAGATCGTTCAGCCCTTGAAAATAGGGATGTAGGCGAAGTATGGTTTCAGTAGGATAAGGCCACGGCTAACACATCGCGAATTTCAATAGATGTTTTGAGGCAAACCTTCCCGGGCGGCTGATATCCATGAAAGGCGACATTCCGTGGCCGGCACGCTCGCCAGATTTAGCCCCCTGCGATTATTTCCTGTGGGGCTACCTCAAATCTCTTGTGTACAACAACCGTCCCACAACCCTGGAAGCCTTAAAAACCAATATTCGTGACGAAATAGCCCGCATATCGGTTGCTATGCTGGAGAGAGGACAGAAACTTCAAAAATCGATTAAATCGCTGCATCAACATTAACGGTCGTCACCTTTAAGATATTGTTTTTAAAACTGCATAATTTCAAATTTCCCATGTCATATTACTACTAGACAAAAAAATGCAAAGTTTTTATTTTGTAGTTTTTTTTTAATTTACCTTTGAAAAAAGATAGTTTCTCTGCCCCACCCTGTATAACATCCCCCATGTCCCAGTTCTCAAGCTTAGTGTCGAATTTGTAACTTAATACATGGTAAGTATATTGTGGCTTCGTCACCCAATAACCCCTTTAACTTAGCAAGTAATTGTGTGGTTTTCAAATTAATCTGTTGCATCTTGTCGATTAATACCCCTAAGACAGATTCAATTATAAGTAAACAAACCTTATACATTGTAGCTTCGTCGTTTTGAGTTGTAATCACATATTTGTTTAAGCAGTTTTCTTTCTGTTTAAAGCACAACTTAGAAGGAATTTGCACTTAATAAGTTTATGTAAGGTGCTTGTGTAAAACGACCAACGAAAAATTAAATTTAGCATTGTTATTATGGCACATTTAAGGGAAGTACAATCCTAGCTTTAGTTATTTTGTCCAATTACTTAAAAGTAATTACATCAGTCGGTTACATTCCGCTAATATTAAGTCTAATGAATTTCTCTAAAGGTGTGTTTTGCAACAGAGATGAAGCACCGATTAAAACAGCTTAAGGACACGGTTTCAAATCGAAATTCAAGCAGCTACATTAGACAGCTGTCTGGGTAAGTTTCCAAATCTGATCTGAAGTATTTTGTAATAAAATAAACGCCCAGTCAGTAAAAACCAATATTGGATAAATATGTCGGAGAACTTAAAAATACCGCATGCACAGTTTTAATAAAACAATAGCGGTTTGTTTCTAAAATGTTTTAACTTAAAACTTAGGTGTTAAGTCTGTTTTATACTATACTATTTTTTCGTTTAAGAAAATCGTATACGATTTTTAATACAAAAATTTCGTTCAAGAATTAAGCATGAAAAATATGAACCATTTACATTGTACTATTTTTTTGTACGAAAACTGCAGTATATTTTGGTTACTTTTTAGTAACTTTTATCATATTTTGTTGGCACCTTGAGTAACCATGTCAAATGTTCAATTTGATCACAGAACAGAAAGCTAATCATTTTCAAATTTAACGTATATTTAACGCTTGTTCCATTCTACATATTTACACAAAATAAATTGTGAGGGATTATAGCGGTAATAAGTAGTAGTATTTAACATCGTTTGATTGTTTCAGTTAACCTAACCCACAAATGACATGCGGTCAGATACAGTTACAGTAAAATACGCATGCGCCCATGCTAAAATTGGACGCATTTAGGGCAGGTAGTAATTTCGTACGAATTTTTCGTTCAAGATTTTTAATTTCTGATTGACACCGTACTAGAAAATCGTATAAGATTTTCTTAAACGAAAAAATAGTATAGTATAAAACAGACTTAAAAGTTACTTGTTTAAACGCAAAGTGTACGTACATATGGTACTGAAAACGTAAAATAAACGCAGCATCCGATAAAAAATTATTTTCTTAAAATACAAATGTGCAAATACTCCTTTTTAAATAATCCCAGCTATTACAAAACTAAAAAAACAGGAACATTTTGTATTTTTGGAATATTACGTGAACTAATATATCATTTTTTCCCTATAATATCCACAAATTAATACATGTACAACACCGATTTTCTCGTAATGGTTCGGCACCTCCTATAGTCCGGACAAAATTACTAGAGAACATTTGAAATTTTCGCGGCCCTAGTTTACTGGGCGGCGTTGTGTGTAGGGCACGCTTATTTACACTGCTCTTCTTGGTAGTGATACCGAAATTTTGTGGGATTTTTAACCCCAGTTTTGCGGTTGGTCTGGCAAAATGGTTAATCCGGTAAGAGTGCCGGAAAATCGGTATTGTATCTGTATAAGAAGTATATCTACAGTTGTTTAACATTAAAACAAATATGCAACAACGAAAGCATTCTAATTAACAGTTAAACAGCTTTTAATGGTTTAGAATATTAGCTAAAAACGCCTTTTAAAAATTAGAATACTGATATAAAGCAATTCCAAGTTGCTCCAGTGAGACAAATAATAAAACGAAATAATTTAACTTTACCGTGATGCTTTACGTTAGCTTATACACAAAATATGTCAGTTATTTCTTCAATATGCGGGCATGGTATTTTGAATGCTTATTAAAATGTACCGAGCTTAGATTTTTATGGCCTTAATAAACTTCAGAATTTTTTGAGGATACCAACAAAATGTATTTCTTTTATTCTCATTATTTTTGTAACTTGCTTATATTAATTTTGTTGGTGTTTTGTCATCTTTTAAATATGCCAAAGGACAGTTTTCCTGAAACGAAATAATTGCAGAGACTTGGTGTTGCGTTCTGACTATTTTTATAACATAATTGTCATTTGGGCGGCGTCTTTGGCTCTTTAAGTGTCATTTAGAGCAATTAATAGGTAACCTTTTAATGCGTCTTCATATGTTTTCAACACCTATTTTGCTAATTTCTAATGTTTTTGTAACAGATGCGTAGATAAGATGAGATAAGGAGGCGTTCGTTGCTTGGGAATCTCAGTCTTGAAATGGATTACAAAAAATCTAATTTACCCCATAAATCTATTTTTATTGTTTCAAGAACGATAATAGTACAACATTGTTTAAATAAAACAAAATTTTCACGTTTTAAAGAACAGCTAGATCGGCGTTTCCCGAAGTTTTTATTTAAAGGTGAAATGTGTTAATTTACATATTATAACAAATGAAGTAGGTATATCTACTTTGAATAATCAAATATTTCAATATTTGGGGGTTTTTTCGTATTAATGTTAATTTAGTTTGTAGTAATAAACGGTATTAACTTTTATTTAATTTTGGTTTATGAAAACGAAAACGAAATTTTTCGGTTGGGAACGAAAAGTACGAAAACGAATTTGTTTATTGGTTTTGATCAGAAACAAACGAAATATTTTTCGTTTTTAGTCCCTGGTTACTATTTTTTAGCATCATTATAGTATCTACTGCGCCAGGCATCTGAAAATCGAATATGGTTCCGTATTGTTTAAAAACTATTAAAGAGTTCCATGGTTAAAATAAATTGGGACACACTGTTCTTCGATGCTTTATTTTTTAAATGTTTTTCGCTTTAAAAAAGTAAAAAATTTGATGAAATATTCATATAGAATAATTTTTGAGACTTAAATGGTGCAGGTTTTTTGAAAATAGTTTTAAGTATTCGTCAAAAAACTATTATCTACCAATTTATCTACTTCTAATATTACGTGATTTATCTATACAATTTTATCAACATTCGATCACCTCATATAGGTTCTTTTACTTAATTAAATATCGCTTATTTAGTTGTGTTGTTCCACATCCACTTTTATAATGTTAGCTGAACATATTAAAAACTTAGTTGAATATAATTAATTACAAAAACGCGTATTACTTTTTTGAGTGCTGTAGAAACCCATTGCAAATTCTTGTTAAATTCCAAATTGTGGCTACTTTAAAATCTGTATAGTGGTATTTTTACAATAAACCCATTTCACACTTTGAACAATATCGCGTGGTTACTTTACACATTTATTTTACATAACACGCAATAAAATTAATTCTTATTAAACAAATACTTGACATATTTAACAATATATCAACCTGTTAACAATTTTTTATTATTGCTGTTGAAATTTAATGTTACAATATTGGTTAATTGTTAATTATGTATCGAGCGTATATTCGGTTCAAATGCTTAAATCAGGGTTATTGTGTGCTGTTATCGGCACATTTACACTCACATTATGTCAACATGGGTTTGGTTTATTAGCAGCAAAGGGTTGGGTGCAGTTAACAACCACATCTACGGCTAGCACATTTTCTAGCTCGCGTCACACATGTCCCATCATACAGGCGATTAAAAAGCTGCACATATTGTATAGTTTTCAGCACACGACGTGTGGAGAAATAAAATGGAACTTAAGGGTCATTGACAACGCATCTGCACAACTATATGACAAACTTGTCGTCAGCTTCTTGGGTGTTAGTGTAATAAGGGCGATATTGGACTATCACGTATTCAATAAAGGGTTCTCGCCATAGAGCGCAGAGGATTTCAGTGTGCGATATTTAATTGAATAGGAATTTGGGATAACGCACGGTCCAGCACCAACCCTGCAACGCTTAACAAGTATTTTAGGAATTAAGCAGCCAGCCACTGCATAATCCCGTTATGAATTGTTTCCGATGGTTAACATTTTAATTTTAAAAAACCTGTTTATTCGCTTACTACATTGCAGCACAAAGTATGGCTGTAATGTATTTCAAGTTTCATTACTGGCATGCTTTTCCATTCGAGCAAAAGTTAATTGCCTTGTTTATGAATGTTAATAAAAAGCTTGCATATAAGTAGCGTATAAATTACAGTTGATTCATCATTGTATATAGCGTGAGGATTTAGTTACACATGATTCAAATGTTTTACGATCTAATTCTGATCTAATGTGAGCAACAAACTAAAGTGTTTTCATATTTATTACGAGCGCAACAAGATATGCAAAATATGTGTCAGCAATTTATCTTTGCTAAAACTTGCAAAATTTCATATTAGTTTACTTTTTCTGAGATCAAGGCAATGGTTATTTAAAAACAGCAAAATTAAGTCACATTAAATATGAGGCAAATTATGAAAATAACACTCAATATTTTGCAATGCGTTGTTAATTACCAGGGGTTTGGAGCAGTCCAATTTTTTAATTGCTCCGCTTCATACTCTAAATATTGTTAACATTTAAAAAAAAAAGTTTTTTGATTCCAAAATTGGTTTTTAAAAATAAAGTTTTAATTTTATCGGATATGTAGAAGTTGGTCAAAAATAACAATATTTGACCCTAACAAACAAGTGAAGTTAAATAAATGTTTGAAAAAACAAATTATTGATCTTTAAACGTTGAAAAAAGGAACAAAAATAGTTTTTTAAAAAATTGTACATAATAAACTAGAGCATCGGAGCAATCAAAATCCGCTTCTGCTCCGGGCAAAGACCCATTGCTCCACTGCTCCGTGCTCCAGCTCCGTGCTCCGCTCCAAACCCCCGTTAATAACAAAATAAAATATGCATACATGAAGTCACACTTGTCAAGTAATGACGTTACTTCAATCGTATATACAGGGTGCTAAATTATCTACCGCCCTACATGAGAAATTTAGTTATTATAAAAGTAATAGATTTTGTTAAATTGGCAAAGATAGTCAGAATTACAAAAAAAATTAATGGGCGTTTAAATATTGACCTTTTTTGTTTCAAAGTTATCTGAATAACTGGCAAAATGTAAGTTTGATCTTAATGTAATCTATCAACGTAATATTATCTAAAATTTATTTATTTACTTCTCAAACCTGCCCAAATTTGCTAATTTAAGCGACTTTCTCTCTTTTATTCTAACGAAGATACCCATCTAATGCCAGAGATAATTATTGTCACCCTGGATACTTTAGTAAAGCCTCGTTCACACGGTGATACTGACGTTGCGATGTGACAAAGCCTCTTTCACATAGTGACCTGACATTTAATGCTACGACCACGGTAAACCACAACCACGACCACGGTCTACTACACAGGCTGGTAAACTCCCATATAAAACCAACTGAGACCAGTAACTTGTTCCGTGAAGTATTCGGAAGATGGCGATAAGTCTAAAAACCGTTCGCCATAAATTTTCGGTAGAGATGGCGATAAGTGTAAGTAAGAAGCGTTTCGTGCACAAGGTTAAATTTTGATTCTGACATAGCGAGATTTATGAAAATTGGCAACCTCCCAATTTAATCAATCAGTTGATGTACATATGTAATAACAATGCTTTACCCAAACTTTTAAAGAAGCTTTGTTCAAAATTAGGATCCCACCTAGTGCACGCACCGGTTCTTAGACTTATTGCCATCTAACAAAATTTTATGGCAACCGATCGCCACCTAGTGGAAATTTAATTCGAAAAGTTCCCGGTTTTTTGACAGACTTCCGAACCTGTGTATAAACCGTGGCCACAACCGTGCTTGACATTTGCTGTCACTGTTTATCAATCATATTTCGTATGAACGAACACCTAGTGCCGTGACAGCGAACGTCAAGCATTGTCGTCTCATTATGTCACGACGTTAGTGTTACCATGTGAACGAGGCTTAAAATGCCACGACAATGCTAGACATTCGCTGTAACAGCACTAGGTATCCACACGTAATATGATAAATAGTGATAGCGAATGTCAAGCACTGTAGTGGCATTAAATGTTACGACAGCGTCGTCAGAGCCACCATGTGAACAAGGCTTTCGTTCAGTTTATTATGCCTTGTATCTTGTATTTTATTTAAACAGTTAAATCTTATGTACGATAGTTACCAATTAATTTTTACTCGTAAGTGCCGAGCTTTTCAATTGGTGTTACAAATATGGTTAATTTTTTTAGGCAGTTATTAAAGTATATTAAAACAGATTACGACTAAAAATGGTACTCTGATATTTTACCAATTAATATCTCACCGTCTTACGCTTTTTTTTTCGATTCTGCTAATGATGCTGGTCGAAAAAAACATTAATATAGCAATATGGTGCAGTGATTGATTCCGCAAAATGAAAATGGACACAATATGTGGGCTTTGCTGCATCAGATCTCTCGAATAAAATGTCTTTGTTCCGGGTAAGCTTGAAATTTATAAATGGAAAATTCTTATTGTGAAGTTTTAATGCTTCCGTAAGCTTTCTGTAAATCAATATCTTACCTTAATAACACAGTGTAAAAAATGGCACATACGCTGATGATTATTTGATTATTTTTTTTAGTTTCATTGCATCCATTCATTTCACGAATGTTTTATTTTTCGATTTAAATTAATAGTCGTCACACAACTTTATATTTCATTAATTTTCTTCGTAATAATTAGATACGTGTGCAGCATATAGTTCATTGAAATTATTACCGCAAAAATAGCGACATACTGCAAAATCTTTTGAGGATTAAAATGAGTCCAGAGAAAATATTTCCGTGAATAAAGATGTTTTTTTACCTAAAAGAAGGACGAATACTTGAAAGAACTCTCTCAGCACGACGATAGAGACTCAACACTCACGAGAGATCAAGTTATGGTGATTATCTTTAGAAATACTGTATAGAGATGAGGCAAAATTACCTATTTTGACTTTTATTGAAATACCTATTTCCGCATGGAAAATTATGAGGTTTTATTTTTTAAGACTGTTTTATACTATACTATTTTTTCGTTCAAAAATCGTGTACGATTTTTGATACAAAAATTTCGTTCAAGAATTTAGCATGGAAAATATGAACCTTTTACATTGTACTATTTTTTCGTACGAAAACTCAAATATATTTTGGTTACTTTTTAGTAACTTTTATCATACTTTGTTGGCACCTTGAGTAACCATGTCAAATGTTCAATTTGATCACAGAACAGAAAGCGAATCATTTTCAAATTTAACGTATTATTAACGCTTGTTCCATTCTACATATTTATTCCTACAAAATAAATTGTGAGGGATAACGGTAATAAGTAGTATTTATCATCGTTTGATTGTTTCAGTTAACCTAACCCACAAATAAAATGCGGACAGATAGTCATACAGTTACAGTAGAATACGCATGCGCGCATGCTAAAATTGGACGGATTTAGCGCAGGTAGTAATTATTTCGTACGAATTTTTCGTTCAAGATTTTTAATTTCTGATTGACACCGTACTAGAAAATCGTATACGATTTTCTTAAACGAAAAAATAGTGTAGTATAAAACAGACTTTAGAGTATTTTGTTTCATTGATAGTTTTAGAATAATTATCGATCGCTTGACAAAAGTTTTAAATTTTCATAAAGATTAAAATGCATCCAGCAAATCCTATTCTTGAAAAACCTTGGGCTTCATTTATCAAATGAAATATTTTTACACCATTGTCGTTTACAAAGCCTTATTCCTCGCCGTCGCGGTATTTGTGCAATAACCCGCCTAAATCTTATGATAAAGTAGGCTACGCTTTAGTCAGAAGCAAGATTACTCTCTTGACAACATTAAACATGTTATACTGTTTTTTAAAGTTAAGATTAAACTTAAACGATCGTAGTATATTACAAAAATCTTAAGTAACTTTCGCGGTAAAACGTTAGAAAAACCATGATGAAATAGACATAAAATCGGATTTTACGTTAAATTTTCTTTCACATGTGGATAATATTGTAAAAACACACTTCGAGATTCTCTTTGAACGTTTCAGTCTTTGTAAACGATCGGTTTGTTTAAATGTCTTTATTTTGCATGTGTAGCGTCACATATGGGGTATTCCAGTTATATCTGGTGCGTGTTTTATGTGGTTTATGTAAACTAAACTCGAAAAAGAATAAGAATATAAAACAATCCTTAAACATGCAGAGCAGAATACATATCTTTGGAACATTATTTTTCTATTATTGCAAAGAAATAAGAAAACCTTAAATATAATTATTACATTAAAGCATCGTTTATTATCCAGCACCTACAAACTTTAACTTCTTTACTTTAATGTCTCGAACGAAAATATTTTTAATATTAATAAAAACTAAAAATTTATTATAACATGAAACTGCTAACTTTATAAGCCTTAAAGTATTGTTTTAAAAAAGCAAATATTTTACAATAGCATGACCTTGTTTCTTAGATAAATATCTTGGTTTAGTCAAAACATTTTCTTTATAATTTCGCCTCTATTAATTTAAATTGTATTAGGTTTGTTTCAACAGACAATCTTGTACTAATTCATGAACTAATACATGAACTGGCAATGGAGAATATTGGCCAGGGTGTCAGCTTGCCAAGTAGGCCGTCTTAAACATAAGATAATAGGCCTTTGTCCATGTACTGTTTTTACCGTCCACAAACTAGTTCATGAATTGATTCGATAACTGCTGGAACAGCCGACTAACCGTCCGATGAACTATCAGAGACTACTGTAACTGTAACGCGATATTAATACTGCGCAGAACCAGAATCGGATCATACATAGTCTTGCTCGAACAAACCTATTATCATGTGATTTTTTTTTTATTGATTAGGTATGTTGTAGCTATAACAAAAATGTATCGAAAATACTTAACATTTTTTTCGGTTTTTATTAATGAGCTTGCAGATACATATGTGAAATGTTCAATTATTTATTGGAATATGATTAAGCTTTATCTTAAAGTAAGGGGCATTTCGAGGGTTGCCGTTGAGTCTGAATCAGTCGTTTATATACATTTTGTGTCATTTTATATATTTATTTAAAACTGTTTGTTTTACGTTGCAATTGTGCTTTCTCCTAATAAATCTCTTGATCCACAGCAAATTCTACCTCACGTTTATTCTCAACGTACGCACATAAATAACTTGGCCAGCATCGAATGAAACAAACAAATAGCAAGATATTTCAAGAGATGTAACATGAACATCTGCAGCTTCACACAAGAGATCCGTACATATTTAGCAATGTAAACAAAGAGTTCCTGCATTAAAACTTGGACAAAGGATTCAATTAACAATAAGGAAATTAATAGCACGCTAGTCTAAAACGTTTTTAAAAACAAATGAGTGGAAGACAGTGGCGGCTCGTGCATAAGCACTGCGGCACTGCAGCACCCCCAGCAAAAAAATTAAAAACCCAAATTTATTATTGTTTAAAAGAAAATATTAAAAACAATATTTACAAGCATGATATAAATGCAATTATACATGTTAAAGATATAAATTGCGTTTGGAAATCGTGAAAAGAGTGATTAAACGCTTTATAGCTACATTGCGAACAGTGGAACTGCCAGCCAGAGCAGTTCCGCTTTTATAATATTCGGTTAGTCTCGGGCTAGACACAGGGCTAGATCCGGCGATATTCGTTGTCTGCAAGTAAATGCAACACCGGCACTGCCAAATTCGCAGTTCCGATACAGTTGACCATATGCAAAGTGGATGATGCTTTAGCTTTAGCGCGTACGCTAGAACAGGACAGTGGCTTTATTAGTTTGCGCTACGGAAGTAAGATACGAAATTTTTTATAATTGTTGTTATACCAGAAAAGAATTCCATAATTTTAGAGGATTGCTGGAACTATTAAATGCATTAAACGAAGAAAACTTAGCAAGTGTTTTTAGTGAATGATTAAACTTATCAAAATTTTAGTAACAATTCCAATGACTACTTCAGAAGCAGAAAGGTGTTTTTCCACTTTAAAAAGAGTAAAATCGTACTTAAGAAATACTATGAGTTAAGAACGGTTGACAGCACTATGTATGGTATCAATTGAAAAAACGATGGTTTCACAAATTCAAAATTTAAATGAAATGGTTATTGAGAAATTTTGCCAAGGCAAAAATAGAAGAATGGAGTTTATTTTTAAATAATAGAATTTTGTAAATACGATTTTTTTTTCACGAATATAATTTTTGTAATAATATTTTTTGTATATCCCTTTATTATGAATAACAAATTTATTTAACATATACCTTTTTTTATGAACTTTTTAATAACCTGGCTATATATTAAACAGCACCCCTACTTAAAATTTTCACCGGCCGCCACTGGTGGAAGATGATCTTAACGTTTAGTTTAGTTGAAAATATTTTTGGCGCAAAACTATTTACCTTAATAATAACAATAATAAATAATATCTTTACTTCCCAAAAACATGTTACAATACATTAAATAATTATCCTAAGTTTATTAACGATTCTACAAATGCTCCATGACACCATTGACATTAATTGCAATGGAATTAGTCAATTTTGCAATTTCCAAAAAGCATCTAAGCTAACTTAGAACCATTAAGAACGAGATTATAATCTTATGAATAATCATAAATAGATTAAACGTCTTTGTAAACAACGTCGACTAAAAATTCCCTTTTACAACTTATATAAAGATGAGAATCATCTATATACATCGGATCAAATAATAATAAAACCGTTGTAGTTTATTTTAATCACCAATCATTATTTTACATTACTTTTTTCATCGAAATTTGTATTGCTGTTACATTTATAACTAAAAATTTGTACAGTTAAGTTTTGTGTACGTTGTTAAACCTGCAATCTTCTAATCTAGTAAATTTTAATAAAAGTGTTTATGTATGTACTAATAAAATATTCGTGTTATACTTATGTAAAATAACGTAACCGAATATTCTCATTGCATGTAGGTAATTTCATTTGGAAAGCGTACCATAACACGAATAATGCACAATGTTTATTGACAAAGTCTAAAATGCTTTGCACGTTTATTATGCTATGCAATGCTCATATTTTATTAACAAAGCAATAACGGAATCTCTGAAAGCAAATACCATTTTGAGCGAAATTGCGACATATACTTGCTGTTACAAATCATTTGTTTACTATCTACTTTATAAGTAAAAAGCAACTTTAGTGCATAATTATCTTTATTAACGGCCAAATATATTACTAGCTTTTACTACTTCATTACAATCGTGAGATGCACTTTTTTTTTCAACAATTTAACTTGAACTAAAATTTGAACTTGATTTTTCATTTGTTCTTAAAGCTAATATTAGACGTTGCGATTTTTTTTCTATCTGTAAGAAAAATATTTTACAGCTTGTAAAATAAATACATGACCCCTATTACACTTTGCGTTTTTTTTTTGCGTACGATTCGAAATCGCCACTGCGCTGCACAATTTATCTGACATTTAAATGACAGCAAATGACAGCCAACCGGCAGTTAACCGCATAATAACCAATAATAACCTACATATCTGCATTTTTACTAATGTGGTATGTTTACTGCAATCGCAAAATGTGTATCGTGTTAAAAAAATAAGAAAAAAGTATACTTTGTAGGTTACGTGATCCTTTTCATAACACAGTGGCACAAAAATTACCAGAAGTTACTAGAAATGTAATAAAATACAAATGTTTGACCTTGAAAAATTAGAGCATGTTCAATAGAATAAAATCCTATGACATTTAAAATCCGTTGCGATTTTTTTTCCTATGCACATTTAGACGTTGCGATTTTTTTGGATTTGCGTTGTGGAAAAATGATTTGTAAGAAAAATCGCAACGTCGAATATTAGCATTACGTGCGTATAAATTTATTTCAATGTAAATCTGTAACGCAGACAAAAATAACATGTCAAATATAGTGTGTTAAGATTCCGTTAGAGTGGCAATAATATTCAAAAATTATATCCGTATTGACTAATTGACTCTTTGTGATATTACTTAAATAACTTCGTCGCATCCTCTAGTGTTGGCTATTTATGCTTAAAATTTTATTTAATGTTTAAAGAAGTGTAATTTGACTAACTGCGATTATTGTAATGTCTTATTCTACCATAATTATTTTAATTCATAAATATGTTGTAATGTTATGATTAACACGTTTTTACATTCATCTTCTTTTCTATTTCATAACAATATCATACCTAATAAATTAGAAGTATGCATAATTTAAATAACCGATATCTTTGAATATACATACATTGAAAATGAAATATAGATTTTTAGTGGCATAATAGTTTAAATTGTGCCGATTAATTGTTCTGGTTGACAGTTCATACAAATTGTTTTCAATTTTCAAAGGCTACTAACGATATTTTAGGTAAAATACTTGCAAATAATCATGAGAAACGAAATAACTTCAAAAATATTATATTTAGACATAAAGCATGCTAAACAACTTTGAAAGATATTTACATTTGCTACAAGAAAATGTAAAAATATATAGGATGTTCCATTTAAAAAAAAAGATTTATATGCGTTTAAAGTTTAGCGAAATGTACCGAATATAACGAACACCCTGTATATTATTTTAAAAATTAGGCTAGTCAACAATCACTATGACACTATTGTCTAATAAATTACCAGAGTAAATTGCTCTGATGTTCTTATGTTAATAAATATAAATATTTTTATAAAGGTCTGCAACTGGCAAAATTTTCAAAAAAACGTTAATAACTCAAAAACGCTTCATTTTAGACATAAACAACCTATAATATTTTTGAAAGAGAATTTAATTTTCCATCCAAAAATTACAAAATATACATGGTGTTCCTTATAAAAAAATAATGTTTGGTATCAGAGCGCAAAAACAAAACACTGTGTATAGTTGAAAATAATTTTAGGTTATGTGGTAAATGATTACAAACAACTTTTATATTTAACTTTTTTTAATATTATTACTAATAACAGAGCTATCGAATAATTCGTCTTGGCTGGGACACCCTGTATATTTATAAAGTATTATTTAATCATTTCATTTCCATAGCGACACCCACACTGACATTGACATAAATAAAAGTATAACCTGCAAACGAAATACATTTAATATTAATTTTTTTACCTTTCTTAGGCTTTTATACAGGGTGTGTATAAATTGGCGGAAGCGCTACACGTGACGATGTTCTTCTTAAAATTTTAAGTCGAAAATCTTGGTACAAAAATGTTGTACCATGCTTCCTATGGCCTCAGGAACCATTTAAAGAAAAAAAAATTGGCAACATTGCATACATTGATTTGCGTTTGGAAATTTTTTTATCAGCAATTTTTACTTAGGTATTTACAATTTTTGTTCGAACTAAAAGCCTTCAGTTCGGAAACATAGCTGCAAACTTTTGGGTATCGTAAAACACAAACTAGAAATAATTACGAGAAAAACAGAGATGACAGCTAATGACAATGTTGTCATATGTATTATTTACATTCAAATCAGTGATTTAAATATTTTTAACACCTATTTTTGAAAGGAAGAACACAATATCTAGGAAAAAATACTATTCGAAATTTATTTTTCTTCCAAATTGCAGCTTTTTCATTTGCAAGTATTAAATAATAACGCTTATGAAAGGACTAAATGTCAAAACTTTGAGGACCTCTTGCAGACACAGCAAGCATGGTACAACATTTTCGACTTAAGATTTTCGACTTGGAATTTTACGAAGAATATCGCCACGTGTAGCGCTTCCGCCAATTTTTACACACCCTGTATAAAATGGTAGATTCAAATTAAGTTATTTGATAAAAATATTAACGTCATTTTAGTTTATTACGAGTTTAAGCTAAAAAAAATCGTCAATTTTACAGTTTGATTTTAATATTGACAGTGACATTATTTTCGCCACTAGTGGCGAAAATTAACTTTCGCCACTAGTGTAAAAAAGTAGAACTTTCATGTAGGGCAGGCAGTGAGAAAATGACAACTTTCATATACATGAGTAGAAAAATATCATTTTGATATAGCGCTAGGTGAAGATTATGAGGTGGGAAAAAAAATTCGCCTTATATCTTTCTACATTAAGACCCTTATTGATTGTTCTCTAACTAATGTTGCTTTAAAAATATGATTTTTGAGATACTACTCTATAAAACTATATTGCGAAAACCATATGAAAAATAAAAATTAATAGCTATCTTGCTTTTATTATTTCACAAACGGTATGTTTGAGTTAAACAGTGAATAAATATCTAAGAATTCTACCACTAACTCTCATATATTTTAATCTTTTTACAAACCGTATTTTCTATTCATTTTACCTTATATGATGGTTACTTTACAGATGTACTTATAATTATATTTACATATAATAATAATTTTATATCTCGTTTTTATACACATAAACACTATAAGCCATAAATTTTTACTATGGTCCATAATTTTATGACATTAATTAAATAGCTCACCAAAAAAAAACATGTATGGTTAAATATGTTCTTACTACTTTAATTGCCAAATAAGATATTGTTAATGGTAAGGTTAACATAAATAAATTTGGCAAATTTTTGTGAAAATCTAATTAAAATTATCTATTCGCCGCACAAGTCCTAAAAACTGATTTTTAGTTTTTTATTTTATTTTAAAAGCAACTGTCCTTAGGAGGTTTTTAATGATTATTCTTATTTTGTTGTGTCTTATTTTAAAATTTACTATTTTTGTGAATGTAATTAATAATTTTCATTTGTTTCAGGTAGGTGTAACGTTAACTTTGTACGAAATACGTCTGGTAAGTGATTAAGCAAAATATTTGGAAGATTAAAACGGAATAGTTTCAAAAATGATTTTATCCCAAAATGGTTAACTGTTTTTACGTAAATAATTGCATCTTATGAAAGCGAAACAAAAAAACAAACGCCAGCGTAATCGTATTTCCGTTATTCAAATAATTAGTTAAGTGTGTCCGGACCGGAGCAAAACAAGTAACCGCTTCCCTTTTTAAATTGGTTTTTTTGTCAAGCTTTTTAGACATTTCTCGTAAAATATGTTTCTACTAGAATGTTACATAATAACTAAATAAAGCTTTGAGCATTGAAGAAAATATACCTCCGCAATGCGAACAATATAAGAAAACGGGCAACCTTTATTATGGAGTATGACTATCATATCTGCCTTTAACACACTCTGCCTTTATAGCGGTCGAATTTCATCCCGGGCTCTCCAGGAAATGCTTTTAAAATACATTTGATGTATGGTTTTGTACATCTAGTTTCTTCATAGCTTGCTGTTTTAGTATAGGAAGAGGTGAAAACGTGTAGAGGTGCAAAATTGTTTAGTGTTATGGAAATACCACACTGACGTTTAAATGACATTTGTTAATTAAGATTTTTTTGTTTTCCACGGCACTCTTGAAAATTTTGTGAAACCTAACCTATTTTAGTTAAACTTTTATTTTTTATTTCTTATTAGTTTAGCACTAAAATTAACTTATGATTACATCATTCAATTCAGACAAAAAATGTCTTCCAGATTTAGTAAAAAAAAAATTGATGGTGCCATTTGGAAAAAAAAATTGACTATCGTTTGACATTTAAGTTGAACTTGAAAAATATTGAAATCCAATTCAGTTTATAGTATTTGAGGAGCCATTTCATTTAGTTTTTTGTTCACCAAAATCGGACCACAAACAACGGAGTTACAGCTTGCAGCGTTTTTTGTGTGACACCCTGTATAATGTATGAATCTTTGAGATTGATTGTATTTTTTTAACCTGTTAAACCGCCGATACACCGCTTGACGAAGCACCGTGAACTATCCTTGAGAAGATTTTAAGTAAAAATTGTTATATTTTAATCTTGGAATGCCGTAATTACTTGATTTAAAAGACAAAATTTAACAGTGCATAATTTTTTTTAGCGTTTGCTTCTAAAGTTCTTTGAATATTTTTGTACAATATGACCCATAACGTTCAATTTAAATATTTGTAGTTTATTGAGAAGATTTGCTGGCATTTTAGCTAATTTGTCTGTGATGCCTGGTGTTTCTACATGAGATGGAACGCACAATATTTTAGCCATTAACTATTACTATTTGATAATTAAGAGTTTTATAAAAAAATTATGTTAAAAATGGTGATCTTAAAATATCATTGCCGTTTATGTGTTTTGGCGTTTTTAGAATATCTCACATTTCTTTAATTATAAATGTTTGGTCAAGATTAATATAATTACATAAAAATATATAATGAATATAATGAAGTTGTTATACTGACACCAGAAATTACAATCACAATACCAAACTTACAAAAATTTTCGTAGTTGATTATGTATTACACGATACCAAACCATTGCTTTGTCATACTTCATCTATCAAATATAAAGTGGCTACAGAAATATTTCCGAGATCGTAGAATTGGGTTATGTTTTGTTTTGTCATAATCAAATAAACTGAGCACTTCTCTCTACCGTCGCTTTATTAAGCCTATTAAAGCTACATTACGTATCTGTATTTTTCTATCATCCTTCCTAAATGCATTACAAGCTTTTTAGGCCAACTCTGATGTTTGGCTTTCATATACACTTGTTAATATCGCCATTACATTTATATCTACAGGGTGTAGACTCGGATCACGCAACATAGCAATTTCAATGGTAAAATTTTAAAAGTCGAATTCTTGCTCCGCTAATTATTTTAGAAAAAAAGTGCAAATACGTTTTTTGTAGAGAAAAAAATTCTGTATCCATAAATGTAATCAATATTACTTTTTCGTTTTCCAAAAACAGAAAAATAAGCAAATTAAAAAATCTGTAGTGCCTTGGAATTATGTTACGACAACTGCCCATCTTACTAACACTTACTGTCACTTTGACGTTTGAAGTTTATTCTTAATTATCATTTTTATTATATCTTGCAATGAAAACATAACTAATTGTGTAAAATAAATGTTTGATAAAATATAAAGTATAATTAAGAATGAATTTCGCGTCAAAGTGACAGTATAAGTGACATTAGGCTGGGCAGTTGTCACAGCATAATTCCAAGGCACTACAGATTTTAGCGAAAACGCGTTTTTTAATTTGCTTAATTTTCAGTTATTAGAAAACGAAAAAGTAATATTGATTACATTTATGGATACAGAATTTTTTTCTCTACAAAAAACGTATTTGCACTTTTTTTCTAAAATAATTAGCGGAGCAAGAATTCGACTTTTAAAATTTTACCATTGAAATCGCTATGTTGCGTGATCCGAGTCTACACCCTGTATATGTATATTGTATACATTAAGTATAAATTTATTTGTCAGTATGCTATAGTACGCCTAGCGCCACAAACATTAAGAGCTCATTTAAGTTGCAGAAATATATTTTTTTTAAGTTATTAAAAAAAAAACAAATAAAATGTCTCAATAAAAACAAAACGTTGGTCAAAACATTATTTAAGGTTTAAAATAGTATTCAAAATGATGCAGTTGTATTAAAAATTGTTTTTTCTCGTTTGAAAATGTAATGATTTACAGCTTTTTGCATTTGAAATACCAAAGTTATAGCCATTACAGTCAAAACCGGAAATGATTTAAAAGTCTAGATAACATGTCCAATTAATCGGACTTTATGCACATGTCATATATCTTAAATTTCGGTTGTATAAATTGAAAATTAAAGGGCTGAATCTCATTTCGTTTCCACCCGATAGAATTTCCCAACTAAGTTCTTGAAACGTTATGTATGATGAGGAAGGTTAAAAGCAAGAAAGTAAATATGTCCCTTAACCCTTTCGTCCCGAGGGGTACACATATGTACCACCCATGTTTTAAAACACCTGAAAGCCAAATTAAACGTTTTAGAGATGCGAGAATTGTACCATGCCGTTATTTAGACTTGCAGTTATGTGTCTCGATGTAAATATACCTACTGCAGATTTTGACAAAAAAATAATACTTGCAGGTTTTATTACGTTATTTGGTACCTGATGGTACACATACGTACCACACTAAAACCCTGTTGGTACACATATGTACCATACTCCCCCACACAGCCGCAACAGATAATTTCATTTTTGTCGCGAAATGCTATAAGTTGACACTAAACTGACAAAATTATATCCAATTTTTGATCCAAAAGACATTATTTATATTCAGGGACGAAAGGGTTAAATGATCAAACATGTTTACAGTCGCTACTTCCTATTTGTGTATAAGTTAATGTCCACATATTTCATAATTACTGGAGTAGCACTCATTGCATGCACTTCATACTCCTAAGGATATTTCATGCCATGAATACGTCTAGACGGAAACGTAAAGTAACAGGTGCTAGTAACATCAAAAGTTTCATAACCGAGAAACGTACGTAGGTACTACTTTTTAAACGTCCTAGCTCATACCGGACGACATTCATTCATATTGGAAGTCTAATAAATTACAATATTTAAGCTTTAGTTATAATTTGCATATTCTTCACGCGATCTACTGGTGTGATTAAATTACCCCATTACATAAATTACGGCATTACTTATAGTACTTCGTGTGCCGTATCTGACGTTTTATTTGTAAAAATGATAAACGCTTTCTCAGAACCGTAACAATAATACACATTTATACCAGCTGATTGTTGAGCAACAATGTCTTCAACTGTAACAAAGTTTAACACACAGTATACAAAGTGTCCCAAATAACTTGTTTCATTGTTGTCTCACTTATCTTAAAAGCTATTAGGTCGGCAATATGAAAGTTACGCAATAGTGTACACATTATAAATCTTATAATAAAAATTCCATTATAATAAAAATGTCTGCTTGTTAAAGAAATCATGGCAAACTTTGATAGTTGAATTTTAACAGCCATATCTTGGTTATTTTTTGCAACACATATAAACCTATATATTTTTTAAAAGTTAAAAAACGCTCTTTCATATAAAGTCATAGCCAACTAGGGTCACCATTTAAAACAATATAGGTATGTTTACTTCATATCTCGAAAGTCAAGGTCGATAAAAAATTAACTTAGTTTTTAAATTAAGCATTGAAATGTTAACAAAAAACTATTGTAACACATTTTGTTCTATATTAATAAATAAAGAAGTTATAGCAAGTTTTCAAAAATGATTCTCATTTTTCGGCTGCAGTGCCTTAATGGAAAGCGATATAAAAAATCAGATACTACAGGCCAGTAGTTTAGATGTGTGAGTAACGCGAGGATTTTTTTTAGCTCATATGTTTTTTCAGTTTTTTAGTGCGACGCAGGCCGTATTCAAGTGTTTGTTTAGCCTCTCTTTTTTCAGTATTTTAGTAGTAGAATCGACGGAATGTATTCCATACTTGGGGTCGTGGGCAGGATTTAGAGCCTTCGCGGGCCGAATCCGGCCCGCGGGCTACCAGTTTGCGACCCCTGCCGTAAGGTAACCGAGATCCCCAGTAAAACATTCGAATTTGGTCCACCCTGTACAGCCAAAACAAGGAAGTCCAAATTATCCAAAAAAAAATATTTCTCAAAAAAAATCAAATAATAGAATAATATAATTTGGTGCAGCGATTCTTAACCTGTGGGTTGCGCCCCCCCCCCCCTCAACGGGGGCGCGAAGAAAGTTGGAAATTATATATAGAAAAATGAGGCGCAAACATAAAAAGCTTAAGAAGCACTAGCATCATTATTAATATTATGTGTTCTTAAAACATCATTTATGTTAGTTACTATTAGTAGGTTACAAAATCAAAATAATAATAATACTCATTACCCTTAAACAGTTACATTAAATTAAATTATTTGGAACCTTTTTATATATTCTATTAATATTATTTTTATCTTTTATATCAAAATAAATTGTTGGATATTTTAGTTCATTTATTAGTAAAATATAAATATAATTAATTATAGGTAATTTATGTTTTGTCAAATGATATCTTATTAAAATACAGTACCAGTTTTAAGACTCTCATCTCTTCATTAGTTGCATTTCGACGAGATGCTTTGACAAATATGATTGGTTTACTTCAATTATTGTAATAACATAAAAGTCAAATATGTTACGTTTTCGTCAATTCATTATTTTTGAAAATGGTGTAAGCAAGCCCTAATGCGGTCAACACAAACATTACTTTACTTTTTTGCGATGCTTATAAAAATTATCTTATTTAAGGATGCTTCGATAAAACGGTAGATAAAGGGTTATCGGCCATTTTGGTTTTTGCCGATTAATCGGTTTTTATTATTTTATCAATTATTACATATAGTATGTGCCATTAAATTATCTATTTCATAATTAATATGTGAAAAAAGTAGTAATTTTACGTTCGTTTATCAAGGAATTTTTGCGGATTTATTGGGCTTTCTGATATACCTAAGTCATTGCATAATTATTCACGACCGCAACATCTTAAAGAAACAAAGGAGATAGATTATGTAAGTGTATCCCCAAATCAAACTAATATTTAATGCTAGCGAAAATCTAGTTAAAATTAAATATTATTGTTTTTTATTTATTTTGATTCTCATTATCCAGATCCAGTTATATAAGATCTTATTTAAGGTGAGCATCAAGATGACGGTCTTTAGGATGTTTGTCATTAAACCGTTTACTGTCTTGGCATCATTTATGAGTATTAGATAGGTATAAAAAGATTTTACTGTCAACTGATTAAAATCTTCTTTAGCACTGCAACGCTAGTGTTCTTTTGAAGTTTCTTTCTGATTATAAATTACTTCATGTTGTTTGAATTGTTTATTCAATAGAACTGTAACTTCACCGGTATTTATTCGATATTTCAGTTTGTTTTAACAATGTCAACTCGCAAAGATAAATTGGTAAAGCACTCAAGCAACATTGTCACCACCTATTGTAGCAATTCGTAGAACCTTAATTTCATTAAGTCAAATACTAGAACGAAGAAATTGCTTTGTCGAATTAAACATGTAACGGAAGTAGCGTGGAAATCGAACTTTAATTGAATTTTGGTGATAACTTGTTTCCGAATTAGATAGTTTAAGCATTATTTTATTTGTCTGATTCGAACAACACAGATGTATTACAGTGCAACGCTTTTATAGCATTTCATTTCTAAAACGTAATAGATGTACGAACTTCAGGATAATCGGTTTTTATTGTTATTTGTAAAAGGTTTTTAAATTTAAAAATATATGAAAAATCCTTGCTGGTAAATTGGTCCATCTGCGGTTGTATAATGTTACCGTTGTAGGGATATCTGTGAAACAAACGAAAGATAATGGTATGTAATATACTCACCATTACTTTTCGTTATAATGAAATATCCAATGTTATAATAGCAGTGTTATTTTTAATGGCTAGAGAGTTACGTTTTACATTCTTTTAATGGTAGATATGACCCACTCTTTGTGGTATTATATTTATTCTGTTGAACGCCATTTACAAACCCTTTGTTAAACTTTTACTTGGTTTTAAGATGCATTGTACAGCTAAATAGGGTTATCAGTACTCAGAAAAAAATTTAATAGACATCATAGTGCTAACACAATAAAACTTATCGCATCAGTTTTTCTGCGTCTGAATAGTTCAGGAACTACATTTATTCATGATCACATCTGGCGCTAGGATTTTGGTTTCTGTCAAAAGTGAGTCATCTGAACCCGTGACGTATGGTTAGGGTCAATAAATGCATCCAGGCTGTTTATTGCAATTGCAAACAGCTGGGCAAATAAACAAAAATATTTGCGTATAGCATCCAAATCACCGTTAGCAAAACAGAAAAAAAACTAGTCCTAATTTAAATTATTTTAGTATAAAATTATTTAACTGTCAAAATGATATTTAAGCTAAAATTAACAGAATGAAAGGTAATTTAAAGTAACAGAATGTGAATAAAATTGTTTTTCAAAAAAAAAAAATATTTTCGTTTTTTAAATATCGTTTTGGCAGATAAAAATCGGGACTGAACAAACTGCCGTGCTTAATCTCTGGTTCATGTAGTATGTAAATTAGGGATGCACTGATTAATCGATAGATAATCGGTAATCGGCCCGAATCTGCCGATTAATCGGTTATTGATTGTTTTGGCCAATTGATCGCTTATCATTAAATTTAATTTTGCCAATAGATTGGATTAAAACGTTAGATGGAAAAGGTTTTACTATTATTAAACAATTACATCATTTTTGAGCTACTACAAACTAAAATTATTGAAAACAGAAGTAAATAACTAAAGACACTCTTAATAAATATACCTAATGTTATTCTGTTTCTCTTAAATTATAATGTAGCAACATAAGAGTTACTCTATTTTCGAAGCATAACCTATTTTCATAACTCAAATGATTTGTTTAACTGCTTCATGTACAGGGTTGTCCAAATTCGATGGGATTGCATGGGTATCTCGGTTAATATTCAAGATAGAGAAACGGTTAAATTACCAAAAATATGCAGTTTTTTGAGACAAACTCAGAACCGTTTTCAAAAATATTCTATCAATTCCGGTTTTGGAGTTATTGAATAAAAAGTGTTTTTTTGTCATATTAATAATGTGTCATATATCCGTTATTGTTGTAAATATCAAAAATATTTATGGAGATTATTTTTAGATATTTTTATGTTTAATTTGATTATACTAAAGAAAAAATGTTTACGCTCGCCGTTAAAAAGTTATGACACAAACTTACATTTTTTTAAATGGGAGCGATAGTTGGCTATGACCTATTTAAATTCCTTATTTTTTTCTCATTCCAAATATATAAGGGTTGATGTATTTATTTTCAAAAATACGCAAGTTACGAAGGTTTTTTATTTATTTTTTTAAAAGAAAATCACAGTAGGCTGTGAAAACAAAAAAAAACAAGGTGTAAAACCTTTTAAAAATCATGTCGTACAAGCTACCAAGGTTTTTTAATTTGTTGTTGTGATAAATATCAAAAATTTTGGAACAGCAAAATATACTAGATACCATACTACTGATTCCGACTATGTTGTTGTTATCGTATGTTCAAATATTTACAATGTTTATCTCAACAACAAATTAAAAAACCTTGGTAACTTGTACCACATGAGTTTTTTAAGGTTTTACACCTTGTTATTTTTTGTTTACACTACTACCTACTATGATTTTCTTTAAAAAAAACAAACTAAAAAACCTTCGTAACTTGCGTATTTTTGAAAATAAATACATCAACCCTTATATATTTGGAATGAGAAAAAAATAAGGAATTTAAATAGGTCATAGCCAACTATCGCTCCCATTTAAAAAAAGGTAAGTTTGTGTCATAACTTTTTAACGGCAAGCGTAAACATTTTTTCTTTAGTATAATCAAATTAAACATAAAAATATCTAAAAATAATCTCCATAAATATTTTTGATATTTACAACAATAATGGAGATATGACACATTATTAATCAGACAAAAAAAAAAACACTTTTTATTCAATAACTCGAAAACCGGAAATGATAGAATATTTTTGAAAACGATTCTAAGTTTGTCTCAAAAAACTGCACATTTTTGGTAATTTAACCGTTTCTCTATCTTCAATATTAACCGAAATACCCATGCAATCCCATCGAATTTGGACCACCCTGTACGGCTATCAAGAAGAAACTTACTAAAATCAAAATTAATTTATAAACACATATTATGTGTAATCTACTGTCTTAGCGTCCCTTATTATTATACCAACTTTTAGTTTCTGCTACCGCACTCATCTCTATGGGCACTAGATTTAGATAAGAGAGGATCTAACTAAAGGTTAGTTTAAGCTTTTTTTAATGCTGTGATATACAAAAAGGCATTTGATACGATAGAGATGCGTGCTTTGGAAACGACTAAAAGTTGGTCTAATAATAAGGGACGCTAAAACAGTAGATTACGCATTTTATGAGCACAGTTTTTAAGTAGGTATAACTACTGAATGTCTGAATATAGCAAAAATCGCGTATAGTTTTTTTGTGGATTGAAACAGTGCATGCCATCGCTCGCTAAAATATCTCTTGTTACAATCAGACAACGTAAACGTACAAGATGAATGTGATGCTGCATATTTTTTCCCAACTAAACGCGTTAAAACTTCCTGCATGTGCAACGAACTAATATATAAACCACAATAGCACTGGAAAAGCCACCTAAGAAGCGAAGGTACTAAAGTCGCAACGAAACGAGCCCAGAATAATTTATTACAATTCCCGCTATATCACATGCGCTATCCTGCCCATTTATGCATAACTACTAATATCGCTTGATATTTATTTTACTAATCGACCAACGCGAATGCACGACTACAAATGTGTTGTACAAGTCCTCTTAGCATATTTCCGGTCCATGATTAATAGCTTGTGTCAACATTTTTGCGCTATCCGTTATTTACTGCAAATGTTGGTGGTGCAGTGCCAGCTCATGTTAAATGCATCTCTGAAACAGCTCCATTCTAAAACGTGCAAATACTGCGGAAATAAAATGATACTTTACAAAAATAAATGGTAAAAAGTTTTAAAACTGCATGAAAGTTTTTAAATCTTTTTTTTATAACTTTTAAAATATTCTCGTCATGAAAGCTTTTTGAGTATTGACCTTTTAGGGTGACAAAAAATAATTTTTTGTAGTATGTATTAATATGCGTACATGTAGCAGTAATGTTTTAGGAAAGAAACCAATAATCCTTTTTCCGACTTTCTCTGCACCTTCTGTCCAAATTACCATACGTGCTAAGGTTAATAAAGATATTTCAGTTGTAACAATTTTATCTAGCAACATCAACCATAGGAATTCTATTAATATTGATAATTATTTCTTGTTGGTTAAGCTTGATGTGCTTAAAAGGTTTACCCATTAGTAATGTAAATTTTCCACATAAACATCAGTTATCATAAAATTTTCTTTTTTATTTACTCCAATATCAACGATTACTTTCATCCACTTCTTTTTAAATACCTTACTTACCAAAGAAGGTAATTTTGGATGTGAAAAACTTTTAAGTTCTTTATAATTTATTAAATTATTAAATTATCTCCTCTAGTTAATATTTTATTCAGCTGAATATATTTACTTCGTGAAACATATGAATTTGGTGGATACCAGTGGGGTATATTCCATAGGTGCTAGGTGTGCGCCGCACACCCTCTTGAAACCCCTAAAATTTATTTTTTATTGAGAGTATGTTTATTAAATTAAAAGATAGATTATTTTTCAATTTTTCTGAAAATTTTAAAGAAAAAGTTGGCAATATTGTCTAAAAAAGTAATGTTTCATTGTTGAAATAAGCAAGTAATGAGCGCGGAGCTGTGTTTGCGTTTGCTAGCCATACATCTATCTGTTCGGCGGCGCTATACAAAAATCGCACACATCTTATGCTACATTTGAAGCGTGAGGTTGGAGAGAGGGTAGTGGCGAGTTGGTGGGGACGCGCGTGATTATCGCTCGACCTGGTGCGCTAGTAGAATCGCACCCGTAAGTACATTTATAGCCCTAGAGCAGGGATGGCAAATAGGTGGCACGCGTGCCAAACTTGGCACGCGAGAAATTTTCGACGGCACCCTAAAGAATTCTATGAATAAATTTTAAATTTTTTTTCCCAATGTTTATTTATTTTTAATTAGTATGCTAATTATCTACAACTACATGTTATTTAAATATCAAAAAATTAAAAATACCAGATAATAACAACTTTTCTTATATCAATACAATAATTTGATCATTACTAGTTACACATATAAAATACCAACTGTAGGTAGGTTAGGTTAGGTACTGGCACGGGGAAAAATTTGTATTAAATTTTATCTTATTTTGGCACACTGATCAAATCCTATTTGCCATCCCTGCCCTAGAGCCTAGACTGTCGAGCTGCAAATCAGACAGTTTTTCAAATTTGTTACAATCAGGGGTTTGGAGCGGAGCGCGGAGCTGGAGCGCGGAGCAGTGGAGCAATGGGTTTTTGTTCGGAGCGGGAGCGGAGCCCGGAGCAAATAATTTTGATTGCTCCACTGCTCCACTTTACTATTATAATTTTTTTTTTAATGAATTATTCTCATGGGTATAGTATTTAATAAAATTATAAATTAACTAAATTTGATTATTTTGAAGTAAGTAAAATTATTATAGGTAATGTAACTTTTCTGAATATTAATTTTCATTATTTTGTATTTGAATTTTGAAAAATTTTAAAGAACTTTTTTTCCTTTTTTTAACTTTTGAAGATCAATAATTTGTTCATTTATTTAACTTCACTTGTTTCTTAGGGTCAAATATTGTAATTTTTGGTCCATTTCCACATATCTCATAAAATTGTAGCTTTATTTTAAAAAACAAATTTTTAAATAAAAAAACATTTTATTAATATTTGGAGCGCGGAGCGGGAGCGGAGCTGGAGCAGACATCTTGATGCCGGAGCGGAGCTGGAGCGGAGCAACTAAAAAATTGGACTGCTCCAAACCCCTGGTTACAATTACAATTTACAATTATACAATTATATTTATATTAATAATAGCATTATTATTTTCATGAATTTTTTAATTGTTGTTATTATTACAATTACTACATTAAAATGAACATGTAGGATATAGGTACTGAAAAGAGTCGTTCTAGAAACATTAATTAAATAATAAATAAATTATTAATTTCTCAAATTGTAGCACACCTTGTATCAGAGACCAGGATACGCCACTGGTGGATACAGAAGATCACAATAAGTCATCGATTCTTTTTTAAATGCGTTTGCATTAGTTAAGTAGTTTAACGTCATTTGCTTGCAATTTAACCTTTTATGGGTTTTAATTGTAATGCAATCAACTTGATCGTTTGAATTCAGCACGCTCTAAATAAAAAACTATCGACACTTGTCCACAGAACAGGAGTTACATGCAAAAGACCACATAATGCTTAACATAATCAAAAAATGATTCATGAAAGGTTTTGTTTGTGAACTCTTTCGGCATCCATTCATTCCCGATAAGTTTTTTTAAGTCCAGATATGTAAACCATGATGATGTCCAAACATACTTAAAAGAAATTCTGAAGTAGAAATCAGATTTTATTCTTTTTGAAAATTCAAATTTTTTTAATAAAAAAAAAACAATGATATCTTATAATTTTACAATCTATTGTACCTTTGCATTTATCGAAGTTACTTACTTGTTACTTATCTTATTTTACCAGAAAAAAGTAAGTTTTGCCTGTAGCTAAGTATTGTTGTTAAGCACAAAAGTCTTTTAACATATGCTGTTTAATTAAAAACTAACTTCACAAAACCTTCAAGTGGTGTGACGTGCATTATCTCACTGAAGTCGTTTCGGAAAACCACTGAAAGCTGAACAAGCTTATACTGACATACATATTTTGTACTTTATCCTCCAAAAGCTTCATAAATGCATTTGGAATATGCAGTAGCTAGCTACCTCGTCTGGTATTAGCAGAGTATATACATAATATATTATATTTGAAAATGTAAACTGAGTTTAACATTGTTCGCAGTTTTAAAGTTTTCATTACCTTCCTCACACAGAAAAGTAATCTTCGTGAATTGAAAATAGTGTATTTAAAAAAAAAACCTTATTTTTGCCAAGTTTTATTTTACTAATCGAATGGTATTCAGTGTGTTTATTCGATAATTGATGCAATAAGAGGTACGTAACATTTTTATTCCAAATTTGTATTAGAATGTTCGTTCCTCTTATAAAATTTTAAAAAATCAAATTGACTTTTTATACAAGCGTCTTTTCTCTTAACGTTTTCTCTCTGTACGACAAAATATTATTATAAAAATCACCCAAAGTCACAAATTAACTGTAACACAAAATTTTCGTAGAATCAAGGTTCTTACAAACCGAAGAAAAATGCAGCAAGTCGTGGAATCCCTTCAGACACTTCGATAACTGCTTGCATTTAATGTTACAATATTATATTTTTGACTAATCTGTTGTAAATAAATGTGAAAAATATTAAATTCCATTTACTTCTTTACAGGAATGCGAAATCTAATAAGTCAGTAACCAAATTACTTTATTTAAACACATTTTAAAAGACAAAAACGTTCCTTTTAGCGCGTGACTAAGGAAATTATATACGTCTTAAGCAAAACCTGTTTCATTATCTAATGTTTTTCTGTGATGTAATAAGGACTATTGTATATTATTCTAAAAAAGTTACTGATGTACGCGTATAGCACGTTTCTTGTAAATCAAATCACACTTCTTTTGCGGAAGGTTTAGTGTCGATCAACGTTTGCTAGCTTGTACAGACGGTGCCCTTCACTTAGTCCCTAAGGAAATAAGGGAAAGACATCGACTTTTTTATTCTAGAATGTACAAGAGTGACCGTTTCGTATTTATAACAATTGTATTGTACTGAACGTAAAAGCAAACTCATGGCGGTTTATTTGTTGTGATTTCGTTGAACGCCGCTTAATTAAATTGTATCAAGTAAGTTAACATAAAAATATCAAGGCATAGTAGACATTCTTAAAGAGGGAAAACTTACTACGGTGTTTTTGCTGGTTTATTGAATTCTATATAAGCCTTCGCTGTCGTTCAACCGATTGCAGTTTTTAGTGATAATCCCGTTATCTTGGAAATCTAACGTTTTCCAGTGAAAGGATCGTTGATTCCGCCCTGATTCTTCTTCAAAATTCCGCTTCCTCTGCGTTTCGGTGCACTCTGAATTCAATTCCTACCCACTTTTCTGTGTATAACAGACGCTTTCTGTTTCGGAAATGGAATCTCAAGCATCCTAGCATCGATGAACATATTGCTTTTTTTAGGAAAGTACACTGTAATACCATTCGAGGAATCACAATTAGAAAAAGGTGTTTCCAATAATAGAAATTCGTATATACCACCAGAGAAATATACGTGCCCAATGCTTCATCGATTATATCAAATTTTCCACTGCACAAACCTTGCTGACATATATGTGTGAATGTACAAACAGTAAATCCTCTCTTTATTTTTAATTAAATAAACAGATCTCGTGTTTGTAACCCTATTAAATCTGTATATACCATGTGCAATCACGTAGTCATATCACCTACAATTGTATAATCCCTTGTCACATTTGCAAACATGCAACATGGGAATTGGACTAACGCAATTATTTGCAAACATCGAAAAAGTGTACGCAATTATGGTATTGTCACAGCATCACTTTTACGCACACGATCGCAATAATAAACGTTTCAAATACAATTCCAATAATTAAACGTTGCGGATTTAAAGAATAATATCGTCAAATACATATTTTTTATTTATTTATACCGTTTTTAACCATTTTATATTCTTTTAACGACCTATTTATTCGGGCTATACACTGCGCTAGTGCGACGTTAGTGCTGCAGTTAAAAAATCATATTCACATATTTTGTGGGATTTGACCGCGTGAACGGAACGCAAAATAACAATGCATTTATGTCGTATCAGGGTGTAATCACATGGCTGACAATAGTATATTTTACAACAAGAGATGAGAGTTCAGTTTTTTTTCGTAAGGTGAGACTTATTCACGAGCCGCGAAGCGGCGAGTGCGCAAATCTCACGAAAGAAAAATACTGATTTCATCTCGAGTCGTAAATACTATTTTTTCAACGAATTTAAAATTATATTATAGAACGAAAGTTAATGTAAACGAACCAAATGACAATTATTGTCATATTGTATAAAGTATTAATAATCATTTCCTTTCCATAGCGACACCTCCACACTCGCATTGACAGAAATAAAATTATAACCTGCAAACGAAATATATTTAACATTAATTTTTTTATCATTCTCAGGCTTTTTATATAAAATGCTACATTAAAATTAAATTATTTGATAAGAATATTAACGCAATTTTAGTTTATTATAAGTTTCAGCCAAAAAAAATCGTAAATTTTACAATTTGATTTTGACCTTGACATTGACATTATTTTCGCCACTAATGGCGAAAATGAACTTTCGCCTCTAGTGTAAAAAAGTAAAACTTTTATGTAGGGTAGGCAGTGAGAAAATGACAACTTTCATATACATACAAGTAGAAAAAAACTTTATTATAGTAACAACCACCTGCATTTCGACCGCTTTTGATTTTGCCTTTATTATACAGAGCCTACCACAATAAAGAAACACCAACCTGATATACGCTGTTGGTAGCACTGTCGTACTCGTGAGTTGGGTCATGTTCATGTTAGGAGTTAGAAGCTGGATTGCTTACGAGATAAAAACTAAGGAAAGAAATAACTAATTTCTTAAACACTTAAACGAACTGAATTAGTTAAAGTAAAAATCCAAGTAGAAGCATTGATAAAATCAAAAACGCGGAACTACGATATGATGTTATTCAGAGGTTTGGAGCGGAGCGCGGAGCTGGAGCGCGGAGCAGTGGAGCAATGGGTTTTTGCCCGGAGCGGGAGCGGAGCCCGGAGCAAATAATTTTGATTGCTCCACTGCTCCACTTTACTATTATAAACTACAATTTTTTTTTTATGAATTATTCTCATGGGTATAGTATTTAATAAAATTATAAATAAACTAAATTTGATTTTTTTGAAGTAAAATTATTATAATGTAACTTTTCTGAATATTAATTTTCATTATTTTGTATTTGAATTTTGAAAAATTTTAAAGAACTTTTTTTTCTTTTTTTAACTTTTGAAAATCAATAGTTTGTTCATTTATTTAACTTCACTTGTTTCTTAGGGTCAATTATTGTAATTTTTGGTCCATTTCCGCATATCTCATAAAATTTTAGCTTTGTTTTAAAAAACAAATTTTTAAATAAAATAACTTATTTTATTAATATTTGGAGCGCGGAGCGGAGCGGGAGCGGAGCGGGAGCGGAGCGGGAGCGGAGCTGGAGCAGGCATCTTGATGCCGGAGCGGAGCAAGTAAAAAATTGGACTGCTCCAAACCCCTGTGTTATATGCCAACTTTCTGAATCTTACGGTGCTGGTACAACCAACATTTAAAAGTAAAGTCAACTACAATTTTTAAAAATCGTGTATATATTCTATATTAGTGTCGCAGTGGGGTTAACCACTTTTTGAAGATAGCCTTTGGCGTTGCTGTTGTACAAATTAATTCAGCTTAACGAAGTTTTTATTGCAAAGTTTCTTTTATTTAAAATTTTTGTTTTATTATTTATTTTATGGTGGTAATGTGTGAACATGTGGGTTTTGTTAACATTTTGTACACAATTATTTTCAACAAATGCACTCATGCGAACGGTTTTCGACTATGTTAAACTACAGCTTTTACCATTCGATAAAACCTAAAATGTTGCAGCAAATTTCGCTTCTTCATCGGAACTGTACTAGCGACTGACAATCAGCTTTGTCAGATTACAGTTTGGGTAGATAAACCCCGATAATAGCCAGCTATAATGTCCCGAAATCCCTTAAGGAAAAGACTAACTAGCTGGTCTGTCCGGCAAATGCTTTCGCCAGAGAAATTTAAAGTAAAAGTTTCTGCAATACCTTTTACGTAAAATTATCATTTAATTTACGTAGTAAAATCTTTTTTAAATCGTTGATATAAAAATTAAAACATTTTTAGTACGCATGTTATATGACTTCGATGGAACCAGTACCACATGGGTTGTTGTTTTTGGTCAAAAATTAAATGTGCAAACTAAGAACAATTCAAATTTTTGTTAGTAGCAATTGCATATTAGTAGATATTGGTATAGTTTGTTACAGTTAAATTTTCCAGTTACTACAGCAATCGTGTTTTGTCTAGGCAAGTAAGTACAATGATTTTGTAAAAAAAAATAATTTTTAAACTCATTTTGCTCAAAAATTTATCCATATATGCTTCTTTTTAAAAAAAGTATACTATGAAATTTCGAAAAACAAAACATCTATCGCCAGTCTGACATATTCCAATCGTAGAAAAAAACATTTTAACGTCGTTTGATAGCGAATTTCCTGGAATTTACAAAAATATAAGATTTACAGGAGCTTTCTCTTAAAATAAGAAAGTTATAGGGGTGCGAAAGTTAAACTGAATCACACAGTATATGTTTACAAAAAAAAAAAATTGCTATTCATTTATGTACAGAGAAAATCATCATAGCAAGTAGGTGTGCTATGAAAAAAAGTAATACCTACCACCAGTTTTTTGCGATTGTAAAATTAAATTTAGGTATATTTTATAGACTTAAAAGGTAATAAAATTTTCAAATTTAATTTTTGCTTCTATCTAGTTACCTTGCATTTTTTAAACATGTGAATATCGCTACAAATTGAGCTTTATTTTATGTAACTCTAACTTTATTTTACTAATTTCTATTATATGAACGGTGAATTCCACAGTCGACCAGTTTAAGTGGTTCACTCTATACATTTAAAATTTTTCCTCTAAATCTAATTGTTACGTTAGTTAATGTTGTATTCTATTTTGTAATATAAATAACCCTAAAAAGTCATTTTAAATTTCCTCTTTGTGATTTACTTTAGGAAAAAAAAACTAATATTTAGGAATCTTTATAGCGAGACATCAACAGGAAACAACAATGGTCGTTAGTTACTTTTATTTTAGAAACAGTTCTGATTTACGATGCCTAGAACAGCTGCAGCACGTTTAGCGGTCGTTTTTAGAATATGTAGTTCATATTGGCTCTAAATTTTATTGTTTAAATTAAAGCAAATAATTTGAAAGGCTAAATTAATCCACGTTTTATTAATTAAAGCTCATGAGATGATTTATATCGGTGACCCAAATTGATTCAATTATTATTAAATGATTGGAAGATTGAGTAACAAATGAGTTAACATACAATAATTGTTGTCAGTTAATAATGGTGTCGTTAAAGTTATAGTTGTAGGCAGTGCGTGTGTGGTAAATGAGGGCTGATTTAAAAGAAGTAATTTTTATTTCTAAATTTAATTATCTCGTTTAGTTTGGTACTTTATTACTTATTAAAAAAGACCTCTTAAATATACTTTTCTAGTCAGTCATTAAGAAACTCCACTTGATTGTATATTAGGTTTACACGATATGTCGTTTCATGTAATGAATTTTCAAAAAGCAAGCTTTTAAACCTTTAAAGAGTCAAAATATTACGTTTATAAGTGTATTAGAAGTAGACAACTTTAATTGACATTACGGAAATTCAAAAAGGGATTTTTCAAACCAATTAATTTTTCTAAAAATACAAAAACATTCTTACTATTTCACTATAGCTAATAACTGGAATTGTTATTAGGAAACTACAAAAATCTCAAATAATTTTAAAAACTTACCAAAATATTCTATCAATCGTAATGCATTATGTTTTATTGTAACAAAGCAAATGCGTTTTAACCAAGCTTTTAAGCACAAAAAACTAAAAACAGAAATTTATTTTTTAAAGTACACAGGAAACTTCAACTTGTAACTAAAAGCATTTGACTTTTTAATTAAATAAAACGGTAGCTGTAGACCTAAAAGAAATTTGTTCTTTTGCCTTAGGCACAATGCCCTACGATTTAAAGAATATTTTGTCAAGTCAGATACAGTGTGCGGCATAAATTAATAGATTTATATAAAGTTTAATAAATAAGCTCTTGTTAATAATAAAGCTTTATTTAACAGGACATGTTACGGAAGTTCGATAAAAGGCGCACATGATCACCTCAAGAATGCATTAAAAAAACGCTTTAACCATTGTTTAACCTGACACTTTATTACTGACCAAATGAATGAGGGTCAGGATAAATAATTGTTTTTTTTTATCGCCTGTGCGCTTTTTCACGAGGTAGTGGCTTATGCCTTAAACTGCACTTAAAAAAAAAAAATTATTACATCTTGAAGAAATAGAAGTCTGTGATATTGTTGGATTTTCTATAAAATAAAACGGTTGAACCTGATTTTGCTTAAATCTGGTTTATCTGCATATTATCTAAATATAAGACCTTCTATATTGTTTTTTCTACTACCACTAATGTAAATTACTTTTACCGTACAGCCTGCATGCACGGTAAGCAAAACACACACTTGTCTAGAAATTTCAAAGTAGGCACGTCAAAATTGACAAGACAACTTAATTACATGTGTATATTAGCCAAAAAGCCGTTAAAATCGTAGGTATTATGTGTTCGTAGAAAAAGTAAGTTACATAACACGAGTTGTAAAGCATTACGCACTCGTGGAAATACGCAATCGCCGCTACGCGGCTCCGTGCGCAACTTTTCCACTCGTGCGTAATATGCTTCTTACAACTCTTGTTATGTGTACTATTGTGTATTAATAAACACCTTGTTACTATTCAGTAGCGAAACAAGAACTTTGCGACGAAATTTTTACGTATAGAAATAAGTTTGTGTTGTATTGTTCGAGATTAATATCACAAAGAGTTACTTAAAACATAATTCATTTTGACATTTCAAATACTCCGCCTTAGATATTTGCTGAAACAAAAATGATTTATTATTAATATCAAGGAAAACAAGCACTTTTTGATATATGGCTGTATTAATATGTCTACCGCTGTGTATTGAAAAGCCACATTAGTAGAGTAATTTAGGATGGTTTACTCATAATCGTTAGCATAATTTTAGCCCTCCGGTTATTATATCAAAAACGGGAGTTCAGAACAATCTGTGCCGTCTTGAACAAGCCCTCGCGGGAAATGCCGGGGTTCATACAAATTTCTTAATTAAATGCAATACAAAATTTCACTTATGTAATAAGTGCAAACGTTTACAAAAAAACGTGTATCACTGTTTTTGTTCTTGAATGACTTTATGAAATTTTACTGTGTTTTTATCACAACTCGAACCAAATTATGGTAATATAATATCTGGTTACAAATCTGTCGCACCCCGATGTGAACACAATCTTGTAGGATAAACACGCACTAAATATACTAAATAATTTGAATTATCGTTAATTAGTACACATCAGGGGCGTAGCTATCATAAAGCAAGCATACGCAATGTGTAGGGGCCATTAAGTCTTAGCTACGCCTCGATTGTCGAATTTTAAATAAAAGAATGGTTATAATATTTTGAATATATTGTAATATAATTTAATTTAGTTTCTGCATAAACTATTAATTAAAACAACCAATGTATCAAAAAGTTATAAAAAAATATATATCTGGATGGAGCCCCACAATCTTTAAATAGCGCTTGGACGACTAGCAAGCTATCAAGAAATAATTTTGAAAATATTTTAATGGAATCGAAAAGATTTTTGTGTTAATGGGAAATCGCCCCAGAATTTCAAAGTAAAAGATAATGTAAAGTAAAATGTCCTTTCAACAAATTTTCTAAAGATTTAAATACTGTAATAGTATATTGTACAACTAGTGCTGAAAGTTGAATATTTCACACGAGTATGACAGTTGAGCCACGAGCCGTCAGGCGAGTGGCTCAGTCATGCGAGTGTGAAATATTCTTTCAGCACGTGTTGTACACTATGCTTTTCCGACGACCAGTTAGACAAATAATCATTAATTCTGCAAAAAAGTTGTGAAAATAACATTTTTTTGACGTTGGTGACACTTGACACTTGTGAGGTTAGATTTGCTTGACAGCGCGTTTAGCGTGTGTAAAGTAGCGGAAATTGTGTGCAAAGTGCAGGAAATTGTGTGCAAAGTGCATTTTGCACACAATTTCCAGTGTCATGCGCAATTTGTCATTTTCAGTTGTAGTAAGTCGTGCGAAATTACTCGCTTTACATAGTGGTCGTCGGAAAAGATTATTTAAAACAAAAAATAAAACTATTTTTTTGCGTCTGAGACAACAAATAAATGATTGATTTATTGGTATGAAAAATATTAGGAATCGTTTTATTTTTTTGAAACCTCGTTATATAATTTATTTTCAAGAATCGAAAATAATTTAAAAGTGTAACAATCTCGTAAATAATAATACAGAAATACTATCCCCACATTCCACATTTGGTACATCACAATTTATTGCTTTGCAATTATGTAAAGACGATCTAAATCAGCGTTTCTCAAACTTTTTAACACGCGACCCAAATCATTTTTTAGAAATGAGAGTACGACCCATAGGGGAGGGGGGTCTCTATACCCGCAAGAAAATTTTTGAAAAAATACCTACACAAATGTCACTTAAAAGCATTTTATAACAGAAATTGAAATTTTTATGTTTTGTTTTTATTTGTCTTTATCTATTTTTATCAAAACAGTTCCGTTTCGTGACCCAATAAAAATTTAACGCGACCCAATTTTGGGTCGCGACCCATAGTTTGAGAAACGCTGATCTAAATGAAAACGTGGCTATTCAACATTTTGGAAATCTATTGTGATTTTTCTGAAATTTAAACAGCTTTTTTAACTTTTTCACGATACCTCTTACTGTGACAATTGAAGGAAGGTCTTTTTCTAAACTAAAAATAATTAAAGATACAAACGAAACAGAACTGGACAGACCCGATCAAATTATCTGTCACTTCTTGCCATCAAACATGGAGTGGCAAGCAAAGTGGATATGAAAAATGTGATTGAAACTTTTGCCATGGCAAAGGCAAGGATACTAAACTAAATAGGATCAAGGGATACTAAACTAATAGGATGGCGCATTTCCACAAGACTAATGTATTACTGAGCTATCCGGAAGTGACGTCATTAATAACACCAAAATGTTTAATCCAAAGTCTTAGACGTTATATTGCATGACAAGTTCCAAAGTATAGATGACATTAATTGAATAGCTCACCAAAAATAACTTTTTTTGTTAAATATGTTCTTGTTAATTTAATTGCCAAATAAGATAAGGTTGGTTATAAATAGGGATCGCAATCACGGGATTCGGGATCCCGGTCGCTTTTTGGTCTCGAAAATCCCGGGATTTTAAATGTAGAATCCCGGGATTTTCGGGATTTAAAAAATTTAACTATAAGTACATTATTTTGTAAAAAAAATTGCTCATAGTTGGTATCTACTCAACGTGAATAAGTTGAACGATGCAATTTTGCAAGTTTAAGCTTGTTTACGTCGCCGCTCGCCGTCTTATGTATAACAAAATTGAAAAAAATTCTTGTACTAAGATAATAATCATCCTAATTTCTTTTATTTTTGTTACTTATAAAACAGTCTATTTTTTTAATTTTTAGTGAATTAAAGTTGTGCTTTGTTTGAGTTTGAGTTTTTAACAGTTTCAGCAAATTTATGTTTATGTAATTAAGTATTCTAATGTATAATAAGTTTAATTTCATTTATTTAAATGTTATATCTAATAATTCAATTATTTCTATAATAATAAAACATAATAGGTACGGTAGGTATATATATATTTTTCAATTATTATTAACATCTTTGCACCTATGATATAATTAAAACAAATTAACAGAAATTATAGAGAAAACAAATTAAATAAAAAGTTAATAAAAATAATTGGTAATTACTAAATTATTCAATAATTATGTAAATCATTTGTAATCAAAAAATATATATACACAGCATTAGCTTCTGTTTTTAAGCAAATACTTCACATTATATATAATCCCGGGATCCCGGGATCCCGGGATTAAAACATCTTCAATCCCGAAATCCCGGGATCGTAAAATTTGATCGGGATTGCAATCCCTAGTTATAAACCAAATGGGTCGATTTACATTAACCTGAACGTTTTATACTTGTGTGACATTATGACACATCTGTCACTTTATAACATTTGTAGGACGTCAGAGCTGACGTCATTAATATCACTCTTTCGTCATGGATATGTTTACGAATCACATCGGATGGGCCATCCTATTACTTTAGTATCCTTGTAAAATTGATTTCAATTAATAAACAAAATCTATTTAGCATGATGATTGTTTTTGTTATTGTAATTTTATACAGGGTGTGTATAAATTGGCGGAAGCGCTACACGTGACGATGTTCTTTGTAAAATTCCAAGTCGAAAATCTTGATACAAAAATGTTGTACTATGGCCTCAGGAACCATTTAAAGAAAAAAAAATTGGCAACATTGCATACATTGATTTGCGTTTGGACATTTTTTTATCAGCAATTTTTACTTAGGTATTTACAATTTTTGTTCGAACTGAAAGCCTTCAGTTCGTAAACATAGCTGCAAACTTTTGGGTATCGTAAAACAAACTAGAAATAATTACGAGAAAAACAGAGATGAGAGCTAATGACAATGTTGCCATATGTATTATTTTCATTCAAATCAGTGATTTACATATTTTCAACGCCAATTTTGGAAAGCAAAAACACAATATCTAGGAAAAAATACTATTCGAAATTTATTTTTATTCCAAATTGCAGCTTTTTCATTTGCAAGTATTAAATAATAACGCTTATTAAAGGACTAAATGTTAAAACTTTGAGGACCTCTTGCAGACACAATAAGCATGGTACATTTTCGTATTAAGATTTTCGACTTGAAATTTTACGAAGAACATCACCAGGTGTAGCGCTTCCGCCAATTTTTATACACCCTCTATAAACCAAAAAAAAATGTGTAGGTGATTTTGCGTTAAAAATCTGACAAATTTGTCTTTTGTGTTAAATAATCTAAATGCAAAATTTTAAATATGATGAAACGTAAAATTGTGACTCCTAGAGTTAAAATTTAGAATTCTGCATTCTGATGTAATAAACACAAGTAATAAAGTTAATGTTTCAGATTTTTAATGTAGACCACTTTTATAATCACAGACAAAATCCCGGAACGGTTGATTACCTTAGTTATTTTCCAAACTTTTGTTTTGAAATTTGGCTTGAATACATGGTCAAAAATAAAGAATCTATTGATGATATTTTTAACTTTTTTGCATTTCCGGTTTAGCAGGAAATGACACCAACTTCATTTTTTTTATATAAAACATCCTGTATATTTTCACATTTTCGGATGCAGAATAGAAAAAACTACATTCCAAAACATCACCGTCAAGGGTTTTATTTTCAAATGAAATGAATAAAACAACCGAATCACGTTTAGCAAAAAATATGTGTTCTCCACCCTCAAAACCATTTCCAGTGTTTACAACTATCGTAAATACCTATTAACGTCAAAGATATGTGTATAATATTGCCGACGAAACTAAAGATAACGTAACGTGCTTGCTAATGAACATCAATGATGACCTATTTGTACAAATTACGAAGGAAATACTAACTAAACGGCGCCACATGCAAATGGAAAACGAAACATGCATTATTACGATATTACGGTATGTGCAATTTATTTTATGATACATTTTGGTAATGTTTATTTCGGAACATTTTTAGAACAACTTGCAAGTCTCTACCTTTCGAATAATCGTAATTATCGAAAGTACCTGTACCTGTGATGACGTCACATAACATGCAACTTACTCTAAATTTAAGTAACATCGCCTTAAAAGGCGCGTCTTTGCGTATACAGATGCAAATGCACAGTGCCCGAGGTGGTCCAGGTTAGAGGTCAGACCCACGCTATAAATAGTTGGTACGTGCAGCTCCTGCTCAAATCACAGATCACTTAGATCAATTTAGGAAGTACGTGTTCTGGCAATCGCGATTAAGCAGCCTAGGTTCGGATAATTCAATAAAGAAAATGATGTTACTGTCGTTTTGCGGACCACAATAAATAATGATCGTCCGTATAGGATTGGCGAGCCTGAAAACACATTTCCCGAAGAAAACTTTTTATACTCACTTAAAGATGGATGTACTTTGGTAAGTTTCTGGATTACTGAGTCACTTGAATTTGTTAACCGAGTTTTAGGTGAAATCATTAGACGGATAAAACGTTTTCAACGGAGTTTTATCACTAATCCAATTTTATATCGTGGAGTTGCTCAACAGTTTTAAGAGCTACTAATCGAATAGAATTAACTACAAATACGTTATTTACTCTTCTAACGCGTACTGAAACCAATTATTCATAATTAAAATCAATTATAAATCTGCAGTTAAAAACCTTTATAAAAGTTAAATCGAAAAAAAAATTAAAGAAAGTTTGAAATAATTTATTTCACATTTTTTAAGTAAAGTTGCTTAAGACATTTTCAAGAATAAATAAAAATATTAAAAAGTTATTTTATGACATCAATTTTTTTTATTATGGTAATAAGATTGATCGCCAGTTGCTGATAATTTTTCTAAATCAATTAGCAGAAGCGTTATAAATTCCTTTCGCTATTTTGTTTTGTTTAATGGATCGTTATTTACCTTTTTTAAGTGACCCTTCTCAAATTTTTCTCAGCAGATATTTATGTCACTTCGCCAAGTAAATTTTTACAACCATTATTGTCTTTACGTCAAGACCAAATCATTTATATTTTTCGCAATAAACTTTTGTTGTCTTAACACAGCTGAAATAAACGCCCCTAAACAAAACTTTTAGTAGATTGCGCTGTCTGAATCGAGTACAATAAAAATAATTGAAATCACCGTCGCGCAAACCTGATTTTACGGAAAGTTTAGTAGAAAATTTAGTCGGTTTACAATGTATATGTTGTAGAAGCTTTGTTTTTCTTAAGGTAAAATAGTCTTTTCATAAACAGATTTGCCTTATACAGTAAACGTCAATAACCAATTGTAATCATTTGCGAGGTTCATTTTTTAACTTAGTTGTCGTCTGTTACACAACATAATTTTGTTTTACATCCTAGAGAGTGTACTATCTGTTCTAAAAGAACAAAATGTAGCACTTTGTGACACTGAATTTGGTGACATAGATGAGACTGGCTCACTGGCCAGACACCTCAACCAAACTAGCACTTATTTTACTAGTGTTTTGACCACAACTTCAGGGTGTTAACAACATAATTACGCTTTATTTAAAAAAAATCATTTGGTAATTAATCAGAAGCTTCTCAAAATTATGTTGATCTTTAAATGTGTCTAATATTCGAGGTGATTGAAATTCGAGTTTAAGCATGGGGATCTCGCTTATTATAATAGCTAGAGTAGGGATGGCAAATAGGATTTGATCAGTGTGCTAAAATGAGATAAAATATAATACAAATTTTTCCCCGTGCCAGTACCTAACCTAACCTAACCTAACCTACCTACCAGAAACAAGAAACAACCGTCAGTTCACATGACATCGTCAGTTATTTCGTTCAGTATTGCCAACGTCATGATTTTGTGTCACTAAATACATATCCAATCAAAAGTTCCGTGTATCGCTACAGTTGGTATTTTATATGTATAGTAATGATCAAATTATTGTATCGACATAAGAAGAGTTGTTATTTTCTGGTATTTTGAATGTTTTGATATTTAAATAACATGTACCTAGTTGTAGATAATTAGCATACTAATTAAAAAGAAATAAAACATTTCGAAAAAGTTAAGAATTTTAAAAACAAATTTTTTCATAGAATTCTTGAGGGTGCCGTCGAAAATCTCTCGCGTGCCAAGTTTGGCACGCGTGCCACCTATTTGCCATCCCTGCTAGAGTATAGGTTTAAATTTGGCAACGTTGCTAAATTTTGTGCTTATTGATAAAGAAGTAAAATACCATGTGTGATACATCAATGAATTCAGAGAAATAAATGCTATTTGATTATGAAACTAGCAAAAATTGCGCCCATAAGAAAAACTACATTTTTATCATTAATGTTATTAGTTTTATCATTAAACAAATACGAATCGATCAGAAAAATGTTTGTGACCACCATCCGATTCTGCTTAAAAAGTTGCTTAGACAATGTTTTTACACATTTAAAATATTTTAAACTCCAAAGGAATTATAGACGATTTTCAAAAATCGTATTTTCCTGTTTTTCCTAATTTTCTTGGATACCGTTTGAGATATTTTTAATTTCTCTTTGGAATATTATTAAGCAACTTTGCCGAATTTAAACCTATACATACTCTAGCTATTAACTATAATAAGCTAGATCCCCATGCTTAAACTCGAATTTCAATCACCCTTTATTTATACAGGGTGTTTCAGACCACCCGTACCAGCACTCTTATTCGAAAATACGACGTCTGACAAAGATGGGAAAGAAATTTTTTTGTTTATAACACGTCAAATAAGTTTTGGACGAAAATATTTTTTTTAATTAGGTGCGAGTCATTTTTTTTTAAACGAGTATGTTGTTTATCTTATGTTTAAATATTTATAATGTTTATCACAACAACAAATTAAAAAACCTTGGTAACTTGTACCTTGTTTATTTTTTGTTTTTTCAGCCTGTTTTTTTTTTTAAAAAAAACTACAAAACCTTCGTAACTTGCGTATTACTGAAAATACTTTAACCCTTTTATATTTGGAATGGAAAAAACATAAGAAATTTAAATATGTCATAGCCAACTCTAGTTTCCATTTTTTTTTTAGATATTTACAACAATAACGGAGATATTAGACATTATAAATATGACAAAAAAACAGTTTCTTTCCAATGACTCAAAAACCGAAAGTTATAGAATATTTTTAAAAACTGTTTACGATCATAAAACCATTGATGATAATGTTTCTTAATGTAATTTTTTTATCCTGTACCTATCCGAAAATGTAAAAATGTGTAACTGGTTCCATTAAAAAAAATATATATAAGTTTGGGTCAATTTCTGCTAAACCGGAATTGCAATAAAATTTAAAATATCATCAATAAAGTATTTATTTTTGACTATGAACAGAAGTCAAATTTCATTAAAAAAAAAGCTTTGTAAATAACTCAGATAATAGATCGTTCCAAGACTTAACCTAACACTGTATATTGCCAAACGTTCTAAAATTGACTTAAAAAATCTTTAATCAGGAACGAGCTGAAAAGAAAAAACGACTCATTGGCTCAGGAACAGGGTTCACGTCGTTTCTAAATACGACAATTGTTGCCGACTAAAAAGAGTTAAGAATTCTCTTAAAAGATTCCTTCTTGACTAATTAGAAGAAGCACTTAAGAGTTAAAATGCTAAGAGAATGCGCCTCATTATATACTTAAAACAATACTGTATTTTTCTTATTAACTTCAATTTAGCAGAAAACGTAATGTTAACACGGAAAATTTTCTGACATTCTAAATTCAAATATCGATTATCTCTGACCTTTATAAGAAAAAGGTCAGAGATTTTTATTAATAACTTTGATTATCGAATCTACTTAATTATATTCAAATATCGTTATATGCATAAAGGGCACTGTAATGTACTTTATTATAAGACCTAGTAAATTTTTCGATCGATTTGTGGAGCTCAGTCGTCAATATCTGTACAAGTTTCTTATATCAAGACTTTTTAAAAGTTTGAAGTTCGCCTGAACATAAAAAGTACAACTTTTTGATATTTGCAATAAAGTCTGTAATCAATTGCTCTGCTTGAACGGAACACACGTTAAGAATAGGAAATCACCTACCACTTATTCTTTAATAATCCTCATCAATATGACTTCTTAAACTGCAACACTTCACTTAGCTTAAAATGAATTTATTATTATTCAATATTTTGATAAAGTACATTTCATGTTGATATTAATTAAGATGTATTCAAAACACTCCGTTACGAAGTTGGGTTTAGAAATTTTCATTTTAAAACACGTTTTCACAAAACTAAAGATTAATGTTTCGTCTGAAAAGCGGGCACACGAAGTTGAGTAAATTTTCAATAGCAGTGATGAATTTACTTCTATATTTACGTTTACTGGGATGAAAAGGTTGCACATACCAAGGCACAAGGTAACTTATGTATGTATAAAATATTTAAAACTTTGGTGGAAAATAAGTGAGAGGAAATATAAAATATTGAACTTCAACTGGCAATATACAGGGTGTTTCAGGAGAAATAGTAAATATTTTAGGAGCTGGTAGTATGAACCATTTTGAGTTAAAAAGTTCATGTGTCCAATCCTCAATGGTTAGGAAGATGTAGCTGTTTGAATGTTTACTTAATAAACCTCACAAAAGGTTAATTATTGCATGTATTGATTATTTAAATTATAAAACACACGAATACGTAGCAATAACTAACTGTCAAACGGAACTTTTATAATTTCCGACAAGTTCGCTAAAGTGAAGTTGTTTCATAGTTCAGAGTTAATGTTCAAAAATCTCACCACCAACTTCAATGCACTTTCGAACTTGCTTGACAATACTACGTGTAGCGGCACATCTAGCCATCAGGTGACACATCATCTAATTCTAACATTACTAGAAAGATGGATCGGTCGATTGGCCTCCAAATTCCCCAGACTTTACCCCATTAGATTTTTGTCTGTGAGGATGGATGAAAAGCGACGTATACTAAGAAACAGTAAACAAACAGCTGTATCTTCCTAATACAATCTTGGTTTCCGGGTTTGGAACCGCGTCTTCTATATTTAGAAGTAGTTGACGTTTCGACCATTGTGTCTTGGTCTTTTTCAAAACGACTAATTTGTGAGGGATGTTGCTGGGTTTATATATCCAGCTTGTGGATTTGTTCTGCCTCAGTGATTTTGTGATGACTGGTTTCCAGATGTTTGGGAGTTGTATGCCTGTGTCTCTGTTGTAGTTGTTTGGGTTCTTGATGATTTCCAATGATTCTCGATATAATCTTGGCCAGAAATGGTTTGCGCGGGCCAGTAGTTTTGTTTCTCTGAAGAGGATGTTGTGTCCTGTGCCCTGGGCGTGTTGTGCTACCGCTGATTTATCGACTTGTTTTCTTGTTGTTTGTCCTTCGTGTTCTTTGAGACGCGTTTGTATACTCCTGCCAGTCTGTCCTATGTATACTTTTCCACAGGAGCAAGGTATGCTATATATTCCCGCGTGGTGTAGTCCTGTGTCGTGTGTTCTTCTTAATTTATTCGAGAGCTTCAAAGGAGTGTTGAAAACGGTTTTGATTTTATGTTTTTGTAGAAGCTTTGATATTTTGTTAGTCACTCCGCTGATGTAGGGCAAATAAGTCGTAGCGATGTATTCTTTCTTTTCTTTTCCTTCTTTTGGCGTGGCATGTTTTTGTATGGTACGAAGTATTTGTTTACGCTGGTAACCGTTTTCTTGCAGGGCTCTCGTGACCATGTTCAGTTCTTCTTTGATGTTTTCTGGTGTGCATATCTCTTTGGCCCTATGTATTAATGTGTTGATCACCGATTGTTTTTGGGCCGGGTGGTGATGTGATGCAGCATTTAGATATCGGTTGGTATGGGTCGGTTTACGGTAAACGCTGTGGCTAAGTGTTCCGTTTGCTTCTCTTTTGACCAGTATGTCCAGAAAGGGTAACGCGCCATTCTTCTCTTCCTCCATCGTAAATTTTATGTTCTTGTGTAGGTTGTTCAGGTGTGTTAGAAAATCTTGAAGTGGTTCTTTTCCATGTTCCCAGATGACGAAGGTGTCGTCTACGTATCGGAACCAGTGTTTCGGTTTCAATTTGCTGGAGAGTAGGGCTTGTTCTTCGAAGGCTTCCATGTACAAGTTGGCGAGTGCCGGTGATAATGGTGAACCCATGGCTGCTCCCGTTGTTTGTTCATAGATGCCTCCATTGAAGGTGAAGTAGGTAGATTGTGCGCACAGCTTTATTAAGTCGGCTAGGTTACCATCGAGGTCGTTAGCAACCAGTCGTTCCCTTGCCAATTCCACTGCTTCCTCAACCGGTATATTGGTAAATAATGACGTCAACAAACCGCTACAGGACGACTGACGGTTTAAGATACTTTCTGTTTTTATTTAAGCACTTTTTATTTTTAGTCTTATTAGTTATGCTTCTGCTTCATTATGATAAAATCGTTTAAAGCTGTAACGGCTAAGTCAGGGATGGCAAATAGGTGGCACGCGTGCCAAACTTGGCACGCGAGAGATTTTCGACGGCACCCTAAAGAATTCTATGAATAATTTTTTTTTTTAAATTTTAATTTTTTTCGAAAAGTTTTATTAATTTTTAATTAGTATGCTAATTATCTACAAACTACAACTACATGTTATTTAAATATCAAAAAATTAAAAATACCAGAAAATAACAACTCTTCTTATATCGATACAATAATTTGTTCATTACTATATCTTCATATAAAATACCAACTGTAGCGATGCACGGAACTTTTGATTGCATATAGTAGCATAGCAAGGGGGGGGGGGAGGTCCACCCCGGGCGGCACTTTTTTTGGGGCAGCACTTTTAGTCTACCCAAATGGGGTAAATCAGTTCCTGCACTAGCGCTATTAGATTCATAAAAATTAATTTTAGAAAAAGGAATTCTTACCGATGTTAGAGGATAAAACGGGCTACTTGACCTTGCTTCACTGAAAACCCGCTCCCTTGTAACGACAGAAATTCCAAGTTTCTAATAAAATTTACGATACGGTACCAGCCATTCATTCAAACAATTCATTTATTTTAGGCATTAAATTCCATGCAGTTTTAAACTCTATTGTAACAGGGACTTTTCGCCCTTATTAAAAATAATTTCGTGGGAGTGGGGGCGATCTGATCTTTTAAAAAATCAGAAAAGGTTCTACTGTAAAACTGTAGTTTTGGAAGATGATAAAGTATTCTCCATTATCTAACTTGCTTTAAAACACGTTTGAACGTCTAAAATTTAAAAAAAAAAATCGCCTGCGGCGCAATTTCTTTTCCCCCCACTTTTTTGGCAAAAATCAAAAATTAACAACCCTTATTTATAGGGGCGGCAAATTTAGGGACCGCCCCGGGCGGCGCAACCCACTGATTGCATATGTATTTAGTGACACATAAAATCATGACGTTGGCAATACTGAACGAAATAACTGACAGTTGTTTCTGGTAGGTAGGTAGGGTAGGTTAGGTTAGGTACTGGCACGGGGAAAAATTTGTATTAAATTTTATGTTATTTTGGCACACTGATCAAATCCTATTTGCCATCCCTGGGCTAAGTCGTTGCTTGAATCGTAAATTTTTATACATGCAGTTTGATCTACACGTCGCTTGCATTAATTCGTAGAAAGAGTTCTATAATACTAACTTTATTTTGTTTTCAATAAAGTCTTTTCAATAAAAGACTCGAGCAGAAAATGCAGATGCATTCTGCATTACTACTGCACAAAATACTGAATTTTTATCATGATTTTCGGTTGAATGCCTTTTTATTACTTCACATCTACAACATTTTTATGAGTTTATATAATAGGTATATTAAATTCCATAGTAAATATCATTCAATGGTATTAGAAATACTTTTAGCCCTTAATGCTTCATTTTACTGAGTAAACTCTAATTGCGATACCGATTTACTAAAAACGCAGTGAACAGCAATTACGGTAACAATCAGAGTTGATTACAAGCAAAAAGTTTAAGGCGTTTTGTTATACAGGATGTTTCAGACCACCCGTACCAGCACTTCTATTCGCAAATCCACGTCTGACAATGATGGGGAAAAAAATTATCACAAAAAGACATTTTTGTGCGATCGTACTAGAAACAGCTGTTTGACGGACGCGTTAGCAACCATAAAGTACTGCATTACCGGCCCTATCCTTAGCAACGGCCGTAAAAGTTACTTTTCAGGCCGTTACCCTTAGCAACGGCCGAAAAAGTAACTTTTACGGCCGTTGCTAAGAAGAGGGCCGGTAATGCAGTACATACGCTGTCGTCTGTCAGTGACAGAGTGTCGCGTAGTTTCTAACCTATAATTTTGAAAATTACTAAAAATTTAAATTGTTTTTAATTCGATCGCACAGAAAATGTAATATGCACCTCGGCCAAAACGTACTTTTTGGCCTTGATACATAAATAACTATTATGTAGAATTGAGTGACGCTATTGCGGTTTTTGTGATTTAACCAGAAATGGCAAAATCTGGAAGTAACTTTAAAAATTATAATGGAACCATCCGGTTTTTATTGCATAATTAGAAAGATATGTAATAAAAAAACACTTTTTACTTGAAACATTTTTTGATTATCAGTATAGTTTGTGATCCATTGGACCTAAATCATAACAACATTTAAAACCCTACGTGTATTCGCATATAACTGAGTTCTGGACAGTGGACATCCCCTTTTTTTTATTTAGTTTTGTATTTAATTACATGAAATTTTATTACATATCTTTCTAATTATGCAATAAATACCGGATAATTCCATTTTCCATTTAAGTTTTTAAAGTTACTTCCGGATTTGGTTTAATCACGAAAACCGCTATAGCGTCAGTCAATTCTACATATGCACTTTTGTAATAAAAATTTTTCCCCATATTTGTCAGACGTCGCATTTTCGAATAAATGTTCTTGTACGGGCGGTCTGAATCCCTGTATTTAACGAAGAATTTTTGCAATTACTGTTTTTATGACTAATAATAAACCGATATCTGATGGTTTTATAGTAAAAATGAGCATATTTCATTTTGTTTGCCAAGATTTACAAAAACACCTTAACAGTGAAACCATGAAGTGAAAAATATATTGTGATTAGGGATTCTGTCGGGACTTACGTCTCGGGAAATTCCCGGGACTTTCTTAGTCTCGAGTCCCGGGACATTTAGTTCGAGACTCGAGACGAGATTAAATGTTCCAGAACACTGAAATTAATTTTGTATACTTCTTATTTTTAAACAAATTTTACTGCCACGAGTTTAGCAAAAATATGTTGTTTCATAATTTTTTATGTTTATAGTTTATACTAACAATGAGTATTTACTTTTTACTTTATTTAAATCTTTTGCTTGCCTTATTTAATTATTTATGTTTATTGTTTTTCTGCTTTAAAGCTAAAGAAGAATTGGTAAGTTTATTTAAAATAGGTATTTACTTGGAAATATATATTTTATTTACTGTAGAACAAAGACTAAATTAAAAATAATAATAGATACTTCTACTACTACTATACTTTATTCATAAAATAAATGCTTCAAAAACAAAATCCGTGAATTTGGTTTATTTAAAAAAAAGATTCTGTTAACTGTCACGACCGATTCACGATCACGATACGTGCAAAGAAGCAATTTTAAATATGTAGCGGGTGCTTTCAGAAACAATGTCACTCAAGAAAACTTATTTTTTACAGTGAAAATAGCCGATGAATTTTGAGTACATGAATATATCATCATTTTTCTTGCACCTTATAAAATCTTCCGTCATTTTTGACGTAGTAAACCAAAACGAAACAAATCAACACCAAAATGTAAAATTATCAACAGCATCCCAACAAAAAGGCTCTTCAACGCTGTACAACAACGATACTCAAGGATTTTTCCTCCCAAAAGAAGAATCGGCAAAAATAAAAACCCTAGAATCCCAGCTCAATGCAGCCAACAAAGAGATACAAGAATTAAGAGAGATGATCGCTTCTTTACAATCTAATAAAAATTATAGCCCAATCAACTCGGATGAAGAAGAGGAACTAGTAGCTAAAGAAACAGCTTGGCTATTACCAAAATATAAAAAGAGAAAAATGGCATTATCACCAGAACAAAAGGTAATTAGTTCTAAACCTACACCAAATTCAGACGTTGCAAAAAAACATAAACCACCACCAGTGGTTCTGAGCAATATAGAAGATTATACCGAAATAAATCAGGCCCTAAAGACCAGAAACTTGAACTTTAAAGCCAACTTAATGAATAATAACCAATTAAAAATTAACGTTGATACCGAACTGGAATACAGAGAAGTAACAAACCTCATGAACGATGCCAAAATAGAATGGCACACGTATGAGAACAAACAAACAAGACCCATTAGAGTCATGGCTAGGAATTTGCACCCAACTTGCAAACCGGAAGACATCAAAGACGAACTAACAAGTAGAGGTTTCAAAATACTTGATGTAGTAAATAAAATCAGAAAAACTAAAGAACATGGCAGAGTGGTGACTACCCCACTTCCTTTGTTCATGCTGACCTTCGAAAATTCGGAAGAGATTAAAAAGATCTATGAAATACAATACCTATGCCATATGAGGATCAAAATCGAAGCACTCAAAAATAACAAATTAATCCCGCAGTGTAAGAGGTGTCAACGATATGGTCATACCCAGAGATTCTGCCAACGCGAAGCTAATTGCGTTAAATGTGCCGGCAAACACTTAACCACCGAATGCAGCAAACCAAAAAATGATCCACCAAAGTGCTCCAACTGCGCAGAGGCCCACCCTGCAAATTATCGTGCCTGTTTAGTTGCAAAAGAACTTCAAAAGAGAAGAGATAACCTAATCAACTCTAAGAAACCACAATATACCCAACAGAAAATATTTTCAAGCAAAAAAATTACCAATGAGGTATCATTTGCGCAAGCAGTCCAAGCTAGCAAAACCCAACCTGGTCCAAAGCTAAATGAACAACAAACAATAATGCAGATGATGCAGAATTTGACAAATTTGATGAACAAATTCTCAGAAAGGCTGGACAGATTGGAAGCCAAGCACACTGGAACAGCAGCTCGAGGAACAAATTAATGGACCAGCGTGAATTAAAAATAGCTACATGGAACGCAAATGGCATTCAGAATAGAAAAGAAGAAATAGAACTATTTTTAAACACACAAAATATCGATGTATGCCTCGTCTCGGAAACGCACTCAACAAATCAGTCCTACATAAAACTAACAGGCTACAAAATTTACCAAACCACTCACCCCGATAACAAAGCGAAAGGAGGAAGTGCTATCATTATAAAAGATAATATCAATCATTATGAAGAGTGCCATATTCAAAGCGCAGAAATCCAGCTTACAGTGGTTGGAATTAAGTCCATCAAGCAAAAACTGACTATAGGTGCCTTATATTGCCCACCAAGATATAACCTTAAGAAATTAGATTATAAAAACTTCCTGCGGCATATGGGCGACAGATTCATTTTGGGAGGCGACCTCAATGCGAAACACGTTGATTGGGGATCCAGGCTTACAACAACGAAGGGAAAAGAATTGAGAGAAGCCATTAGGGAAATGGGCTGTACCTATCACTCCACAGGTAAGCCAACCTACTGGCCCACAGATCTAAACAAAATTCCAGATCTTCTCGACTTCTTTATATCAAAAAGAGTTTCCCCAAACTTTATTGATATTGCAGAAAACTTTGACTTAGACTCTGATCACTCCGCAATAATTTTAACTCTGAGTGAAAAAATCATAAAAAAGGAGAACAGACCAACATTGGCAAACAAAACTACAGACTGGATGAACTTCAAAACAGAACTAGCAAATAAGATCAATTTAAATATACAACTGCAAACTTTGGAGCAACTAGAAACAGAAGTGGAAAAGTTCAACAGTGTTATACAACAAGCGGCATGGAACAGCACCAAAGAGTACACTCACAGATCAATAGCGAACAATTACCCCAAGGAGATCAAAGAACTGGTTAAGGAAAAAAGACGAGCAAGACGAAGATATCAACAAACAAGAGATCCCGCCGACAAAAATATACTTAATAACAAAACCCAACAACTCAAAAGGAAAATCCAAAAATTGAAAGAAGAGTCAATTAATAAGTTCTTGGAAAATCTAACAGCCGATAAAAAAACGGAATACTCATTATGGAAAGCAACGAGAAAACTTAAAAGGCCGATTACTCTATCTCCACCAATAAGAAAGCCAGATGGCACCTGGGCAAGAGAGAATAAGCAGAAAGCCGAAACTTTTGCCGATCACCTTGCCGAAATATTCAAATGTAACGACATCCACCCTGATGCCTATATATACGAAACTGAAAACGTTGAAGACACAGAAATTGAACTAGTAACTCCCAAAGAAGTGGCCAAAGAAATTAAGACCAACATAAATCCCAACAAAGCTCCAGGGTTTGATCTTATCACCGGTGAAATTTTGAAACAACTCCCAAAGAAAGGCATAGTCATGCTGACGTATTTAATAAATGCAGCGTTTAGACTTCGACACGTTCCTAGTTCCTGGAAAGTAGCAGAAGTTATCATGATACAAAAGCCAGGCAAACCACCAAATGAAGCCAAATCGTACCGGCCTATATCACTCTTACCGATCATCTCCAAGTTATTCGAGAAACTGTTTCTAAAGAGACTACAACCCGTAATAGAAAGGAAAAAGCTAATACCAAACCATCAATTCGGCTTTAGACACAGACACTCTACGATAGACCAAGTGCACAGGATAACGGACGTAATAGAAAAGGCACTAGAAGAAAAATTAATCTGCTCTACCATCTTTCTTGATGTGGCTCAAGCCTTCGATAGGGTTTCTCATGAAGGACTGATACTGAAACTTAACAGAATACTACCAAAACATCATGTAGAACTGTTAATGTCGTACATATCAGGTAGATTGTTTAGAATAAAACAAGAAAATGAATATTCTGCACTGAAAGAAGTGAAAGCAGGAGTCCCTCAAGGCAGCGTCCTGGGCCCAGTCCTCTACTTACTGTACACACATGATTTGCCGCAACTGCAAAACATTACAACAGCCACATTTGCAGATGATACTGCAATCATGGCAGTAGGTAAAGATACAGAAGAGGCAGCGATAAAACTGCAGAATGCATGTAATAGAATCAGCAATTGGATGAGCGAGTGGAGTATAAAACTGAATGATCAAAAATCTTCTCACATATATTTTACGAATAAAAAAATTACACAAATTCCAATAACGATTAATGGGAACGTCGTCCCGAATAAAACGACAGCCAAGTATTTAGGCATGACTCTCGACACGCGACTGAGGTGGAAGCCACATATAAAAATAAAAAAAGAAGAGCTAAGTATAAAATACAGAAAACTGTATTGGCTTCTAGGACGAAGATCCCAATTATCGATGTATAATAAAATTATTATCTATAACCAGATACTAAAACCTGTCTGGGTTTATGGCATACAGTTGTGGGGATGTGCCAAACAGTGCAACATCAAGAAAGTACAGGTATTCCAAAATAAAGTTCTTCGTAACGCAGTTGACGCGCCATGGTACGTAAGAAACAAGGACATTCATCGTGATCTCTGTATCCCAGAGGTATCTAGTGAAATCAAACGATTTGCAAAAAAACACGCAACCCGACTGCAAAACCATATAAACCCAGAGGCACTACAACTGCTAGACAACCATGGGTTGGTCAGAAGATTAAAAAGACAAAAGCCATTTGAACTTGTATAGTGTAGGATAGTTTATTAGTGAAACAGAGTGCCATCTTCAGGACACCGATGGGTGAACTCTAGTATTAAGTAATCATTTCATCCTCATCAATTTCATTTTATTACATTTCCATTTTATTATATAGAAAAATTAATGGTTGGCCCAGCCGGACCAGTATTAATCACTTACATCATAAAAAAAAAAAAAAATAAAAATTTTTGACGGGTTATACCACCATTTTCTAGTATGTAAATAAAATTCGCAAAAGTCTCGAAGTCCCGGGACTTTGATAAAAAAAAAAGTCTCGAGTCCCGGAACTTTAAAAATTGTCGAGACTCAGAATCCCTAATTGTGATTAGAGTTTGAAAAATACAAGCACTTCTCTACTTACGAACTACCGACTTGCGAACTTTTGGATATGCAAATAACATATTATACAACTTACGCAGTACAGCTTTTAAAAATAAGTCATCTGAAGTAAGCTGAAAATGAGATTACCGTTTTTTGTCTTCTTCTTAACTTTTAATAATTTAAGCAGGCGTGAAGGAACCAACCCACTCGCAGTAGCGCTTATATTTAGCAAAATGTGATACTTTAGTCACACTTATGGGTTGTGCTATAGCTTTCTTAAGAAGTAAATTTCGATATGTTTGTACAATAAAGTTCTGAAAATTTCGTTCAGCTTTTAGTTTAAGGGACTCGTTTTAGATATAATATCCAAAAGTTTAATACCTTTTAGGAGTCAACGAAGAACTTTTGAAGTTATGCCGTACCAAGTTAAATACATTTTTTATATTGCAACTCTCTTCAACAGAGGAAGCATCTGAAAAATATATCGACAACGCTCAGCCTTATAGGACAAGACAGAACACGCACACGCAACGATATGACAAAATATATTTAGTGGAAATTTCGTGTAAAAATTGCCGTTACTTTTCAGATTTCACGAACAGAAATTTTCCAACACGCATATTCAATCTGTCGCATCACTGTCGAGTAAATCGTGAAACACCGTAAAGCACGCCTTAATGACGTCTAAATTAAATTTGTTTTTCTCTTTTGATGGAATTCGTCGTTTGAGATTGTGTAGAAAATAAAGTGAATGTTTTTGTATATTTATCATGCTGTAATTTGTTTTTTGAGAGGAAAGCAGTGCGCGCTTCCGTTCACGGATTAAAAATGGCAAGGCATTTATTACACTACAAAAGTTCGATTTTGTAGCAAAGATAAACATTCAATTACATAAAGCGAGCAGTATTATTCTCTTCTCAGCCTGCTTTAACGAATAAATAAAACAGGAAGCAAAGAGAAAAAAATTTGGCGAGAAAATATCTAGGTACAGAGGCTTACCAAACCTATAAAATACAAAGGGACAAGGTTAAGAGAATCATAAAAGAAGCTAAAACTAAAGTATGGGAAGTGTTCTTATAAAAATACTTAAATTAATCTTACAGTTCCTATTTGTGTGTGAGGTTGAACAACTGAACAAGTAAAAATCAATTTGAAAGGCTGTTACCTTTAATAGACCCCCCCCCTCCAGGAAAACATCTTGCCCACTCTTCTGTATGGCGACAATATCAAATAATATTGTGTAACTGTGTTACGCACACATTTCTGTTCTTCTTGCGTTGGCTACCTATACGAGTTGTGTCAATAAAGTTTCAAACTGAAACGATAAAAAAAAACAAAGTAAGCTGTAAATGTTTAAGTTTTAATCGATATAATTTCCCTCATTTTCAACATACTTTTGCATTTTTCCAAGAGCTTTTAAAACTGACACCAAAGTCCTGTAAAAAAAAATCTGTTAAATTCAGCAATCAATTTAGACTGTTTATAGAAGCTAAGTGGTACACTGCCCTCTGTTAGGTAATATTTGAACTGTAAGATGTGCAAATAGTTCATTTTTACACCGTTGAAGCGCTAGTGTGGAAACTTAATTGTCACACCTCGTACAGTAGAACTTCTTCTACAGCGTCATTCAAAAGTCTGCAACAAATGGAAGTTTTTTATTATCGATTTCTCAGAAAATTTTATTCTTGATAAAAGTTGGTGCATGGTCTAAAACTAATTTTGAGATTTAAAAAAGGTTAATAAAAAATCATAGGACACTAGATGTTAGCGATTTTTGAAATATTCGCAAGAGTAAAGTGCCCCTATTTTAAGAGTTACAACAAAATTTTACGGGAAAAGTTATTTAGAATCTAAAACTAGGCCTATTTTTACTGTCAAATTCCAATTTTTATTTTTTAATAAATTTTAACATTCAAAAAGTGCAACAAATGAAAAAAACAATTATTATTGATTTCTTGGAAAAAAAATTTCTTGATAAAAGTCGGTGCATGATCTAATTTTAAGATGAACAAAAGTTCAATAAAAAGTCATATGACACTAGATTTAAGTGGCTTTTTGATTTTTAAAATTTTAAAAAATTTCAAAAAAATAAAAATTACAATTTGACTGTCAAAAATTTAAATCCAGCCTTATCTATTTGAATTCTAAACAAATTTTTCCTATACAACTTTTTTGTATCCCTTAAAATAAGGGCACTTTATTTTTGCGAATATTTGAAGAATCGCTAAAATCTAGTGTCCTGTGACATTTTATTACACTCTTTTTCATCTTAAAATTAGTTTTATACAATGCACCAGTTTTTATCAAGAATAAATTTTTTTGGGAAACCAATAATAATTTTTTTCTCCATTTGTTGCAGACTTTTTGAATGACTCTGAATATGTACGTGATTTCATGATTATAATAATCGATCAGTTACATATTATGTAATAAAAATGTAATAAAATCTTAGCACTATTTCAATGACCTAAAAATTAAAAAACAAACAACGTAGTACATTACAATTATTACATTCTACTTGACTACTGTAAAAAAAAAATAATAAAAAAATCATATTTCTCTTTACTTAGTGCATTACATAACCACAAGGAAAAGGATTGGTGGCGTCTTAATATACAAATTTTTATCACAGCTAGCAGATCTTAAGCTTTTAAAGCCCATTACCAATTTAATCAAAAATAATTTGATTGCAAGCGTTAGTCTTTTACATTTAAATTATTTATTTCGTATTATTTTATTAACTTGCTGAATTTCTAAAATTATTTATCACTATTGCTTAAAATTGCTTTTTTTTATCGGTTTTAAATTGTTGATAAATAACTATTCGCCATATTACAGCATTTGACATTGTAAGTAAAACAAAACCACTAAATTAAAATAAAAACAATTTACTTAGGACTTGATCCCAAACCTAAATCCTCGCAAACTACTCGACGGATCCCGAAACACATTCTATTACTTCCAGTTACGACGGATATTACTCTGCAGCGTTTACTACAACTTTAAATTCTTCAAAAGTGCTACTTCACGCGCATTTAGCTGACATCGGCTTCCATCATTTGTAACCAGAAGCACAACAGCACAAAACAGCGCATGTTTGTATTGGAGTACCATTAAAACTTCGGTCATTATGAACATTTCGTGGCGTCGCGAAAACTTTCTTTCTAGTTAACAATTTTTAAGCACTAACGCCACCGATAAATTCTGTGAATCTGCTGGTTTAAAGTTTTGAACGGGCGAGTTCGTGTAACTTTTAAGCAGCTACGTGCAACATGTTTATCCGACGAATTCAACGAGAGGCCATCAGTCAAATTGTTAGTGTAAGTTTGAATAGAACATGGTGTATTACAGCATTGGTGTGTGTGCTATTAGGTAACAGTCAATCTGCAAATTGCCAATCGTGTTAAAGCAACTGCATGATGATCGTACACCGCTTATTAAATGATAACAATTTCAAACAACTAATTCATTCGGATTTTATTCGTGCTTAATTAAGCTCCATTTATTTGTAACATTTAAAAGTTATTTAGTTGGCCACTTTAAAAGCGCAAATGATTTTAACCCTTTAATTTATTAGGGTTTCACTGCAAATAATTGCGAATCAAGTGCTTTTATCAAGAACCATTAATTAAAGAGTTGTTAAGGAAAAAAACAGCTCACTTCACGCTTAGCTGGCCACACTAGCAGCAGAAATTATTTAACTTTTCCGTTTGTAATGGTTTTGTTTGTAAATAATTTTGCTTTAAAAGCTTTTGTTTCTACTAATAGATTTAACAGAACAATTAAGTCTTTAAAATTACTAACCAGGCGAATATTTTTCGCATTTTATGACATATGTAATTTAAAGTAATAAGGTAAGTGAAAATATTGCTATAAATGCATATCAACTAAATATACAACATTATTCAAAAAGTCTGCAAAAGTTTTTATTATTGATTTCCCAGAAACTTTTATTCTTCACAAAATTTCGTGCATATTTTAAGATGAAAAAAGGTTCAATATTTTTTTTTAGACACTAGATGTTAACAATTATAGAAATATTCGTTAAACTATCCCTATTCAAAGAGTTAAAAATAAGGGTTGTTTTTACATCAAAGTTCCCGTAGTCATTCTCAATAACCGAGTACCCGGGTAACCACCTATAGAAAAATAAGATTGATGAACAATTATCGATTAAACACACTAATATACAGGGTGCACCACGACCCTGAGATTCTTCGATAGCTCCTTTATTAATGAAAATATCAAAAAATGTTTAATACAAATATTGTGCGAACCTATTTTCTACATAAACTAAAATTATTTTCAAATATACAGGGTGTTTCGTTTGACCGGCACATATAAAAATTTAATTTTTTTAAATAGAACACCCTGTATATTTTTACATTTTTGGATTCCTCTTAAAATTTACTTTAAAAAATGTTTACATTTTTAGCCTAAAATCAAAGTTGCAGCTCTTTTTATTCTTTTGTTTAAAAACTCTTTGAAAAATTACGACTTACGTCCATGGCCCCCTTTAAAATATTTTAATTGCCTTAGTAATACTAATAAAAATCGAGATAGCTCGAAAAATATTAACTTTAGGTATAGGACATGCTTAATAATTTCGAAAGACAATTAAATTCTCTACAAGAAAATGTAAAAATATACAGGGTGTTGCATTTAAGAAAAATGACTTATCGATGTTTAAAGTTTCACAAGTTTGACCAAGCGTAAAAAACACCCTGTATAATATTTTTAAAATGTAGCTAGCGCAAAGTGTTAATTAATCTATTGTCAATCTCAATTTAAAACGAAATTTTGCCGCTTTTTTAAATAACTTTAATGTAAAAAAAAATTGAAAGTGCTCTATCGCTCAAAATTTTCACAAAAATATAAATTTTACGAAAACGGTTGACTTAAGACCCATATAACCTTCAACATTTTTTAAAGTAAATTTTAAGAGGAATCCAAAAATGTAAAAATATACAGGGTGTTCTATTTAAAAAAATTAAATTTTTATATGTGCCGGTCAAACGAAACACCCTGTATATTTGAAAATAATTCTAGTTTATGTAGAAAATAGGTTCGCACAATATTTGTATTAAACATTTTTTGATATTTTCATTAATAAAGGAGCTATCGAAGAATCTCAGGGTCGTGGTGCACCCTGTATAATTACAGGAATTATTAAGTAAATGAATAAAAACTAATGTCTATCTGGAAAAAAAAACAGGGGTTTGGAGCGGAGCGCGGAGCTGGAGCGCGGAGCAGTGGAGCAATGGGTTTTTGCCCGGAGCGGGAGCGGAGCCCGGAGCAAAGAATTTTGATTGCTCCACTGCTCCACTTTACTATTATAAACTAAATTTCTTTTTTTAATAAATTATTCTCATGGGTATAGTATTTAATAAAATTATAAATAAACTAAATTTGATTTATTTGAAGTAAAATTATTATAATGTAACTTTTCTGAATATTAATTTTCATTATTTTGTATTTGACGCTGGGTGACGCTACGGTCTGTTTGTGTTCGCTATTCGTGTAACAGATGTAGCAGCGATCGTTGGAAGTAATTGACAACTTAATACGTTTATGAGGTTAGGTTGATGATTGATCGTGTACAATTATATAAAATAAAGTTTATTTTGAAACTTCTTTTTCTTTTTTTAACTTTTGAAGATCAATAATTTGTTCATTTATTTAACGTCACTTGTTTCTTAGGGTCAAATATTGTAATTTTTGGTCTATTTCCACATATCTCATAAAATTTTAGCTTTGTTTTTAAAAACAAATTTTTAAATAAAAAACCTATTTTATTAATATTTGGAGCGCGGAGCGGAGCGGGAGCGGAGCGGGAGCGGAGCTGGAGCAGGCATCTTGATGCCGAAGCGGAGCTGGAGCGGAGCAACTAAAAAATTGGACTGCTCCAAACCCCTGAAAAAAAAAGTAACATTTATTTTATTTAGGCACATTTACATTTCGTAATGGGGATGACATGTTCGTCGCAGACAAGTTTTTCGCATGCTATGCAAGATTTTTTAGTTTTTATGTGCTTTTTTATTGCTGCTTAATAGCTCAAATGACATGAACCAATAAGAATTATAACTGTATAAGTCTGAAAGCAATTTTATAAATTGCTGATTTGGAGGTCCTGTTACAACTGTGGAACTGTGTAAAAATCTTCTACAACTAATTTTACAGTAAATTTTAGAATTTGAAATTAAAACTGAATGATTTGACCAATATGTCATTCTATTTACAAAAATATACAAAACTTGTAGCATAAGTTTATTATAAAAATTCTGTAGTTGGGTACCCTGTCATTAACCCTTTCGCTGCGGCACTCGTTTCTACAAGTCGTGTCCGCTGTGCGGCGTTCAACAGGTAGTGCGGATTATTACGGTTCCCGCAGTCAGATCCCTGCACCTTGCGTATTAATACGGTTCCCGCAGTCAGAGTATAGGTTCGACGTAAAAAAAAATAGATAACAGTTTTTTAAATTTATTTTTAAATTATTGTTTGCACACAAAGAATTACATAAATAAACTATACAAATGATGTTAGGGCAAACCAAAAAAATACGCAGGAAGTGATCTGTCGCTTCAAAAAGTGCTTAAAACACGCCCGCGTAATATTTCGGTTCCCGCACATGAGCCACTAAAATTAAATGCGGAATAAATACGGTGAAAGGGTTAAACAACGTTGTGTCTTTTGGTTATTCACATAAAGTTTAACTGTATAATCTGTATTACTTCAACCAATTATGTTTATGTGTTGATTGACTCCGGGCCCTTTGTTAAATTTAGCTTAAATTTTAAAAATTTAGTTTACAAGTCTTTAAAAAAAAATTGCTGTGTTAGGTATTAAACAAATGCCGAGATTGCTGTATGTGGTTATATCACATCACCAGAATCTTTTAAAAGGTATTGTGTTTAACAACCGATTTCTAAACTATCCGTCAAGTTTAGATTATGATTGATCCAGCTCGTTTTGATGTTCTTATTTAAAATTTGGCGAAAAATATTTAAAATTGGATTAATAAAAAAGGAACAAAAATTTGAGTTGCTAAGAAGAACCCATCTTTAAAAACCTAATTGAACCAATATTTGTCCAGTTTAAAATCAGCATGGGATTTTATGTTCGTAAATCATCCGATGCAGGCTGGATTTACGTATCACAAGCGTTTGTTTACAAATGTTTTCTTAATTTTTATTTTTTTATTCTAAACTGTTTTCCGTTAGCGATTAAGGTGCTAAATATTACTTTTATATGCCAAAAGTATGCCCACAGTCCTGCCAAAACATGCAAAATTTGATGAAATTGGTGAAAAACGTTTTACTGGATTATTTTCAGTGTACTTCAATAAAATGTTATATTATAAAGTTAAATCCAGCACGGGTATTTCATATATCTGTATAGAGAATTAGTTTAATCGCCGACATATTTGTCGCGTTACCAGATTTAATATCTATCAAATATGTTTTAGCGTAACTGATCTACGGTAAATACATTTGCGTTAAAGATAAACATCAAAAGACCCTAAATATGTTATTTTAGTATATAGATATAAAGGGAGCATTAAATTTTGCTGTATTTATTAGCAGGATTATCATTATTAATTAAATTTCCGCTAGAACCTCGCTTTTTAGTTGATATTCAACATACTTTAGTTTCAGCTTTGAAGTTAAAGTACATTTATTAATTTTATATTATAAGTTTCTTCCTGTAGCGTAGAACAGGATTAAGGGGGAATCGAAACTTCGTTTTAGTAACATATTCTTTCAATTTCACCGTATTAGTTTCAATAAATCAATTTCGGACGATCGCTCGCAAGCGAAAAGCAACATGCGCCCACTTTTTACTATACGAGAAATTGTGGGACTATAATAGTACAAATATATGCATACACTTTGTAGTATCTTAAAGCTGTAAAGATTTCCTATGTTTGTTTGACAACATATCACGGCTCAAAATATAATCGAGATATCTGATACGCCTTTATTTCTCACCGTGCTTTAGCTAGCGTTTTTACAGTTTATTGGTTGTTCGGTAGAATACAAACTGTTTCATTGTGTTTGTGTTACAAAATTTATTTAATTAGTGATTAAGAAAAGGTTTTGTTATTTAGAATCGGTAATGTAAAGGCCGATGTAGTATAATAGTGGTCAGTGGCGTAGAATCCAGGGGTGCAACTGGTGCGATGGACATGGGCCCACGAGCCAAGGGGGCCTATAGGATCCAAAAAATATTACTTATTGGCACTCGTATCCTGTCAGCGCACATAGGTCACAAGGCTGTACTTACTTCAGAAAATGCACACAGAACCAGGGACTGAGAACGGAACGAAAACGAAAACGTTAAACGAAATTAACCGAATTTTTTTTAAGAACGAAACCGAAAACGAAATTATTATTTTTCGTTCAAGAACGAAAACGAAATAAATATTTTCCAAAACCGGTTTTAACCGGTTTTGTCGCTATTTCAATTTTATTTATTAAACACAAACGCGAATTTATATGAGGCGCCGTTTGTGTCAAAAAGAAATTTGCAAAATAAATAACATTTCGTACATAAATATAAAAATATTTAGTCAATTTCACATTGAATTTTTTTTTTTTTTTGATATCGGTAATAATTTATTTATCAAGAAAATATTTTTATTTATTTCGTGTACATTCCACATTTATATATTTTTTTTTTTTATTTTTTTTTTTTTTTTATTCCTTTGGTTAATAATTTATTTTTCAAGAAAATATTTTTATTTATTTGCACACCAAAAAATTTTTTTTTTCACTGCAATTATGTACGCTATTATACAACAGATGGCGCGCTACCCAACATTTGTGTTTAATTTTGAACTGCTGTGAAGCAAATTAACTATATTTGACGTTTGCGACTTCCAGTTTAAAGTAAGTACTTATACGTATACTCTTTGCAATTTTTTAAGGTAATTGTAACTATTTTTTTCACAGCATGTCAACTGGAAGACCACAGCTGCCTGCATAAGCAGAACAAATTACCTTCCTTAGGAAATCTCGTTTAAAATGGACAATTATTTCTAAAATATTAGGTATTTCCAGAAGCACACTATAGGTATAGAAGAAGCTTATTAACATTTAATATAATTGAACAAGCAGCAGTTCATAATTAAACACAAATGTTGAGTGGCGCGCCATCTGTTGTATAATAGCGTACATAATTGCAGTGAAAAAAAAAAAATTTTTTTGGTGTGCAAATAAATAAAAATATTTTCTTGAAAAATAAATTATTAACCAAAGGTATCAAAAAAAAAAATTAAAAATTAAAAAAATATAAATGTGGAATGTACACGAAATATATAAAAATATTTTCTTGATAAATTATTACCGATGTCAAAAAAAAAAAATTTAAATGTGAAATTGACTAAATATTTTTATATTTGTATATTTATGTACGAAATGTTATTTATTTTGCAAATTTCTTTTTGACACAAACGGCGCCTCATAAATTTACCTTCTGTGCTGGGAAGACTCCACGAGGCAGTAAAAAATCTCACTTGAAATAAGTGAGCTTCACTTTTCTCCATATATTTACGTGAATATGTATTAACAACTTTATTGTTTATACTTGCAATTTCGTGTAACACAATTAACGGTACAGATATTCTCTATTTCTAATTTATTTTTTAGATCATCAATATAGAATATACACTTGATTGGATATATATTATCAATGTGCGTTTTATTTGCGTTTAGACATAATAATAGTAAAATTTATTCTTACTTCGAAAAGGACTAATGTAAAAGAAGATTTATTGGAAGATGTGTTGCTAGTAAGATTTAATGGAATGTGAAAATGTATATTGTATGGTATGTACAAACTATAAAGTTGAAGTATATTTCAGTTTTTTTTTAATATCTTTTTTATTTATAACATTTAGTAAATTATCCACTTGAATCCATTCTTTTGTCTTTTTAAATAATTACAGCAGGATCTTATTTAATTCAAATGCATAGATTTTTAGTACTAAAACAAATTTAAAACAGCACTTGCTATATTTTCATATTTTTAGATAAAAATCGTGTGTCTAATTTAACCTAATCACGTTGTTTTTGCACCTTACGGGTGTTAAACTTAATAAAATGGTTAAATGTTAATGTGTTTAGTTTAACGATTTGGTAAATTGAATATGGCGATGGTTCGCCAGTCTAAAACATGCTGTCCGTGAGCATCAAACCCCATCGTCATCGTTTATATTTTAGTTGAGACGCAAATATTGTTATCGTATTTATAGAGGGTTGTGGTGACTAAAAAAAAATAGATTTTTTGACGACAAAAAAAATATTGTAAAACCGGTTTTAACCGTTATTATTTCGGTTCACGAAAACGAAAAAAGAATTTTTTCGGTTAGAACAAAACGATATATTTCGTTTTCGTTCCGAACAGAAACGAACGGAATTTTTTTCGTTTTTAGTCCCTGCACAGAACAGATTAGTTAATAAACAATAATTGAGCCAAGTCATTCTGAATGTTAATAATTGTCTATAGAAATCTTTAGATAAGTCGTCAGCATGAGTTTCTATTAATTGCTGACCTAACTGAAATAAATCACTCAGATGCAATCCGTAAATTATCTGGAAAAATTGAACTAAATAAGTTTGTAACATTTTCCAAGCTTTTAAATCTGTCTTTTAATTGCCTATTTACAATATCTACGGTGGAATTAAATACATTAAATATAAAATTATCTTTACCATTACTTAATGTTTGATCATTACCGAGGTCATAACCCAATTCATCAAACTGTTTTTTAACTTTTCGTATTCTTTTATTTTCAAACTTTATCTTAATGTTCCATAATTTCGCTAAAATAGCTGCAGTTGTTAACACAGATTGAATATCATTTCTCAACTTGACCATATTTTCATAAGCTGTGTGCAATAAATGAAAGGCCTTTTGTAAATCGTAATTTTTTGATCGCAATAATTTGGAAACCCTATTCTATGAAGTTAAAAGTTTTGTGTGGATAACTATAGGTTTGTTCCAACAATCCGTTTATTACGAATCCATGAATCAATGCATGAACTGTTTTATTCGCATGCGTTAACTATGTAGTACTAAATGTATTGCCTAGTATTATCCGTTGTTGGAACGCTTTTACGACTGGCCTAACTGTAAATGACATTTGTGTCTATTGGGTTCGTAAAAACGAACGCATCGCAAGGGTAAACACCTTAAGAATCTAGCACTAAGTAGGATTGGGAGAGCGATGCATTACCTGAGCTCACGTTAGTTATCTTATGAACAGCACGAGCGTCTAAAAATCTCGAAAACAATTCGTCCAACAGTTCATGTACTGCTCTGATCGTCCGCAAACCCGTACACGAATTGATCTGAGATGTGATGGAACGGATTACTCACCGTCTGGTGAACTATCAGAGACTGTGATGGAACGCGATATTAGGGTACCTCTATATAACAGGGTATGGCCAAGCTTCAAGAACCCTCCAAATTTCTCATAGGGGCAATGGGATTATATAGGATTTCTTTTAATAATTCAATTTTTAAACGAAATTTGAAGGTAAAAACTCAATTGGCATGCGGAAATAAATGCAATAGTAAGTAAAGCAACTAAAAAGTGAGTAAAATTAAGTTTTAATAATTGTTTAAAAAAAATTTACGGAGCGCGTATTTCCACTGTAAGCATGCAACCCATGATACACGCAGTGTAAATAAAAGATAAAACACATGTACTAACAATGTTTTTTTGTGTTACGATAGTTGCAATAATATATTGCTGTACTTACTATTAGCAGGGTAAGAAACCGGTTTTATAAACCGGTTAACCGTTTTTTTCTTCTTTCGTATAAGTGACTTTTAACCAAAACCGTTATTTTAATTGGCAAAAAAACGGTAACTTAAACCAAAATAATTGAAAACCGTTTTTTTAAACATTTTTTTGGATAAAAATTACTTTAAAAAATACATAATCTGTATTAAATGCGATTAGTTTACCAGAAGTCATAACTGAACGCTTGATTATACGTATATTATAAAATTATAAATAGATAATATCTTTTCATAATTTGTATTCCTATTTTAATAATGTCAAAAACCGGTAAATTGATGTAGACAAATAATTACAATGCACATTTTCTTAAAAAAATCTTTTCATACGCCTGTCCGGTATGGAGCAACACGTCACCAACCAACGTTAAAAAACTACAGACATACCAAAACAAAGTGCTCCGACTAGCTATAAACGCGCCATGGTTTGTTCGAAATACACAGCTTCACGAAGAACTCGGAATACAACCAATTCAAGAGTTTATTAAAAAATTAACAAAAACATTCTTTAAAAATCTAGTGAACTGTGAAAGTGCTGCTCTGTACAACATCGGTAAAAAGAAAATACACAAGAGACTAAAACGCAGATTACCGCAGGACATACACCTAACTTCTAGTGATAAAGGCTAAACGCCATACGCCACAGGGAACTAAGCTTCCCTCACATTTCCCTTACTAACTACCAACTACGCACCCAGCTATGCATAACATGAAATATGTTGAACTAGCTTATTAAACATTAAAAAAAAAAAAAAAAAATTTTTCTTAAAAATTAAAAAAATAATTGTATTTAACTTAACTTATGAAATTTACGGATGGTAATAACTTACACAACGATCACTTATGTCTTTTAAAGTCTCGGATCACACTTAAACACTCTGAACACGCAAGAAAAAATAAAATGTGTACAACTGTCTATGATCTCCATGCAAACTAAAGGGTGTCCCAAAATTAACGCAAGATTTGAATTAAATAGAAAACACAGTTTTTAGTCTTTAAATTGTTATTTTTTTATTGAATCATAAAGTACATAGGATAGGGTTATTTATGGTATAACACATCGGGCAAATGGCCTCCACGGCTTTGCTGGCATATACGCAATCTTTTGTCGAAATTTTTCATGACCATTCTGCATAAATATGGCTGAATTTCGTTGATGCAGCGTTTAATTTCCTCCTGTAATGCACGGGTGGTTGTGGGCTTGTTGACAGACCTTTGACTTCAAATAACCCCATAAAAAGAAATCTAATGGTGTTAAATCACACGATCTAGGGGACCAATTCTGATCACCGAAACGAGAGAGTACACGACCAGGAAATGTCTCATGCAGTAATTGAATTGTTTCACTAGCTGTATGGCATGTGGCACCGTCTTGTTGACACCACATATTGGCCACATCAATATCATCCAATTCCGGCAGAAAGAACTGTGTTATCATGTCGCGATATCGAGCACCAGTAACAGTCACTGCTTGACCAGCCTCATTTCCAAAAAAGTATGGTCCAATGATGCCTCCAGCCCAAAATCAGCACCAAACAGTGACACGTTGTGGATGCATTTGTTTTTCGACAATCACATGTGGGTTCTCCGAACCCCAAACACGGCAATTTTAGCGATTGACAAAGCCATTAAAGTGAAAATTCCGACCATATTTGGTATGAAATTTTCGAACTGTGGCCCCCAAACTTTCATTATTTTTGAGATATTGTTCAATAATGAAAACACGTTGTTGTATCGTGTAACGCTCCATTTTTACTAACCCTAAACTCTCCGCTATCAAATTGTTTTTCTTTCAGGGTTCCCAACAATTTACAACACAAATGGCGGCAAATTCAAATCTTGCGTTAATTTTGGGACACCCTTTATATAAAATCTGGAGGTCGCAGCCAAATGGCACTTGTCCAGCGTCTGTCCTTACCCTGTTTATAGAGGTACCCTACGCGATATTGATACCGCGCGCACTCGTGACATTGCGCCGCATAGTCAGTGGACTTGTTGGAACAAACCTTAGTTATATAAAATACTGTTTTAAAACATTCAATTTTTTTCTATAAACATATAGCGTCAATTCGTTCATGTATATTTTCTAAAATTAGAATGAGTGCGTGAAGCAAATAGATGTAATAAAATCGCAAAGCGAAGAAAGCATCATTTGTTGAAGACGGGCGAGTAGGGTTTACACTTACACTTTTTAAAGTATGTTTTTTTGCTTTGAGAAACAGGCAATAGCAAAGCCCAGATTTAAGCGTTCCAGCGCTGAATGATTCATGTGTTGCATGGTTCTATTGTTGCATGATTCCTGCGTTGAGTGATTCCAACGCTGAATGATTCAAACTTTGAAAGTTTCTACTGGTGTATTTTCCAGATTTGAATATTTCAGATATAAAGGGCTTACCAAAGAAAGTACTTATTTTAGTAGAAAAACTAGCCAGTTTGTAATTTTTATCAAGTTTAGTGCTGTAAAGTCTTTTTTTTTTTTTTAGTTTGCAACATAATATGATGAAACTTTATTGAATGTGTAGCAGAAACATTTACGTTATTTTAAGCTTATTTTAACACAAAATCAATACAAATATAGTTTCATTTATGCCTTATAATCATATTTGTACAGTTTACACAGATAATTTAGCCATCCTAACCTGAGAAAATTCGAATTAAAAAACCTAACCTAACTGTCAAACGGAACTTTTATATTGAATTTTTACGCTTATTAAATGAGAGCGCCAAGTAATTTTAACATATTTGAGTTCAGCAAGTCTAGTTTTATTAACCCACAAAATTTTATCAATTTTCGACAACTGCCGCTAAAGTGAAGTTATATATATATTTAACATGCAGAGAAAGCATATTTACAAAGTTGTAACGACGCCTTGTCACCTTTGAAACAATGGCCCTCTTGTATTACCAATTAGCTGTAGCTGAATTCTAAATTATTATTTTAATAATTTAATAAAAATAAAACCGTTACTCTGCTCTTAAAATTTCTATCCGTAAAATAAGGACAACTACAGACTGCTTATAAACTGGACTGATTACTATTCTAGATGTAACCTAATAATACGTCCCTGTTAATATGGTATGTTTAATGCATTAAAACCTATATATGTTATGAGTTTACTATTAATATTTGTACTAATTTAAGTATCTTTGTGTTTCAGGTAAAGAAAATTGATCCAAATCTTTCTTTTGATCACCCGTAAAACTCCTTAATTGTTTTACAAAACTTAATGTAAGTGATTTTTTATTATTAAATTATACTCCAACTTTTTTGCAATTAACGGCGTTTTTTAATGGCAAAAAAATATATTTCATTTACATGGTAATGGTTCTATGAGTCTTAAATAATTTCATCTGTAATTGATCGTTATTGTTACGTGTTATACATAATAAATACGTGTAAGCTCTGCTTGTCAGTTGCAAAGTAACACTAACATTTTGTAAATAATAAAGTTTGTTGAGAATTTAATTACAAATACTTGGCTTTCACGAGCTTTGGGGGAATAAATAAAAACGGACACTCGTAACTTTGCAAAAACCGCAACGTCGCTTCCTAGAGTTTTCAACTTTCTTGAACGTAATACTTTTTCTTAATAGCACTGTAAAAGTACTTACAAAGACGAAGAATAAAGAAAATCAGATTTACCTACGTTCTAAAGTGAACTACTAAAAGTTTTATTTGTTTTTATGTTTGCCCAATATCTTTCTAAATAAGTTTGACAGTAAAGATGAATTTTAAGACATTTGGTTTAAGAAGAAACTTGAAACGAAATCATCCTCATAAGTCATTAGTTTATAAACACTAATTTCCTTAAAAATTCAATTCTTAATTTTTTCACACCTAACCAAAAATTTCTGCGCATTTTCATATTTTAAAGAAGTTAATTTCTGTTCGTACCTTGTGATAACTTTAAATGCTTATAGGTTTTTATTTTATTGATTTTGGTTAACACTTATTTATTTAAAATTTTATGTGCTAGTTTTTCGAATTATAAACGTAAGTTTCTAGTACAGTGGAAGTCGGTTATAACGCGCATTCGGAAATACCGCGGGACTTTTTTGTGTCTTATTTCTGTTGACGCTCCCAGCGTAAAAGACAAGGTGTGGGGGCGAATAAAAATACTGGAAATGTTGTTGGAATACTTATTAGACACAATAATATTATTCGTAAATTGTAATTGTTATGTAGATAGTTTAATTTGAGAGCGTTGAATCTTTCCTGGGTGCGTATTTGTAAAGCAATTGTAATTTTTTTGTTTTTGAATTTATTTGCTGATATGTGAAAGCAGTTTATTTTTACTGTATATTTTCTAAATAAATAAAATTTTAAAAATTAGTTGCGCATTTTTTTAAGTATTGCCGCTACACATTGTAACGGTGAAAGACCTTTTTCAGCACTTAAAAAAATTAAAAATTATATACGCTCTTCTCCGGGACAGGGCAAATTAGCTAGGAAAATAAATATTTAAGTTATACGTGTATAAGTATATAAGTATAAGTGTATTATAAGTTACTTTTATTTTTGTTCACATAGGTTAGGTATTTAAATTTTGTATGAATTTTGTATTTTTATTTGTTTATTGGTAATAGGGTTTCTCATATTTGACATTTTTGCTTGTCCCGGCATTCCGGGAAGAAATCGTTTTTCTTTAGGGGATTTCCCGGGATCCCGGGACAATAAATTAAGTCAATATTTTAATACAAATAACCCAGAAGCGGAAGGAGAGATTTATTACTTCAAACAACTCCAAGTCATATGTATGTGATACATTTGGCTACAAGATTATTATAAGTGAATAATAAAATAATATTGGTGAGAGAAGCATAGGTACATTTCAGAAAAATTGATGTATGCTTCGGTCACTTAGTGATATTCTTGATTTATTAACAGAAAGTCTTCTCCCATAAAATGCTTTCTTAGTTTCTATTGATAAAGGTGGAGTTGTTTTAAAGCATTTAGCAGAAAAGAGACATCGTTTTTATCAATAAAATTTCACTTATAAGCTACACGTATTTTGCTTCGCCTTACCAGAGTACCTACAACAATATAGAACGGTAAACGTATTTTGATGATACAAACTTTATCATGGAGACTGGGCTTCTTGACGCATACTATGGATGTATACCGGGTGATTCAGTTTGACTGTCGCACCCCTATAACTTTGTAAGTATTGAGAATAATCCCAACAACCCTTATATATTTGAAATCAGCGAGAAATTCTCTATTAAGTGATGTGTTTTTGTTACCTCTACGATGACGTATGTCAAATCCGCGATAGGCAACTTTTTTTTTAAAATTACATAGTATACATTTTTTTGTTGATTTGGATAGAGAACTCAAAAAGTATTTCCCGGGAAATATAAAATAGGTTAAAATGGACCGGGATCCTGGTAGAGAAACCCTAATTGGTAATATATCGACTTTTTTTAGTTCTGAAACTTTTGTAAAACTTCACCTGTCACCCCGCTTACCCTTCCGTGTATTTTCTTATGAAGAGGTGCGCGTTATTGTTAGTAGCCCATGGGCGCCAAATATCTTAAGACGGCCCTGTTTATCACTATTTAATGTTCATTTATTAAACACAAAAGCGAATTTACCGTCTATGCTGGGAAGACTCCACAAGGCAGTAAAATATCTCTTGAAATAAGTGAGCTTCACTTTTCTCCATATACATTATGTATTAACAACTTTATTGCTAATACTTGCAATTTCGTGCAACACAAGTAACGGCACAGATATTCTCTCTTTCTAATTTGTTGATTGAATCATTAATAAATAATATACACTTGATTGGACAACAAATAATCACGTCATTTTTTAAAATATGACATTTGGCGTTCATGATCTATCTATGGTTTGGTCAGGTTAGGTTTTTCTAGTAATACAATTTCTTATACAAAAATATGTTTCGATTACCGTGATCTTTGTCACTGTTTTATTTATTTTTTTTAAATATAACAAACTCTTGGTCTGTCTGTATCCGTCTTTTTTCTGTTATAATAAAAATATAGAGCACATTTAAAAACTTGAAGAGTAAAACAAATCTCCAAAGTTTGCGTATGACTGCCAAAATGAATAACTGACAGACAGGGTCGCGATATTCCACTACGAGAGGAATTTCATTATGCGACCATAAATTGCATCTGAAAGCGGAACAGCCACGAGTGCGACCTCTCAGCACTTGGCAGTCAAATTACATTAGCAGTACCCATAAAATCTACTTAAATTTTGCTTTACAGTTTATTGAGTTGTTCCTGTGTAAAAGTGCAGCTGTTTCAGTTACGGTGGTACGTTTAGGTGATGTTTGCTTTTGTAATGGTTTATATACAAAACGGCGGCACAATCGCACAATTATACCGACATCTGTGCAACTCGATCAGGGTAAGCCGTGACTCACAGCGCATTGAGTTGAGGGAAGCAGTGCAGACGGACCGCGGCATGCGTAATCCTGCGTTCGGTGTGTATTTTCGAACAGACTGGATTATCTCGGTTAGAATTCCGTATCTGTTAAGTTACAATAGTCGGGTGTTGTGTTTCAAAATATGACTAATAGTGATAAGACCGTTTTATATAGACATAACCACAATCGAATTGACTGCATAATTTCAACAACTACGTAAATATAAACATCGAGATAATAATTAATTTAATACTACGTAATATCCTTTGTGTAATAGCTGGATCATATTATATTAAATTATTGTTTACTTAAAAAGAAATGCAAAATTTATAAAACCGCAATTTTAACCGCATAAAAATAATCCAAAAATATAAAAACATTAAAAGTAAATAAAGAACATTATCCTTACACAGGATATTTGGGTTAACAGTTTTACACAACACGTACGTGGAAAATTTTAGCATATCAAGGTCTTTTTAATATTAGTGATAAAAACCTTCAACTAACATGTTATATTTAGTGTATGTGTTTCGATTTTTAATACTTGAGTGTCCTTACTTTTTTGCTGTATTTTGAGCGTATTTCATAATTGTTTGAAAAAACTTTCGAAGAAGTAGAACAGGGGTGCCCAGACTACAACCCGCGGGCCAAATCGTGCCCGCGAAAGGTTTTTATCCGTCCCGTAATCGCTTTGATAGAAATATGATAACTGTTTACAACAGGCCCGTGCAAAGTTTTAAGCCAAAGGGCCAATTACAAATTTTATGAAATCGTAATGGGCCGCACCACTCTCTAGTCGTCTAGTGGATATGCAGATTCTTCTAAGTGAAGGGTCCGAAGAAATTTTGAAACTGATTTTTTTTACGCATTAATTTTCAATGGTGTGAGTAACGCAGTGACACAAAGAATTCCCTAAAAAATCGATTTTAAATTTCTTAGTCGTAAGCGTAATTAATACGAAGCGATTTCCTCATTATTAATTTCTAAATCAGTTTTTAATTCAAAACAGAGATTCTCAGCTGTTGTATTTTCTTTCATTCTTACCAAATCTAATATTCTTCAGTAACATTTAACTTTATATCTACTCCACGAAAAAAAATTACAAGTTGAGGAGTATTAGACAATATCCGTTGATTCATCAAGACAAAGAAAATAAGATTAAAAGTTATTAGCAATATATTTATTAGTTAATATTACGTTTTCTTCCATTTCATCAATTTATCTTGCCACAGTATACCTAAATAAAATAGTATTAAAAAAAAAGCTTTTTTTTCAGGTCAAATAAAGTTCACAGCCATTCTAATACATTATTTTATTAAACTACAATCAGAGAATGGTTTCAGATGTTTAGCTGAAATATTAAAAATTTCATCTTGCTATTGTTGTGGTCTCTTGTTGTTCATAATTATGCATTTTTGTAAGCCATTTATATCTGGAACATTTAAAAATGGAATGTTGAAATCTGGAAAATGCACCGGTAGAATCATTCAAATCTTGAATCGTTCAACGCTGGAATCATGCAACACGTGAATCGCTCATCGCAAGAAAGCTCAAATCTGGAATCCAGAAATTAAGAATGTTTGCTGCCCTCTATATTACAACAGCCAAAGTATGATATAATTACAGAACACTTCGTTTAATATTTTGATTTAACTATTGTATAGTGGAAGATGAAAACATAGTGTTAATGTAACCGAGGGGCTACAAATTGGGGCAAAGTTGCGTAATTATAATGCTTAGTCAGTAAATAAAGTTTAAACAAATTATTTTGCTAAATTTTATATTGGTTTTCAAACTTAAAGCGTCTTTTTCTCGAAACTATTAAAAGGTGGACGATATGATAATTTCAAAATTTGTGTCTAGCACCATTTTATTGTATTTCATTATGATAAACTAACGCGGCGAAACTTAACTGATTAAACAATAGTTTTTCATTCAAAAATAATTAGAACGTGCCATGTCACAAGTCTTTTATTGCTTTTCATAAGTTAATTCTTTTTTGAAACTGACTAAGCATTATAAATACGATACTTTGCCCCAATTTATAGCCCTTCAGTTAGTTACATTAACATTGACACGATGTTTTTATCTTCCACTGTACAAAAGTTAAGACAAAGTATAAAACGAAGTTTCTGTAATTATATTATAACTTTGGCTGTTGTAATATAGAGGGCAGCAAACATTCTTAATTTCTGGATTCCAGATTTGAGCTTTCTTGCGATGAGCGATTCACGTGTTGTATGATTCCAGCGTTGAACGATTCACGATTTGAATGATTCTACCGGTGCATTTTCCAGATTTGAACATTGCATATTTAAATGTTTCAACTTTTCATGCTGCTCCTGCATTTATGTTGTCTCACTAAGTTCTCTTTCAATTCCATTATTCTTTCTCTTCTTAAATCACCTGTTAATTTTTTATATTTTCAGCACCTTTGTAATGACAGTTAAATGTTATACTCTTTACAAACAGCAATGCTTGTAACATGCAACTACTGAGCCGCGGGCCGCATAAAAATGTCAGAGGGGCAGCATGCGGCCCTCGGGCCTTGGTTGCACAGGCCTGGTTGTGTCATACAAAAATTTTGCCTCTAGCCTCTAGCCACAAAGACAGTTTGATGAATCAATAAAATATTTAAAGAAATAACTATTCAAATCGAAATAGGTATATCGGCCAGTGGAGCTGGTTACTGTGTTGTAAAAATAGCTGCGGAAGTGATAGACTTCTTGCAGACGAACGAATTCATTAAATAAAAAGTGTGCTAGCAATGGCTAAAGACGTTAATCAAAATGGGTTAAATATTTCCTGTAGTAAGTTTATCTTCAGGAACAGTTACTGAGAATTTAGAATTAGAAATATCTACTCTTTTTAAAGAAAGTGATAATAAAAGCGATATTGCTGAGTTGATTTATTTTTATTTGTGAAATTTTGTAAATTTAAATAACAAGCAAATAGCATTAAGAAATTCAACTCCCATAAAAAATCCAAAACGTAGTCGGAGATTTACAAAATAAGCGTAAAAAGGAACAACATGGTCCCCCGTTAACCTGATTATTTTGAACCAGGGAACTGAACCAAAATGAACCTAACCGTTGGTTTTTTTGATGAACTGTGAATCGGAACTGAACCTTTAATCTCAAAATGTATCAAATCTCGAATACACCTGAATCAACTGGTGTGATTCATTTTAACCTGTTCTACCGATTCATGAAACGGTTTGAACCGGTGACTTTTTTGATAAAATACCATCTCTTATATACAGGGTTGGGACAAAATTCCGAATCGACCGATTCCTTAGTTATTTACAAAGCTTTTTTTCTGAAATTTAACAATACATGGTTAGAAATAAAAGGATTGTTGATTATATTTTCATTTTAATTTGCATTAACAGCGAGCGATTTTTTTCCTGTATCATTGAATTTTGCATAAAAATATCTAAAAGTTATCTTCATAAATTTTTTCGACACAAAATATTAATATGACAAAAAAACACTTTTTTTCTAATAACTCGAAAACCGTAAACGATAGAGAATTTTCGGAAACGCTTTTGATTTTGTCTCAAAAAACTGCACATTTTTGGTAATTCAACCGTTTCTTTATCTTGAATATTAAGCGAAATACCCATGTAATCCCATCGAATTTGGACCACCCTGTACATTTTTTTTTCATGTTCTAATTTGTGATTATGTGATCGAATTAAATTATTCAAAGGACGTCATTTTGAATTGTGTTATTTCTGAAAATTGTATTTAGGAGTTATTAAATAATACAATAAATACAAAATAATTGCTATATTTATTTTGTATAGATATTTATTTTAGACGAACAAGAAGCTATAAGTTTCATTGTGTAATTTTTATAACTTTTTATAAACAATTTTAAAAACTGTTGAACCCGAACCGGAGCTGAACCGTTTCTGCTAAACCAGTTACCGAATTGTTCTTCTTGTTAATCGGTTCCTCTTGTACCATTCGGTACTAAGTTTCTCCACTCCTGCCTATCGCTAGCTAATTGTGGCACATCTCTCCAGCTGACTCCTTTTTCTTCTAGTCTCTGCCTCACTTCTTTTTCCCATTTTACCGAATTGTTACAAATTTAAATACCGAAAATTTAAAATTTACAGTTAAATTTTGCGTTACTTGTCGCTGTTATAAACATGTACAAATCGACTTGGATAACATATTTTGTATATTTATTTTGAGTGTAATATATGTGGAATTTATGTCCACCATTTTCTTTTTAATTCTTGAAGTTTGCATGTAATCTACAAAAATTTAATTTTATGAACTTAAAAGTGTATTTCGCGTACGCTCGTAAATCGACAAGTGTCACGGTTTTGTATACATATATAATTTAATTTTTTTTGTGCGCTGTCGCACGCTTCTTCTTCTACACTTATACGTTGTCGAGCTCGTGCTGCTTGTTCCTTTTAGTAATTTTGTGTTGTAGAAACTTCCTTAACATAATAACAGTAATGCCATGGTACCACGCAACAAAGCGTTGCTGCAGTTGCTTATAGCTGTTTAGCATGTTAAACTTGCAGAATTACAAGACGTTGAAACTAAGACTTCACTAAATTTCACACAGCTATTCTGTGGAAGCTGCAAGTACATCCTAACACGTGAAATTTAATTATGAATGTGCCACTACATCCCCGTTGTTAAACTCTTAAACAGTTAATATCAGACGACACTACATTTTGTTGCTCCGTGGTGGCTAGATGGCTAGAACCTGCGAAATGATTTTTCTCGGCGGGGTTCTGGGAAATGGCCAGACGTTTATTGACCTTATTGCCTTCCATATACCACAGGAAATGAGCTTGCTAGTTAAGATGTTTTATTTTTACACTGTTTTATTAACGTTTGAAGGTTATTAGCATTGGTGAATATGAACATTACAAGTCTTACGTGATTAAATTTTAATTTATATCCTGGCAATTTACAATTTCAGTCCTTACATAGATATCCACTAGATTGTTTAAAATTTATTATACCGCGCGTAAAACGTAGAACTTCCCCTAGGTATGTTTTGTTTTTAAATTTAAGGTGTATTAAACGTATTCAAGTTATCTTAAGCGAATCAAGAAGCAAATTTTGTTAATAACAATAATACTAATTCTATACGAGAAAAAAAATTATTTTATTATGATAAAAAAAAAATTAGGCTCCCTTTGTTTATAACAATACATTTTAAAAATATTACCAAAATTAAATAAGCTTAAGTTTTTTTCCCCAAAGATCATTATCAACTTAATTATATCGTTTGTTGTAGGAAGAATTTCTTAAACTTTATGTAATATTAATGATACAAAAATCTTTATGTTAAATTGCCGAAAACTATACAGGGTTCTCGTTTTTCGAGGGCCACTATAGGGATTTCGTAAACGGTAAGAGTTACGACTTCAGTTAAATTAGGGCAAAGTTGTATATTCAGGTGCTTAATAATTTGACGCAAACAGAACTTATCTAGCTTTTTTAGTTTTTGAGATATAGGGGAAAAAGGGAAAAAGTAAAAATGTGGATTTTTGTTTTTTGCCCGTAACTTTTTCATTTGATGATGAATTTTTTTTTTTTTTTAATTTTTTCATGGCCACATTTTGCAAGGAATCAAAATTCCCAATTATATTTTCATACGACGTTTCGCTTTTTTTAAACCATCATCAGGTCATTTTTTCTCATGGACTCTATATCTGATTTTAACCCCAATTTGTAGAGCATTTTATTCTGAATTCAATAATGTATAACACTTAGCACTGTTTTGAAACAATTGTTAAAAATGGCAAAAACAAATATTTTATTTTGAAAATTCCTAATCGGCATGGTAAATAATTGTCTTTGTCCCTTTTTCCTTGGAAGCAGGTAGGTAAACCGCATGCAATTCCTATTAAAGGGATTTAATGAAAGATTTAACACAAAACGAAAATAGGTAGGTATTTATTTATTTATTGAAGGAAAAAAACACCTATGCCATTCATGCATGGTCATCCAACCAAAAATTAACTTAAACTAAATAAAATATTTGTTTTTGCCATTTTTAACACAATTGTTTCAAAAAAGTGCTTAGTGTTCTACAATATCGAATTCAGAATAAAATGCTCTACAAATTGGAGTTAAAATCAGATATAGCGTTCATAAGAAAAAATTGACCTGATGATGGTTTAAAAAAAGCGAAACGTCGCATGGAAAATATAATTGGGGATTTCGATTTCTTGCAAAAAGTGGCCATGGAAAAGTTTTTACAGAAATGAAAAATGAAAAAGTTACGGGCAAAAAACAAAAATCTACTTTTTTACTTTTTTCGCTATATCTCAAAAACTAAAAAAGCTAAATAAGTTCTGTTTGCGTCAAATTATTAAGCACCTAAATATACAACTTTGCCCTATATTAACCGAAGTCGTAACTCTTACCGTTTACGAGATCCTCATAGCGGCCCTCGAAAAACGAGAACCCTGTATTTAATGTATTTTAAAACTACGTTATTCGAATTTTTTTTTTTCAAATGAAACCAGTGTAGATTTTACCCAATGTCAAGCAGTATATATTTTTGTATTCTTGTATACGTTAACATATTCTTTTGGGTGTAATTTTATTTCTAAAAACATTAAGTAAAGCGAGTCGTATAAGACTGGGTAAGTAAAAGAGCAAGGAAATTTTTGGTTTTAAAGTTAATCTGATACCTACTGATCAATAAATTTTAACATGTTTCTCAAAAATATTACACTACTAATAAATAATAGCTAACTTGAAGGTTAAAACCACTGACTGTCTGATATTGACTAACAACAATACTAGTTTCATACGAAAAAGCCTGTTAAACAATGCCTTATTAAAGTACGTACATCAAAATTTTAAATGAATTTTATTGAGATTGTATAAAGATTTTATCGTCATTTAATAATATAAGTGTTTTGTTGGGGTTGTTTCTGAAAATAGACTAAATAACCGCAGCGTTTATGATGTCTATGACATCCTGTATATCATTTTTAATATATGTACAGGGTGTGTAAAAATTGACGGAAGCGCTACACGTGGCGATGTTCTTCGTAAAATTTCAAGTCGAAAATTTTAATACGAAAATGTTGTACCATGCTTGCTGTGTCTGCAAGAGGTCCTCAAAGTTTTGACATTTAGTCCTTTAATAAGCGTTATTATTTAATACTTGCAAATGAAAAAGCTGCAATTTGGAATAAAAATAAATTTCGAATAGTATTTTTTCCTAGATGTTGTGTTCTTCCTTCCAAAAATTGGTGTTGAAAATATGTAAATCACTGATTTGAATGAAAATAATACATATGGCAACATTGTCATTAGCTGTCATCTCTGTTTTTCTCGTAATTATTTCTAGTTTGTGTTTTACGATACCCAAAAGTTTGCAGCTATGTTTACGAACTGAAGGCTTTCAGTTCAAACAAAAATTGTAAGTACCTAAGTAAAAATTGCTGATAAAAAAATGTCCAAACGCAAATCAATGTATGCAATGTTGCCAATTTTTTTTTCTTTAAATCTTAAATTGTTTCTGAGGCCATAGGAAGAATGGTACAACATTTTTGTATCAAGATTTTCGACTTAGAATTTTACGAAGAACATCGTCACGTGTAGCGCCTCCGCCAACTTATACACACCCTGTTATATTATTTATGATTAGGATTCAAGTGATAAACCTTTGGAATAGTTTCCTATTAAGGTAGAGTTTTGCTGAAGAAAAATAAGCATTAACTGGCAGTTTTAAATCTCATATATCTTAACAAAGAATAATCTAAGATGTGCAACTTTTTGTAAAATTATCTGTTATTTAAATTGTTTTAACTTTTTAGGGCTAAAAAATCGACAAGCATCTTTGCAGATATTAAGTTTGAAATTGAGCGAATTTTCCAAACCGTGAAGTAAGATGTCAAGATTACCAGAAAATTGGCGTGAATAAGTATCGACTAGTCAATTGATAGATTACAAAGTTTAATCGAAACCACAGCCTGCTGTTGTGATAACAAAATGTATCATATCATTATTAGTGGCTTAAAACACGCTCGCAATTTCATATTGAAGTTCATTTATTTTTAGCATCGGTCAGGGTCAAGGAATTTGCCTGATGTTTCACAATGCAAATATGAAAAAACAGAGTTGCACAGATTTCAATACAAAAAACAATCAATGGAAATAACTTTTTAACTAACATTTATTAGGAATTCTTAATCCACAAAAATAATATTTATTACGAAGGATAAAACACGCTGTTTTCCAAAATACTCACTTTTCCCATGTAAACGTAAACAGAAGTAAACTTGTAATCCTAAAGGGATACAAAGTATGATTTTTAAAAACAACATCAATTTCTTTAAATGTCTCGACTGTTTTCAACGAAATCAATTCATCAATTTCAATTTAAAGGTCACATGTAAGAGGAAATTACTTGATATAACAATTTCAATTGCCAGTTTTTTGGCGCGTTGGCAAGTTCACTCCTTCAGACCGTCAACAGTTAACTATGGTGGTAAAAGACCGTCTGAGAAAGCGGAGACCTGTAAACGTCTTTAAATAACGCGCAACGTACCTTTTCTATGCAGAGTTGTCCATGAAGAAGTTGTCGGTGAGGTGGGTGCCGCGACTCGCGGCCGTCGACAGACGCGGCCGGGCCCGGGGAAAACGTACATAGACCCCAAATAAGTACATCATTTGAAAATTTATGTATTAAAAACAAATTGTGGGATGTCGTCCGGGTCCCTTTGAATCGTGGGGCAGGGAAATCTTACCCCACCCCCCCCCGCTCGCGCCGGCCCTGCTGCCACTGCTCAGTTGTGATGAAAAATTGGTGCGGATACTTTCTCGTGTGTTTTTGAAGACTATTCGAAAAAACAAAGTAGATGTTTTACGCCGAATAATCACCACACAAATAAAAACAAAAAAACAATCTTAAACACTGGCGGCACAGTTGTTCTCCTTCCCCAAGAAGGCAATGGCTTTTCCCTCTGCAGGAAAGGTAATGGCTTTCATTTTTGGGATGCAAAAGGTATTCTTCTGATTAATTAATATCACAAGCAAATACTACGCGTCTTTTGGACAAATTAAAGCAAAAGATAAAGAAAAGCGCCCTGATCAAGAAGAAACATAATTTTTCACCAAGACAACGCACGGCCTCACACGAGTGTCTCTGCTATGGCAAAAATTAACGAATTAGGCTTCGATTTGCTACTACAGCCGCCTTATTCGCCAGACTTATCACCGTCGGACTACCACCGATTTCCACACGTGAGAAAATACTTAGTGGACCAGAAATTTTCAAAACACGACGATGTTAAAGCTACTAAAGCTATATTGAAGAACTTGACTTTCACTAGTTTGTTTTAATTGCATGCAAATAGAAGACAACTGAAAATGAAATTTAATTGTCCTATTAATTTTATTATTTAAACCTAAGATAATTAAAATTGACTTACTTTTGATATATTTCTATATATTTTAATATTTCAAACCGTAACTCTTCTCACTATTTTAGGGAAAAAAATCATCTCGACTTTAGGGATTTAATAATTTAGAATTGCAGCTGTAACCTAACCCATTACATAAAGATATCGTCTCATCAATCATGAATACATCGTAAAGTCTAATCTTGTGTCATAAAAATTCAGCATTGGAAGAGTAAATGCTTCTTGAGGGACAAAAATTGATATTTATTAATTCAGACTCGCGCTCTCCAGTGAACTCAAAAGCATATGATTTAAAATTCCGAACTTTAGGAGATGAAATCGGGTCAAAACTTGCATAACTGAAATCGAACGTGGTACCAAAAATCAAACTGAAATTGTACAATCCATATAAATTACGTGTTCAGCAAATTTAAGTTGATTAAAAAACCTTTTTTGTACGAAAACCGCCTTAATTTTGCCAACTTTAATTTAATCTTCAAGAACAAAATTAATAGAAGTGTTCATCTAAAATGTCGAATAATAAATAATTCCAGAAGAATATCACAATCCTCGTGTGAAACTGTTCTACGTATGATATTAATTTAAAATGTATTTTATTATCTATATAAGATAACTCGAATATTCCACAAAAACATTATTGTAATAAACATCCTCTTTTAAAAACAATTCTTTTATTTAACAAATGTATTTATTATGCAGTGCTGTGGTAATCATCTGTGGATATAACAAAGTTGGTGCCTCATAAAAATAAATATTTAAATAACTTTTTTTAGATATTTTATCGTGATCTAAAATTTAATAGATGAGTTGAAAATATTTTTATAATAGTGCTAGACCAATTTACCTGTAGTAAGTATATCTTTATTGATCAAATCCTTTCATTGCTTGTTTGCTAAAAATTCCTGATAAAAAAATATTTTTTTGTAAATAAATCTCATTACATACGTTTATCTGGGACCAAAACACTTAAATGTACGTCATTAGTTGTTAAAACGCCATTTGCCTGTTACTTTAGCCTTTTTTTACTGCTTGAATTATGCAAGGTGTATCAAAGATAAATTTCAAACAAAACACACAAAAAAAACTTTCTTATACAGTGCTGCGCAAAAGTATGGAAACACTGTTTTCGAAATAGACAAAAATATCTAAAATACTATTTAAGGTATTGCAATGAAATTCGATAGCTGATAATTATCGTATGTAACGGATTTTATACAAGTATTGATGTAGATACACGACTTCCGGTTCAACCGTAAACGGTCACAAACTTTGAAATTTTAAATTGAAAAACTTGTGTTTTAATATTTCCGGATTTCTTTTCAAATTTGCTTCAAAAAATTTACAAGGTTATGTGGGCGCTAAAGTAAACCGTTTTCGTGAAATTTACATTTTTATGAAAATTTTTGGCAGCACTTTTAAATTTTTGTAACATTATTACTTTAAAAAAGGCAGTAGAAGTTCACTTGAAATTCACATTGACAATTAATTAATTAGCGCTCACAGAAGCAATTCGACAGAAGGTCCATTTTCAATTTAATACTTACGAAATGATAGTTTCTCGTTGAAAAATATAAAACCGTACAAGTTAGTACAAGTTAGTACAAGTTATAAACTATCAATGGCTACAGCGATCGTGTTTTGTGCAGTCAGATACAACGATTTGGCAAAGAATAATAAATCGTTTTTAAAAAAATTTCATAAAAATGTAAATTTCACGAAACCAATCAACTTTAGGCCCATATAACCCCCCTTTATATTTTTAGAAGTAAATTTGAAGAGATATCGAAAATTATACAGGTCGTTCTAATTACAATTTAAATTTAAAGTGTGGATCCCTTTCCGGTTGAACCGAAAGTCGAATTGCAACCTCTATACTTGCATCGAATCCCAAACATGCGATATGGTCAGATTGAATTACTTCAATATTTGCCTGTTTCAATACTTTTGCGCAGCACTGTATATTGAGAGAAATGACGCCTTTTTAAAATTCATCATAATTTTAGACTAATTTTTATATCATTGTGTGCAAATATTTTCTTATTTAAAAATGTGTTAGTTTTGCTTTAGTAATTGCTTAAAATAAAAATAATGATCATGTGATCGTTATCAACCATACAAAATAATTTGTATACTCGTACATAAATTTGCCTTAAATTTCTAGAAAAAAAGTGGCTTATAAAGTGAGAATTAAAATGTTGTACCTACTTGATCAATCCATCCTTGCGAGCGCATCAAATTGTACATTAGGACTGACTTTATGTACTTTAAAACTTAGTTGTACAAATCTGATTACTGACGAATATAACAATGTCAAACTTACATCATTAAAGTAAATTTCAGAAAACATTTTTCATCGTGCCATACCAGTCCTGACTTTTGCTAAATCTACGCAGTATAATTAGCATCGTTAGAGTACTAATTACCGTCGTTTATTTTCAGCATAACTCAGAAGAAATTATCCTTAGTAAACCCAAACTGTTTAATATTACATTCCCTGAAAGTTCTGTTTGATCTTTGCTTTCGTCAATTCTGCTTAAACTTTCAGATTTCTCTTATAACAAAACATTCTTTCAAGTTCAACACAAGTATTTATCCAAACCCCCAGAGTTTTCTTTTGTCATTTTAGCAAGTTTCTTTTATAATTCTTCGTCTCTTTTAAACGTAAGGCTTGGATTGCGACAGTTAAAAAAACTCGAATTACATCGTTACCAAAGAAAGAGAACTCAGTTATGTTGGTCTAGTACTAGAGAATACAAATTATAGACGTTCCTTAAGAGCCCAATTACTTTAAAAGGTGTACTTGGCCTCTTTCTAAGCGGTAAGGTAAGCGGTAAAAACAGGTATTTGAATTAAATCGATACAGCGCGCGTGCCGCGACTCCATTTACTTGGTGCAAACTCCGGCCATGCTAATGGCACCACTGTTACCACTAGCCCAGGTTTGCTTGATTGATATATACATCATAACAAGGATTTAGACGGAGACAAATCGTCTACAAGTTATTAACAAAACCCTTATATTGATCTATTCTATATAGAGACCTTAACAATAACATGTACCAATAACTTTCCCAAATAAATCGTTTCTGATTAAAAAAACTTACTGGCACTAGTCTATTATATACAGAATTGATTATTATTTTTTCTCTATTTTGTACAAATTACCAATTTTTTTACATATTTTTTTACAATATTTTTTTAAAATATCGTGGTCCTACTATAAATGCTGCTCTATAAAGAGTATCCAAGTGGCAGTCAAATTATAAAATCCGTCATTTTATCAAATACCTAGTCATTTGACTAAATGCAGGGACGCTAAAACGATAAATTACCCTGTTTCTTAAACTATCTATTTACTTGAGCAGCAATTTACTAAATGGCTGAGTAAATCCAGGTATTATTAAAATCGCTCGATTGTACTTTCGCATTTAACCAAATGATCAAAATAAAGCATACAGTCAAATACGAGGGGAATAAAAAAAAAACTAAATAATCATGTATTTATTTTTACCGTTTTAAACTTCGGTCGCCTTCGAAGTACTCTCCGTTTGAGGCAATAACTTATCGAGACGATTTTTCCACTGCACAAACAGTTTTGAAACTCCTCGATTTTGATCGTGCGAGATCAGGTGAATAGGTGTGGTGTCATTTTTGGTCAAAAACTGCTGAACACTCAGAGCTATGTGGACATCTGCGTTGTCATGATGGTTGTACTAATCGGTTCTAGGACATTCACCCCCTGGACAATCACCCCCCGGACAATAACCCCGCACAAATAACCCCCCGTGTAAAAAAAAACCAGACAGTTAACCCCCCAAGCAAAAAAAAACAACGACTAACTTGAAATATCGGTAAATTATGATGGCCGTAATGTAAAGTGTTAAAGTTGCAAATAAAAACATTAAAGGCAGAATAACATTTTAATACATTATTAACAATATTTATTTCCCTGTAAAATACTTTACAAATGTAAGTTTATTTAAATAAACCATAAAGTTTACAAGTTTACTAAATTTAATCCTAATCCTATGATGTTAACATAATTCCAAATCGCTGCATGATGGCCATAACAGTGAAAAACTGTGCGTTCAAAGGTAACACCCGAAGAAGATTGAATTGTTATTCTGCCTTAATTTCTTTTTTTTTGCAACTTTATCACTTTACATTGCTGCAATTATAATCTACTGTTATTTCAAGTTAGTCGTTGTTTTTTTCTGCACGGGGGGTTAATTTTCTGGAGGGTTTTTTACACGGGGGGTTATTTGTACGGGGGGTTATTGTCCGGGGGTTATTGTCCGGGGGGTGATTGTCCTGTTACCGTACTAATCACCTGTTTGCCACAACTTGGGTCGTTTCTTTCGTAAATCGTGACGCAAACTTTTCAAAACTTGCAGAACAAAGCTTTGCTTGATCGTTTGACCCATAGGAACAAATTCTGTGCGCACAATTTCCTTCGCGTCAAAGAAATAGATGATCATTTTTTTCACATTCGACTTCACAGGTCGTGTTTTTTTGGGTCATGGGGAAGATGCTGCATTGCTGCTTCGTTTCAGGGTCCTAGCCATAGCAACAAGATTCGTCTCGGGTTATGGTTTCGAAAAAAAATTGGGTCAACCTCCAACTGCACCTTCCACGCACGGCACACAATCAAACGATTTTTTGTTCAGGCGTGAGCAAGGGAGGCTCGAATTTTGCTGAAACTTGTTTCATGCATCCTTGCTGACGGCAACTCCTCGACATTCCAGTCAAAATCACAAGATCATCAATGGTCCGATGGCGGTCTTCCAAGATGGCGACGATTTCTTACCACATTTTCAGTTCGGCTTGTTGAAGGATGACCATCAATCAACATTTCAAATCGTTTAAAACGGAAAAACCATTCTTACGCTTGTGTTTTACTCTGAACATCTTCTTTGTAAGCTGCCCACAGGCATACAACCGTTTCTAATACATTTTTAGAGGGAAAAAATTCACTGCCGCACGTAGTTCGTGTAATCAGTCATCACAAAATAGACAAACACGTTAAAAGAGTTTTGGAAAAAAAAATCTGAATCCAGTTGGCACCCTGATACTGAAGGGTTTTTAGAATATTCATCTAGCAAGAAAAACATATATATAAGTACTAAAAGGGACCCGCCCTTCATAAGATAAATAACAGTTTTATTTTGGGTCCGTCCTCGTATGTTTAACTTTGTTTCCATTTAAGAAAATTCTCGCCTTTAGTCCCATAATAGGAATTTGACAACGACGGATTTTACAATTTGATTGCGACTTCTAGAAATAATCGTAGGTACAACGTGTTATTATACAGGGTGTTTCACTTTTCCATGGGACACTATCTCCGTAAATAATGAAAATACAAGGTTGGTTAAATGGAATAAAGGTTAGCTATTTAGGAGTGTATTTTAAACCAGATCTTGTTTTGTTTAAAAATTCCTTGGCTTGCGTGATATAACGAAAAAATCGAAATCGATTAAAATTTTTAAACTTAAATATCTCGGCTATTGTTGCGAATACACAAAAACGCCTAAGGAAAAATGTTTTGTAAATTTTGTTTTCTATAAGATGGCGATAGTCAGATTTTTATTTATAAATTACCGTGCGAGATATTTGACAAAACAACTTTTTTTTAAATGGCAGTCGTAGTAGGTGATGACTTAGATATAAAGATTATTTTTTTCTCTTTAAAAATAAACAAAACAAGATCTTGTTTGAAAAAAAACTATTAAATAGCTAACTTTTGTCCCGGATAACCAACCTTGTATTTTCATTATTTACAGGGATAGCAATAGTGCCACATGGAACAGTGAAACACCCTATATGTGTGTGTTTTATTTTTAATGATTTCATTAAATTCATTCTTTTAATTGCAACATTAATAACACAAAACAATAATTTACACAACACACTTCTCAAGTAATCAACGGTAAATTTAATTGAAAGTTTTTCCGTAACTTTTACATATCTTTTATGAACACGTGGTATTTCAAAAGAAATTAATCTATAAATGTTGGCTCAAAATGTAATTAAGAGCAAACTTTAACGTTATGCTCCGGGAAAGCCGTATTGTTTTAAGAAGAAAAAAAACTTCATAAAAAGCTTAATCGCAGTATTATTTAATAACGGAAAAGTTATTTTAATTTATCGTTCCAGCAGAACATTTAGAACACTATCCAAAGCAGTATTTTGGGGATGATCAATATGGTATCCGACAACTAGAGAAAGATGACGTCGTAAAATGAAAGATATCGTGCTCATAACAATGCATCGCCATAACAATGCATCGCCATACCAATCATTTTTATTCGTGAGAAAATCAGGAAAATACAATATATCACATAAGGTCTGTTCTAGTAACTAACTGAGACAGTTATTAATCACTTTAACACGCAACCAAATTCATCAAGTAAAAAATGTCTTACACTTAGGTAATATAAGTGGAAATATTTAATGAGCTTAAATTCAACTCGAGGAACCAAAATATGCAAATAAACTTCTACTTTGACACTTGGAATTATGAAATATGAAAAGCTCTAAGGTCCTTATTTCATTTTGAACGCTATACGATGTTATCTCACTGTGATCACCGTTTGTTTTATGCGTTTTCTTTGCTTTCTCTATGGACATGCTATGAAACCGATCCAGTAAGCGTGCATTAATTCGTCAATGAGTGACCGTGAAAATAAAAACGGCAAACAAGTATGTTTATTGTAATTTGTAAGATAAAAAGGCAGAAGTATGGCAATGTTTACTTAAGTATTCGCGCTCATTGTCATTATAAAACTCCAGCTATTTTGAAAACACAATTCTGAACCTATAACGGTGGTTCTATCGCTATTAATCCAAGCTCAAATTTCTTTGCTTACAAAAAAAAACCTCTAAAATCTAGTGTTCTGAGATATCTATAATGAAAAACTTTTCATTTTGTTGTAGCCTTTTTGAATGTCGCTAATATACAGGGTGTGTCCGCTATCACTGCAAATATTTTAACTTGTGATAGAGGACCTTATTCTAAGAAAAAAGTCAAGTAAAACTTTTTTCTAAAATCAAATGCTAAGCATAAATTACAAATTTGCCAAAAAAATTCTAAAATTGCATATAAATAAGTTATTTAAATTTTAAAAACGCGCCTTTTTAACGAAACGGCGTAGAGCAAAACCGATTCCTATTGCGGGTAAGGCATTTAACGGACTACAACTTCGGTAAATATGTTGTTCAATAAAACTAAATATAAATCATAGAAATGTTTACAATAGCGAAAAAGGTGGAAAAAAAAACGATAAAATGCAAAACAATGCAAATCCATCTTAACACAATAAAATTAACATGTAACCACAAAATTACTTCAATAAGTGTTCAAAATTACTTCCATCATTTTCAGTACATAATCGCACTCTCTTTAAAAGCATTTTTAAATACAGAACATTATTTCTCGGATTTTTTTTTGCACTCTGTTCCTTATTTTCAACTTTTCCGAAAAATCGGTTTGTTTTTCCAAAAGTTTCACTTGACCAAAGTTGTAGCCCATAAAATTTGCTATCCGGTGCGGCCGTCGGTTTTTTTGTACAACCTTTCGTTTTAAAGATACAGCGGTTGCAAAGTCTAAGAAACAATTAAAGTTTTTAAATTTTTAACTTTTTTTTGTACAAACTGCCTTATAACTTTTAAACCATTGCCTGTAGATAAAAAATTATTATAACCAATTTTGTAGAGAATTTCATGTTCTTTTAAAACGCTGTAAGGTAATTTACGATAGAATTGATATTTTCGGCAACAGAGTCTTATAAATGCAGAAGTGTACAAAAATCAAGGAAGTGTTGATATCTGCTTAGCATTTGATTTTAGGAAAAAGTTTTACTTAAAATTTCTTCTTAGAAAAAAGTCCTCCAACACCACTTAAAATATTTGCGGTGATAACGGGGACACCCTGTATATATTTGAAATTAAAGTTATGGCCATACAAGGCCTAAGCGAAAATTTGAAAAAATATTGGGAGGTATATTCACTACTAAAAACTAAATAAAAAGTTGGGTGAGTCTTTTTTTTTTCTACACCCGGTGTGGACGCTCTATACACCGAAAGCGATAATTATGATAAATATGTAAAAATATGGATTTTTCTAATTTATGGTGACACTTCGTATGAAATCACGATATAAATTCAGATTTACATAAAATATATTGTCTACAATGTAACGCCGAAGGATGAAACTAATTTCCGTGTGAACTCGAGCATTGCTTACTCTTTAATTTTCTTACCTTCGCTTCTTTAAAGTCCAACGTTGCAATAGTTCATTTTAAAATTGGAGCAATAAAGTAATAGCTATGTACAGAGTTAATGCAAGGACTTTGATAGTTCAAAGCTCCAAGGCAAACGCGTAAAGTTCCAGAGACCGACATTTCATCTCTTTATTAAAGCAAAAGAGAAATGTGACAACGATATCCTGAAACACGTTATTGTCCTACATTTGTAGTATTAAATTATGCAGCAGTGCTAGACATATCTCTTTTTCTAAGAAATGCAGAGTGGTCTGGCGTAAGATAATGTGGGTACCTGTACCTGCTTTTCTGCATTTTTAACGTCTTTTTCCGTTCGTTTATTATTAACGTCGAGTTCAATTGCCGCTCAATAGTTTTTATTAAGTGCTATTTAAACAAGCGTGTCCAATCTAGATGTTGAAGCAGTTTTAGGAGCTATGATTTTTTAAATAAAAAAAATAACGGCGTAAAAATTAAAAGTATAGCAACGAAAATACTGTAGGTGTATTTTTAAGTGATAAATAAATAACAACGTTAATCACATTAAATTGCATTTAAATATGTAACTGGTTAACTTAAGCTGTGAATTTTTTAAATATTAGTATACATAAACCAACTTAACGCACTTTGTAGGTCTTAGAATAAGTAAGACAAAGCAAAGTGTTTAACTACTGTCAGTAACATATGTTTTCAATGTATCGCTTTGATAATTTTTTTTTTTTTTAAACACGCCCTCCGACGTAAAAGTACAAATGTAGCAATAAGAGAAGAAGACAAAACAAGGGAGTGTGTGTATTACACCTTTATTTAACAACTGTTACATGGTAATGCACTCGTTTACCAAAAAAATTTTGCGTTCGATTATATCTAATAATTTCCATTATCAAAGGATATTTTATTGAATGCATGCATCCATCAATGGACACTAACGATTTGTGTTTGGTTACTAATTAAATTGGTTTAACAGTACCAATTGAAACAAATTCGTTTATTAATGCAATAATTATTTACTAAATTTGAAATGACATAACTAAGTACAAGGCAACTAAGGCGATCAAACAATTATTGCTTTTCACAACTTACATTAGAATTCTAAGGTGCGCGAATGTTACTTCCGCCTCTAGTTGGAATGCGCGACGGTTGCGCTTGAGTAGTCGAATCTTTATATTCGCTTTCTTGTTCTACCATTCTGGGGCCTTGGACCGCAAGCTTTTTAATTGTTTGGTTGATCTCATACAACTTTAAGTTCATCCTACTCTCCATTGAAACAAATTCTCTACTAACGGCCATCCGAATCTTTAAAAATTCTTTATTTATCATTTCTCCGAGTAGCTCTGTTGCTAATTTAGAAGCTTCCAAAAGAGCATCGCGTACTTGAGTGGCTTCTATATCATCATCCACCGGAACCGGTAAGTTTTTTTCAAGTACCTTACGACTTGATGCTAAATTATTAACCCAGACCTTTATGGCCTCAGTTACAGGTTCCATTCCCATGGAATCCATACTCCCAGAAATCTTTTTTCGCATTGAATCCTTACACAATTGACACTCGCCACAAGGTTGTGTAGAAGGTTCGCCGTATGATAAATTGTCTTTTAAATAAAGTTCATGATGTGGCGACTGTAAATTAGTCGGCGACGTTTCTACATTTAACAGATTACCCACTTCCGGAAATGCTTTAGAAAGCTCAATCATACGCTGATTATCAGCAGCAAAATCGTCTTCCTCGATATTTTCGATTTGGAACGCTATTTTATTAATAGGACTGTTATGAGCCAAAATTACTTGAACAGGCGTTTTAATGCTTCTCGCATCAAAACAAAATATTTTGCCATCGAAAGAAGATACCGCGTAATTATCATATTCCAATGAGTAAGCCACAGAGGTCAATGGAATATCCAAAACGTTCGAAAATGTGCACGATTTTGTTCGTAAATCATAACCAAAAATTTTTTTGTCTAAACCAACGCTTACTAAAGTATTTACTTTTTGTGAATATGCCATATCGGTCACAACATTACTGTGTAACTGAGTTACAAATTTTAAATCTCCTGCATTGGAATCCCATATTGCAACAACTCCTTCTGCGTTTCCACCACCAAGAATGTTCGAATCTGTTGGATGACACCTCATAGTCGATAAACTGTCGCTATTAGGAATGAAAAAGCTGGCACATAAAACGGCTTTAGCATTATACAAGAAAATTTGGCCATTTGTACAACCACCGGCAAGAGACATATCTCGAGCTCCATATTCTAAAAATACAACTTGATCTGGTAATTGAGGCAACTCTTGGACTACGGTTTTTTTATTTATATCATAAAACATAACTTGTCCATCTCTTGTACCGATTGCAATATTGGACTTAACTGTCCTTGAAAATACAGCTACTTCTATTGAAATATCTGTAATAGATTGGCAATGCTTAATAGCAGGTCCGACGTTAACTATAGTTGAAATTCCATCAGCAGAAGTAAATACTAACAATTCCCCTTCACTGCACCAAGATATGTTTTTTGGGGTTAAACTTTTATCGGGCTGTTGAAAACATCCAGAAAAATCACCCTGGGGCCAGTTGTGAAATCTTATATCGGTTCCACATGATGCCAAAAGCATTTTACTGTAAAACATATTTATGTAATTTACACTGCATCCATTAAAACTTTAGTATATTATTATTACTTACTTTCTACATATGTTTGTACAAAGCTAGTATGACGGAAATTTTGAAGGCTCCCTTAAAAATCCCTTAATATTTGAAGTTTTACAAATTTGTAATGTATGTCACAAATTAATTTAATTCAAACAAATGCCTACGTCACTACCTAGATTGTCTACTGTGACACTTACTTAAGTTTGGTTACTAAAGCATTGATTTCAGAACACAGTTGGTATGATTTTTTTACAATATAAAGTATATAGGACGACTCACATTATAGGTAAGCTCGCGCTTTACTCGTGCTCCACTCCCGCTCCAAAGCGCATTGTATTATGTTCTGTGATTGTATTTTGTGAGCGTTACGTCAGTGGGAACAGATTGTGGCATTTAATATTTTTTTATTATTTAGTAACAATTTTCAATTAAAATGGTTTGCAACAAAGTAGAGTTGGGCAATCACGAAGAATACGACATGTAACAAAAAAAAATAGAAATAAACTGTAAAGGCGTTAAAAAAATCTGAAAAGTGTTTACAACATTTTTTAATAAAGTAATATTCATGACAGTATGAAAAGAAAATGGTAACGCAATTTTTCAAATCATATTTAATTGCTATGAAATAGAACCAGCATCTGAATTAAATGATCTTGCAAACGTGTCTCTTACTTCAAAAGCTGCAGTTGTAGAATTTCCTCCTTCTCTCGGTAAATGTCTTAAATTTTCTGTGATCACAGTGGTCAATATATTACTTCCTTGGTGTACAAAATTGAGCAGAATTCAAGTGGTTAAAATTACTTATCCAGCGTGTTGAAGATTTAATTTTAATCTGTTGTAAATTCTAAATTTTTGTGTTAATATGTCAATGGATTTTTAACCATTTTACGTGCACGCGATGATTTTAAATTAAAATTTCTTGTTTCTATTCTATTTTCAATTTGTAATGCAGAATATGGCTTATGGCCTTATCATATAGGTATGCATTTTTTCAATAGCAACGTTGGATCAACGATAACAAAGGGTGCTGATTGTTTAGTTCATGTAAGAGGTTCATCTTCTGGTACATCAAGTGTTTCAAAAGTACCATTTTGTAAACATTTCCCAAGATTTGACAAAGCAAATATACCACCATTGCTACTCCATCCACAGTGGCGGATTTATGATTTTGTAGGCTAATAACTTTTCGCCGGCCTATTATTTTTTCATACAAGGTGTTTCTTAAATATTGCAAAAAACTTCGGGAGATAAATCGTTATCGAAAATTAAGGGGGGCTTTCATATAATTTTGTTTTGTTAGACGTCTCCTTTCGGAGTGTCGCCCCTCTAAAAAATAACGGTAAAATTAGATTTTTATTTTATTTCTCAAATTTGGAGATGTGTAGGAGAATGACATTTGGTAGATGTTTTATACTTATTGAAAGATGTCCCATAGTAATATTTTTAATTATATCTCGCCATCACAAGGGGCTGAAAAGTGTGACCCCTGTTGGTTTTTTTATTAGAACTTCTTGGAGGCTTTAAATTTTGCAATTTAAAATTTTTTATTTGAAAGCTTGATTTATTTAGAAAGCTTTTTTATTCCTTATTTCCCTGCAAAACCTACAGTTTTTGAGTAAAAAATTAAATGAGTGAATGTCTGAACATGAAGAAATATTCTAAAATAAAACGATTCGTTTTGGTGGTTACCATGGTTTGTTTATGTTCATATTGAGTAGAATTGACAGGTGGTGTCGTGTTGTCACCTCTTAAACCTCAAAATGAATTACACTCCTTTTCAAAGCAGGATATACTCATTTTCGCCTCTTTTTAGTTTGCTTCTCGTCTTCGTCAAGCAATAACACTATCATCATAAAGTCCTTGTTATTTAAATTTGTAGACATGGCTATCAAACTGTACACCAGAGCGAATGATGTTCTTTGATTAATACTGACCGCTGCTTGAAGGCGGCTGGCTAGCTTGCGGCCGGCTTGAGTCTAGCTTGCGCTTAGCTTGCTGCCAAAGCGCAGTATGAATACGCTGGAGCGGCAGTGGAGCGCGAGCGTACCTATAATGTGAATCAACCTTATAGATGTAGATAACATACATTGGAAAATACAGAGTTTAAAGTCTAGTGAACAGAACATATGGATCGCTTATTGTGAAAGTTGTGTAAGTCAATTTTTCTTTGTTTCGAAATATGTTAGGGTTTAAATCTCAGTTGATTTTAAAAATACTGATAAAATCTACTACATTTGCCTGCTTTCTGTAAATTTAAATATTCCAGGTGTAACTGAAATCAGGCCCACCTACTTTTTTCTTTAGTTTTCATTTCACACAAATGAAATTTTAGACATGTGATATGCCCAAAAAAATCGGATTTTCTGAGCGTATGTTAATTTCTTGTTTGTATTTGTGTCTAAATGTTTTATTCCTAACTTACAATTAGTTATGGAAGTTAACTTAACTATTTAATATTTTAATATACAGAGTGACAATATCTACATGTTTTTCTATGGGTAACTTTGTTATTATAGGAGTAACGTAGTCGGTTAAATTAGCAAAGTTGGGCATAATTTCAAAACAAATTTAATGCCATTTTGACGTTTGACAAACACTTTCAACTTTTTAAAATATTTTGGGAAAACAGGCGATTTTTTAGTAGTAAATAATTATGTAGCCACCTATGTTAAGACCAAAATGTGAAATGATTCATGTAGATATTTTTCCGTAGAGTTAAAAGAATATTTAAAAAGTCATGGCACACTTGATTTTTGAGCCAAACTTAACTTTTTTTAAATGGCAACCATAGTTGGCTATGCTGACAACACAAATTTTAAATTAGCAGCAATTAAATATTATAAGGCGATTCAAAACTAAAAGTTAGTTAAAATTACTAATTTCTGTTTGTAGATGAAGTACTCTTGCACTCTCATAAAGTATGTATTTACAAACTTCAATATTAAAAAAAAACAATATCAATATTTTGCAATGAATTCGTTAAGTACTTTTACTTATATGAAAATATCAAAATGTACCATAAAATCCAATATCTTTTTAAGTTATTAAGTTGTATGAAGTGTAGGTACATAAAAGTTTGAAAGAAATAAATGTTTTGTGACATTTTGGTCCTCGATTTTATTATCTACCTACATGTATATGTGTGATTTAATGACTCTATGGCGATTAACACTTCCACTTGATCCGTGCAATTCTTAAACACTTTATAGCTGCTATTTATGTTATCCGTTTAAATTAATTATCTTGTGTTTTTATTAGCAGATTAAAATGTAGCTGTTGGTCACTATTTATCGTTACTTTTACTTACACAGCGTCAAGTTAAGCTCATTTTGTATTGACCATATCTCAAGCTAAACCATTAAAGTATTTACAGTGAATGCTGATTGCCCGTGTAATTAATTAGTTTCATTGTGGTCATATACATACACAAAGTTAAGTTTTTTCCATCTGTTATGTGCGGGTAACCACGATGTTAGAATAGCGGAATTTTTAAAGATTAGACTAAAACCGAAATAAACTGTCATACTCCAATTAATTTTGTCGGAATATCAGTGCAGTCACGATTCCTCGTATAACAGTTTCCTCGCGATGATACAATATTTAAAGATGATGATGTTATGTTTATTTCGCTTGTACTCGTTTCGCAGAATTGCTGTGTTGTGTTAAACATCGGTGGCTCTTATATTTTCGTGGATGTTCATGGCGGTGTTTGTTTTACAGATGATGTGTACGTGACCATATCGCAGCATCGACATGTCTTCCTCTTGGGTTTTGCCAGCACTGCTGGCAGTGCTGGTTACCTCTTGTGTTTTGGCCCACGATGAAGACTTTGCCTTCGACGTGTCCGACGATTTAGAAGTAGAGTTCCCTCAAGAAACTCCCAAAAAACTTTGGGGAATGCCAGATATGACAGCTACCGTGGGGCACGTGTTTCATTTAGCTATACCTACAGGAGCTTTTGGCGAAGACGTAAAAAATTACGAGGTAATGTAATAAACTTAAATTATTTTGGAAGTTTTATATAATGCATGATTGTTTCACTGATTTTTCACCATCGAGATCTTGGAAACTATAATGGCCGGTTGCACAAAGCTGCTCCAACATTTTAACATCTTTCAGTAACTAAGTAACAAAATGTGGTGAACATTTCAGATTACGCAAACCAAAAATTAATGAACAAAAACTTTTATTTTAAATTTTAATATCATATGAAGGTTTTCCTAAGCTATTTTTTAAAGTATATCTAAATTTACGGAAAACCTTCAATAGACACAACAGATAAATTTAAAATTCATCGATTATGCCTACACCATAAACTTTTTTTACTATTGAAAGTATTGATCTTGTGTAAAGCAACGGATTTATTTGTTTAAGATTTTTTTTGTGATTGTTTCAGAATTATTTGACGGAAATTAAAACAACTTTGTTTTTAAAATGTGAACGCTTGACCATATAGTGTTCCTATTGATTTTGTATAATAAAAGGTAGATGTAGATTAGGTCAGTTTTTAATTAAAACTCAATTTAGATTACAGTCGGAATTTTTGATTGAAATTTATGAAGCTAAAATATTGTAGAGTTTGTACCAATAAACTATGTTCATTTAATTACAGTACAGGGTGGACCAAATTCGAATGTTTTACGGGGTGTCTCGGTTACCTTAATATTTAGTTGGCGAAAATCTGATATCGGTCTCTTGGGCAATTTTTTTGAGAAAAGTACGCCTGTGTAACCAGATTTTTTATATTGCTTTTCATTTCGGCACTACAGACGAAAATGAAATTTCACCATTTATGAAAATTTACGATAACTTCTTTATTTATTGAAATAGAAATGTTATTAAGGTTTTTTATACTTATACTACAGATTTATATGCTTAATTTAAAAACAAAATTTAAGTTTCTTTTGCGACTTTTATATGAAAAAAAAATTTTTGGTTTTCAAAAATATAGATACCTATAGTTTTATATATTTGTTGCAAAAAATAACCGAGATATTGCTAATTTATAAAAATATCCTTATCTAAGTTTGCCATGATTTCGTAAACAAGTAATGTTGGCAATTATTAAACAACTAACGTAATTTCCAAGTAAATTGTGCAGCAGCCGCTACGTTTTTATCACTTACTTTCTTACAATGTAAACTTCTGACATTAAACTTTTCAATATCTTAAAATTAAGCTATGTTCAAAATACCACAATAAGTAGTAATAAAATACAAAAGAATAATACGAATTTGCTTAAAACGTAGCGGCTGCTGCATAATTTACTTGGATATGACGTTTAGTTGTTTAATAATTGCAAACATCACTTGTTTACTAAATCATGGCAAACTTTGTTGTGGATATTTTTACAAAATTGGTCATTTCGGTTATTTTTTGCAACAAAATATATAAAACGATGTATTTTTAAAAAGCTAAAAATATTCTCTTTCATATAAAGTCATGGCCAACTAGGGTTTCTCTTTCTATTAAAAAAATTTTAAGTTTACTTCATATCTCGAAAGTCAAGGTCGCTAAAAAAATTAATTTTGTTTTTGAATTGAGCATAAAAGTCCGTATAAAAAACCTTCACAATATTTTATTCTATTTTTATAAGTAAAGACGTTATAGTAAATTTGCAAATCGATAAATTTTCATTTTTCTTCTGTAGTGCCAAAATGAAAAGCAATGTAAACAATTGATTAATAGGCGTGTTTTTCTCAAACAAAAAATAGCCAAGGACCGATATCAGATTTTCGCTAACTATTACGGTAACCGAGATACCCCGTAAAACATTCAGGTTTGGTCCACTCCAGGGTTGGCAAACTTTTTTTAAAGAGGGCCAGTTTGCGCAAACAGTGTCACTAAAAGGGCCGCACTAAAAAAAAAATTATTATAATAACAACTTATTAATTATGTGTAAGTTGGGAGCGACAAAAAATTAAGGTATAAAAAAAGCTATACATACATATTATAGACATTTTTACTAATATAGTAATTCATGGAGGGCCGCATGCGGACCGCGGGCCGTGGTTTGCCCACCGCTGTCCACCCTGTACTTACATTTTTTAAATTAAAGCAACATGAACTACTTGTTGCGTTATACATTAATATTAGAATATAATTATATTTAAGTACGTTTCTTCCAGAATTTAAACATTATTGAAAGGGCATAGTTCATTGCCCATTTTAGTATTTTTATGGTACGAAACTTTCGTGTTTGAAAATGAGTAGACTTCGTTTTACGAGTAGAAAGTTTCGTAATCCAGACGTTCAAGTTAATTGAAGTTTCTTTTGTTGCTTATGTTCAAGTGACATCTGTAATCTACCTTCTATTCGAAGATCTCTGTTTATTTCTTTTCTAATCTATGAATGCCTGTTCCTCAAATCAAGAATTCAACGAATACGAAAGGTGCCAACCTTTTATTATAAATTACAAAGCTTGATTTAAAGTTTTAATTCGAATATGGTTACCTTGTTCGCATGTTTAACAACACATTTTAGGCAATTTTAAAGTAGCTTTCTCATACTGAAAATATTGTAAAAATCAAATCAATAGATTAACTTTATGTATAATAAAATTTATTTTAATTTATTGGATGAGGCTTATTTCTACCATTTTTTAATATCATTTATGAAATTATAAAGTATCCATTATAATTGAAATAGGTACTCTAATTTTAATTGATAGTTCAATGTACTTATTTTTATTTTGTTTTAATTACAAATTCGCTAAAAGTTCTTCACATTTTAAAAATATTTCATTAGTCAAAACTGGCTTGCAAATGTCAGCTAAACACCATAAAATTTCCAGTGCAACATAAAATTTCTTCGCTAACAAAACAATTTCTTTTACGATGTAATAACAAATAAGAAACTTTAATAAACAACCATAAAGTTAGTCTGCAATTGCTACCCAGATGTTTTCCACTATAAGACGTTTTGTGTAAAGTTGTCAGCACAGTGGCATATTAATATTTTTATTACTTGGCGTACTACTAATAAACATCTGCTAAAGGCTGTAGACTTTTGTAGAATAGGGTAACTTTTAATCTGTCCACAGACCACTTACTTTACCGAATTAAGTTGTATTTATTGCTTTAGACATTTATTGGTTCAATTTCACTCTACTCCGGAAGTTTACTATTGAGCAACTTGAATTAAACCCTTCATTGATTATTGGAATTATTGCATACTTAATATTAATGCCTTCTTTTATAAGTAGTTTTATTGGAATAAATAAATAAATATTTACAAAGCCAGGCTAAAATAAGGGTGGCCCATAAGTCACGACGGAGTTTAAACAGTTATAAACTTTCTTCATTAGTAGTTATTTTTATTTATCTTTAATTGTAGTAAAGTAGAAAGCAGGAAAATTTGTTCACAATTTTAACGAAAAACCAAATTCTTTTAATGGCGCCCATTTTCGGCGTTGCAAAGATGGGCTCCTCCTACGAGTCCTACGGCATGTTACATGGCAGCTGTTAGTGTCAACGGCTGTAGTGCCCTAATTTCTGCGTGAATATTCTCCTGTAGTTGTACAATTGTCCGAGGCTTGTTCACATGCACCCTCTTCTTGTTTTCCTATATGTAGGAATTAACAAAGTAGGTGTATCATATCAATATTATTAAGTCATTTGTTTGTTTTTTTTACTCCATAAATAGCTATAAAAGAAGTCAGGCACTAAAAATTAAGGAATATCCACTTCCTATTGTACCATTTAAAAAACCATGCGTCAACTTCTACATTAAAAATTCATTTAACTGAATGAGTTAATCGAACGCCATGAAACAACAAGCGTAAAAAGTAATTTTCTTTCCAGACCATATTGCCTACTTATTCGTTTGGATTAATATTTACATTTGATTATTTATTCAATGAAGTGCAAAAACTCGAATCATTCCCTTATTGTGATTTAAATATAGTGTGTTGCTGTAAATATATATTAACTTGTAACGACTGACATCGTTTTGCAAATTCTAGCTTCCATTTAACTTTATCCATCCAGTCTTCATCTTGGGACTTAGTTCTTTCATGGCTCTCTCGGTTATGTTCTTCTAAGTCCTTTTTCGCCTTCCCTTTTGTTACTCTGTGTTAATATCCAGTTCAGCATTTTCTTCGATAATCTGTCTTCTTTTTATTCAACATTAGTGTCCGTGCCAACTTAAAGATTTTGCATCTACCGTATCTATTTCTATTCGTTCACGTATACAGGGTGCACCACGACCCTGAGATTCTTCGATAGCTCCTTTTTTAATGAAAATATCAAAAAATGTTTAATACAAATATTGTGCGAACCTATTTTCTACATAATCTAAAATTATTTTTAAATATACAGGGTGTTTCGTTTGACCGGCACATATAAAATTTAATTTTTTTTAAATAGAACACCCTGTATATTTTTACATTTTTGGATTCCTATTAAAATTTACTTTAAAAAATGTAAAAGGTTATATAGGTCTTAAGTCAACCGTTTTCGTAAAATTTACATTTTTGTGAAAATTTTGAGCGATACAGCACTTTCAATTTTTTTTTACATTAAAGTTATTTAAAAAAGCGGTAAAATTTCGTTTAAAATTGAGATTGACAATAGATTAATTAACACTTTGCGCTAGCTACATTTAAAAAATATACAGGGTGTTTTTTACGCTTGGTCAAACTTGTGAAACTTTAAACATCGATAAGTCATTTTTCTTAAATGCAACACCCTATATATTTTTACATTTTCTTGTAGAGAATTTAATTGTCTTTCGAAATTATTAAGCATGTCCTATACCTAAAGTTAATATTTTTCGAGCTATCTCGATTTTTATTAGTATTACTAAGGCAATTAAAATATTTTAATGTGGGCCATGGACGTAAGTCGTAATTTTTCAAAGAATTTTTAAACAAAAGAATAAAAAGAGCTCCAACTTTAATTTAAGTCCAATAATGTACCCCTTTTCCCCGCAATTTATCGTATAAATTGTTTAAAATTATATCCTTGTTCTTGTTCTACGCACAGCCGTAGATGTTGTCTCAAAGACTCTAGCACTCTTGATAACATTTCGGGGGTTATACCATTAAAAGCAACACAGCAAGTAATGCAGTTGCCGAACACAGAATATCCTAATAGATGGATAGGGCGAGGTAGACCAATCTCCTGGCCACCTAGGTCACCTGATCTTACCCCTATAGATTTATTTTTGTGGGATCCCATAAAACAGGTGTATCAAGACCCCCCCAACAACTGCTGAAGATGTGCAGAACAGGATTCGTGTTGCTTTTGATGGTATAACCCCTGAAATGTTATAAAGGGAGCTAGAGTCTTTCAGACAAGATCTACGGCTGTGTGTAGTAGGGATTGTAAATTTACCGACTTTTTGAATTACCGGTAATTCGGTAAAATTTTCAACCAAAACCGGTTTACCGGTAATTTACCGGTAAATCATAATATTATATGTACATATATTGGATATAGATATAATTGTTTTTTTTTTTAGATTTTCGCGGTTACTAACATTTTTAATATAATTTTCGGAGTTTATCCGCGTATCCCTATAGGGACAGCTTGCCGAAACGTCGAGCCAATTTAAATATTACGCGGATAAACTCCGAAAACCACATTAAAAAAATATATATTTATTTAGTATGTAACTGATTAGGATAGTTGAAGCCTAAACTATCACAATAAGTTTCATACAATATATCAGTTAAGAGCCATCAACGTAAATTTTTTTATGTAATAATAATAATATAATTCAATATAAAATAAGAGTACACAGGGTGTTCCTTTCCATGGGACACTATTGCTATCTCCGTAAATAATGAATATACAAGCTTAGTTAAATGGGACAAAAGTTAGCTATTTAGGAGTGTATTTTAAACCAGATCTTGTTTTGTTTAAAAATTCCATGGCTTGCGTGATTTAACGGAAAAACCGAAATCGATCAAAATTTTTAAACTTAATTATCTCGGTTATTGTTGCGAATACACAAAAACGCCAAAAGAAAAATGTTTTGTAGACTTAGTTTGCCATAAGAAGACGATAGTCAGATATTTATTTATAAATTACCGTGCGAGATATTTGACAGAGAAGTGAGTAAACAATCATATTCCATTTGTATCTATTTTCCCCTTATTTTTTCTCCCTGAAAATAAGTCAATAGTCTTTTTTGATTATTTGATTTAGATTTTGATCATTATTGGAAAAATATTGTAAAATTACCGGAATTACCGGTAAAAAATTGGAAAATTACCGGTAAAATTTGAAGAGCCTTTTTTGCGATTTTGGTATTACAATCCCTAGTGTGTAGAACAAGGACATAATCTTGAACAATTTGTACGATACATTTCGGTAAAATGGGGTACATTTTTAGCCTAAAATTAAAGTTGCAGCTCTTTTTATTATTTTGTTTAAAAATTCTTTGAAAAATTACGACTTACGTCCATGGCCCACTTAAAATATTTTAATTGCCTTAGTAATACTAATAAAAATCGAAATCGCTCTAAAAATATTAACTTTAGGTATAGGACATGCTTAATAATTTCGAAAGACAATTAAATTCTCTACAAGAAAATGTAAAAATATACAGGGTGTTGCATTTAAGAAAAATGACTTATAGATGTTTAAAGTTTAACAAGTTTGACCAAGCGTAAAAAACACCCTGTATAATATTTTTTAAATGTAGCTAGCGCAAAGTGTTAATTAATCTATTGTCAATCTCAATTTTAAACGAAATTTTACTGCTTTTTTAAATAACTTTAATGTAAAAAAAAATTGAAAGTGCTGTATCGCTCAAAATTTTCACAAAAATGTAAATTTTACGAAAACGGTTGACTTAAGACCTATATAACCTTTTACATTTTTTAAAGTAAATTTTAATAGGAATCCAAAAATGTAAAAATATACAGGGTGTTCTATTTTAAAAAAATTAAATTTTATATGTGCCGGTCAAACGAAACACCCTGTATATTTGAAAATAATTTTAGGTTATGTAGAAAATAGGTTCGCACAATATTTGTATTAAACATTTTTTGATATTTTCATTAATTAAGGAGCTATCGAAGAATCTCAGGGTCGTGGTGCACCCTGTATCCGTATTCATTCCTTCACTATAAACCCATTTTCATCGGTAATAGTCTATTTTTGCTGTTTGTTAGTAGGTATTTCAAGCTTCAGAGCCATATGTTGCTGTGCTCTTGACTATGATTTTTTGTAGAGTCTAATTTTGGTTTCTTTACTTAGTTGACAGCTCCACAGAACTAATAATTATAATTGTTTTATGGCGTACTTTCCTTGTACCTAGCGATTTTTTCTCCACCTCCATTGCGTCATCCTTGGTAAGCGTAATGCCTAGATTAAAGTGACCAGATGTTTATCAAAAAGGGGACAATTATTGGTAAAAAAAGTATGCATATATGAGCAAAATACTTTATTCTCGCAAAAAAATTATGACACGTCAAAACTAGTTAATTTGACCACCAAATTACTAGTAATGTGTGTGTATTTGTCTTTAAAAACTACATTTTGGTTAAGTTTAATATCACTTAAATAATTATTACAATATCAAAAACTGTATTTTCCATAACGGTGTATTTTTAAGCAATTTTGTATCATTTTCAAAATGTTTGTATTACGCTTTTTAGCGTTTCAACATTTAATTCAGTTTTCTGTGATGTGCAATATTTATTAATCAACGAAAATATCTCGGTCGAAGCATTAGTACCAGGTAAAGAATACGCAAATTCAACGATTCTTTTTAAATGTTGGCAAGGCACATGATTCTGCTCAAAATTTTTGAAGATCTCTACCCACTTCATATCCGATTTTATTTTAACATTAATCCAATCCTGCACTTTTTCTTCTATGATATAATGTTTCAAGTACGAAACCTAATCAAAAAGTGCATTTTCATTTAAATTTTAATGGGAGAAGTTTTGGGAGACATTTATGGTTGGAGGACAATAAGTTCAAATGTGGGACAACACCCCTTAATGGGGAACGTGTGATCATTTAGCCTAGATACATATAACTCTACTACCTTAAATCATTCCTCTGTCTAGGTGTAATTGATCAGCACCTACTATGAGATGCTCAGTTTTCAGAGTATTTATCGTTAGGCCCCATTTTGATAATCTGCGTCCAAGTTTTTAAGTATGTACCTATCATCGTCCTCGACGATTGATACATTGATTAACTAATATGTTCGTCTCCAACATTCCAGGGCTGCGTTCAGATATATTTTACTCATTGTTGGAAAAATTACGCACCCCTGACGTTAGCCTTTTGTAACATGGAAAAAAGCTTCCTACAGTTTAATCATTGATACCAACTTAAACGCGGCTAAACATGTTAGTGTAAAGTGCCTGTCACGTGCTTTTTGAATGTTAATATCAGTTGTGTTTGTGTGTCTAAGATCCTTGCTAATCTTTTCTCCGCGATTTTTTTTTTTATGAATACTTTATACGTCGTTAATCGACTTGCACGAAATCGATTTTGTTCCTCCACATCGCCCATCTCGTTTCGTTCATGATTGTCCATCGTCTTTTTTGTGAAGGTTGATTTTGTATGCCATCTTCCACTCCGGTGGCTATTCACCACCTTTCAGAATATTTTTTTATGTTAAAAATATAATACAATAGCATCATATTATGGTAACTACTTTTAGTTGTGCATTAACAAAAAAAAAACTTTACTGCTCTATCAATTATAAAATGTAGCATTCAAGTAACAGCAAGAGTTTTTAATTTACGTATGAGCTCTAAACATTATTTTCATGAAATAGTTTGTAATATGCTGATTTTCCAAACATGGCGCGGATTAACAAGGCTTGCAGACTACAAGATCAAAGGTTTGGCTTAATGTTTGTACCTCTACATCAATTATTCAATGACAGACATTTATGAGACAGCAAAAAAGTTGAGAGCACGCGTTAACTACTTTATCTACGGTTTGACAGGTTCATTTTAAACTTTGTCGTGATTCGATGAGTACAAATACTCCTGCCTCTACGCCAAAACGAAATATAAAACCCTTTAGACCGTCGTAATTATCCGTCACAGTAAAACGCGACTCTCACGGTTATTTACTTTCAACAAGCTATTTTTGTTAATCAATATTAATTGTTATAGAACTAATCAGCGTTTTTTGAGGCGCATCTTTTAACGCGTAACGTAACGTAAAGTAATTGCAATATTTTATGAATCCATATTTTAAATCTAAAGTACAGTAAAATTTATTTGTGAATAAATCCCAATGAAAAGCGAATTAATCGCCCATCAGAACAATTAAGATTTAAAAAAATATATATTTCTTTGATGTTAAACGCTTTTGCATGGTAAGATCACAAATTTGGTTACCTGAAAAAATCCAAACCTGACGATTATTTTAGACATCACTGGTCTTCAATGTTTTTTTTTCATTTAATTTAACAAACAATATCAGCTAACTAATACTATCTACTAAATGTCTCTTACTTTTCCTACTTTTTCAAAATGTACTAAATTTTAAATCTACCAAATTTACAATTACTTACTAGAGCAATATTATTATAGGTAGATATACAGGGTGGTCCACTTTTTAATAGCAGGACTTTAACAGTCGATAGAAAAACTTATTTTAAAGCAAATAGTCCAAAAACGCTTTATTTTAAAGATACGGCGTGTTGAAATTTTTGAAAAAATAACAAGAATGTTTACCCATTTCTCAACCAGTAGATATATTTAAACCAAATTTGGTATTAAGCACTACCTTACAGGTTACCACAATCGGTGAAAATTTCAAGTCCCACAAGCAACCAGAGGCGGAGTTGTGGGGGTTCAGTTTCAATAAATTTTATAAAAAACTAGTACGAATATGTTTAAAATCAAACTCGAACTTGTTTTTGAGTAGAACATTTTATTGTTAACAAAAAGTGTCTTTTGAGTTTTCTTCGTATCTGCAACCGTTTGGCGCGGAATTTGATTTATTTCACTATTTCACGAAAAATTTGCTCCTAAGTTCGATCTAAAAATATCGCGAAAAGCAGAAAATTACAACTTGCAGAGTAAATGCTCATTAATCGTAAATTTAGCGGATTTTCTTCCCTCATTATTAGTATGTTCTGTTATTAAAAACTGCAAAAGTCGGTAACTACTTCTTTATTACGAATATTAGCGATATTTTTATATCGAACTTGGGAGCAAATTTTTCGCGAAAATGGTAAAGTAAATCAAATTTCGCGCCAAACGGTGGCAGATATCAAGAAAAGTCAAGAGACACTTTTTGTTTAGAATAAAATGCTCTACCCAAAAACAAGTTCAAGTTTGATTTTGAACCGGTCCGTACTAGTTTTTTTATAAAATATATTAAAACTGAACCCCCACAACTCCGCTACTGGTTGCTTGTGGTACTTAAAATTTTCACCCATTGTTGTAACCTGTAAGGTGGTGCTGTATACCAAATTTGGTTCAAATATAGGTGCTTTCCATTTGACATAAAGAACAGCTCAGAGTTACTCCAAACAGTTCTGATGTGTTCCATTTGGCACAAGTGAAACGCACGGAACCGTATCCGAGTAACCTTCCCCTGCCCCCTACTGCACTTACCTTTTAGACGGAGCAAGTTGCACTAATCACGTTTTGAGGTTATGTTGGTTTGCTCACGTTTGTCAAATTAATAAGTCTACCATGTCCACGTTCAAAACATTGACTCTTTTAGATGAAGGTAATGATATTTATCAATTAAAAGTAGGTGCATAACAATAACCAGTGACATTTACACAAATATGTCTGTAATATATTTATAAATTTACTTACCAAAAATAAACCTTTCATATTTAAATGCAATTTTTAACTTGATACTACTACTGCTAATTATTTTGCATAATACACAAGCAAGATGTAACACTTGTTCAACATAAACATAACCTATAGTTATATGCACAGAACTTCTTGTGTATGTTCTGTGCTTCTTACACCTTACCGGCATGTTCCATTTGACTCTAGGTGCAGGTTGTTCGGAGTAACTCGTATCAGTGCAGTTGGGTGTACTTACGAAATCAAATGGAAAGCACCTTATATCTACCCATGTTGATATGGAATATTCGCTTTAAAATAAGTTTTTCCTGTCATATTACAAAACTATGTCGTTTGTATAATTATTAATATTAAAAACGAAGGCGTATTTTTATGTAATCTACCTAGCTATGAAAATAGAATGTCAAAATAAAAATTATTGTCAAACAGTTACCACAGACAGTTACACACAACACAGCTTTGACATTTAGACCATTTAGACTGATTTAGACCCTGAAGAGAAAAATTTCATCAAAATATATTGAGTCTGAAGGGTTCTCTAAATTTTTTTCTAAAAGTTAGTGAAATTAAACTCGAGCATTGAAATGCAATAAAGTTCCACACAAAAGAGGGTAATGGGCCAAAAGTTATCCATCCAAGAATGACCGATGGAAATGAAGCCCCATCTTTATTTCAATTAAAATTTTGGTCTAAACAATTTTGCTGAGGTCGGGCCTCTATGCACAATGATCCAAAATCAGGTTGACCAGTTGAGCCAAGAAGATTTGGTGCCGCCAGATCGGCGGATTAAGTGTCAGGGAAGTTGAGGTATCCGAAACAACTGTTTGGAAAGTTTTGCACGATAATTTGGGTATGAAGAAAGTGTCTGCGCGTTGGATTCAAAGGCTACTTATGCCAAGAAAAATGTATCACTTCACAGGCTGATAAGAGCTTCTTTTTACGAATTTTTACCGAATATTAGACTTTGATATATCACTGGGATCATCCCACCAAACAAGAATCCATTCGCCTCTGCCAAAAAAAAGCCAAAACACAGTCTTCGGCCGGAAAACTAATGGCAACCGTTTTTTGAGACGAGGAAGGTGTTTTGCTTATTGAATATATATGGGAAAGGGCACTTCAATCAATGGAGAGATCTATTTGAAGCCTATTTAAAGTTTAGAAGAAGCATTGAAATTGAAACGATCTTCACCGTGGTAGCAAAGAATCTGCTTCTGCACGATAATTGCAGTGTCCATAAAGCACGCAATGTTCAGGCTGAAATTCAAAAATGTGAATTGACTTAGCTGCGTCATCCACGTTACTTACAGCCCTGACTTGGCACCCTGCGACTTCTTTTTGTTCAGAAATCTAAAAACAAACCTTGGGGGCAGAAAATTTACCGTCAATAATGAGCTAAAGATAGCTGTTTATGCTTTTTTTGTGGAACCCCCTAATAAATTTTATTTTTAAGGGATGCGGCAACTCGAGAAGCGTTGAATTAATCTATGTTGAAAATTTTAGGGGAAAAAAAGTTTTTCTTCTATGTGCTTTATTTTATGGCTATGTAGATAACATAAAAATACACCCTCATAGTTTCATTAGAAACCACAATCCTGTTTACTACAAAATAGATTAAACAAAAATTGTTACACAATAAAATCGCAGAAACAAGCTCAAATTATAAATAATAAAAAAATGAACACATGTTAAGCACTTGTCTTTTTAATATTTGGCATCTTACTTTCAAAGGATCACATCAATTTCAAATATGTTATATTCTATTTATGTAACGTTTCCTAAAGCATAGATAGGAACAAAACTGTGCAAAGCCGATAAACCGATATACAACCTGCCGAAAGCAGATGATAACCCAAAACCCCTTCAATCGATTACAGTAATTTACTTTAAGACAGTGATTTTCGAACTGTTGGGCGTGCCAGGACGCAAACGCATATCTAGGAAGTTACTTCACTTCTGTACCAAACCAAACTAAAGCTCAGTAATGAATAATATTGTGTAGAATTGTATAAAACAACGTTTGTTGCAACATGTAACATTTTTACGTGATGTTCTAAAACATCATTTTTTCTGATATTTAAAAATTCTTAAAAAGGCTGAAACGTTCAAAGCATTTAAAAACTGCCCTTAATTTTGTATAATTTAGTAGCAGATCGTAAATTGTTCCCGCAGTTTCATTTAGCTTATTCGCGAGGTGAAGCGGTGCACAAGTGAGAATTGTCGCTTAATGGACCGTACTTTCTGCTTCAGCTCCAATAATAACCTTTATAGCATGCAAATCCCATAAAAACTAAATAACTGGTATGTGCTGCTAATAATAGAATTGGGTTTTGTTAGCAAAACAATTGTTTGGTTACAGGTGCATGTATGTAAAGACAAATTTGACATTTTTTATTTAATAGACATGCATACGATTAATTTGCCGTTTTTTTCTAAAAATGTATCGTATTGCAAGTGTTAAATTACTTTTTTTTACATTAGATCCTTATTACACGCGGTAACAATACGTTCGTATTGGCGTATACGCGCTCTACTTAGGTTAAGCTACACAGTACACAGTGTAATCGCAAGATTGCATCCTTTATTCAGTCGACGTTTCGAACATACGGACATTTTGAATTTTCACCATTACTCGAGTTTGCAGCGCTTGCTTCGAAGTTACGGCTTTTTAGCGGCGTAACGCTACAGCTCAAATCAACTTCCAGCTACAGGTACATGCATTGATAAGCGGTGAAAAGGCTGTACTTTGACATGCGGACATTTTCGAGTTACGGCATCAGTTTGGCATCTTAAGGTGACGTAACTCTTGGGTACGCCTTAAAAACAATCAACCTGTTACATTTTACACCTCAGCCTTTTGGCTTATACGCCAATACGTACGTAATCCCAACGCGTGCAACAGAGATCTTGCAGTAACAAGCTGATTTAAAAAAAATATACTCCTATAGAAATTACGATAAATGTTAAAGTTATCTTCATGAATTAAATTGAAAAAGATATACTACTTAACTATTTTGTTGTCGTGGACAAAAATATATACCCTTCGATTTGGATCTGTACAAAACAACTACGTATCTTGTTTTTCTTTCTTTAATTCCCAAATAAAACTTTTCGTTATGTGAATAGAAATTAAATCTCAGTGTGCTTTGCTTAATATTTATTTAATATGAAAAATACTCAAATGCCAACAATACATACAGCCTGATTAAAGAAACAAATCCTATTTTACTTAACAGTTTTCATTTTTTAACGATTTTTCTGCTTTAACTTGAAAAAAGTATTGATCTATGTTTAGTGTATTAGAATTTTACTTCATCAATTTGTAACGTGTTTTTAAAACCGTTCGTTGGCTTCAATATACACTGTTAAAATATTTAATAACGGTTTTGATCGTGGGTTTAAAAATTTAGAACTTTGGCGCTTCTATTCCTAAGAGACATACAAATATAACACAGCAACAGCTTTCATAACCATAATAGACTGTAATTACTAAGTAATTGAACTGAAACTGACAATTAAGATAAAAAATAATAACCGTTGACGAAAGTATTTAAGGTAGAAGAGAAAATATAATTTCATCTTAATACAAAGATATCTGCTAAAATCATTATTTCGTTTTTGTGTTGTTGTTAAGCTTTTCTTGGGGCACAAGTATAAAAATTAAAATTTTAAAAAAATCTAGCCCAATTAGTCTCAATCTGTTTCGCAATTTAATTCGCCTTTGTACAAAATATTTTTATTGTTAGGCTTCGTTGGGTTTTAATCTGATCAAATATGATGTGAGTTTATAAACGACAAATTAACTGATAAATCATATTTTAATAAACACTTCAGATTCAAAAATTAAATTAAACTCTTCATTTGCTGCATTTAGTTGTATGTGATGAATTATTATTCATTTATTTCAAGAATAACGAAAAGTAAACAATTGCATATTATTTTTTAAAGTACATACAGGGTGGACCAAATTCGAATGTTTTACGGGGTATCTCGGTTACCGTAATAGTTGGCGAAAATCTGATATTGGTCTCTTGGATAATTTTTTTGAGAAAGGAACGCTTATGTAATCAGTTTTTTTATATCGTTTACAATTTTGGCACTACAGACGAAAAATTAAATTCATCATTTTTGAAAATTTATTATAACTTCTATATTTAATAAAACAAAACAAAATTTTATCAAGGTTTTTATACAGATTTTTATGCTTAATTTAAAAACCAAATAATTTTTTTTAACGACCTGTTTTTGAAATAGAAACCCTAGTTGGCCATGGCTGTATATGCAAGAGCATTTTTTAGCTTTTCAAAAATATATAGTTTTGTATATTTGTTGCAAAAAACAACCGAGGTATGGCTAATTTGTAAAAATTTCCTTATCAAAGTTTGCCATGATTTCGTAAACAAGTGATGTTTGCAATTATTAAACAACTAAACGTCGTTTCCAAGTAAATTTTACAAATTGTAAGCAAATCCGTCAATCCGTGTATTTTTTTGTATTTTATAACTGTTTATTGTTGTATTGTAAACATGGCTAAATTTTAACACTGAAAAGTTTAATTTGTTAGAATATTACATTGTAAGCGATAAAAACATAGCGGCTGCTGCAGAATATACTTGAAAATTACGTTTAGTTGTTTAATAATTGCAAACATCACTTGTTTATGAAATCATGGCAAACTTTGATAAGGAAATTTTTACAAAATTAGCCATATCTCGATTATTTTTTGCAACAAATATATAAATCTGTATATTTTTTGAAAAGCTAAAAAAAATCTCTTGCATATACAGTCATGGCCAACTAGGGTTTCTATTGAAAAAAAAATATAAGTTTACTTGATATCTCAAAAGTCAATGTCGCTAAAAAGAATTAATTTTGTTTTTAAATTAAGCATTTAAATGTTAATAAAAAATCCTGCATAACATTTTGTTTTATTTTAACAAATAAAGAAGTTATAGCAAATTTTAAAAAATGAGGAAAATTAATTTTTGTCTATAGTGCCAAAATGGAAAGCGATTTCAAAAATCAGATTTCACAGGCGTTCTTTTCTCAAACAAATAGCCCAAGAAACCGATATCAGATTTTCGCTAACTATTACGCTACGGTGACCGAGATATCCTGTAAAACATTCGAATTTGGTCCACCCTGTATATGGTTTTTGTTGCATAGCTACACATTTCATGCCCTTTAGTCGTGGATTAGAAAGTTGTTTTTTTTTTAATTTTAATTAAATACTTTTAAGATTCAACAAATATTATAGCAGCATTTTAAACGGCTTATAATTATCAACAAATAAAGAATATATTATGGATGATTTAAAAAAAATATATGTCTGTGCTTTCCGTATACCCAGTAGTGAGCTGTAGGGGGCTTGCGGGGGCTCGCGAGAGCCCTTTGTTAAATTATTCCTTAATTTGCGAGCCCCTTGTTCTTCTTGTTAACCATTTTCTCAAGAAAAAATGTATCTTAAAATCATTTTCATTACATACATTTGTAAAGCGACGAAGTCATGCGCATCAAGCAATGACGATTAAATTTAGAATTTTTTTAATTATGTACAATAGTGCAATCACTCGATTATTCACGTTTGAATTTAAAATGCCATTTTTTTTTCCAACATATAATTAACATTATTTTTTTGTTTTTATTTAACTATGAGCGAGCCCTTTGTTAAAAATTTCATAGCTCACCACACTGCGTATACCATGAGATGTTACAAAAAAGTTGTTGGGTTTATTTTCGTAATTCATTAACAGTTATGATGATGGATGGAGCTTTTAAAAATCATTAAATGGCCTTATTTTTGTTTTCCACATCACGTTTATTTCATTTTAAATTCCTCTTACTTTCAAATTTAAAAAAACGTAATTTAAAGTCGTCTAATCTGCAATTAAAGCTGTCAAGTGTAATATGTATATAAATCAGATATAAGAACAAACAAATGTTCGTGATAAACTATGTCATTTGAAAGTATTTATGACTGTTATTTATTAATTACGAAAATGTATGATCAACGTTTTAAGTTGAATTATACTCGACCTCTTTTGATGACCTTTTTATTTTAAAATTAATTTTATAGCCCGTTTATTATTATTTTTCAATTGTTTATTATATTTATTCGCCAGTGAAATGACTTTTCGTTTTTTTTTCGTCAGTTTCTTTCGAAATTTTGCTTCAAAAATGTTTTACTTGTGAATTAATTTTTGCAATATATTGATTAGTTGTTGATTTAATGTGCAAATCGAATAGTGCATAAATAAGGAGAACTGTTTATATAAATAAATTGTTATGAATTGCATCTATTTTAAACTGATAGCTTTGTTTGCTCTTTGAACTATAATTAACTGATAAGATTATTAAGGTTGTTCTTTTACCCTTTAACAGTGTTAATTAAGATGTCAAATGTCGTGGACAACCCGTTGCAGGCTCCTAAGAAATTACAGCCAGAGGTTTTTCTTGGGCTTAGTTTATAATCATAGCAGACTTTTTGATTCGAAAATATTGTAAATATCTGCGTTTTTGATGCTGGCCAGTTCTAAAACAATTACCTTTTAAATCTTATCCACAATTAAGAAACATGAAAATTTTAAAAAAATTATAGATGTTTTAAAAATAAGAGTAAAAAAACAGTAATATTCCATCAATAGTGTTGATGGTTACTATTTAAATATTTTATAATGGTACTTTGAACAAAAAACTTAATGATCATACCTGTTTGTTAACTTCTATGTTTTATTACACAATCAGTCAATATTTTATGTAGGTGAATGATTAATTCCCTTGTATTTTATTATCATTGAGTTATCATCGCACATCAGCAAGAATTAAAAATGAAGTGTGTTGCAAGATTTGTAAACAATAAGACTTATCTGATGGCTTTTCTTTCTCAAAAAATGTTTACCAATTATGCCATATTAAGTAAATTAGTAATTTTTGTTTTTAGGCAAAAATGCAAGACGGTAAACCATTGCCTTCCTGGCTGCTTTTTGACAAAACTACTGGTACATTCTGGGGTGTTCCTTTATCAGACAATATTGGTGAACTACATATTACGGTCAAAGCTTTTCGCCAATCCAGTAAAGCAAAAGATGATTTCAAGCTTGTAGTGAACGAATCTGGAGACTTGCAAAGTACAGAAAAATGTCCTCCTCTAGAAGACAACACTGTACTAACTCTTCTCATTGATAAAGGTGTGAATTCCATCAAACCGAAGCAAAGAGTTGTCTCTATCAACAACATTGCAAAATTTTTCGGTCTGCCCTACGTAAGTGGACACAAAGTTAATTGATCTTCAGTAAATGTAATTAATTAAATATATAAATTTTCAGAGTGCCTTCACATTGGGGCCACAAGTACTCCCAGATGATATAACAGACAGTTCTGTGGTATTGGCAGGGCCTGGCAATTTAGAGTCGCGCACTTCCAAACTTACTAGCTTACTACAAGTAACAGTTGGCTGTGAAGGACGTTTGTGGTTAAATACAGCACCATTAGTGCATCAGCTTAAGCAACAGTCACGGGATGGAACAATTAGTGAAGTTTTGCGCTTACCCCTTATTGGGTGGCGAGTCAAGACTGAAACTCGACCTCTTCTAAGAAAAAAAAGAGAGGAAGATGGTTAGAATTTATTATATTTATTTTTAATATCAATTCGCCCAAGTTATTATCAAAAATAATTGATGCAAATTTTTATATACATTTTATGGACAAAAAAAAAGAATAATCAAGAGGTCTACTTTGCATTTGATGCTTTTTTGAGTACAAAATTTCTGATCAAACATATATAAAACTTTGCTTTCATTAGTTCAATGCAAAAATTAGCCAGAATCTGCTTAACGTCTTTAGGGCTTATTTTACGGAATAAATGCATCTTTGTTATCAGATTTTTATAGTTCTCGTGATTCTGCTACTGACGAAAAGTGAAATTTCTCGATTTTTGAACCTATATTAACAACATTTACAAGAAAAGGAATTTTGCTAAAAAAAAATTTTTTCCTTTGACACCTTTTTTGTTTATTTATCTTGGGATTAACTGTCTCTACAATTTTTCTAGCTTATATTGCATAATGTATTTCCATATTATATTTATGAATATTACCATACCATTTAATTTCTTTGTAGGGTATACAGGTAGTGGCGATTATGACGATGAGGATGATTATTATGAATATGACTATGTAGAAGGTGACGAAGATGAACCTACTAGTTCTGCTACTCCTACTTCCACTACTGTTCATTCAACAGCATCTATAAATACTAATACATACTCTCCTACAACTCCTCCTTTGACGAGTGAAACTCATCCTCATAGGCACCACCATGGAGAAAATAGGCCTATAGACGAAATATCTCCAGAAGAACCACTTACCAATATTCCCAAAGAGGAATACCCACATATCACAGAACCAAGTGCTAATCCCAGAAGCGAAGTAACAGAAATTCAATTAATACCAGTTTATATTTCTCCACAAGAAGAAGAAACACACACATCTGCATCATCACAAGCTACAACAGTCACCACTACAACATCACGAGTTACATATCCTGTAACTGAACCAGAAATCATTACACAAAGAACAGGCTTATATAAACCAAGTGAATCATTTGGAGGATCTGAAGATGAATACGAAGAATATGATGACACTGAAGATGATGAGGAGAGTGAGACTGAAGTTCCAATCACAAATACTTATGTTCCGAGAAATCAGAACGAACTGGAACCACCACCAGATATTCCTGATGACACAGAACCGCCTACGGAAACAACTGCAAGCAAACAAAAGACTGAAACTGTAGAATATATTCCTCAAACTAGTCCCGTAACAACAACTGTTACAACTACAACAACTACCACTACTACAACACTGCCAACAACCACGATCAAAGAAACTACAGTTAGTGAAATTTTGTTGCCTGTAACTACAACAACGGAAACTGTAACAACTGTGCCAACTACAACCACAACAGAAAAAGTAACAACAGAAGATGATACAACGATTAAACATACAACTCTACGCCACACCACAACTCAAAAGGCAACAACTACGACACAACAGGTAACAGAAATTGATTATGAAATCAAGAATTTCCCACCAACAATTCAGAATCGACTGAAGAGAATTGCTGTGACAGCAGGAAAAATATTTAGTTTTGTTATACCTGAAGATACATTCACCGATACTGAAGATGGTATTGACTTGAAGTTAGAATTTCTTGACGATGATGAACAACCAATTAAGAAAGAATTATGGTGTCAGTTTAATGCCAGAAGTAGGGAACTGTATGGGCTGTAAGTATTATTTGTAAAAAAAAATTTAATTATCCAAATTATTTGTTATTGGATCAGTTTTTCTTTAAATATATTTTTTATACATAAAACAAAAGCGTCTTATCCGTCAACTCTGACACATTTCAGCTATTAATAGGAGATGTGGACAGTGGCGTAGCAAGGGTAAATGGCACCTGGGGCATATTATTTTTTTGCGCCCATCCTCTTGTCCGTATTTTTATTGTAGTTTGTGAGTTTTAAGTAAAAAAATATTGTATTATTTATTCAAATACACTATAATGAAAATGAGAACAAATTTTAAAATTATATTGGCATTTTAGTTTTCTGGCTTTAAATAAGTGAAATAAACACAAAAATATTTTGTCTTCGCGGCGCCCCCACAAGACTGTCGCCCGGGGCATCGATACCCCCTTACCCCCCGTCGCTACGCCACTGTGTGGAATCATTGTTTGATTTTAAAAGTCTTTTTGTTAAATGTCAATTGTTTTATTATTATCTAATACCTACAGAGTTGACCAAATTCAAATATTTTACTAGGTATCTCGGTCACCATAAAAGTGATAATCTGATATCGGTCCCTTGGGCTATTTCTTTGAGACACCTGTCTTATTAATTTTTTATATCACCTTCCATTATGGCATTACAGGTGAAAAATTAAATTTTATCTTTTTTGAAATATTACTGTATCTTCTTTATTTATAAAAATATAACTAAATGTTACACAGATTTTTTATAAACATTATTATGCTTGATTTAAAACATATTTTTAAAATTCTTAACTAACTTGACTTTTGAAATTTGAAATAAACTTACATTTTTTTGAATTGAAACTATAGGCCATGACTACATAAAAGAGCATTTTTTTAGCTCTTCAAAAATATGTATTTCTATGTATGTTGTAAAAAAAATTATTATCACAGTTTGGGATAATTTTTGATGTTAACAATTAATAAACTACTAAACATCAAATCCAAGTAAATTTTCAAACTTATAAGCCACTCTGTATTCTTTTGTATTTTATATCTGTTTCTTGTAGTATTGTGAACATGGCTAAATTTGAACACTGAAAGTTTATTATTAATAATGTTAGAAGTTAATATTTAAGTGGTAAAAACGCGCATGCTGCTGCAGAATTTACTTGTAAATGACGTTTAGTTGTTTTTTAATTGGAAACATCAGTAGTTTATGAAATCAGGGCAAACTGTGATAAAAAATATTCGCAAAATTAGCCATATCTGAGTTATTTTTTGCAACACATCATTAAAGTATGTATTTTAAAAAGCCAAGAAAATGCTCTTTTTTATAAAGTCATGGCCTACTAGTCTCTATTAAAAAATGTAAGTTTACTTCAAATATCAAAAGTCAAGGCCGTCATTTTTTTATTAAGCATAAATTTTTTTATAAAAACTTTATAATATTTAGTTCTATTTTAATAAATTAAAGAGTTACAGTAAATTTTCAAAAACAATAAAATTTTACTTTTCATGTGTAGTGCCAATATGGAAAGTGATATAAAAATCTGATAACACACACGTTTTTATCTCAGAAAAATAACCCAAGAAACCAATATCAGATTTTCGCTTACTAATATGGTAACCGAGATACCCCGTAAAACATTTGAATTTGGTCCACCCTGTACAAGAAATATATCACCTGGGTATGTTCTGTGCATCAACACCATTTTAAAAATTTGATATATTGCAAAAATCATGTAAAATGTTTTTTTTTTCAGTCCACTAGATGATGATGTCTCCCGTTGGCAGTTCATTATCAGAGCAACCGACAGAGAAGGAGCATCAGTATCAGACCGATTAGAAGTTATAGTGCAACAACATAAATTTAGACGGGTAGTGAATCATGAATTTTCGTTATATATTCGAGTAGAAAAGAAACAAGAATTCCCACATTCAGTAGACTGGGCTTTACGTACTTTACGAGGACTTGGTGGTTTATATCACATGGCTAACTTATCAGAAATTACAGTTCGAAGTGTAAATTACACTAACGAACCTGTAGTGTTTACATGGACAAACGATAGTCTTCCCAAAAACTACTGTCCCAAAGCAGACATTGAAAAACTGTTTAGTGTAAGTCATATTGTTAATATTATTATTATTGTCATTAATTGTATGTTTCTTGGTAGATTTTAACAGCAAATGATGAAGGTGATCCATCGCTAATACTTAGTCGAAGTCTTGCACCAGAATTAAGGGTTAAAAAAGTGTTGTATAAAGGACTTGGTGTTTGTGAATTACAGTCACAACCACAGCCTCCACCTCAAAGTCCTATAACACCCCCAACTAATTTTTCACCAATTCTTCGAAATCATGTGGACCATATAAATGCTACAGTTGGTGAACTTTTGACATTCACGGTACCTGATGTAAGTATTAACTTTTATATTTATAATTTGATTGATGCAACAAGAAATGTTCATGTTATGGACAAAAAATGAATCACGCTGTATATTCTTTGTGGCAAAAAAAAAAAATTTTTAAAATAAATCAATATAAAAACACCGAAAATATTAAAAAACTCACCATGTTTCTATACAGGTTTCGGCCAAGTTTGATAGCTCTAGCTTAAACGGCTAGGACGTAATCGATTTTTTGATTTTTTTTTCTTGCAACTTTGGAGGTCTCTAACTTAGAAAGAAAGCATTTCGGATAACAAAATATTTGACAAATGGTCATCATTTTCACTCAGGAATATGCACCTACTTTTTGGCGGTGTATAATTGGGACACCCTGTATGTATGGTACCACAGATATCCATTATCATACATTCAAATAGCATTAGTAGCGATCTAATAGCATTATTGAATCTATGAAGTGGTCCGCAGGGACCGGCAAGGTCCTATGAGAAATATTGATGGACCACCATTAGTGACTTCAATGAAGTGGTACATAAAATTTTAAGAAGATCAGCCCACTTTGATTACACCAAAAAAATTCAGCAGACCATAGAACGCTCCGGTGTTCAATAAAATAAAAAAAACTTGCATCTTACACCAAAATCGTAAACTTTTATGTACATTAGTGATTGCAATACCGGACCAAAATTCAATACCGGTATTCGGTATTTATTCGCAAGTAATACCGGTATTGCTTTTTTAAAAAAAGTATTAATTTTGAAAATACAATATATGCATTTTACACATATGTACATATAGCAAGTATAATGTCAAAACACAAATTTACATAAAATAAAAAAACTTAAAAAATTACATAATCTGTAAAAAAATATGGACACAAAAAACTGAAGATATACAGGGTACCTAATTGATTGGGACCGGGCATTAAAAATACATGAAGAATGAAAAAGGGTATTGATCTGAAATTTTGGTTATGACCATATTGGCATCTGAGCTGTTTAATGAAAATATTTTCAAGATGGCGACCCTTCCGGAAATACCGGAAGTTGACGTCTACTTTCTTATTTCAAATACAATGGTCTATTTTTTATTGCATTTTTGGATTTAACACGTTATTTTAGAGGGACTATTAATAGCATACCCTATACCTAAGTGCAGTCGTTTTTTAGATTTTTGGACTTTTTTGAAATTTTTTGATTTTCATCGTAATGCTTAATATTATCTATCGCCGCCATTTTTGAAGAGAAAACGCTTAAATTTAGACTATGCATAGAAGAATTTTTGCAATCGATGCATTACTTACAGGGTGTCCAAAATTTAATTTTCTTTTAATACAATTTCAGACCAATAGAACTCGTTTTTTTCAAATACAATGCCCAAATTTTTTTTCATTTTCTAATTCAAAAGTAAATTCTACATCAATCTATATTAGCGTTTCCTATACCTATCTGCAATAATTTTCGAGTTATTAAGAATTTTTGATAAAGTTAAGAGAAATTGCAACATTTTTTAATAGTAAGCCTTGGAAATGACAACAAATATTCCAATGTTGCAATATTCTTTCGTCTTCTAATAATATCATCTCTCTTTTAAATAACTTAAATACATCATTTTGTGGCACAATTTTGTGTTTTGCATTTATTGCTATTTTTTTATTTATGGCAGACTGCAATAATTATAAAATAATAAAAATCAAATTTAAAAAAAATAATATTAATACCGAATACCGGTATTAGACCATCAAATGAGACGGTATTTCGGTATTGTAAAATGGCACGGTATACCGGTATTCGGTATACCGGTATACCGGTATTGCAATCACTAATGTACATGTCTTCAAAGACTACTATAATTTTTTTTTAAATTTTATCAAAGTAGGCTTATCTTTATGAAATTTTATTATTGATTTCTCAAAAAATTTTATTCTTGATAAAAGTTGGAGCATGATCTAAAACTAATTTTAGGATGAAAAAGAGTTTAATAAAAAGTCAAAAGACACTAGATTTTTGCGATTTTTGAAATATTTGCAAGAGTAAAGTGCCCTTATATTAAAAGATACAAAAAAAATTTGTAGGAAAAAATTATTTAGAATCTCAAAATAAGACTAGATGTAAATTTTGATGGTCAAATTCCAATTTTTATTTTTTAAGAAATTTTAACATTCAAAAAGTCTGCAACAAATGGAAAAGTTTTTTATTATTGATTTCTCAGAAAATTTTATACCTGATAAAATTGGTGCATGGTCTAAAACTAATTTTAAGATGAAAAAAAATTTAATTTTTACATATTCGCATGAGTAGTGCTTAAAATTTCTTAAAAAATAAAAATTAGAATTTGACCTTGAAAATTTAAATCTAGCCTTATGTTGAGATTCTAAATAACTTTTTCCATTAATTTTTTTTTGTATCTCTTAAAATAAGGGCACTTTACTCTCGCGAATATTTCAAAAATCGTTAAAATCTAGTGTCCTATGACTTTTAATCAAACTTTTTTCATCTTAAAATTAGTTTTAGACTATGTACCAACTTTTATGAAAAATAAAGTTTTTTGAGAAATCGATAATAAAAAACTTTTCCATTTGTTGCACTTTTTAAATGTTTAAATTTCTTAAAAAATAAAAATTGAAATTTGACCGTCAAAATTTAAATCTAGTCTTATTTTGAGATTCTAAATAACTTTTTCTTATAAAATTGTTTTGTATCTCTTAAAATAAGGGCACTTTACTCTTGCGAATATTTCAAAAATCGCTAAATTCTAGTGTCATCAAACTTTTTTCATCTTAAAGTTAGTTTTAGACCATGCACCAACTTTTATCAAAAATAAAGTTTTCTGCGAAATCAAAAATAATTTTTTTTTCCATTTGTTGCACTTTTTAATGTTCAAATTTTTTTAAAAATAAAAATTGAAATTTGACCGTCAAAATTTAAATCTAGTCTTATTTTGAGATTCTATATAACTTTTTCTTATAAAATTGTTTTGTATCTCTTAAAATAAGGGCACTTTACTCTTACGAGTATTTCAAAAATCGCTAAAATCTAATGTCCTTTGACTTTTATCAAACTGTTTTTCATCTTAAACTTAATTTTAGACCGTGCACCAACTTTTACAAGGAATAAAATTTTCTGAGAAATCAATTAAAAAATTTCCCATTTGTTGCAACTTTTTGAATGACGCTGTAGATTTTTTGTGATAATCAAAAATTTTAAATACTTTTTCAGGATACTTTCTACGATCATGAAGATGTAGATTCACATTATTTGAAATTATCACTTCTAACAATAAATCGGCAACCCATTCCTACTGAAAACTGGTTACAATTTGATGGTAAAAATAAAGAATTTTATGGAATACCATTACCCAAGGATGTGGGACGTAAAGAGTACCAACTCGTTTGTGAAGACAGTGGAGGATTAACAGCCAGTGACAGCCTCGTTGTTGAAGTGCACCCCGCTCCAAAAGTAAACTACAACATGGAATTTAGTATGACTTTGGAAACAGAATATGAAACATTTGCTACTAGTCCAAACATGCAACGCAAATTTGTAGAGAAACTAAAAGAGTTGTTTGATGATCATGATACTAGTCACGTCCATTTGATTTCGATTAGTAGAGGTTCTACGATAGTAAATTGGTACAATAAATCTCTAACCACAGAAAAGTGTCCGAACGAAGACCTAAGGCGACTAAAATCTATCCTTGTTAATCGTGATAAAGGAATTGCTAGTCGAGTTCAAGATATAATGATGCCAGAATTCCCTGTTTCCAAAATTAATCTACATCCCCTTGGAGTGTGTGAAGGACGACCTACACATATACAACCACCTTTTGTTAAGTCTTCATCTGATAAACCAGTTCCGTACATACCACCTCCTGATATTCAAATACCTGAAGCTGCCGTACCAGTGGATGAATCCGCCTCGAAAGATACACATAACGAATACATGATTACCTTCATAGTTCCAGCAGTCATAATAACAATAATGCTACTTCTAGCGGGTATTGCTGCTTGCGTGTTGTACCGACGTCGCCGTTCTGGTAAAATGAATGTCGAGGAAGACGGACGACAAAGCTACGGCAATAAAGGTATACCGGTTATATTTCAAGAAGAACTAGAAGAGAAACCAGAACCTGGCACCAAAACTCCAGTAATATTGAAGGATGAAAAACCACCCTTAGCTCCACCCGAATATAGTAAAAGTGGTTCTTTGAAATTAACCGACGATTCCGAACCATACCAACCCCCACCTCCTTTTGCGCGACCTCAAGATAACGGAAGACAAGCCAGACCAAAACCTACCCCCACATATAGAAAACCTCCACCCTATGTACCACCTTAACAAATACAGTTCAAATTTTACCAGCAATAAATGTGAGCGAGTCCCACTGCCCAAAATCTACAGGTTGTACGTGCGTAATTAATTCACTTTTTCACTTAAATAACATTTTTGTACTTATTGCTTATGTTACACAACTTATGCTATGTGACTTCCATGGTAATCAAAGGCAGTGCTTAGATTAAAAAATTAGTGATACAATCATATGACATTGCACCAACCTAAACTTAAAAACTTGAATGGTAGTGAATAACTAAAATTCAGATGTAAGATCTAATAGTTTTGTGTGATCTTCCGTAAGTTTCTATAAAAGAGATTTACAGCATCATTTAGTGATAAAATAATATGAATATTTTATGGCGTAATTAACTATTTATTAAATAGCTGTGTATAAATGTTACACGGCTAAATTGGTTACAATAAACTAATTTTGCTATTGCTACTGCTTTATGTATATTTTAAAACGTTTGAGAAGAATATTGATACTTAAACAAACACCACTTGCACTAATGCTACATTTGCATTACTTAAATTAAAAATTAATGTATTGAATGCTTAAACGACTTTCTCTTGAAATGAGATCTTGATAATGATCTAAATAGATTTTTAAGTAAATATGTAAATTTTCTCCCAAATTTTAAAATTGCTATTAGTTTGTAGCAATAGAAAAATTATGTATTACCAGTGGTGTAATGGAAAATCTGGTAATCCCCTGCGAATTTTTAAAGTTTTCAGTAAAAATATTAAGCAATGTGATGTATAAATATTAAATGAACTTATGCACATGTAATGCACACCAAACAGATACTATACAGGGTGTCCCAGTTTTGTGTTGGCACCCCCATAAGTACTACTAAACCATTTAGCTTAGAATAATGAAAATTGGTAGGCTTATGTTATAAACAGTATAACATCTTTTGGCACTACTAAGACATTATTCATTTGTTTTTCTATTGTGCCCCATCTTTAATTTTTTCAAATAGCACCATGAATCATGTGGATGGGGCATCATTTTAAAGAGAATTTCATTCTCAATACACAATAGAGAAAAATATTAATATGTTACAAAGGTAAAGTTTTGAGAAAAAATGTTAAATATGGTTAGACGACTCTAAAGGTAAAAATGGCTATTTATTTTCTTCCAATCCTTGAATAAACCTTTTTGAAAACCAGCAAACCTTGGTTTAATTGAACCTAATCAAGCAACAGGAGAAACCACTGTTAACATATGGTTTAGTAGTTACAGGGATGCGAATACCAAACTGGGACACCCAGTGTAAGTAAAGCAGTGATCCAGTAGCATAGCAAGGGGGTGGGGGCGGGGAGAGGCGGTCCGCCTCGGGCAGCACTTTTTTTGGGCGGCAGTTTTAGTATACCCATATGGGGTAAAAATGAAAATCTCGGGGTAATGAAGGAACAGTAGATATAATAATCAGTACCGGCACTGGCGCCATTAAATTCATTAAAATTAATTTTTAAAAAAAAAGTTCTTATCGAAGTTGGGGGATAAAATGGGCTACTTGATCTTGCTTCACTGAAAACGACAGAAATTCCAAGTACCTAATAAAATGTATGATACGGTACCAACAATTCAATAAAATGATGAAACAATTCATTTATTTTAGGCATTAAATTTCATGCAGTTTTAAACTCTGTTGTAACAGGGATTTTTCACTCTTACTAAAATTAATATCATAGGAGTGGGGGCGATCTGTTTAAAGAAAATAAAAATCACAAAAGGTTCCACCGTAAAACTGTAATTTTAGAAGATGGTAAAGTATTCTACATTATCTAACTTTGCGTTAAAACACGTTTGAACGTCTAAAATTTTAAAAAAATATCACCTGCGGCGCACTTTGTTCCCCCTCCACTTTTTTGAGTCGATCTCTGCTTGCTTTTGGAAAAATAAAAAGCATGCAACCCTTATTTATAGGTGCGGCAAATTCAGGGACCGCCCCGGGCGGCACAAACTCTAGCTACGCCACTGCAGTGATCAGAGGATTCTTTAAATATTCAAGAATTTTTGGGATATACTTTTTCGGTGAAGTTGCATTTCACAATAACACAGCTATGAAAAGCTACATAAGCAACAATAGTAGTTTGTGTATTTTCCATATGCCACTGCATAGTAACCATTTATGACGACACGCTGTATAATAATGTACCAAATATTGTTAGAACATCAGGATGATTACTCTCTACAAATAAATTCAAATAATCATCTTTACAATCTCAAATTACGTTCTACTTATTTATATACATATTTTACTTTTTTATGGTACTGAGATTATGGTAATTTTTATCGATCTAATTTAGATTTAATGAGGCTGTTTAATTTTGCTTGTCGTGTTTAATTTTTTAACAGATTAATTTTAAGTCGAATATAATTTGTCGCACATGAAACGTACAATACTTCATCTTAAACGTGTTATTTTTTATAAAGCTTTTATATGTAGAATATTTTCAATTTTGGAGCGTGTTACGATTTTATTGCGAATTTATGTGTAAACTTGTATTTTATATAGTTGTATCGATATTTTAAATGTTTTTTGTAATCTAAGTTACCATGTATACATGAAGATTATGCATTTAAAGATATGGATGATATCTTTAACAATCATGAAAATACTGATTGAAAGACTTGTAATATATCTACGTAGCCATTTTATCTAATCAAAAGACCACAATTAAACAGAGCAGTAGACATCTTTATTGCTTTAAGTTTTTAAAAGCAAATACTGTTAAAGATGTTCGCTGAACTGTTGATTACTCGTAATCATATCAGTAGAAACATATTCTGTGTCTTCATATCACCTTTTGTATTAACCAAATGTAGTAACAGTTGAATAAATATATATTACCAAGAATGTTTTATTTATAAATTCCGTATTAAAACACCAATACCATATATTTTGTCTTAAATACAAAACAATAACAATTTTTTTTTAATAACCAAATTGCAAACAATATTTTTTTTTTAAAAGTACTATTTTAAGAAAACTCGAACTAAGGAAATTATGGAAGCAGATTCACACAACCAGTGATCAAGTTACAGTTGCAGGCAAAATAATTGTGCACCAATACAAATATTGCATTTTGGGTATATCCTTAATAACCTAATATAGTAGGATACATGCAGAAGTACCACTAAAATAATCGTTTTCTATAGACATTAAATGGTTTGATTGTGTATTTATGTAGCAAAATTATATTTACAATATTTGTACAGTTTAAGTAGCTAGTCAAAAATTTATTCTGTTATTGACCCTTAAACTTTTTTAAATACTCAGATCTTAAGCAATGCGACAGTAAATTTTAGAAAATCTGGACTTCATTAACACAATAAATTTTACTTTTAAATCACATTATCTTTGGACGAGAGTGCTGTGATATTATTATTAAAAGCATCTCTAAGTTGCTGTATGAAATAGGTTACTTTTATCCTTTATCCCTTTTCATTTTGAATTAGTTGTAATTTAGAACTTACTTTGAATTTTAGGTAGTGCTTACATAACCACGGAAAGAGCTACTTTATTTAATACAAGACTTTGTATGAGAGCAAAGGGCCAAACTTAAGGAGCATGTTCCTTAAGTCAATTTAAGCAAAAACTGTTATGTTATCGAGTTATGGACCTTTAAAGTTTATAAAAAAAGGTCAATTTTAATATAAAAAAGTATAAAATACCACTTTCATCTTCTAAAATATTGATTTAACAACAAAATGTTTTTTATGAAAGATGCATCTCTATCTTTCTCGCGCTTTATGGTATACTCGATTTTGTTTTGTTTTTACGGTTTATTTGCTATGGCAACCAACCTAGTTATTTAAAATAGAACACCCTGTATATTATTACATTTTTGGATTCCTCTTTAAATGTACTTTATAAAATGTGAAAGGTCATATAGGCCCAAAATTAACCGTTTTCGAGTAATTAATTTTTTTCTTGAAAATTTTTAGCAATGTAGCACTTTCAAAAATATCAAGTATTTAAGAATTCAACGAATCCGATCAAAAGTAACAAATGTCCTGTAGTAAATTTCAAAATTTTAAATAATACAAATCGTGTACAAAGTTATAGGAAGCATAACTTCCAAACGAATTTCGGTTGTCACCACACATTTCTTAAATATTGGAAATTTTTGAAAGTACTACATCGCTCAAAATTTTCAAAAACAAGTGAATTACTCGGAAACGGTTATTTTAAATAAAACAAATCGTGTACAAAGTTATAGGAAGCATAACTTCCAAACGAATTTCGGTTGTCACCACACATTTCTTAAATATTGGAAATTTTTGAAAGTACTACATCGCTCAAAATTTTCAAAAACAAGTGAATTACTCGGAAACGGTTAATTTTAGGCCGATAAGACCTTTCACATTTTGTAAAGTACGTTTAAACAGGAATCTTAAAATGTAATAATGTACAGGGTGTTCTATTTAAAATAACTAGCTTGGTTGCCATAGCAAACAAACCGTAAAAAACAAAACAAAATTGAGTAAGTATACCATAAAGCATGAAGAATTAATATAACATGTTAACATTTAATTTTATATTTAATGTAGTAGTAGCTTTAGATGATGCGATAAAGGGCGCACTTAAAAACAAAATGAAAATAATCTCAACTAGTTTACTTTTAGCAGATGATATGATGATACTGGAGGAATATGAAGTAATTATACAGACAATTAACAGCATGACAAAGTAAAAATAAAACCTAAACTATGATTATATGCACATAAACTGAGCACAAATTAAGCCTATAAGTCTGGGATGCAAGTGAAACAAACCAAAGCTAAATATACCTAAGAATGTACCTAAATTGTAATAGAAAGAGGGATAAAGAAATCAACAAAAGAATAGGTTCACCAGCTAGGCTATTTATGACAATAAAGAAACCACACTTAAAATAGAGAAATATCGAAAGGTAGAGATCTATAACATAAAGTTTAACCCCATTCTAATCTATGGAGGCGAACTAGGACCATGACAAAATAAAATAAGCCTGATTAAAGTATAGAAATAACGTTTAAAAAGTTAAAAAATGAAGGGAAAACATGGAAAGATCCAAAAATGAAACAAACAGTAAAACCACAAAGTAAAAGTGATTAAACACAACATTCAGGAGGCACAGCTAAGATATTTAAGACACATGCATTTAAAGGGAGAAAAAGATAAAATTCCTAGAAAAACGCATGCTTAAAAAAAGATTAAAAGGAAGACCAAGGTAAACCTAAAATGAGGTGATAAAAAAATGTTTTAAGGAGCAGAGGGATTGAATAGAGTAGGACTGCAGTTGGCTGAAGGAAAAATATTATAAAAGAGAGACTTAAAATATTAAATAAAACAATTGCTAGGAACCAATTATTAAAATATTTTTTGAACTTAAGCACAAATTGTTAAATTTTTTTATTGGACACTGAAGTAAGCACTCAGACTAACTAGTATCAGGGGACACTTCTTTTTGCAACTCGGTGACCTGGTTGTTAATATTTCAGCAATTTTGTTAACCAGTTGTTAAAAGAAGGAACAAAAGACTCACGCTTAACAGTAAAGGAATAAGATTATAAAGATGACAAAAGACTAGTCAAACTTAAAAGCTTCAGAATAATTTTTTATCTAAAATTATTTCTGTTTAATGCTAAATGAATGAATAAATGTAGTAACTAAAAATGTATTAATATTCAAAAACATTGTGTAACTGCTTTTATATTGATAACATATTCCACTTAATTTTTTTTAACTTGATATTTGGTTTGACCTTAGCTAAAACAATTGTATTAATTACATTCTTAATCGGGTACTCTAGTACCTTTTGATGTTGATGTAACAACCTTGTACACCGCTCCATTACATTACCATAGGTTTAAAGTAAATTTACTAAAAAGTTAGCAACGGTAAACTAAGAAAGCTGTAGTTCTAAAAGTTAAGTCAATAAGTAAAGTGATGATCAAAATGAATACGGGGCAGGTCATTTGAGATGTTCTGGTAAAAACTAATTTATTATTTTACTAACCAACTATAAAACATATGTGAAATATGTAGCGCGGAAATCGTGAAACATAGTTGACTGAAGTCCAGAATCTAGATCCCCACAATAACAGTATTCATTACATACAACTATATATTTGACATTGTTTATTGAATTCAGTTACAATGAACTACTTCTAAAAGTAAATTACAAATTAAAATAAAAATAATTTTTGTACCTTACATATATTACGAGTTCATAAATAGTATAAATAACCTAATTAACTTCAACAGCATCACATGGTAACCACTTTGAACCTTCTAAACTATCCCACAAGTTGCAATCTTGTTCAATCCGCTCCCTATTCATTTTTTCTACATCAAGAGGCAAGGAGTGTTCTATAAATTAAACAAATTTTACTTTAGTATACAAACTTAATGCAGATGAATAATAGTTTCATCAATTTTTAAAATATAAAAAATTAACTGGAACAATCAATACCTCCAATCTGACGCTTTTTCTATATTGCACAAAATATATTACAATTTACTTTAAATACAATCAAAATCAATCATGATTAACCAGCTACGAATAAACTTTATCACGAGCTATTGGTTTTATTAGTGAAAATTAAAAGAATAACCCACCATAATAAAACATACAAATAATTTTAACAATTCTTTTTAAAAAACAAATAAAAATAAATGAACTACCTATGTAAATAAATATTAAATAACCAGTATTTAAATCATATGTTTGTAAATGCGTATATTTTTACCCAATTTTTATGTTTACTTCAACATTAATTTCTCTATAGGGCTTCAAAGCTTCTCATTGCTGTGTATGTAGGTAATTTTTTTATTTACAAATAATAGTACAAAACCTCAACATTGCTACTGTTGAAGAAGCGTGAAGCTGTGAAACTGTATAGGGTTAACTAAAGAAAATCACAGCGAATAGGTGATTTTTTTTCATTAAGCACAAAAGTAAATTCCTAATCAATTTAAATTTTTTAATTATAAATCGTATATCACAGTTTGGTGTTCGCACCCCTATAAGTATAAAACCATTTAAATTGGGATAATGAAAATTGGTAGGCTTATATTACAAACAATTTAAGATCTTCTGACACTACTGCGATACGTGTTCATTCATTTGTTTCTCTGTTATGCCACCATCTTTAATTAATAAAAACAATGGGTCATCTTTTAAAAAAAATCTTAATAGAGCAGTGCAAAATTGTTAATATGCCATATGGGAAAAGTTTAAAAAAAAAACTGTCAAATGTTATTAGACGACATAGGTAAAGATAGCTGTTTATTTTCTTCCAAACTTCAGTTTTTGTAAGATACGAAAATTTTTGAACATCATTTAGTATTTAAAAGATAATCTAAACCCCTACAAACTTAAACATTTAATATAATTCACTGTGCTAGAAAACAATAAATAAATGGAATGTATTAACTAATAAATACAAAATCAAAATAACAAAAGAAAAACCTATTGAGTCATCTAATAGGTAAAAATGGCTATTTATCTGCTTCCAAACTTTTGCTTTGCCATTTATTATTGCACAATTAATTAAATGAAATCTTTAAGTTTCTAGGGATTTAGACAACTTTTTAAGTGCTATTAGGTAGATGCATAATTATCCGCCGTTTTTTAAAAATTATAATATAACATAAATTATATTGTAACATAATCAAAACCGAAAACAAACTCAAAACGGTATGTACAAGTATCATTTGGGGGAGTAGTCACCATCAAAGTCGATTACTGCTTGCCAAAATGTCAATTAAACGACAAATTTGAATAACAAAACGTCGCGAAAAAAACGGCGGATAATTATGCATCAACCTAATAAATAGTTTTGTTTTTTTAAAAATTTCCCTGTGTTATAACAAAACAAAAGCTTGGAACTAAATAGCCTAACTTTACCTACTATGGATAAGGTTGCCAGATTTGTGAATATAGAGGGGTAATCTGTGCCTCCCCCAGCCAGCAGGGCAGACCAAGAGAATTTTTAAAAAAATACTGAATAAAACAATTGTCAAGGTATTTTCAACCAAGATTAAAATCCTTTAGAAGCTCCTGCGATTGCACCTCCCCAGAATAAAAATCCTTTAGAGGCACGATTGCACCAAGCCCTTTGTACCAGTAACTTAACTTATGCAATCCATAAGCGCAATTTCCTGGAATTTGTTTTACTAGTTTAAATAAACCAGGAAATTCAACGGTCCCGAAACCTCTTTTCCGTACGCAGGGGTTTGAGGTTCCAAATCGGGACAATTCCAGAAAACCGGGATGTATGGCAATGCTGCTTATGAAATTGGCTAATGATATTTTACTTTTTTACTAAACTTTCTCCATGTAACATATTAACATTTTGCACTGCTGTATTAAGAATGAAATTCTCTTTAAAAAGATGACCCATTGTGCTATTTGAAAAAATTAAAGATGGCGGCACAACCGAGAAACAAATGAATGAACACATGTTACAGTAGTGCCAAAAGATGTTAAATTGTTTGTAATATAAGTCTACCAATTTTCATTATACCAAGTATGGTTTAATACAGTGGTTTCCAACCTTTTTGTACCTCCGCCCCCCTTTTTCATAAAAAAAAATTTGCGACCCCCTCACTTTTCGTAACAATCTAATTTCATAAATACTGTTCTGACATAATAATTATTTAATGGGCTACAAAACAATATACCATATTCTGTATAAACAAAGTTTTTTTTGTGTGTTTGTATTCAAAAATGATATTTTGGTAACAGCTGCGTGGCCCCCTTGCAATAGTCTCGGGCCCCCTCAGGGGGGAGCGCCCCACAGGTTGGAAACCACTGGTTTAATACTTATAGGGGGTGCGAACAGCGAACACCAAACTGGGACACCCGGTACAACATAATACAATATTAACCTTTTTCTATTCCATTAAAATTCAGCTTAAGTGCATTTGTTATTATTTAATGTGTTTAGAAAAATATATATGTACAACCTTTAGCACATTTCCAATTGATGCAGAAGTTTTCTTGGGTTACTTATATTATCAAACTTTCCCAATTATCAAAACATTATTAATATTTTCTGTCAATTTTGCTCGTAATACACTCAAGAAAAGAAAAATAAAAGCTATTCAGAGTTGAAATATATTACAAACATGAATTTCTAAGTTCTAAGTTAATTTTTTTGAAGAATAGTACATCATATTTTATCGCCAAAACCTTCTCTTACCAATTAATTCTAATTCATCTTCTTCTCTTCTTTCGGCATGTACACTATTAGCCATTTCCGCAGCATGAACGTATGCTTCATGCGACATATGGGATGTATCACTCTGATCATAGTAACTCTGCTGAAGAGAAAATTAAATTCAGTTTCATTTAATACAATTTAGGGTTTAAATGAAAAAAAAAGTTTTAATTAACAATATGGCTGATCCAATGATAATGTATTATTGTCTGACTTAATTCATATATCTTAAGTCAAATTTCCAGATACTTAAAATGCATAAGGTAGTTTTACGCAATTTATATACATTCACTAAAAATATTATGTTTAAAGAACAAATGTTAAATACATTAAAACAAACATTATTTATTAGCTTATACAATAAAACTAGTAAACAAGATTTGAAGCTATCAAATTAATTTAATTATGTACAGGCTAATAAATTTGTGAAATTATTTTATATTAAGTGCGCATAATAGTACTTTCTATGGTCGTTACAAGAATAATATCAAAAACTACTTAAAGCATAAATATTAAAACTATAAATTAAATATATCAATGCTTACTGCTTGCCATGGTGCATAATTCTGCCAATATGTAGATGGATCATAATATTGAGTGTAATCAGCTGCTGCTGTTGTATAAGTTGTGGTACTACTGGTAGAGGAACCTGTTGTCGTTGTTGTCACAGCACCTTTCGGTTTTGGCACAGCATTGCAAATTTTAAGAGCTTTGGTCCCTAAACCTACATATCCATTCATGTTAGCTAAAGCATCTTTCATTTCATCTTCACTGCCAAACCTTACAAATCCATATCCCTTACTAAAACCGCTACTGTCTAAAATAACTAAAACATCTCATATAAGTATCAACATAATCCACATACGTTTTATTATTAATTTTACCTTTAGCTGTTTTAATCGTATTATATTTAGAAGAAAATACTCTGTACAAGTTGTAATCGTCCACATCTGGACTTAAATCTCCAACCCAAACAGAAAATTCTCTGTCCAATATGTTTCTTCCCGTATTACTTGCATTGTTTAAGCGAAATCTAACAACAGGAGTTGTGCCCGGAATCGGTTTGCCGTTCAATTTATGCATAGCATCTATCGCTTCTTCGTCTGTAGCGAAATGTACAAAGCAATAGCCTGCTGGCTCCCCGGTGAATTTGTTGCGCATTACTTTCACATTTAATGGATTCTCACCCATCTTTCGAAATGCTGTAGTAATAAACGTTTCAGTCATGTAGGGCTCCAACTAAAATAAACCAGTTTAATAAAAAAAATAGATACATTACATAGTACTACTAACACTGCCCATCCACAACTGGCAATGCACCATATTAGCCATTTTTAAATTGTATTCGTACAATTACAGTTCGTTAAAACAATTTTACTGTTTAAAATATGTCGGCAAATCGTTGTTTAAGTGTTGATATAGGTTAGAACAGCAAAACGTCTTTGTTAGTGGAAATCATAAAATCCCTGTTAAAGGATTAAAAAAACGTCATATGACATGTCAACAGTGGTTTTTGAAAGATTGTGCTTCACCATTACAGATGCATAAGGCGCCATATCTAGTGTAAGAGAGACAGACTTATCTTAGTGTAAAAGATTTACTTTTGCCGTTAGGATGAATCACGCCGGCGCGATGAACAACGTCCGTCGGGATTTCTAGTTTTGTTTATAAAAGTGTTGTAGAGATTTTCGTCACCAATGAAAAGGTGTAACACGCATTTCCAATACATATAGGATCCAAAGAGTTGGCGAATATTAACTGAATGTGGTGCTGCTTATCGGAAGGTGAAGATTCTGGAAAAGGTGCGGTTGCATGCTTGTTGTTATATCCCCGCCTCTCACTTTGATGAATGAGACGGTCTCCGCCATCTTAGTTAGTCAATAGGCGTTGACTGTGTGTGTTTTGGCAGGTCCGATGGCTGCAATCCGCAAGAAATTGGTGATTGTGGGCGATGGTGCGTGCGGAAAGACTTGTCTGCTAATAGTCTTCAGCAAAGACCAGTTCCCAGAGGTGTACGTACCAACAGTATTTGAAAACTATGTAGCCGACATCGAAGTCGACGGTAAGCAAGTAGAGTTGGCGTTATGGGATACGGCTGGCCAAGAAGATTACGACCGGCTACGGCCACTTTCCTATCCAGACACAGACGTCATCCTTATGTGTTTTTCGGTAGATTCACCTGATTCATTAGAAAATATACCAGAAAAATGGACGCCTGAAGTAAAACATTTTTGCCCTAATGTTCCCATCATATTGGTAGGCAACAAAAAGGATCTTCGTAATGATCCTAATACTATTAAGGAGTTAGCTAAAATGAAGCAAGAGCCAGTTAAACCTCAGGAAGGTCGTGCTATGGCAGAAAAAATAAATGCCTTTGCATATTTAGAATGTTCTGCCAAAAGTAAGGAAGGTGTTAGAGAAGTATTTGAAACAGCTACTCGTGCTGCCCTTCAAGTAAAGAAGAAGAAGAAGCCACGTTGTGTGCTATTTTGAGCAAAAGCACAGCGGATTTACCATACATATTATCTTTATCATGCTACGATCATTCTGTGTGAATATTTGATTAATTATGGGGTTTTATGCGACTTGTAACAGATCCCACATTTTAACTTTGATTCTATTGCGTTTCTTCCTCCTCGGTGGATTTGAATCATATACTCCATAGTAGAAATATAATTTCCGGTTTAATTAATAGTTTTTAACAGTCCAAGCACAAACCCATTGTTGTTGTATCAGTTCCGATGATTACAATATCCACCGAGTCTGTTATTGTTTGTCGATAACTAAGTAGAGATTTATTTAATTTTGGTAGAAACATAATATTAAGCCACATTAATTTGAATAATAAATTTGCGTAAGAGTTTATATATTTTTTTCAAATGTATTATTTTATTATTAGTTGCCGTTCCTCGGCATGTAAATTATAACAATCACTTTACAGTTAGTAAAGTGTTTGGTTGTATTGTATTCAGTTTAGTTCTGTTCATCTTTATTCTTGTAAGAAATCATAGGCAATTCTTCCAACGCGAGGTTGCCTCGTGTTGCTTATTGATATAAAATAGCTTTAACTTTTCCATACTGTATTGTAAAAGATGAATAAATTTTTTCTTAAAAATTTACTTTTTATTTAACTTGCTATGTTTTAACGATTTCAGTTTATTTTGCAGGTATTTATGCAAATTGTTGACGAGGCAATATTTTATACAAATTCTGTCGAACCGAAAAACCAATATTGTATTGTTTTGACAAACTTCATTTCAAAGTTCTTCAATTTTTTACAAAAAACTGGATACAGGTAAATGTATTTATCTTGGGTGTTATTTTCCAGTGGTTTATAATTTTTTTAATTAAAACTTGCTGTTATGCAGTTTTTAAACCCTCACAAATTTACAACTAAAATCTATATTCCAACATTTGTTTTTAATAAACAATTGAGAGATTATTACAGCTTGCAATTTATGTGTAGAATTTTGACTGAATTTTAGGAAAGATATTGGTACAACAACACAAATGCCGAACTAAAAGTTTTTTAGAAAGAAGTAATAAGCATTTGAAATATTTTTAATTAACTAGCAACATCAAAATAAAACTTTGATACATATTATCATATTAATAAAGCAAGTCAGGATGTTCTTAAAATTGTAATTATTTAAAAATTGAATTTAAACTAGTTAAACTTTTAATTCCACACAACCTTGAAATTCAAAAATAATTTTTAAGAACCAGGAAATATTTGCTAAAATAAATTTGAAACTGAAGTGCAAACTTGTGTGTGTAAAAAAAATAGTATATGGACCTAAAAAGACAAAGAAATACTTAATTGTATTAGTTCTAGTGTCCTAGATAATTGTCATTAGTTCAAATATCTTTCCAGTTTATTAAATAACAAAGTTGCTTAAAACACAAAAATCTCACCGAGGCGCCATGGCGCCGCGTTGCCGACCCCTGCATTAGAGGAACGGTGAGTGCACTCAGTGGCGGATTACCGCACAGGCGCATGAGGCGCGCGCCTCGGGCCTCGGCAAAAAGGGGCCTCAGAATCGTTGGGTTCGTCATCCTCAAAAACCAAAATTAAATTTTTATTGTCTGTTAATATAAAAATTATAAAATAATTTTAGGCAAATTGTAATATCTTCTAAAACCTATTTTCATAGTGGGTATTGTGTAATAGCCATTGATGCCAATTTAAAAAAAAAACATGTTAAATTAAACAAAAATGATAGCCAATTTGGTTCCAAATCGCCAAAACTTGCAACCCTGCTTGCATCTGATTACAGTGCACTGCAAGCCGATGTACTGTACAGGTTGGTCCAAATTTGATGGGATTACATGGGCATCTCGCTTAATAGTCAATATAGAGAAACGGTTAATGTACCAAAAATGTGCAGTTTTTTGGGACAAACTCAGAATTGTTGTCAAATATAGTCTATCTTTTCCGATTTTCCTTTGTTTTCACAACCTGCTTTTTGTTTCTCATCTTTAAAAAATTTTAAAAGCCTTTGTAACTTGCGTATTATTGAAAATAAATACATCAACCCTAATATATTTGGAAAAAGAAAAAATAAGGAATTTAAATAGGTCATAGCCAACTATAGCTTCCATTTAAAAAAAGGTGAGTTTGTGCAATACCTTTTTAACGGCGAGCGTAATTTTTTTTTTATTACCTACTTGCAAAATCTACATAAAAATATCTAAAAATAATCTTTATACACTTTTTCGATATTTAAAACAATAAGGGAGGTATGACACATTAAAAATATAACAAAAAAACTGTTTTTCATTAATAATTCAAAAACCGGAAATGATAGAATATTTTTGAAATATGTTCTGAGTTTGTTCTAAAAAAACTGCACATTTTTAGTAATTTAACCGTTTCTCTATCTTTACTATTAAGCGAGATACCCATTGTAGTCCCATTGAATTTGGACCACCTGTATTGTATGATGCAGAATTTTACTGTGATTTTTTACCTGAGATAGGATTTTTCTTTTAAATGGGAATGTACATTTTTTTTCTGATACCTGAGAATATTTTTTTGTTTCCGTATTTGATTTTTATGTTTATGTTTTTATTGGTTCTAAAAATAAAAAACGTTATGATTTTTCTGCATTGTTCATTTTAGTGAACCATCTTAATAGGGGGCCTCCAGATCAGGTTGCGCCTGGGGCCCCATAAAATCAAGATCCGCCACTGAGTGCACTAATTATTTCCTTACTTTATCTATAGTCCATAGTCTATAGTTCAAAGTCCATTTTTCTAATCATTTTTCCTATATAATAATTTATTTTTTTATCATAAAATTCCACCAGAACAAAGTAATTCATTTTATATCTTAGATCGTCGCCCAATCCTGCTGGCAAATTTTTACTGACTGAATGGAATGTACAGAAAAACATCCACCCTCTGACAAAGCATCTTACTATTAAATAAGTCTAAATCTATTTGTATCATGTTTTTGATTTAAATGGCTTTTTATAAATTTTTTATTTAATTTGTTTTTTTTAACTTTGTCCCCAATTTTTATACAACAATAGCATTTTAAAATGGTTTTATAAAGCCCAAGCTTTTAAATTAACATAGGTAAAAGTTTAAATTGATAGAATTGAGGTAGATTAATCCGTGTCAACCTGCCTCATTATTTTTGTTTCAACGCACCGGGCCAAGTCAAACTGAACAAACTAACTTCGAAACTTGACCACTGATATGTTTTACGAAAATTAAAACAACACAATGTAGTAAATAGATATCATTGCATTGTATGTAATTTAAACAATATTAATACTACACACGGAATGGTAAATACAACTTTTTTTCAAATTTGCCAAAAATTTACTTTTATATGCCCAAAACACCAAACGTATAATTACAAAATAATGACAGTGACGGTAAATTTCAAAATATAACCACATGATGGGCATATTAGTCAAGTATATTGCTGTACGAGTGCTACTACTTATGTATATTGAGACGCAAAATTTAGTTTGTTTCACTGTGCCCCGCCTTACCCTAGACACAATAATTTGACAAGATTTTTTCAATACTATGGCACTATAAAGGGGCAAGAACTAATTGCACTTTTGTTATAATAAACAAAAAAAAGTTAATTTATTCCAGGTTAAATAATATGTAATAAGAAAAATTAAAATTCCTGAAATTCTCGATTAACAAATTAATCGATTTTCGCAAAAAAGTCTGTTAACTATCTTGTTACTATAGGGAGGTTAAACAAAAGACATGTTTCTAGACCTTTTTATCTTTGTTCTATTTATGTATAAGGTGACACTAGGAAAATATTTTAATAAGGAGATTAAAATCTGCAAAATCAGCAAAAAATAAGTGTTTGAAAATGGGTATTTATTTAAAAACTCATATAGTAACAAATCTTACACACATACATATGTATATACAATTTTTAAATCTATTTTGTTCAAACACATGCGCAACTCAATAAATATAATTTACAGTCATAAGAGTATTTAAAATATACTAGTTTTAACAATTATGCCTTTGGAGACTGTATAACTATTAAATGCAATTTTAAAATGTAATTTCAATTTAAAAAAAAAAAACTAAATATTTTGGAGTCTTGTCAGTTATTGCATTTTAAAATTTTACTACTAAAAATGACAAATATTTTTTGTAAAAGTTTAAATAACAAAATAAAATTGCAATTTGAAATACTGTGTCTAAAGCCACAGTTGTCAAAATTTGTATAAGAAATTGTACAAACTAAGCAACAAATAATTATATGCATATAAATAAATAACAAACGTATTATATACAATAGAGCTGAAAAATTAATAAAATTATTTGAGAAAGACAACTACTAAAATCATCTAAATTAGAAAATTATCATTACTATACATTTGCTAAAAAATTATGTTAAATCATTACAATTTTCATAATAAATCAGGTGCATAAGTACAATAAAATTTAAAAAAATAAATTTAATTACGTATTTTTTAAAAACCTTTTGTGAAAACTAGAGTCTAGAAAGTTTGGAGTGCTTCGTTAAGGAGAACAGGAGTTCTAAGTTCCATTGAAAAAATTTGGGAAATACGCTCGTGTTACTTCTTTTCATGATGACAAATGGTTCTTTAGGATCATTGCTACGTCAGCACTTAGTAGCTTTTAAATTACCAAGAGTCATATTTAACCTCATATAACTTTTTCACCAAGTATTTCATGTGTTACTTAAATACATTTTAAGGTGCTTTTATATTAAGAAAAACATGTTTAATCAAACGTTTCAGTAGCCGGATTTGTCAAATCTTGTCAGTGAAATATCTTTCTTACTTAAGTGCCTGTTTTGTCGAATTTGATTAAATCCTAAACAAAAGAAACTTTTCAACCGCTCTTTTTTATTCGAGAGTTCAGTTTTACCCCCTTGGCGTTACTTTCTGTTTCATTGGATTCAGCTCACAATAGGTATATCAAACAAAGCGCTTAAGAAACCTAAGCACTATGTTTTTATGTTGGATCCTTCAAATTATTTGTTCTCTTGCAGTAATTGTCATCATAAATGTTCACCAGCATCAACAGGCTAATGTAAAACCATGAAGCGAATTAAATATGTTTGAAAAAATCTTTGTTAATTTCCCAACACGTTGCAGCTTTATACGGACCACCATGGGGATCTCGCTTAAGAGAAAGAGTTACAGTTAAATTAGCAAAATGTTACAGGTAATAAATAGGGCTCAGTACGTAGAATTAAAAAAAAATAATCATAATTAACTTTATAATAGCGAAAAAATTAATTGATATTAATTTTATAATTAAATTTTTTCATTTATTTCATACACCAAATAAATACCTTGTAATTTTTTTACAGCACACTTAGTTACAACAATATAACTTTCGATTTTTTTATACAGGGTGACAATAATCTACATGTGTTGTATGGGTAACTTTGTTTATTATAAGACTATGTTATAGAGGTTTTTTGTAATCATTTTTATGTTTTTCTTTATTTTTCTCCATTTTTAACGACGTAAATTTTTTAGATGTCCGCTTTTAGGAGTTTTTTGACAGAATAATAATTTTTAAAACTTGTGCCCCCCAAGTTAAAATATACTTGCTGCGCCACTGAAAATTGTTTTTTTTTATATTCATTATGTCCAAGCAATAAATTTCTTCAATAAAAAAAAATTGATTAATTTTTGACCGATTTTTCGAAATTTAAGTGTACGTTAAGGGGTTAAAGTCATGGCACTCGGTTTTTGAGATATAAGCCAAACTTGAGTTTTTTTCAATGGCAACCATAGTTGGCTACGGGTTCTCATATTTATTTTCATCGCTTTTCTCAGAATTGGTAAAAACAAACAAAATTAATACTATACAGGGTGTCCCAGACAACAATCAATTTTTAAAAGTACAAAATTCCTTGCACTTCAGAGGTTATAGGAAAAAATATGAAAATATCGAATTTCTTTTTTCTCTCATAACTTCTTTGTCTTAATCATTAGATCAATTTCATTTGTACCTCCTGAACAGGGTTACCAGATTTACAAAATTCTGTCGCGGGACATAGCGACAAAAAAAGCTCATAGCCACAGGGTTTTGACATGTTATGATGAATGTGTAGCCCACAGAACATGTGTAACCCACTACCCTATAGTAAAACACCACATTATTGCGTAAAAATATCAAAAATATGCTGTTTCACACCAATAACTGATCAAATTGGGTGTGCGGGACATATAAATTAAAATGCGGGACCCGGGACAAGTAACGACAAAGCGGGACAGTCCCGCGAAATCGGGGACGTCTGGTAACCCTGCTCCTGAAGATACTTTTTTATGTAGAATATAACTATTATCTTAGATTTTTGTAATCACTATTCATTTTTGAGATTCGAGGGTCTCATATCAGAGGGGTGTATAAGCCATTTGTAAAATTGTTCAAGAAAAGAGTTTAAAAACTCCCTGTAAATTTAATTTTTATGCAATCACTTCAATTCTGTTCCTGCTTATACAGGGTGTCACACAAAAAACGCCGCAAGCTATAACTCCGTTGTTTGTTGTCCGATTTTGTATTTTGATGAACAAAAAAGTAAATGAAATGGCTCCTCAAATACTATAAACTGAATTCGATTTCAATTTTTTTTACCACACTGATGTTTAAATGACATTTTTGTTGATTAAGATTTTTTTTGTTTTCCACGGTACGCTTGAAAATTTTGTGAAACCTAACCTATTTCAGTTAAACTTTTATTTTTTATTTCTTATTAGTTTAGCACTAAAATTAACTTATGATTACATCATTGAATTCAGAAAAAAAATGTCTACCAGATTTAGTAAAAAAAAATAGATGGTGCCATTTGGAAAAAAAATGGACTATCGTTTGACATTTAAGTTGAACTTGAAAAAAATTGAAATCCAATTCAGTTCATAGTATTTGAGAAGCCATTTCATTTTTTTTGTTCATCAAAATCGGACCACAAACAACGGTTACAGCTTGCAGCGTTTTTTGTGTGACACCCTGTATATCAAAATATATTGATTTTTCTGACATACAAAGATTAATTTTTTCCTCCAGTTCACACATTTTTGGCGAAAAATCTCCATTTTTGTATTTTTGGCGCATACGCCCCTCTGATATGAGAGACCCTCGATATGTAAAAAAGTACCTTCAGAAGGTAAAAATCAAATTGATTTATTGATTAAGACAAAAAAGTCATGAGAAAAATGAAATTCGACATTTTCATATTTTTTGCTATAACAGTTAAAGCACGAGCAATTTTGTACTTTTAAAAATTATTGATTGTGGCTCCTCTCATACTAAGGAATAATTCATATAATTTAAACAAACCTGTATCTCTTAAAATAAGCGAGATGCCCATGCTGGAAATGTAATCTGAGACACCCTGTACAGTTTTATTCTCCTTTAACACTGGTAAAATATAAATATTTTGATATAGCAATGTAATTACATTTTAAAACCAAAGTGCTTAAAAAAAATCAAGTATTGTAATTTGAAATTAAAGTACATAACTGATTAAAAAAATTACTAAAATTAGAACACTCCTAAAAAGCATTCATTGATATTGGCAAACAATATTTAGCTTTAAAATTATTGCCTTCTTACAATGCATAAAAATATCTGTAGCTTCCTTTTCATCAAATTTGTTTAACAAAGATATTTAAGTTTGGGAAAAATTGGTGAGTTTCTGTTTTTAGCCCTATGTACTGGATAAAAAGTAAAAGCATCACTAAGCTGCTCTATAAAATTGATAATTTTTGTCTATTTAAAAAAATTCGTATTTTTTGCAGTCTAGGAATTTTAAAATTCATAATTAACAATTTATGAAATGCAAAACCACTTGACATTATAAACCGACCCTTATTTCAGTCATTATTTCTAAAACTGCTACAGTTACCTTTTTCTCAAATAACTAACAACTTAGTTTGAAATCTTCAGTGTCATAGATAACACAACTTTATCTCTGGATATCCTACTTTTTTGCATCATCTTTACTTAATGCAGTGACATCTTCTTCATCAAAAGGAAGGATGACCGTATCATTGGCAGAATAATCTGCTATCAGTTGTTTATTAAAACTTTCCACTTTTTCCTTAGTTGCTATAGTTACAGTGTTCTCGCAAGACACAGCTGCCACAGTGTAATCACCGAATGGTAATATTGATTCACTCTCCGTTTTTATTGGACCACTCTCTGAACTTTCAGCTTCATGTGCTATCGTATAATTACACTCTTTGGTCTCCTCTTCTGCAGCAGATATAGACATAATATTTTGCAAAATAATTTGATCACTGTTACTTTCCGTATTCACATTTTGGACAGAATTTGTAAGATTTTTCAAAATATCATCAGGAAGTTGAATTGGAGCTTTATGTTGTTCTGTGGTGACCATAAATATCTCAAACACAGATTCACCAGATGGTTTCTCTCTGGGAATAATCATTATACTACCTGGTTCTAGTGGTCTGTTATTCACGTCGACTTCAGAACTAAACTGCTCATTCATTGTTACAGGATTCTCCTTATTTGACGATGACTCTTTACTTTTATTAAGTGATGACAATTTACGTTTCATTTTAATTCGTCTTTTACGTTTCTTCAAGTTAATTTTATTAGATGTTACATTAATTTTTCGTTTTGGTTTTGGTGCATTATTTTCTTCTGAAGATGAATACATATTTTGCCTGTAAACAGGTTTAGGTATACGTCCTGAACGAGTTGGTTGTGGTATCGGATAGTTTTCCTTTTTGTTAAGATAATCTGATTCTTCATCAGAATCAATTGTACTAGAGTCGGATTTATATTTAATTTGTTCCATTACTTCGATGGGTTCATCTTCACTGTTGTCATCTAATATGCTATCGATACCTCTTTCCAAACGGGAATAATCATCTTTTACTGGTTTTGATAAAAGTTCCTTCTTTTTATCTTCATCTTCTGTGGTATGATTGTTGATGATGCTTGCTAAGCGAGCTAAAATTAACAAAAAATATTGCATACTTGTACATCTTTATTAAATATTATTATTAAGTTATATCAATTTTTTGACAAATAAATTATATTCTTATTTTTGGATTCATAAATAAAATATTATTAAAAATTTATAAAAATAAACTACACAGGTACGTTTTAATTTGGATGTGACCCTTATTATCAAAATTTATGGATGAAAGATAATTCAATGAAAACTTTGAATAAGTGAAATTAACCTAGCTTAAAAAAATGTAACATGGGTTATAGTCATGGTCTACTACACAGGTTGGGAAACTCCCATATAAAACCGACTGAGGCCGGTAACTAGTTCCGTAAATTATCCCACAGAGGCGATAAGTCTAAGAACCATTCGCCATAAATGATCACTAGATGGCGATACGTCTAAGAACCGGTTCGTGCACAAGATTTTGACATAATCAGAGAGATTTATAAGCTTTCGCTTAAAAAATTCGAATTTAATCAATCAGATGATGTATATAAAAATGTTTTAATTGAATTTTTAAGTCAGGTTTGTTTAAAATAGATTCTTAAACTTAATCGCCATCTAACGGATTTTTTTGGCGAATGGTTCTTAGACTTATCGCCGTCTAGCGGAAATTAATGTCGAAAAGTTCCAGATTTTTTGACAGGCTTCCTAACCTGTGTAGTAGACCGTGGTTATAGTTATAGGGTATTAAAATTATTTTTTGTTAGCATTACATCTTGATCGAGATTAACCGTTTAGACACCAAGGGTAAAATTTTACACTTAAAGAAATTTGTATTGCTTTTTAAAATTCGTATGATCTGATCTTTTTTGTTAACACTTTAGTTAATATGAACTGCATCATTGGTTTTTCTGAAACTGTACAGGGTGGACCAAATTCGAATGTTTTACGGGGTGGTATCTCGGTTACCGTAATAGATAGCAAAAATTTGATTTCGGTATCTTGGGATATTTTTTTGAGAAAATAACGCCTATGCAATCAGATTTTTTCTATCGGATTCCATTTTGGCACTACAGACGAAAAATTAAATTTCATCATTTTTGAAAATTTGCTGTAACTTCTTTATTTATTAAATTAGAACAAACTGTTGTGAAGGTTTTTTATACAGATTTTTATGCTTAATTTAAAAACAAAAGTAATTTTGTCATAGCTACCTTGACTTTCGAGATATGGAGTAAACTTACATTTTTTTAAATAGAAACCCTAGGCCATAACTTTATGTGAAAGAGTATTTTTTTAGCTTTTCAAAAATATATAGTTTTATATATTTGTTGCAAAAAATAACCGAGATATGGCCAATTTTGTAAAAATTCGATCATCAAAGTTTGCCATGATTTCGTAAACAAGTGATGTTTGCAATTATAAAACAACTAAACGTCATTGCCAAGTAAATTCTGCAACAGCCGCTACGTTTTTATCACTTACAAAGTAATATTCTAACATATTAAACTTTTCAAAGAGTTCAAATTTAGCCATGTTCACAATACCACAATAAACAGTTATAAAATGCAAAATAATACACGAATTTGCTTAAATGTTAAAAAATTTACTTCGAAATGACGTTTAGTTGTTTAATAATTGCAAACATCACTTGTTTACGAAATCATGGCTAACTTTGATGAATGAATTTTTACAAAATTGGCCCTATCTTGGTTATTTTTTGCAAAAAATTAATAAAACTATATATTTTTGAAAAGCTAAAAAAATACTCTTTCACATAAAGTCATGGCCAACTAGGGTCTCTATTTAAAAAAATGTAAGTTTACTCCATATCTCAAAAGTCAAGGTAGCTATGAAAAAATTACTTTTGTTTTTAAATTAAGCATAAAAATCTGTATAAAAAACCTTTACAACAGTTTGATCTAATTTAATAAATAAAGCTACAGCAAATTTTCAAAAATGATGAAATTTCATTTTTCATCTGTAGTGCCTAAATGGAATCCGATAGAAAAAATCTGATTGAGTAGGCGTTATTTTCTCAAAAAAATAGCCCAAGAGACCGAAATCAGATTTTCGCTATCTATTACGGTAACCGAGATACCCCGTAAAACATTCGAGTTTGGTCCACCCTGTACATGAACTCAGAACCCAACTCTTAACATCGGTTCAAGACCGCAATATTTTGAATGGTATTTTACTTGCAATTGTTTAATTACCGCTATATAACTAAAACAAGTGAAAATTCAAAGCCATACTAAAATTCGGGTGGGTCTCATTTTCATCTGGAAAGTTTGTGTTTTGATAGGTCACACTTTATTAGTCTATCCTGAGTTTTTCACCTAGACCGAACCTTAACTGTACAATTTTTTTTGCACCAGAAGTTAATTTAAATAGTTATTATTATTAAACCAAATATGGACCAAACCATTTTTGTGTGACTTTTCAATTCCTGGTTGCATCATCTAATTGACGGTTTTAAATTTGTTTTAAGAATACAGTTTCAAAAACCTTTTTCAATCTTTCATGGACCGATTAAATTGTCTTTACAGACCAAATTTTGCTCAGAAATTGGAAGTTTCCGATCTGTAGCACAGACCATTGGTGAGGAATAAATGCGTTTGCTATCTAGTTCGTTTTAAAAAATGTCTTTAATAAACCTTATATATTATTAAATGGCAGAGATGGCCGCTTATTACAATGACAAAAATATATTCGAGAAATACTGTTATTGGAAAGACTAATGAGTATTTTACACGTAACAAAATAATAAGTAAATCTCAAACAGAACATACAGTATTATAATTAAACTCACCTTCAGACTTTTTCTTTACATGCAAATTTTTCATCTTAGATACAGCTTTTTCCTGTATTAGTTTTTCATACTCTATCAGCTTTTTCTTCTCTAATTCCATCTCATACCTCAAATCGGTCAAATCAAAGGGCGTAGCTTGGGTAAGAGCTTTATCGACAAGAGCACGATTAACTCGTTCTTCTTTTTTAAATTTCATTTTTATTTCTCGGCGATCTCGTCCAGGAAAAAACTCCGAAATCAACATAAAGTCAGTACCGATGGTGTTTAGAGCTTTATAAAACCGTAATGTCTCAGATTTGGACCAGTCCTTTGAACGCTTGGCTCTTTTATACAATCCATACGATGTATCATTATCACCGTCAACCACTTTGGACTTCTGAAGTACCTCTCGATCCTTCTTCACTTTTTCATTTTCGATTACAAGACTTTTTTCATCAACAACAATTTCACCATTCAAACCTATTTTGATTTGTGGAGCAGGTACTGCATTTTCTTCATCACTTGCTTCTTCTGGATCATCCACAATTTCACTCTCATCATCTGCTTGCTTTACTTCAGGATCATCTTCTTTTGTTTCTTCAAATTTGGGTTTCTTCATATTTTGACTTTAAATAAAATAAAGTGCTAATTTAAATGTCTACTCAACACAAAATACCATAAAGGAAAAAGCAAGAATTTGGTAATGCTCTGGCAAATAAATAATTAAGTTCTAGAATATTTGAATTTCAAAATTCAGTATTAAAATTATTGATTTTGAATTTAAAAAAATATTTATTACATAATGATTTGATTACTATTATTAATATACAGGGTGTTTTACTTTTCAATGTGGCACTATTGCTGTCTCCGTAAATAATGAAAATACAAGGTGTGTAACAAAAGTTAGCTAACCAGGAGTATATTTTAAACAAGATATTGTTTTGTTTAAATCAGGGGTCTCCAAACTACGGCTTGCAGGCCAAATCCTGTCCGCGAAGGATTTTCATACGGCCCAAAGCCTTAAAAAATATAATATTTAACACTTACTGCTAATGTCACATAGAAAATACCTACAAATATAGTTTGTGATGAATTGGTAGCTTTGCAATAATACGGAGAAATAATAATTTAAAAGTGAAAACATGATTTAAGTTTTATTTTTTGTTGCCAGAAAAAAAAAATAGCTACATCAACAATTTTGTAAGAAAAATTATTGCTGCATTAGGCTGTACTTACATCTGCAAACAATCATTTTTAAGAATTAAACAAATTAAATGAAAAATCCACTCAAAACTAATCGACGGTTACAATTTGCATACATTTTTAAAAATAGTGTTTAAAATTGACACCAACTATCAAAAGTGTAATTTAGGCATCAACGAAACAATTGCATAGTTCTCATTAGCACTATTTCAATATTTGACGAAGATTATTGATTGTTATTAATCCTAATTTTAAGAATGCCCATTTGTTCAATTTAGTAAAAAAAGTACTTCGTTTCTTGTATAATCAGTTTACTTTATTATTAAGAAAAATCTATTTGTTTAGTTGTACTTGCGTTATTATTCTGGTTATACTTATACAGCAATTGTGTAAAAAAATATTGTTTTTATTCGGCCAATGTAGCACTTTTCATACCCTCCTCCTAAAGTTTGGGGACCCCTGGTTTAAATATTCCATGGCTTGCGTGATATAACGAAAAAATTGTAAACGCAAATATCTCGGCTATCGTTGATAATACACAAAAATGTAAAAAAAAATTTTGCTAGATTTTGTTTGCCATAAAATGGTGATAGTCAAATATTTATTCATAGATTACCGTGTGAGATATTTAATAATAAAACTTTTTTTAAATGACAGGCTTAGTGGGTGATGACTTCATATAAGATAATTTTGTTCTCTCTACAATGATGATATAATATTTAATACTACTATTAAATAATAAACGTAATAGCTTAAAACTTGCAAATCTAAGATAAAAATCAACGTTTCCATGGACAAAACAATAACCGACTCATTGTTTTATTTTGACCCTTGCTAGTCTATTCTGACACTTTATACACCATAAATAGCTACTTTTGTGTCATTAAGCTAACCTTGTATTTCCATTACTTACAGAGATAGCAATAGTGCCACATCGCAAAGTGAAACACCCTGTATAAGGCTGATGTGAATTTAATTCTTTAGACACTTAAGTGTCAATTTATATTCACATACAATGGACCAGAACGCCCATGTTACCAACAAACTAGTATTAATTCAATTTGCTGGTTTAATATAAATACAGTTTACTAAAATTAATATACTTAACTTTTGTGCTTATTACCTATGTGCATAGTTAAGAGGTAACATACAATAATTATTGTTTTTATATTACAATTGAAGTCTAATTTTGTTATATGTTTTTTTTAATAACAGGACAATTAGTCCCTGGACAATAACCCTCTGAACAAATAAAACTTCCGGACAATTAACCCGTGCGGTGGATATTAATAATATTAAACTAAATTTCCTGTAAAATATTTCAATATTTAAAACGAATTAATTTTTCTCTCTGTCTATCCTAAAATCTTAGGTTTTAGTTTGATTTAAAATTTGTATCAATATTTTATTAATTTTTTTTTTTATACAGGGGGTTTTTGAAAATGAGGATCATTATTCGGGGGTTGTTGTCCAGGGAATAATTGCTCTAGAACCATTCTTGCCCATCAGTTCCCCAACAGTATACAAGTCACATTAATGGTTTTATTCTGTGCCCAAAAATTCTTACCTCATTGGATTTGATGTAGGATTATAAAAAATGAGATCCATCATAGTCAATCTTTGCCTGTCTGGAGTATTATTATGAAATTTTAACATAAAATCACGTCGAGCTTCAGCCAATTTCCGGGACTGTTCTGTACGTCTGCATTTACGTTGAATTAATGAACTAAACTCTTTAGCTTTTTGAGGACTGCCTGGGTCCATTTTGCTCATTCCATCGTTTGTTGTTGAAGCTGAAGAACAAACCTAAAAAATTCTGTTAAAAGCAAGACATTTATAAACTATTTTCTTTATTTTTTTACCGAATCATTTCTGATGCGTTTGTAATTTCTACGACTGTCGTCTTCTGATTCACTAGCACTACCATGAATTGTAAAACTTATTCTGCGTTGGCCCAAACGTGGTACAGCTTTAATTCTGCTACGATTTAACAGCTTACTCGGACTTGCTGGAGGTACTGAGTATTCACTATCAGAACCTGATTTTGTTCCATCGTAATGAGTATTTGCCATACGTTTAACTCCTATGAGAAATTTAAACTTTTAATAAGCTCTTAATTTATAAACATTTTAAGTAATACCTACTAACCTATCAGATTTGTTGGATATGGCGCAGAGGCATATTCTGTTAAATATGTAGAACCATGAGTGATGTGTTGAGTGTTCGAAATTATTTCATTTCTAGGTGATTTACTGGGGTCTATTTGATTAATCTTTGCATTTTTCCCATCATCTACTTTTGGCCGTGGTCGGCGTACTATTAAATTAGTATTTATCATAGGCTTTATAAAGTTTCTTTGTATCAATGTTAATGGTTTACTGTTTGTTTGTACAATTGCATTATTTATGATAGATGTATTTTCTTGGGGTAGATATAAATTTGCAGATGTATGATGTGGACTGTTAAATATTTCATTGTTTTCGCTATTATGGTCGAGCACTTCCGGATCTACTTCGCTCTCCTTGCTTGATCCATTTTTATCATTTGACAACTGCTGTTCAGTGCATAATTTAATTTCAACATTTTCTTTCTGAACAATATTGTCAAGATTAACTACTTTTTGTAAATTAGTATTATCGGGCAAATCAAAGCGTACTGTTTTTTCTGGGGGATATTTATCTATTCTTTTATTTAATTTATAATTAGCCTGTGACTCATGATTGTTAATCCGTTTAAGAGTAGGTACAAGCTCTAATATTTCTGTTTGATTGCTTTTCACATTTTCAGAAGTACTTTCGTCATCAGTAATATTTTCGTTTTCAGGTTTTATAGCATCATTTGCAGCAGGTAATTCGGTAACAGACTCGATTTTTTGGCTGGAAACTTCATTATCTGTTGTGTTTTCCTCATTTTTGTTGATCAAATTTTCATTATTTAACTCTTCATTTGTTTTGGGTTCAACTTTCCTTCTTTGCGGTATATTGGCTATTCCTTTGATTCTTACTCTTCGAGTGGCCATTTTCACATGTTTCTATTGTTAAAAAACGATAAATGTTTATTGTTTTCTTAAATTTCACCATATGGTTTTCAATCACATGCACGATAACAATTACCTAGGTTATGTTTACAAGTTTAATGTCAAAAGAATGTTGTGTCTACCATATCTTTATCGGTACATTTGAATTAATGCCTGAAATATAATTTATTTTCAAATTTATCTTTTTATAATTACCCCGAGTCACGATTGTTTAAAAAGCGTAGGGAAAGGCAGTATTTGGCTATCACGAAGAACAGCTCACTGAAGTAATCTATATTTAATTAGTATTAGTATAAAAGTTTGATGTGATTCGCAATTACATTTATTACTTCATTTTTTTTGTAAATAATAAAAGTTCACGATATATTAATTTATTGACTTTAAGTTAAACGTGCAGCAGTGTATTGGCTGGTGTTAAAACATAATTATATGCTTAATTCAAACGCGGACTGTTAACTTTGGGGGTCCTGAACTAACACTGTTTGAGGGCCTATCCAATTAACCCAAATTTGGATTAATTGTGGCGACCCATTCGCCATTTTGTCGAAAAACTGTTTTCTTACTCTTTTTCAAATAGGAAAAATTATAGGCAACAGACATTGAAGAACTTTTTTATTTTATTTGATGCACTTGGATGTCCAAACTTTTATATACAGTTATAATGAAAATATGTTTTGTATACATAACAAATATCAATAATAAAATAAAAACTAAATAATAAATAAAATGTATTGGGTATTACTTTTAGTATAAACAAAAAAACGAAACAACAAATTCTCAGGTCAACAATAAATACTAAGAAAAAAACAGAGATAATGCTTATTCTTAAAAATAAAATAAATAAAACGTTCTAGGAGTTATATACATAATGTAAGTATTTTCAATACATTAAAGATATTTAATGAGTAACTCCTCTGCATTTTTGCGCTACATATTCTTTTATTTGATCATCACATTGTAAAAAAAATATACTACACATTTTAACTGCTTGGAGACAATGTGTGATTTTGTTTTGATAATTATTTTGGATTTTTAAATATTGTTTTTTTTTATAAGTAAATTTGTTTCATTGCTGAATTAGCATAGTATAATTTGGCTTGAGATTAATCATCAAATATAATAAATAAATACAATATTGTAAGTCAGTTTTGTAGCAAATGAGCTTTTAAAGGTTTAAATAATACATATTAAGTATTATTATTACACAGGTTTATAATTCTGAAATATTCGCTGTAAATTGAATTTTATTTTTAAAAGAAACTTGGTTGCAGAAGCAACAATACAATTTATATTTGTATCGAGATTAAATAAAATGAATGATGGCTGTGTCTTTTCAACATAATATTTATTGGGCACAGTTCGCTTCTACCTCTTTGTACAGGCTGTGGCATTCAGGTAAGACTTGTAATTTAAACAACGACCGCATTTGGTGTCGAAGCACAGGTAGTGAGTGGAGGTGTGTCGGCCATCTTATTCGCGATGTTATACAATAAATCGATTTAACTTCTTAAATAAATTTTTACGAATAGTGAGTCTGTGAGTGTTCAAAATGGGATCCAAAATCGAGTATGTGGACTCTTCACAAATTTACGCAACAAGTTACGCCCGTAACTCTAAAGCGATAGGTGTGCTGTGGGCTATATTTACGATATGTTACGCTATTATTGGGGTAGTTTCTTTTGTAACTCCGGAATGGATTGGGGATATTGAAGGCGAGACCCCAGGAAAATTCGGGTTATGGTCCGTGTGCTATGCGGAAGACTCCGGTGAATTTTGCAAGGGCAGACTCGATGACTTCCTGAATATTTCGAGCACCGCATTTCAGGCTGCTACAATTTTTATAGGATTAGCAGTTGTAACAGCCCTTTTAACAATATGTGCCATGATTTTCTTTTTCTTCTGCCATTCTACCACAGTTTTCCACATCTGTGCTTGGATACAATTGCTATCTGGTGAGTTTAACGATAGGTCAAGGTAAATAAATAAGGCTTGTTGCATCAAATACATGTTCGGAATACTTTAGAAAGTGCGTACTAGTTACAGTTTTTTTTTTGAAAATAGGGTTACAAATCGGACTTTACTGTAAATAACAAAATATCACACACGAGAGTGGTACATGTTTTTTTTTTAAATAACGCAAATGTTTCTAGTTGAAGTTTTTGATCTAAAATTTTGTTTAACCCTGAATAAACTCTGATTGCGTATTTTTACTAGACAAAATTAAATATAACAAATAAACATACATGCATAAGTTAATTGTCGTCAAGGTCATTCTCTTGGTAGATATGTCGTTCAAACTTAATAGCGGTGCATACTCAAGAAAATTAAATAAATGGAGCCGATCTACTTTTTTCAGAAATCGTTGTGTTAAAGTTGTTTTAAAACCGAACTTTACGTTTTTTGAGTATTTCCATGAATAATTAATTCATTATAAACTCGTAACGAGCAACCGATGGCTTGCGAACCAAATGTAGCTGTTTTTTTTAAAAATATTTATGTGGTTCGCATGCAATTTTTTAAACTACATTTTAATATTCTTCAGCCTAAAATTGTCTTGTATAATTCCAAATACCTATAGGTACAATATTCTAATTTACCACGGAACATATCTTTAACGATTTTGGTACTTTTTAAAAAAAATTGGTAATTTTTATTGCCTCTTTACTGAATTGGTTAGTCTATAAAGAGTGTTCCAGTAAGAACTCCCCAGACATGTAACTTCTTGATTTTAAGATATAGGTAGATATTGATGTTGATCACAAAATATTTTGAAGGTTGCAAGTTTTTTTGAAATATTTTTATTAACATTGTCTTAAAATCTTTTGAAATTCCTCATTTATTACATGATCTACAATTTAATTAGATTTATCGAAAAATATTTGGTAAGAGAAAACAAACAATAAATTCTTTTAAACAAAAAGTGGTAAAAAGTAATTAGAATTCGACGATAAACTCGCGGTGAATGATGATTATAATGTACAAATGATGAACAAAGATGAAATTTTTTAAATATTATTTCTAACCGGACTCTATACAGGGTGCCCATTTTTCTAACCTGTTGTATAGGTAACTCCGTTAATATTAGAGATACAGAAACGTTTAAATTAGCAAATTTGTGCAGAATTTAAAGGGAAATCTGATGCCATTTTCAAATTTGACCTACGTCATCAACTTTTTGAAATATTTTGAAAAAACTGAAAAATGTCGATTTTTTCGAACTTGAATAATTCCGTAACCATATGAGTTAGAACCAAAATAAAAATTGGCTCTTATAGATGTTTTTACGTAGATTTTAAATATGTTAACGGAATTTTCATAGCACTCTCGATTTCCGAGTTATAGCACAAACTTGCATTTTTTTAAATGGAAGTCATAGTTGGCTATGGTCTAATTAAAAAGGCTATTTTTTTCTCGTTTCAATGATATAAGGGTTGTTATGCTTTACTTTTGTAGTTTTTCTTTAAATAAGCAAAAATCATTTTACATGTTCACTGCCTACTAATAGATGGGAGTTATCCTGTACTGATGTTCTTTTTTTTTCGATGTGACATTTAAGAGTTGTCTCTTATCGTTAGTGTAGCAATTATTAGCCAGTTACGGCCTTTTCAGTTGACACCACATTCAAGGGACAACTCCCGGGTAGGGTAGATGATGTTGGTTTATAATTTACGTATTCTAGGACTCTCTCTTCATCTTCTTGCTTAAATTTAATTTTCAAACCTTTGGATTTTGTAAATGACCTGTATTTTTTTAAATTGGTTTCTAATAACGAAAAAAATTTCTTTCTTGGTTGCCTCCTTTCCATAAATCTTTGCAAATACATTTCACTTGAATTTCTACTATTTCTATTACAAGCCTAGTAATAAAAAAGCATGTCGTTTCTTTTTTCATTAGAAAACATTGTTTTTGAAATTTACAATAAAGTCAATCAAAAATTTTGATCAACACGAGAGAGAGATTTATACGTATAACAAACAATAAATTTTATTTGACAAACTCTGAGGTTTTGTTTTTAAAATTTGTAACTGTCTAATAACTGCTACACTAAAGATAAGAGACAACTCTTAAATGTCACCTCGAAAAAAAAGAACATCAACACGGGATAACTCCCATCTATTAGTAGGCAGTGAACATGTAAAATGATTTTTGCTTATTTAAAGAAAAACTACAAGAGTAAAGCATAACAACCCTTATATCATTGAAACGAGAAAAAAATAACCTTTTTAATAAGACCATAGCCAACTATGACTTCCATTTAAAAAAATTAAAGTTTGTGCTATAACTCGGAAATCGAGAGTGCTATGAAAATTCCGTTAACATATTTAAAATCTACGTAAAAACATCTATAAAAGCCAATTTTTATTTTGGTTCTAACTCATATGGTTACGGAATTATTCAAGTTTGAAAAAATCGACATTTTTCATTTTTTTCAAAATATTTCAAAAAGTTGATGACGTAGGTCAAATTTGAAAATGGCATCAGATTTCCCTTTAAATTCTGCACAAATTTGCTAATTTAAACGTTTCTGTATCTCTAATATTAACGGAGTTACCCATACAACAGGTTAGAAAAATGGGCACCCTGTATAGGGTGTTTCATAATTGAATGCTGATCCTTAAGGGTATTATTCCTTGGATGGTTTTAAGAAAAAAAGTTCATATCAATGTAGGTCCGCAACCGCCGTATTTTTGAGATACAGGGTGTTAAAAGTTGAAAAAAATATCGGTTTTTTCGTAATATCTTTGATACCGCTTTAGATATTTTTTTGAATTTTAGTAGGTACTAACTAGGCATAAAAACACATTTTTTTCAGAAAAAAAATTGTTCTATTTCTACCAATGGCGTCCTTGAATATTTTTAATGAAAAAAATGATACGCCACTGTTGTTTTTCAAAATAAATGTTATTTTTATAATTTTGCTTTATCTCTTAGTAAAAATGGCCTCCTGACTTTTGTTTGTCCGACGAACGGTTTTCGAGTAAAAAAATAAAAGGCTGTTAGGTACTATTAAAGAGTAAGAGACTACATTTCACTTTAGTTTTAATTTTTAATAATCAAGTAAATACATTCAAGGACGTGTTAGTACGGACGCCATTGGTGGAAACAGAACAATTTTTTTTTCTGAAAAAAATGTGTTTTTATACCTAGTTAGTAGGTACCTACCTACTAAAATTCAAAAAACACCCTGTATCTCAAAAATACGGCGGTTGCGGACCTACATTGATATGAACTTTTTTTCTTAAAATCATCCAAGGAATAACACCCTCAAGGATCAGCATTCAATTATGAAACACCCTGTATTGTTAATTATGTATATATTTTAAAAAGCCCTTGAAATATTTATCTTATTGTAAATATAATATTATTTTCTCTTGCATGAATTTTTTACAAAAATAGCCTGGGAAAAAATAATAAACAACACAAAGTAGGTAGTAAAGTAACTATGTTTTTGATAAACGGTTAATGATAAAAATAATGTGAAGTATTATACAAAAGCTTAAATAGAATAGGTATATAAAAATACAAGTATTTACTTCTAGTTTGAAGTGTAAATTTTATTAATAAAAAAAATATATTGTGTAGTTATTTATTTTATTTATTATCTGTACAGGGTGGTCCAAACTCGATGGGATTACTTCGGTATCTCGCTTAATATTTAAGATAGAGAAACGGTTTAATTGCCAAAATGTGCAGTTTTTTAAGACAAACTCAGAACCGTTTTCAAAAATATTTTATCATTACCAGTTTTTGAGTTATTAGAAAAAATATATTTGTTTTTATCATATTTGTAATGTGTCATTTCTCTGTTATTGTTTCTAAATATCGAAAAAATTTATCGAGAATATTTTTAGATATTTTTATGTAAAATTCAATGAAACCAAAAATTTTGTTTTACATTCGCCGTTGAAAAGTGATGACAAACTTGCCCATTTTTAAGGGGAAGCTATATGTGGAAGTGAAAGCTATGATCTATTTAAATTCTTTATTCTTTTCTCATTTTAAATACTTATATAATTTATTTTTAAAATACCCAGGTTACAAAGGTTTTTAGTTTACTTTTAAGGAAAAACATAGTAGGCAAAACAAAATATAATATAACAACAATATAGTCAGAATCAGCAGTTATGTAGTATATTGTTGATTATTTTATGTTCAAATATTTACAAAGCTTATTTAAACAACAAATTAAAGAACCTTTATAACTTGTACTACACGAGTTTTAATAGGTTTTACACCCTGTTTATTGTTGTTTTCACTACGTTTCTCCTAAAAAAAAAAAACCTTCGTATTATTGACATAACTACATCAACTTTTACATATTTGGAATAAGAAAAAAATAAGAAATTAGAATGGGCTATAGCCAACTATAGCTTTTATTTAAAAAAGTTTGTGTTATAATTTTTTACCGGCGAGTGTACATTTTTTTTTAGTATTAATAAGTTCTACATAAAAATATATAAAAATAATCTTCATAAATTTTTTTCGATATTTAGCTACAACAATAACGGCGATATGACACTATCTTAGTTTGGGTTACCTTACCCTACAAGACAGTAAAATCTTACTGTGAAGTAATTTTTCATTTTTATTTACCATGAAATGTATTTAAATCTCTTTCTAACTTTAATATTTTATTTGTATTACCACAGTGCAGAAGTCCTTAACCTTATAAATAATAAATATAATTATAAACATGATTATACCAATAATTAGGTACCTCCCGTTATAATAACGTAAAAATGATTACATTGCACCATTTTTTACTTAGTGCAGTTTTTTTTTCTGAAATCATTAGCTGTTAAGTATTTCTTTATTTACTGTATTAGTAAATTATTGGTGAAAGTTTAAAATAAAATCATTGACTCGTTAATTTTGTCACTGTAAACAGTAAAAGTTAATTCGTTTTCTTATAACAAACAACGTTTCGTTGGGGCGTGATGCCACTGATCATATTACAAAACGTCTTCAATTTTTATTAGTACAATTGTTAGTTTATGTCTTAAAAGATTGCAGCATTTTAAGGTGGATAAAAGAGAAAGAATATTGTTAAAATTTAATTTAATGCATTCTTTACCATATTTGGACAATACAAGAACGTCACATTGACCGCCAGGTTTTTGTTTATTTTTTGTTTATTGATTTGAATCATTTATAATTCTGTATCTTATCTGCATCTATATTTTTAATCTAAATTAATTGACGAGAAAGCAGAAGCATATACTTTTTAATATGAAACATTATTATTTAGAAATACGTATAATTAATCAATAAGAAATGAATTGATTTTCTAATTTTGTCATCTTAATAAAAAAACGATTTTTTGTGTGCGTTGGTTGTTTATAGGGATTGTAAATTTACCGACTTTTTGAATTACCGGTAATTCGGTAAAATTGTTAATCAAAACCGGTTTACCGGTAATTTACCGGTAAACCATATTATTTATTATATTTATACTTATATAATATTGTTTCTTTTAAGATTTTTGCGGTTACTAACATTTTTAATATAGTTTTCGGAGTTTATCCGCGTATCCCCGATAGTGAGAGCTGGCCAAAACGTCGAGCCAATGTAAATTTTACCTGGATAAACTCCGAAAACCATATTAAAAATGAATATATTCATATACATTTATTTATTATGGAACTGATTGAGATAGTTGAAGCCTAAACTATCCCAATCAGTTTCATACAATATATCAGTTAACAGCCATCAAAGTAATATTTTCTTATGTAATAATAATATAATACAGTACAAAATAAGAATATATAATAAGTATATAAAATAAAAATATTTCAAAAACTGTAATCCAGAATTACAAAAAAAATAATGAAAAAACGACTATTCTGAACATAAAATATAAAATGATATAACATAAAATATGTTGTCCAACTATTAACAATATTTTTTATTTTAAACTTTTCTTAAAAAATAAGCACGTAGAAAACGTAATTTATCTAAACTATCGTCTCCTAATTCTACACTTGTTGGTCGAGTAGTGAGTAAGCAATCATATGCCATTTGTATGTTTTCCCCTTATTTTTTCTCCTTGAAAATACGTCAATTCTTTTTCGATTATTTGATTTAGATTTTATCATGATTAGAAAGGTATTGTAAAATTACCGGAATTACCGGTGAAAAATTGGCAAATTACCGGTAAAATTTGAAGAGCATTTTTTGCGATTTACCGGTATTAGGTACAATCCCTAGTTGTTTACAATAACGGCAATTTTTGGGAACATTTCTCCCTAGTTTCTTTTCTGTGCATCGCCCTTGTTTGAAATTCAACAACTGACGTCGATTTCACCGTTTAAAGTTTTATGCCTACAATTTTATGTAGGTACTTACAAGTTTCTTCATATCCAACTGACGTGTTCACGCATATATGTAGGTTATTTATTATGTTATAGTCGGTCACAGACTAAAGTATCTGTGTTGTAGACATTTTAAGGTAATTAAAGTAACCCATGATCCAAGATCTGTACACTAATCAATACTCCTATCTATCAAATTAAAATTCATGTATGGGCGCAGGTTGGGTATACATATTTTACTTTTCGCCACGAGCCGCATATAGATTTAATTTATTTTAATAATTTAATTTAATTGCAAGGTGTAAAAAGGTACCAGTTTCTCATTTGAATATGCAAAAACGTCTCTAATACTGCAAATGTGCGTTTTCACTGTAATAATTATTACATGATCAGGCAATTTTATTATTTCTTGCACAACGTTAATATTATACAAAATACTTATCTAAGCAGTACAAGAGTATTAATAAATTGCTAAATGTATTTTAGATTAGTAAATTAACAACAACATAAATACTTCCTGTTAGCAACATAAACATTGTTTAACAAATAATATTTAAATAGGGAGTATTTTTACTATAATTTTGTAACCCTTTCAGACCGGTCTGTACAGGGTATGGAATTACATGGGTATCTCGCTCAATAGT